>CM070664.1:17121701-17759201 GCA_036346575.1 Dendrocalamus sinicus
CTCCTGCATTGGTTAGGAACCAAGTAAATGTATGTATGGTTTGTCATGTTCAGAGAACTTTCAGGACGTATTCTTGAACGAAATAGCAACATTTGAATCGAACTTATTTCAATTTAATATATGTCTAAATGTGAAATACATACTGGACATATTTTCTTGGTTGGGCAAATCCACGAAAAACACAATGCTGGGTTCTACGTGTGCATGCCTTACTTAGGAAGTCTGCTAAGACCCACCAATGACATTGGCGCTCTTCATATAAATATATATACAGCACAGCACGTAAAACCTTAATGAGATCGCAACAAAAACAAATCTTCCTCAACGGAAGCCATGCGTGATATCAATTCAGTCATCGCATGAAATTTCCATGAATTTCCCGTCCGTGTGCTACTATATAACACGCACAAATACGAAAGCCGGCCTAGAAGAGAATTGTTCGGCAAATCGAAGGCCTCGAAGAACATGGCGTCAAAGAAGGGTGAGCATGCAAATACCCCATCTAATCCCATGTATGCAACTAATTAAGTTCTACTGGTTAGTACCCGATCACTCGAGCATGTAGTATTACGCATGAGCCGGATTGAATAGTTTCCAAGCCTCCAACTTTTGCCTTAATTTACAAGGAATATCGAAGATGGCAATGGCGAGATTTATTAATTAATCAACATGTGCGTGCGTGCGTGCATGCAATCCTGGAATCTGCCTTTCTTCTGCACCTTTCTTTCTTTCTCTCTTTCTTTCTCTGTCTGGACTTGTTGCGCTTTCTTGACATGACCAATCCCCTTTGCTGTCTCTGTTGTGCATGCATGCAGATCAGTCTAAAGGGTTGAGACAGCCTCCGCCGAGCTACGGGAACGCGCATGCTTCGAACTACCAGCAGCCGTACAAACCTGATCAACCTCAGAATGGAGGTCACAATACAAGCGCAAAAGGTAATTAAGTCAACAATTAACCTAGGTAGCAAGCAGTTCTTGACATGACTCCCTTTGCTGTCTCTGTTGTGCATGCATGCAGGGTTGAGACAGCCTCCGCCGAGCGACGGGAACGCGCATGCTTCGTATTACCAGCAGCCGTACAAACCTAATCAACCTCAGAATGGAGGTCATAAACAGACAATCGCAAAAGGTAATTAAGTCAACCATGAACCTAGGTACCAAGCAGGCAGGCATATGGGCCTGTTTGATATGGCTGCGGCTTATGGTTTTTGGCTGAAATTTTTGAATTTTAGCTGTTTGCGACAGAGATTATGGAGAGAAATACTCACTTGTAATGTTGGTTGATATAGATGTTAGGTTTTTAACGTGTACTACAATTAATTTGTAGATCTCGTCTTGAGAAAATACTCTGTTTGAAAGTTAGGTATTGGAGAAAAAGCCAAAAGCTGCTTTTAGAAACCGTAAAGAACAGGCCCACATATGCTTGTATATACATGTTATATCGTGAAAATTCGACCCATTGTTCGTCTACATACAGTAGTCATATATAGTGCATGTTGGGCTTGAGAAACATTGACATGTTTAAATCTTCTTCTTCTTTCTCTCAGGTATAACTAAGTGGTGAAGGATCTACACATGCTATATATGCAGAAGAACAACCACTTGATTTGTGAATATCAGTTGTCATACGCGTCTGTCAATTACTACATATAAATATAGGTGGTATCATGCATAAAGATTATTGTAACTTCTGAGAGTGGTCGTCGCAAGATAGAAAGAAGATTAAAGTATTTAATTTGTTCATGAGTTGATGTTAGATTGTACATGCATTGGTTGGGAAATATGTAAAGTCGTGTATGTTCGTATAATCATATATTTGGAAGTGTATGGAGTTGCTTCTGTTGTTTTTTGCCACATTCTTCTATACGTGGTATATGTCATGTTTACAAATGAAGTTTTCCAATTAAGTGAACTATCTTTAGTCCAAGAAAAATTAAATGTCTTGTTTTTCCAGTACTACAATCCAAGTTGCAGTGTTGACTGTATTAAAATTAAATATGTTGCTGGTTACAAAAGTGGCATACGTTTGGACCACTGGAGATCATCAACTCAGATCACAGAGAGCGTTCACCCTAAACAGACACTATCACACACAAAAGATCATCACAGACAGTTGTAAACTCTCATCACAGATGGTTTTTGAACTGTCTGAATTTTTGCGTCTGTGATTGTGCAGTGAGTCATCTATGATAAGTCATAATACAGACGAAGAAGAATAAAGAATCGTCTGTGATGGTACTATCACAAACCACTGCCACCAAGTGAAAACCGTCTGTGATATTATCACAGATGGTACTTTTTACCAACCGCCTATGATATTCGTCCATAACAGACAGTTCGTATACAGAATCGTCTGTGATGGCAGACATACCACAGATAGTTTTTGATGGTATCCGTTTGTCATAGTAGGTCTTTACAGACGGTTTATATCACGAAACTATCTATAATAGTTTGTTCTATACCTAAAATACACAAATATCACAGATACACAAATACACAGATATCGACCACAAATACACAAATATATCACAATTACACAAATTTATAGATTAACTAGTAAAGTGTTCGTGCATTACAACAGAGTTTCAAGAGGGTGATACATATCATCAAATGTGATCCTAAACCATGCTACAGATTTTGCAATACACAAATACTAGTAACATTATTCCACTTAAGACTAATATGCTAACTGAACAAAAACATGGCGGTTTCATGGTGGCGAGTGCGAAGGGGAAGGGACCGGCCTAGCTGCCGAAGCCGTAGAGGGTGCAGCCTTGGCGCTTGAGTACATAGACGACGTCCATGGGGTGATGGTCTTACGACGGGTGTGCTCGATCACTACTACAAAAAGAGTTATCCTGGACGCCTCATCATAGATGGTTCAACACAAACTATCAATAATAAAGTTACTACAGATGGTTTTATAAGGTGGAACATTTAAGTTCACCACGATGAAAAGAACCGTCTGTGATAACCTACTTATCACAAACGATTTTTATTCCAAACCAACTGTGATACATCATAAATGGATCGAAAAAAAACCGTCTGTGATATCTGCACTTATCACAGACAGTTTTTATTTTGAACCTCTATGATATATCACAGATGGATCAGAATAAAAATCGTCTGTAATGACGTACTTATCATAGATAGTTCTTTACCTAGAATTGTCTGTGATAATATTTCAACTTACCCGCTCTCACCGAATTTGAATTTTTCGCTCATCTCGCTGGATTTGCTTTTTAAAATAGAAGACTCGGCTATTCTTCTACTAATCTCCTCTTCTCTCATCTCACTTCTTCTCCTCCACTCCTCTCCTCATCAACTCTTCTCTCTTCTCACTTCTCCACTTCTCCTCACCAAATTTTCTCTTAAAAATAGAAGGCTCGATCGGCTCTTTGTCTCCTCATTTACTCTTCTCACTTCTCATCTACTCCTCTCCTTTCCCCACCTCTTCTTCAATCTCATCCATCCAATTTTGCTATAACTTGGGTGCCCAAAAATTTAGCTAAATCTAGATTTTTACTGTGGCTTGAATGGCCAAAAATTTAGCTAAGCCATAGTAAAATTATCCACTTTTTTTTAACTCTGGAACAGCTATCACAAACAGTTTTTATCAAGAACCGTATGTGATAACTGATTATTACAAACAGTCTAGTTTTGAACTGTCTGTGATGATCAATGATCGCATATGGTTATAGTTCCAAACCATATGTGATAACGGACTATCATAGACTGTTCTAGTTTTGAACTGTCTGTATTATGGTTTTCACAAACGGTTCAAAAATCATCTGTGATAACCCTATTATCACTGACCCATGAAGTCAGATGATTCAAGGAACCAACTATGATGATGGTTCCAAATTGTCTGTGATGAAATTTTCTGTGGTAGTGGGTGTAGGTAATGGCATCGCGGATGACGTTCTCCAGAAAGATCTTGAGCACATTGCGGGTCTCCTCGTACATGAGCCCAGAGATGCGCTTTGCACCACCCCTCCTCACCAGGCGTTGGATCGTTGGCTCATTGATGTCTCGGATATTGTCGTGCAAGACCTTTCGGTGGTGCTTCGTGCCACCCTTGCCGAGCTCCTTCCCTCCCTTGCCACACCTGAACATGGCTACCGACGAATCTCTTCTTCGAGGATACATGGGAGGAGTGAATGGAATTGATGAGAAGTATATGGCGATGGTGTTGGTTCTTGCAGTGAAAGTGGGGAAAAGGGAGAGGGGAAGTAATAAGAGGTGAGAGGTGGGAGGAGACCGATGCCTGCCATTTGATGCAGAGAGAATGGACGAGTGAGATTGAGATCCTAGCGGAGATGCCACGAATCGATGATGTGGTATTTACACAAACGATTCGGATTAAAAACCATCTATGATATATACAATTATCACAAATAGTTCTTATTAAGAACCGTCTATGGTATTATCATAAACTATTCGGATTAAAAACCGTCTGTGATGTCTACTATTATCACAGATTGTTAATGTTAAGAACTGTCAGTGAATTATCATAGATGATTCTTATTAAAAAATCATCTGTAATAATTGCAGACATCACAGACGGTTTTAATCTGAACCGTCTGTGATAATTATGTATCATAGACGGTTCTAGCCAACGCTAGTAATGTAGATGATCACGCTTGTAAAATCGTCTTTGATAATTGTAATACGGGCGGTTTCTGTGATGAAGTGTCCAGTAGAAATTTTTTTATAGTAGTGAGACACATGTCTATACACGAACCTAACATAGAATCACAAAGCGTTCTGATCAGAAAGGCAAGGACGAATAGGTCATGGTAGAAATTACCGAAGTCTAGCTAATCGCATGCAGTCATGTGAATTAATTAACTAAATGTGCCACGAAGCACGATTTATGACATCTAGATCGACGACTGGTCAGTATATAGTGTAGACTCCGGGGTTTATATATGAGCTACGTACACATTTTGTCATGTAGCAACAACGTGGTTAGTTATTTGGAAATTTCAGTCTCTGTCGTGTGCTGTCGAAAAGTACCTACAGAAGATCGCAACAGTAACAGTTGAAGTCAATATTTCTTTTTAACTTCTAAAAATTATTTTTAGCCTTTCTACTGTAATTAGCTTTCAAATAAGGTATCTTTTTTAATACAGGATCTATAAGTTGATTGTAGTATATACTATAACGATTTTATTTAATTCAGGAGTTCAAAGTTCAAACCGGAGCATTATATGATCCTCGGTGGAATTCAGATATTAACTCATCTACGCTTAGACGACTAAAATGTAGTATAGTAGTTACCTTGAATGGAACTTGGAAGAACGGAGGAAAATACCTCATCAACACATGCATGCGACCGATGGATCGATTGCCATTTTGAGTTTTTTCCCTAAGCAAAATATAAAGATTAATTTGCATAATGAACCAAGTTAATTAGTCAATGCTCAAACAATTCCATTGTCATTTCCATGCCTGCAGGTTGTACTAATTCCTGACGAAAAATACCAAACGATATTTAAATTAGGTTGCATTAATTACTATACTAAATAAACAGGCATGCACCATCAGCAATATATATCTGAATTACCTGATATTCTGCATTGACCGGAAGAACGAAGGGTAGATACATTTGGCCATCCAATGCGCGTAGGACCTCCAACGCGCGTGGGACCTAGGGAATTCTTCTCTTCTTGCCTCAAGAGTTTAAGACAGTGTTACACACGGTAGCATTAACTGCCATTCGTCACAGGAACATACATATATACAGTAGAACTTATATATGAGACTTTGATAAAACTAACCAAAAAAATCGACTCATCACACGCAATCGATACAAGATGTTTGCAGTTTCCATGACTATTCCGGTATAATTTCCCATGCGCATCGATGATTCCTTAGGGCTAAGTCTCCCCATCGATATAAGCTGCGTTTGCGTAGCAAAGATCACACAAACACCAAACCGGCAATATTCGATCGAGATCAAATATCTTAAAAAGATCCTCGCAGCAGCAGCAGCAGCAGCAGAAGAAGAAGAAGAAGAAGAAGAAGAAGAAGAAGAAGAATAGCCAAGGGTAAGCTAGCTTCCAAATTACCTTGTGATGTGCATACATGAAATTAAGCTCTTCGGTAGTAGTATCTCTCTAATCATGCATGTATATATACATGCCTTTAATATATAGTTTCACCCTTTTCTATGGACACACCATGCAGGGACTATTACGCCTGTGCCTAGCCAGCAATTTGGCTCCTGTGAACCTGCACGTCCATTGTTTGTACCTCCAGAGGCCGATCAGCGAAAGGCATCCTCTCCTGCAGGTTAATTAGTGCTTACTCCATATTTACCTTTTTTTCTGTTTTAGAGATAGGGGGAGAGTGTTGCGTTTCGACCGCTCGAAACTTCGATGTCAGTAGTCATAACTCGCTTACAATTGCTCAGTACTTGTTCCGACCACACCAAGATGTGGCTACAACCACTCAATGCTACGACCGTTAGATTTCTGATGGATATGACCACGTTGTGTTGGTTGCAACCACGCTGATGGTTACGACCACTCAGCTAGTTACAATCACTCCTTGCTGCTGCTGTGCACGTACTCGTAACTAAGTAACGACCACTCTGGCTTACGACTGCGTCTTCTCGATCTGCTCGTACTCGTAACCTTGTTACGACCAGCACGTCCTCGTAATGATCACGTCTTCCAGGTCGTACTCGCTTGTAGACTTCAAACGCTTAGCAGCAAAAACTCGGTACTCGATACTTCGAGTACGAGTACTTCCGATGCGCACCACCTCTGCTTCTCTTGTCTTCGAGTATGGTACACTACTAGAAAATGGATCATCTCTCACGGGCTTGAATTTTCCTGACGGGCCCGCATAGGCCGTGAGGGATAACATTTTTTTGTGACGGGCCCACGTATCCCCGTCACAAAAATACATTTTCCTGTCGGGCTCATTAAGCCGCAAAAAAAATACATTATTTTTGTGACGGTATTTAATGAACCGTGAGGATAATTGAAGAAAGCCCGTGAGGTTAATTATCCAGCCCGCCCGCGCCTAAACAATTCGTCCACGCGCCGACTAAAAACCCTAGATGCTACTTTTCCCCAATTTTCACGCGCCCATCCTCGCCGCGCCTCCTCCCCCATCTGCCGCCTGCCGCATCCTCGCGCGCCTCCTCCGCTCCATCCGCGCCCGCCTCCGCCCCATCCGCTGCCGCCTCCTCCGATCCGCGGCCCCATCCCGCGCCGCGCGCCTCCTACGCCCATCCTCGCGCGCCTCGTCCGATCCGCGGCCGCATCCCTCGCCCGCCTCCTCCGCCCCATCCCTCGCCCGCCTCCTCCGATCCGCGGCCGCATCCTCACCCGCCTCCTCGCCCCATCCCTCGCCCACCTCCTCCGATCCGCGGCCCCATCCATTCGCCCCTCCTCCACCCCATCCTCGCCCGCCGCCCGCCTCCCAGTCCGCCCGCCCCCTCCTCCCAGTCCGCCCGCGCCTCCTCCCAGTCCGCCCGACGGCCAGCTCCGCCCGCCGCCCGCTCCCAGTCCGCCCCGCCCGACACCCAGCCTCGGGCGCCGCCCCAAATCCGCCTCGCCCCGATGGCCCAGCTCCGGCTCGCCGTCCCGCCGCCCCAAATCCGCCCCGCATTTATCTTTTCAATGTTGCAGTGAGTTTTTGATTTGGATCCTCCATCGATTGTTGATTTGGGTTTGTATTTTGCCGCAGATGAGACGGCATATAGTTGCAGTGGCAAGGCATCAGGTCATCTTTATGGATCGGCTTTCTTCTTGATGCCCATTGGTATTTTGCGCTGGTATGCCTTGTATTGTATTCTTCGATGCCTCATATTCTCATCGCACACTGCACTCCAGAATTGCACGGTTGTAATAACGTCTTCCTGTTCCATTCTTGCGAGTTGTTGCATGCGACCTAGTTGCTACTGCTTACGAGGTGTAGTGTGGCCGTCTAGAGTTAAGCTTTGTGTATAGTAATGAAGAGATTACCACTTGTGTTGTTTCACTAGCGTAGACAACTTGAAGTGGGCGAAATATTTGTCTCTTAAGAAATGATGGAGTGTTATATATATATATGACAACTTTATAGTGGAGATATTTCATCATTTACCACTGTCCAGCATTGATACAAGAACAATAGCATAATATTTGACATGTTGGAGGCATAATTTCCGATTGTAATGTCAAAATAGTTCAACGACACGAACCAAGCTTGTTCCCAACAACAAATAGCCCATTTGTTAGTTCAAAGTTTAAAAATATACTACAAATAATTGTTTGTGACTTATATCCTTGGAAGGTGGTTTTGTTCTTATATAGGATTTTGGTGCACACACGGTGTAAGATTGTTCGTGGCTATGCCATTTTTGGATATTACAGCTTCTCACGACATTTATTTAGAAATATTTTTTCAGAAGTACATACAGTACAAACTTAAAATGGAGCAGACAATATACTAAATATATTACGCATAGCAATCCCTTAGGACATACACGAGCTTACACCAAAACTTTGTCTTCAAATTTCCATGATACTAAATAGTACTGCTTTTTTCATTTGTTCTTAATTTATATGTATCCTGATCAGCTGGTGCATCTTTTCATCATTTTGTTGCGTGTCACTAACATTCTTGGAGTTATGTCATGTGTTCATATGTGTCATGGTGCTATGCATGGTTCCCAGTGCTTAAAAGTCGCTTTAGAGGTACAAGTGCCTAAAAGTCGCTTTAGAGGTACAAGTGCTTCCCGGTATGCTTGTTTTCTCCTACAGAGTGCTGGTTTTTTTGCTTATCTTTTGTCCTGCATATGCATGTAGGCATGCTAAAGGACATTTGTTATTTTCTGGTTAAACCTAAGCAACACAACAGTTGATTGTGTGAGGAATGCTACCTTTTTAGTTGTAGTTAGACACAATTTAATCATTTTAGTGATCTCAGCTTTATACAGATGCCTGTCCAACAGCTTGCTTCTTTTTTTTCCTACCTCGGGTGGGATTCCTGTTTCAAACTCTCTTCTAACGTTATTTCATAATTGATAGATATATAGAGCTGCATTTGGTTCAATTATCATGCTTTATGTAGGGGTGATATGTTCAGTTTGGGTTGTTGATTTATACTTTCCTAAGTTGCTTAATGACTGTCTAAAGTAATCCTTGCCACTGCTCATTTCTCGATATTAACCAAGTTTTTTCAACTGTAATTTACATTGATTCGACATGATGTTATCACTCTTTAAGTGGCTCAAACACTTGAGAGTGAGACTGATTTTATCTACAGTGAGTAAAAACATCTATTCTTATTCTGGATTTCTCACTTCAGATTTTAAATTATTTAATAGGTGCTTCATCCATTGGGACTTCTATTAATGCACAGTTCATTGCAAACTTTGCTTCAGTAGCTGGTAAACAATCCAATTAGTATTTTGACTCTGATGTATAAACTTCCGGAATCTTGTTGCTGGTTTTATGAAGAGCTACCACCACCGCACCACATCCCATTAACTCCTGATGTAAGTCTTGGTGTATATTGCACTTACAATTATGTTCGCTTACTAGCTTTTGATTATTATTGGCTAGCTTTTGATTATTATTGGCTAGCTTTTGATTGTATAGAATCGGTTTGCCTTGTATGTGGCGAATGGCAATTCCTTGTTCCTCAGTAGTGCCTGCCGTTCTGGGTATATTTGACGTTAGGAAAGCAAACTATCTCTTAGCTTAATACAGCTGGAAGATGTTCCAGAAGCCCACTTATATCAACATGTGAGATTATCCTCTCGATTTCTTTGTAGGATGCTCTGGCAGCATGAATTGGAGTTATTATCAAACATGAATTAGACTGACCATTACAGCTTCTTCAACTTAAGTTGACATAATGTTTTCACCTTGCAGCAAGGGACTGGGACTGGATCCTCTCATGTGGGCTCACAACTGGATGACGGTGCTGTCGATGGTAACGTTGATGGAAACGCGGGGACAATGCGATGGCGACATTGATGGCGACAACAACCATGCTGCCATGTGATTTTCACTGATTTCTTATAGTTCTTTTGACCAGCTGAACTTGAATGTAATGGAAATAGAGACTTTTGTATGTGGTACTTGATTTTAGATGTCTTTTGTATGGATGAACCAATCTGGAGGTGAAGTATATGAATTGGATGCTTGTGTGTATGAATTAATCTATGGATCGTTTATGAAAACCGAACTTTTTATATGTTTGTTCAATTATGTTTCTTGATTGATGCAAGGATGGTGTTGTGATTAATTTGATTATATGATGCATGAATGTGTAATATTTAGATATCAATACTTATCTTGTAAATGCTAATTCATTATGGCTGAAAAAATATGTTATAACTAGAATAAAAAAAATTTTGCTATAGGAAATCAATTTTACTCACGGTTCAAACCGTCAATGAAATACATTTTCCTGACGGTTAAATCGTCAGGAAATTTTTTTTCCCGGGTCTGATTAATTTTCCTGACGGTGACCATACCTGTTAGTCAAATGAATTTTCCTCACGGGTAACATTTCGCCCGTGAGTAAAACGTATTTTTCTCACGGGAAACATTTCGCCCATGAGAAAAATTTATTTTTCCTCACGGGAATTGTACCGTCAGGTTAAATTATTTTCCTCACGGGTAAAACCGTCAGGTTATATATCCCTGACGGGTTCCCGTCACCAAATTTAATTTTCCTTTCCAACCACTTCGAGGATTTTGCTCGACGGAACCCATCGTGATATATAACCTGACGGTTTTCTGTATTTTCCTGACGGTTTTGAACCGTGAGGGATGATCCGTTTTCTAGTAGTGGTAGCGACAATACGAAACACAATAAGTGAACAAAATAGCTTTTCCAGGGAGCCAAAGCACTCCACTTTTCTCTTCTTTTCTCTCCCTCAACTTCTCGATCACAACCGATCGCTCTTGTTCGCTTCTCCTTCTTGTTCTAATTACAGGGCTAGACTATGCCTTATAAAGGCTAGTTACAAGACTCATAAACGGACTCAATAACCCGACTCAGTTTCTACTACGGAACTGACTCGTACATGACAAACACTATCTATCCTACCCAAACTCAATATTTCCTGCCAAAACAAGATTAATTCCAACAGAGAGAGACGATACTCCGTATTACTTAAGTACTCTTATTCATGCTTACACATTTTGAAGAAGGGGATAATATGAATATATGCCTCCATGCATTCATGTACCAGCTATACAAGACTGCTATGTTTATATTTCTACCACTGCAAAAAGCCGTGTCGTATATATGTTTATCTTCCCCGGCTGGATGGCAAGGTACATTAAGGATCCATTTGAAACAGAGAAATTTTTCCTAATTCTTATGAAAATTTAATTGTTCTTTTATAAAACTTCTGCGTTCCAAATAGACTGAGCTGGAACCAAAACTTAGCGGGGAGTAATCTGGCTAATTGTGCTCTAAACCCTAATAAGCACTTACCAACTTACTGCTTGATCTGTGTATAAGTAGCAACGAATAATACTTCGTAATGGGATTTCAAATTGAGAGGGGGGCACCTTAGCCTGACCTAAGTTCAATTTAGACGTTCGTGCATGCACTTAATTATGTCCACAAACTAAAAGTATTCTGTAGAACGATCCAATCAAGGCTTGTGTACGTGCAGCAGCTAAAGGTTCCACTAACCTAGTGCCGAGCTCGAAAAGGAGCAAGGACACAGCAAGTCTCACTCAGCTGATCAGTTCAACGCTTCGAACTAGAGTCAGGCTCAAAAGGCAAAAGCGGAAAGTAAGTCGATATATATATATATATATATATATATATATATATATATATATATATATATATATATATATATATATATATATAGAGGACGCTGAAATGGGACACCTAGGTGCCTGACACCTAGGCTCTCTGCCGTTAGATTGCTTTTAGATACGTGCTAGAGCAATGGTATGTATGGTATGTAATATATTAGGCATGCTAAATCAATCATGGAAGGAAAGTCTTAATCATGGATGGAAAGTCTCAATCACACTAGCACGCATCTAAAAGCAATCCAAAGGTAGGAGACTAGATGTCCAGACACCTAGGTGCCCTGTTATTTATACTATATATATATATATATATATATATATATATATATATATATATATATATATATATATATATATATATATATATATATATATACACATGGCCTTGAGCCTTCCCATTGCGCATCGAAACCTTTGCACGAACTTTTTCCCAAGTTTCTGGCAGGCAAGGGGATCACGTCGCCGAATCCAACGCGTCAAAATCATTGAGATGCGAGAGATTATTCACTGGCCGACCGGTGCACGGTGCTGCTGTACGCGACACTACATATAAACAAGTTATACGTCTGATCACAGACCAGTACATGTGAACGGTGTAATAAGAACTACTATATCGAGAATTGCACAGTAGCTATGTAGATAATAAAATTAGTGGTCTGAAATTAAGGTTGCAGTATATACATGAAGTGGTGAATTTATTCATTCATGCATATATGTGTGTCGAACTCGATTATAATCAGCAAATTGATGAATTCTAAGGTCTTATATGTTTTATGCGTGTACTGTGGTTCCTAATTGAGTACTTTGGTACATGTTCATTAGCAATTTGATTCTAAAACTTTCTCTTTTTTTTTGTATGGAACAATTCCGAGATAGCATGCATATTGACGCATCCATATATGTGCATTTCAAATCTTGTGTTTACAACTTGCAAATTTTGTATTTCTTTCCAATTAATTATTGCAACAGCACATATGTTAAGGAATTACTTAATTTCACAACCAGGGATTTAATCCTCAGACCAAAAAAATATTTTGCCCTTTTGCTGAGAAAACATAAAGCTTTCAGTTTTCGGAAATTTTGTGGGAAAACACAGGACCAATTTTTTAGTTCACATTTGAATTTTGCTCGAACAAATTCAATTTGTTAGACCATGTGGCTAGGTTTATAATATTTTGGTGATGAATAATTGACAATGGTTAAATTGTTATGATGAATATTTGGTGATTTTGTTTAGCAATGTTATGCGAGGTGTGTGGTGCGTGCGTGAACTGATGTTGGTCAAGTTGGGATGAACTTGTGCCGGAAAAATATTCTTTGGTCTTTGTATGTGCAGGTTGAGCATGGAGGTGATCATGGTCGGTGACGAGATAGACCGGAACTAGGATGGGGAGATCCGAGGTTCAGACGGTCGAGGAGGTCACGAGATGATTGGGCTCATGCTTAGGGCGCATGGAGATCAAATGTGGATGATTTGTGGAGAAGCTACGGGAGGAGCGGTCCTGGAGGCTTCGACACGTGACGCGTTAGAAAAGTCGTGAGTGTGAAAAACCCGTGTTAGGAAGGGTTTCGGGTCCCTTGAAAATTAGTGGGCCAAAAGTCTAATTGAGATAAAAAGGCTCAGGCCTAGTTGGAGTTGGACTAGGATTTTAAGGCCTAGTTGGAGTTGGATTAGGATTCTAAGGCCTAGTTGGAGTTGGATTAGGATTTTAAGGCCAGTTGGAGGTGGAATAGGGTTCATAGTTGGCTGTATAAAAAGAACGGGATGCAAGGAGAAAAGTGTACCGAGGAGCGGCGTGGAGAAGAAAAATACGCGTGAGGGAAAAGGCGCGGACGTCAACCGAATCGGTGATTGGAAAAAAGACGCGTTGTTTTGGAGCGGTCGCTGCATGTGCATGGATGGATGAATAGTATCCATGTTTTTGAATAAAGTTTGTGAGTTTTTTATTTCGCATCTATTATTTTTTTTCTTAGTTTTTTGATTCCTATAAATTCTCGATTCATTGATCTATGTCTAGGTATTTTTGTTGCTTGTATACATGAATTATTTTTAATTAAAAAATTAATTAGAAAATTGAGAAAAAAACGAGCACGTTGGCTGATCGATCCGATCTCGATATCTAGTCGCTGCTACAACACTTTTGCTATAGTATCGAAACAGTATTTTGCTACAGTGTTGTGCTACAGTATGCTACAGTAATTGCTACAGTAAAATCAGGAAAAAAATATTTTTTATGTTCTGTTATTTCTGGTTTTTGCATATTAAAAGATAGAAAATTAAAAAAAAAAGGTTTCCGCTGTGCGCTACAATCATTCACCCCCCTCTGATTGCTATCAACGATCCTACACAATTTTTATAAAAACAGTAGGGACGAGCTAGATATTAAAATATAGTGGTGAATATTTCAAAAGTCAAATTTGGATGTGGCCCACTCACTAAAACCAGGTTTTTTAAACATATGGGGCGTCCAGACATCCAAAAACCGCCAGTTTGGCCGAGAATTGTTTCTCTGGTACTACACCTATGCAACTTTTTCCTCAGAGTGAAAATTGTCGACATTTTTATTAAACCATCGGAAATTCTATTGACTGACCACTCTCCGTAGGTAATTACAATTGTATTTGGTTAGCCGCTAAATAGATATACTGCCGATGGTTTTGAGCAATTACCATTGGTAAAATATAATAGGTGAGAGTTTCTACACCATAGGTAAAGATGAAATGATCGGCGTATGTGGTAGAACTCTCAGTAAAACGGAAAACTCATCAGCAATTTAATAAACATTGAGAGTTTTCTAGAACCGTCGGCCATTTGATTCTACCCATCGAAAAAATGCATATCTTCAAGTAAGTCCAAATCACCCAACACCGATACATAGATTGGAAGTAAAGTAGTAATTACCAAAGTTGGTCCATATACTTGCAATTATTAAAAGAAATAGTTTTAACTGTCAAACATTTCTATCGTAATTAGCTTATTTAAAGTAATATGATCAAGAGTGGGCAAAATGTGGGAGACCATGTACTAGGTCTAATATATGTTTATGATGAACTACTGGCACATTGGTTCAGTTGAACTTGAATTTTGTAATAGTTTCATATTTGTTGTTAGTGCTAGTGGTCAGACCGATCGGGGGAACCGATTGGATCGCTGGGAGGAAGCGGTTGGACCAGCCTGGAACAGCGATATGACCGGTGGCCCAGTGTCACTGGGTTTTAAGGATGATCAGACCACAAGGACAGTATAACCAATTTCTAGTTGGCGGTTGTTATTTTTAAGAGAGCATG
Organism: Dendrocalamus sinicus; assembly: GCA_036346575.1. Lineage (NCBI taxonomy): Eukaryota > Viridiplantae > Streptophyta > Magnoliopsida > Poales > Poaceae > Dendrocalamus > Dendrocalamus sinicus. Next base: position 17,136,781 of record CM070664.1, read on the forward strand.
GTTTGGGAGTTTGGGCGAGTGCAGTCAAACGGGCCATGGTTGGTGGTCGGATGGGGGAACTTGGCCAGTGTGACCAGCATTGGAAATAAGGTCATGTTGGGTGGCTAGTCAAACCGGTCAGTGGTCGGTGATTTGACTGGGGTGGTCCAACAGGTGTGAAGATAGCGGTCAAACCGATGGCTGCACCAGGGAGCAGGGTGAGTTGAGTTGATTTCAAGTCACCTCATGTGGGTTTGTGTTTCATTACATGATGTATGTGTTTGACAAACAAGAGTCAAGTGCATCCAACTTGTGCTTGATATAGTTGCTTGGTCTTTAGATGTGTAGGTGGTTTGGAGGACGTAGTTGCACTACTACAAAAGAGGCTATAATAGACAGCTAAATCACAGACAGTTCCATATGAACCGTCTGTGATTGAACTATCACAGACGGTTTATAGTAGCAACTGTCTGTGATATTTTTATAGACGGTTATTAACACGAACAGTCTGTGATAATTGACACATCACAGATGGTTTGTGCTAATAACCGTCTGTGAACTTTCACAGATAGTTCTTATCACGAACCATCTGTGATAAGTGAGACATCACAGACGGTTCGTGTTAAGAACCGTCTGTGAAAGTTTAGTACTCAATTGCTTCTTAGTGATCAAAAGTTAGTACTCAATTGCTTCTTAGTGATCAGAGATTAGTACTCAATTGTTTTTAATAACTTATATGCATGCTTTTGTAATTGAAAGAGATGATAGATAAGTTTTTGTTTAGATTTAGCTAGCTAGGTTTAGAAAGATCTTAGTGATCGCCCAGAAAAGGGAGATGTGTTGCCCAGAAAAGTGATTCCCAGATCTTAGTCTTCAGGGCTTCATATGGTTCTTCTTCGACTTTTGAAGTTGGAGGATCAACCGCTGAGTTCTCGAATGCCATGAAGATTGTCCTTGCTCTCTACACTTCCTCCTCTAGTCTAGGCAAATTATTAGCACGGTCCATAATCTCATAGAGGATGCCATGATAAGCTTCTTTAGAATCGGCCGCTTTTGCTTGATAGGCAATATTATACATGTGTCTCTCCACTGCTGCAAGAGCTTCTTCCACTTGTGCACATTGCAGAGAAAAATGAGGCTAAGGGCGGTTTCCCTTTGCTGAGCGGCAATGAGACACCTCTGTCAACAGCGGATAATGAGGTCCAGCTGACGGATTATGGAAGCAAGTCGAGTAAGCAGGAGATTAGTAGGGCATGAGTGGAGGAGCTGCTCCAGACTAAATTGTTGGTCGCCTGTGCAAGGTTGCGGCCGAACAACTCATAATGTATAGATGAGAGGAAGGAGATTAAAAGAATATTAGATGCTATTATTGAGAAATCTGGTGAAGAAGATGATCGAGAGGTCACTTTAGAAGACTAGATTAGCGCGCACATATTTAAGCGTTATCACAGACAGTTCGTATAACAAACTGTCTCTGATATATGCCTTATCAGATACGGTTTGTTATACGAACTGTCTCTGATATTGATTATCATAGACGGTTCGTATAACAAACTATCTCTGATAATGATACATCATCGATCCATGGCATATCTCCCAAGATTTTGATCTCACCCATCCATTCTCTCTACATCAAATGGCAGGCATGGCCGGTTCATCCCACCGCTCGGCCCTAGCTTATTTATTACCCCTCACCTACCACAGGCAGTCACGCGCGAGTTAATCCACTATATAGCTTCCTGCATCCTCCCCTCGACGACGCTGATTAACTACCACCATGAGCTAGTGCCTCCGTTGTGACACCACGATAGACTACACAACACACTCTTGTCGTAAGAGTGTCTTGCATAGTCTCATCGTCGTACCACAAAGGTGGTGCTACTGCCATCCGCTACATCCAACTTGTTCTTCGACGACGCCGACTACCGACGTGAGTTAGCGCCCACGTTGTGACACCATGGTACACTACACAACACACTCTTGTCATAAGTGTCGTAAGAGGGTCTTGTATAGTGTCACCGTCGTGCCACAAAGGTGGTGCTACTACCATCCGCTGCATCCAGTTTATTCCTCGACGACGCTAACTACCGCCGTGAGCTACCATCATCCGCTGCATCCAGCTTCTACTGTCTGCTAAGATCTCTACTTCTTATATATTCTTGCCATATTAAAGAGTTGGGTTTGTTATCTTGTTGTACTGTCATGGTGGATTCTGATCTTAATAGAAATGGAATGTGTATTGTGTTTGCCACTATATTTAATTTGCTTGTTTTCAAAGGGCATAGGTAACAATGTCATTTCTTAAGGCTAGCTAAAAACCACAAAAGATTTTAGGTGTAGAATGAACTATCATAGACGATTTTGTCGTATAAACTGTCTATAAAGAAATATCACAGATGGTTCTATATACCAACCATCTGTGATACTCGCCAATCACAGACGGTTCATAACTAGAACCGTCTGTGATGTGTGAGTATCACAGATGGTTTTTTGTTGAAGCCATCTGTAATAGTTTTCTTCACAGACGGTTCTAATTACAAACCATTTGTATTGTCTTTATTACAGACGGCTCACAAACCGTTTGTGATAACCTTCGATTATCACTGACACATAAATACAGACGGTTTGGAAAACCATCTGTGATGATTGTTCTGATCCGTCTGTAATGGCCCATTTTGTAGTAGTGTGGTCAATGGCAATGGACCATGACTAGGAGAGGAGCTAAGGTCTGTGTTGTCATGTAAGTCTAAGTGAGGCGTGAGACTAGGAGAGGAAGCACAGAAAAAACAAGGATTGTGAAGAGGCAAGTGGTACATGTAGTGTGCCAAGTGACGAGGCCGAAGCACATAGAGATGGTTCAGGGGAGTTCGAATGCGTGAAGATGTGACAGCTAGTCAGTGGGTACTATGGGCTATGTGTCAAAACACAAGTAGATGCTTTGAGGTAAAGATGAAGATAGAGTCAAGGGAAGGTGCTTGGAAGTTTCGTCGAGGGTATTTTGTTAGTTGGCCCAATACCGGGTTGGTGCCTTGATCAATATTGCAATATGGAGAGGCTCAAAGGAGAAGTTGTTTAGGTCAAGGATTGATGAATTCAACAAGTGGATCAATTGCTAAAGAGTTAGTGGGTTAAGTCATGTAAACACATTGAAAAGCATGTGTATGTGTGTGAAACTCATGTTAGTGGGGTTGACAGGTTTCCCAGTAAGCTTAATGGGTTGGACCTATTAAGGAGTGCGCTAGTTATTTAGAGGGGAGGAGGGGAGGTGGTAGCCTCAAGGATTCTAGGGTTTAGATTTCCTCAACTATGTTGTCTCCTTCTATGGTTGTGAGTGAGGAATCTTGAGCGAGGAATGGGTGGTGTTTTGGCTGCATCTTGTAGTTATCTATGAGTATATGAATTTCATCCTCCTCTGAAATAGATCAAAGTTTATCTCAATCATGTTTTTGCTTGTGCTCTTGCTTGCCTTCTCTCTTTCTTGAGCTAGATTTATGATTTCGGGTTTGTAGAAATTCTAGCCCAATCTCTTGCTAGGATTATCTTGCTAGGACATGTGAGAGATCTAGAAGATCTCATGTTTTGTTTTAGATCCTCACGAGTAAGAAATAATTTGACAAATAGGGTTTTTGATGTTCTTGTGAGCTAGTTTTGGTTTTTTGCAATTTGGTGAACTTAAGCTAAAGAACCTTGTGATTCTTGAGTGGTTTAAGTTCTTATTCCCATGAACAAATCTTATGCGAAACTTGAAAGTGTTTGAATGATGTTTGAACAAGTTCTGGAGATTTGAGCTTTTATCCCGAGAGGTTTTAGGTCTAGAAACAGGGGACCGATTGGACAGGCCCCAGACCTGTAGTCTAACCGGCTAACCGGCGTGACTGGTCACAAGCTGGCGGTCGGACCAGTCAGTGGTTGGATTGGCCAATCAACAGCGGTTTGACCACGCTTCTGAAAGAAGCTAATTTTTTGGCTCTCATTTCTAACTTCAGTTTGCATATAGTCGTGTTGGTGTTATCTGAACTTAGTGACTATCATAGTCATTCAAATAAAGATTTTGAATAATTTAAGGGAAAGTTTTGGAAATCATTCAGCCTCCTCGGATTGATAGCATCGGTTCTACAAGTGGTATCAAAGTCTATATTTGTGATTTTGGGTTTGTGGGAGTTTTAGCCTAATCTCTTGCTTGGATTATTTTGGTATGATATGTGAGAACAGATTGGGAATACCCAATGTCTTAGATCCTTACGAGAAAGAAGTTATTTGAGAATTTGGGTTTTTGATGTTCTTTTGAGTTAGATTTGATTCTTCTCAATTTTGTGAACTTTGAGTCTAAGAACCTTATGATTCTTGATTTGTTTAGGTTCTTGTTGGCTTGAATTAGTCTCACGCAAAACTTGGAAGTATTTGAATGAGATATGAACAAATTCTTGATATTTGAGTTTTTGTCCCGAGAGGTTTTTAGTCTGGGAACAGTGGACCAGTTAAACTAGCTCCAAACCAGCGGTTTGACTGGTCAACCGATGTGACCGATCATAAGCCAACGGTTGGACCGGCCAATCAACAGCGGCCTGACCGGCCTTGTGAAAGAAGCTGATTTTGGTGACTCTTGTTTTTAGATTTGGTTTGCATAGTTGTATTGGTGTGATATAAATTTGGTGACTATCATAGTTATTCGAGTGAAGATTTTGAATACCTTAGAGGAAAAGTTTCATGAATCATTTGCCCTCTTTGATTATTGGCATCGGTTCTATAAAATATAATAGGTTTGAAACATGAAAATTTTACAAAAACCAGTATATTTTCTACAGGATCGTTAGGGAGCTCCCATGTTCCAAAAGGGTATCGAGTGTTTGGAACACGCACAAATTTGCGCGAAATACGCGTCTTGTGATGTTTCCTCCCGTGCTTGACAAATGGAGAGGTAGTGAAACGGGAGTGAGGCCATGGGTGTGAACGGGCCGAGCTCAACTCAATCATCAAAGGTTCCAATAATCCCCCCCCCCCCCCCCCCACACACACACAGAGCATATAATTAATGATGGAACTAGAGCGAGCTCGTACCTGCAGTACGTACACCCAGGTCGTCGGAGCAATCACACCCACACGGCCGGCCGTGCTTCATCGAGCTCGTAACAGTTGGACGTCGCCCTCCACCGCACCGCGCGGCCCTACTTCGCTCGAAGCTAGCGCCTAGCGATAGCTGCCATGATCGACGCTCCGCACGGCGCACACCCGCTAACTGCCCATGAAACATAGAAGCCCACTGCTGCTCTGAAGGGTGTCAACTAGGCTAGCTGTGAAAGAAGAGGAGCTAGCACGAGTCTAGAGGAAGAGGGATGGGGTCACAGGTCTATTTGGATCGATCTTGGATGGGTTCACGAGGGAGAGGATGCTATGGCCTATGGGGCCGGGAATTGACTATTGAGGAGCGCATGCTAAGGGGAAGAGGATTCGCCGACGTACAGAACGGACCAAACCAGACCAGATGCTACAGCATCTACAGTACAGAACAGTACTGCAGATACAGTGAATTTTGCTGTGGTGTTCATGCACACCGTCGTGTTGTCTTCTGCCTTTGTTCTCTTAACACAGAGGATCCGAATCCCGTGGCATAGGGTTGAGGACCAGCAAGCAGGAATCCAGGGATAATTGGACTGATCTGGTTGGATTGGATCTTCCAAAATACTAGTACTACTATGTTTAATTTTTGATATATTTAGCACTGTTTGTAACGATATGTACAAAAATAGCCGTATATCTACCATATTAACAAAAATATCATTTTTACCGTCTGTGGGCGGGCGGCGACGTGGGGGGCTAACGCGTAGGCCCCTGCAGTCCTGCTACCGGCAGCAGGCTGCCTGCTGCCCTGTCATTGGATGGCAGGCGACCTGACGCCTCAACTGGCCAGCCTGCCACCCCACCACTACCTACCATCCCATGACTAGACTACCGGTGAAGATTAGCCTGCTTAATCACCTGACCTATTTTTCATATTATTTGATTGAATTTTTGAATATAGCAAATGGGCTCAAAAAATTACAAAAGTTTATATACAGTCTCTTGACACAACGTACTTGATAGTATAATTTTTTGGTAATTTTATCCACTGTGAATGTTGCTAAAAAATTCATACGATTTTGATATTAGTAGAAGTTGTTACATATAGCAAACGAGCGCCAAAAATTATGAAATTTTATATGAAGCCTTCCAACACAGCCATAATAATTGTTTAATTTGTTGAGAATTTTATATACTTTGAATTTATCATATTAATTCATGTTAATTTAATCATGAAATTAACGATGCTCACGCATCTTTTACAGTGCCTGACCTCTGTCCTTCGCACATATGTCGGCTCATTACTGCTATCTTTTCTTTATCGCTTCATCCTTTGCACAATTGTCACTCTGTCTATGTCATCCCCCCTCGCGTGCTCCCTCGTCCACACTAATGTTGTTATGTCCGTGCCATCCCCCTCGCCTGCTCCCTCATCTACACATTTGTCGGTGTTAGCATGTCGCCCCCTCACTCGAAGTGTTACTCGTCGACAATGAGTCCTTAATTTATGGGGTGAGCGCATTGGGTTCCCTTTTCACTCATCCATAAATACGAACCTCTCGCAGTTCATTATCGCTCATCTCAGCCACTCATAGCAGAAGCTCATTCTCACGGTCATCACTCAAAATTAAGAGTGTGTAGCTCATTATTTTCAGAAGCCAGTGCATAGCTCATTAAGGACACAGCAGGAGGACGAGGTAGTGCTAATTGCTTCTCCCAAAAGGCAGGTAACTTTTTATCGCATACTTTCGACGTTTTTCCCGTAGTCCTAGTTAATTACTATTATTTATTTAGTCATAATTAATGTATTTTTATTATGAAGTTAGTTAGTCATAGTAATTTAGATATAGTTTTTAGTATTTTTGTGCATGTTCGGTATCCATAATTTGTTATTGTATGGTAGTATGTAATTAAGCAGTCGTAATTACTGTAGTGGCAATTAGTTAGGGTTAGGTAATGAGTTAGGGCTAAATAATTAAGTGATAAGAATGACGGTAATGAATTAATCGTAATTTTTTTGGATAGGTAATCAAATTATTGGTAATTAATGAATTATTTGTATGTAGTTACACGTATGTAATCACTAACTTTTTGTATTTTACTATCATTATTAATCTTTGCACTAATATTTTGTCTATCCCATTTGTTGCAAGGTACTCTCAAAATTAAGAGTGCATAGCTAATTATTTTGAGAAGGCAGTGCATAGCTCATTAAGGATGTGCCAGTGCTGCTTGCTTATCCCAAAATACAGGCATATTTTTATCGCATGCTTTTGACGTTATTCCCATTGTCCTAGTTAATTAGTTTTATTTAGTTATTCGTAATTAGTATAGTTTGTATTATAAAGTAAGTTGGTCGTAGTAATGTACGTATACATAGTTTGTACTTTTTTTGTACATACGGTACCCATAATTTGTTATTGTATGGTAGTGTGTAATTAAGTAGTCATAATTACTGTAGTGACAATTAGTTAGGGTTAAGTAATGGGTTAGTTCTAAGTAATTAAGTGGTAAGAACAGCGGTAATGAATTGCTCGTAATTTTTCGGACAGGTAATCAAATGTCGGTAATTAATGAATTATTCGTATGTAATCACTAACCTGTAGTATTTTAGTATCATTATCAATTTTCGCACTAATATTTGGTCTATTCTATTTGTTGGAAGGTATGACTTTACCGGAGCTTCTTGAACAGTTCTACGATGAGAACCACCGGTGCTACTTATGGATGATGGGTGACGCGGCTGACCCTCCGCCTTTCAAGCTGTGGGGTGGGAGGGATCTGTGGGAGCTGGACAAGCGCTAAATCCCAATCCTACAAGCCACGGGCTTGATGCCCTTTGCGAGGCTGGTCTCCATCGGATGCGAGTTCACCATCGACGGCAGCCTATTCGCGGCACTGGTGGATAGGTGGAGTACCTGGAGTGGTACGTACCCCAGTTGCACAGCAAACTCACCATTCATCTACCAGATCACCCCAAGCAGATCATGCATGAGGATAGTCTACAACGCTCGATCAATCGCCATAGCACTTTGCGGCTGCACGACAGCGTAAGACAGTTGTAATTTATGGTCGTTTCATTTATGAAATTCATACTGTTCATTATTGAACCTGTTTCGTATGTCACTTTAGTTGGAGCAGGTGCAGCACATTGCAAGCATGTCCGAGATAACCCTCACCAGATCGGACACACCATCGGTCATGCGGAATACTTTGAAGTACATTCTAAAGCAGGCCAAAAAAAATAGTACACAACCTGAGCTGTGGCCGTTCGATGGATCACACCGTGCACATCAAGAACCCAGCGGGGGTACCATGCTCAACCACCAGGTCATCATGACCTAGTGAGTCCGACCAGCTATCACATCTACCGAGTCTACCTAGCATAGTAGTACTAGCCACTGATCATCCATGGGTCGTAACAATGAGGAGGTAACTTATGTACAATCTATGTGTTGTTTTCCTGTTAGGCCTTATGTTCCGCTATCATCATGGCATTCTCCTGTCGTAGGTCCATAGTCGAGATGCATCGCTTTTCACATTCGCACCACCTACATAGAGTACCGTACCTTGTCGTTTATCTTCGCTGCACATCCGGGAGGTACGAGATTCACATTGTACATCCAGAATATTTGTTGGGATTAACATCGTTTCATCTTGCAGCATCCAATTCAATGGGGGTGACGTCAAGTCCACCAATAATGATACAGGCCTCTCGGATGCTTCTAGGGAGCAGTACATAGTGCTAGGGTTTGCGGTATACACAGGGCAGAGCTCAGTATTCAAACCATACCTAGGGTTTGGAGACTTCAGTGGGTAGAGCTCCTCTGGCTTCGCTGCCATGTCGTACGGTAAAGGCGAGAGCTCTTCCGCACCATGAGGAGGATTTCTAGATCATTCGTTCATGACATTATTGCTGGCGGCTCACAGTTTGGCGTGTCTTAGCTAGAGGACATCAACGTTTACTGGACCCAGCTTGCTGTACCTCAGCGTACCGGACCACCGCCGGCCACTCAACAATCGGAATGGTCTCCATACCTCCTCCGAACTGAGACGCAACCTTCAGACTAACTAACGTACCCAATGAGAAATGCTTGTGCTCAACGGAAGACAAAGTCATACACAGGGAGGCAAACGCGGCGAGGAGATAGCAGTGGCTCATATGGGTGAGCCATATCGCATCGCGTACGATGCATTTTTTGTATTGTTACATGTACTTCTATAAATATTTGTAATATATGAAATTAAAAACAATAGAGGGCACGCATTGCAAAAGATGCCTGAGCATCATTAATTTCATGATTAAATTAACATGAATTAACGTGTAAATTTGGAGCATATAAAATTCCTAAAAATTATACAATTACTATGACTGTGCCGGGAGGTTTCATATAAAATTTCATAATTTTTAGAGCTCGTTTGCTATATGTAACAACTCCTACAAATATCAAAATAGTATGAATTTTTGAGCAACATTCACAGTTGATAAAATTTCCAAAACAATTACACAGTCAAGTACATTGTGTTAGAGGTTGCACATAAAATTTCATAATTTTTTGAGCCTATATACTATATTAAAAAATTCGAACAAATAATATACGAAAAATACCACAGGTGATTAAGCCGGCTGTGGCTTAATCACCTGCCGTCTAGCCATAGGATGGCAAGCAGTAGGTGGGCGGGGTAGGCTGCTTGTCATCTGGTGACGGGGCAGCAGACAGCCTGCCGTCTGCTGGCAAGACGGCAAGGGTCTATGCATCAGTTCCCCTGCATTGCCGCCCGGCGATGGGCGGTAAAAACTACATTTTTGTCAATACGATGGGCATATGGCTCCTTTTGTAAATACCATTACAAACATTGCCAAATATGTCAAAATCTCCTACTATGCCTGTCTGTCTAATGTCTGTGCCCACACAATTTATCCAGCCTAGAGAAAAGGGTATATTAACATGCATGAGCCTCAGATTAATTAACTCTTCTTTTTGGTTTCTAAAAACTATATTTTATCTTTTTTTACAGTAACTAACTTTTAAACGGAATGTCTTTTTAATATGGGATCTACAAGTTATTGTAGTATAAACTAAAGTGGCTTCATTTATATCCGCTAAAACCATACGCAAGTTTCTTTTACTCTGTATCCTCTCTTACAAATAGCCCAAAAGCCATAAGTTACAGCTAAAAGCCACTACAAAAAAGAAAATGCCATAATTCCGGTTGGAGCTTGCATATATGGGATTAAGTTGTTGCCCCGAGTTACCACCCATGCGGAACACTGATGATTTATCGGGTTTATGTGAGAATTAAAATATTTTGAGAAAAATTCCTACCTTATGAATTGCCTTATATTCGAGTCGAGCTCAAGTAACCCATTGAATTGAGCAGTTTTCTGTTTTTACCAATCTAGATTGATACAATATTAGCAAACTCATGCATGGAGTAGCAGATGATCTTGTATATCTGATCATTAGTCTAAGATAAGAAGCTCAATGCCTTATCAACTAAACAATTCGAACGTGACATTTTCCTATATACTCATGGAGCAAAGAACAGTACTCTTTCCGAAAAAAAAACTTCTTAAGACCCGTTTGGAAGAGAAAAATCCATTTGACCCTTAAACTCTTGCCAAACCATAAAGATCAATCTTAAACTACAAAACCAAATATTCAACCTCCTCAACTATCGATACAGCGTAAATCACCCCTCGTAGCAAATCTACTCCAGTTTCACCGACGTGATATTTACGTGAACAAAAAACTCACAAGTAAGCATTGAATTGCCTCCTAGTCACCTATACATACATCTAGATGAATTTAAAAAAGTACAAAAGTTGATGGGTCCACATGTCATCCTCCCATCTTCCTCTTTCTCCCTCCATCTTCTTCCTCCCCTCCAAGATCTGAAGCAGGCGCAAGAACACAACTACCAACCTATCCAACAACTAAATCAGACTTCACAATCACTTGCGCTAATCCTACACACACGGATCGCTAAACGGAAGGAGGACTACTAAATCAGATCAAGATCAAGAACGCACGGAGGGGAAGAATCCCCATCCTTGCTTATCTATTGTCTTGTTCGGTTGTTCCTCGTCTCCCCGATTCTTCTGTTGGTCCTGATCGATGTGGCAGCTTCAAGCGGCGGTACAGGTACGAGCTCATGGCGGCCGCAACCATACATCGGGTAACGCCAGCAGCACGCGGAACTCGCGCAAGTAGTGCGCAACCATATTTTTCTTTCCTTTTTTTTTTTCTCTTTTTTCTCCATTTCCCTCACCTGATGGAAACCGCCGACGCCGCCATGACTAGCCTAAATGTGAGACAGAGGGAGGGAGCCAGGGAAGAAGAGGAGGATCAGCTCCGCCGCCAAACGTTAGCCCCTCTCCCACTGCTGGCCCCCGCCGGCGCCGGCGCCACCACCGAACGCGGCTGCCGCCAACGAGGAGCCTGTATGCAACAATAAACAAGTACTAGTATACATGATACACTTCCCGTGTGCTCAGATACAGACAAGACAACTCTCAGCCAAAAAGAAGTCCGACAAGAGACCGTCTCCCTTATTGCTAGGAAAAGCTACAGAAGCATGTTACTTGGACCACCACATGGATATTCAGAATTTTATAAATTTGTTTATAGGAATGGTTAGACGATTGGAGTCTGTTGCCCAACAGCCGCGCGACACGCAGGTAGTTCATGGACTGTTGAGTGACATAATTGCAGTCGCCGAACGGTTGGGCGACCGGACCCTGTCACGCAAACCGTTGGGCGGCTGCAACTCCAGTCGCCTAACCGTTTGGCGACTGGAACTCATATATAATTGGTCGCTCAACCGAGCATCCAGCTGATTCCATCCACCGACGCTGCGCAAAAGAAAGAAGAGAAGGGAAAGAAAGAAGAAGAGAGGAGAGGGAAGGAGAGGAGAGGAGAGGTGGGGAGAGGGAGAAGAAGAGCAGAGGTTCCGCTACTTCTGCGAGGTAAATTTTTTATATTACAGTCAATATTTTTGTATAAAGTAAATCATTTGTTTAGTGTAAAATTAGGATCCAAAGAAAATTATAGTTGTAGAAAAGAATAATATAACTTTGGAATGAAGTAAATAGTTATAGAAAATTTAGATATAGTTATAAAAAATTAGCATCTGTAGAAAATTATACTAGTAGAAAATTTAGCAAATGTTATAGTTGTAGAAAAATTAGTCAATATAATTGTAAAAAATTTAGTCAATATAGTTGTAGAAAATTAGCATCCATAAAAAATTATAGTTGTAAAAAATTAGTATATGTAGAAAATTAGCATGTGTAGAAAATTCTAGTTGTTTAAATTTTAGTCAATATTATGGTCAAAATTAGCATCTGTAAAAAGTTAGCATCCATAAAAGTTATAGTTATAGAAAATTAGCATCGGTAGAAAATTCTAGTTGTAGAAAATTTAGTCAATATTTTTTTATATAGTAAATAGTTTGGTTTGTGCAAATCATTATGAGATAACATTTATGTTAAATTAGGAATGTATTTAATGTCGTTAGTACGTTGATAGTAGGAGAGGGCTCGAGTAGCTAGAGGTGCGACGTCGGTGTGCGTGGGAGTAGGTAGGGAGTTGATGCGTATTGGAGCAGAGGAAAGGAAGCGGTGTTGGTACGAATGAGAAGGGGTTATGTTACGATGGTAGTATTGCTGTTGGTGATAGGCGAATGTCTGTAGAAATGTACATTACAGTACAGTAATAGTTCCATAATGTGTGATGCGATTTGACTAGTTGCAACATTAAAAATATTTGCAGGCAGACATCAGCAATATCGATACCCACTACATTGATAGTGTGTCAGTATCGTTCATGAAGGTCTGAACGATGTTGATTTGAGCAATTTTGTGCAAGCCACACTGATACACCCGAGCGGTGAGAATGCTCGAATCAGAGATGTGATGCACTGGCTCACTGGCAGCTTCTCCTTGGACCCTGAGGTGTGCAGCGTCGTCATACAAGGGCTTTGGAGCCGGTCTCCCATGCACGTTAGATGGGAGTTAAGAAGATTGATGCACACTGTTATGTGGAAGGCTACCGGTGCCGTGGATACGAGCATGTGCTGCTTGTGCAACCATGCCCAAAAGAAGGTGTACAAGGCCCTGCCGACGGCTATCATCCAGGTGGTGGGAGCAGCTCGGGCTCCCAGCATGTTGGTCAAGAGGAGGACCCGGAGGCCAGTGTCACAGAGGTTGCGGAGGATATTGCTCATGACGAGACCAATGTAGTACATGCAGGAGAGGAAGATCGATCACTGCATGGTGAGCCTATAGGACAGGCTGATGGAGGAGAGCATGTGGAGTGCATAGTGTATCAAATGGAGAGCGATGACTAGATGGCCTGGGCTGAAGAGGAAGCTGTACAGGAGGACGATGAGGACAGTCCCGCAAGAATGGAACAGGTTTCATGCTGAGGGTGTTGCAGCACATGATGAGCACAAATCACCGTGGGAGTACCATGGCAAAGAGGTTCGGTTGTACTCAATATTTGCTAACAAGGCATCATTGCAGGATGCCATTAAGCTGTTGGCCCTATCCATGCAGTGGATATTTCGGGTCGTCAAATCTAGCTAGGAACAATACACCGTGAAGTGTGAGCAAGCTGGTTGTCCTTGGAGGGTGCATGCACGTACACCAAAGTATGAGACTCACTGGATTGTCTTGAAGGTAGAGTTACACTCTTGCATTTTCAGTAGTGTTTTGCCGAGGCATTGTAAACTAACGTCCACCTTCATAGCCAATTTGATGTATGGAGAGATAGTGGAGAAGAAGGACATGGAGGCCACACACATCATGGTGGCTATTGAGAAAAAAATTTAAGTACAGAATTAGCTACACGAAGGTGTGGCGTGTGAAGCAAAGGACTTTGAAAAAAATAGTTTGGGTCTTTCGAGCTGACGTACGACAACCTTCTTTATATGCTTCGGGTGCTACAGGACAGAAACCCAGGCATGTACACTGGTGAAGGACAAGCCATCTACAAGGCCGCCAGGTTTTGCGATATTGCAAAAGGCATTCTTAGCCTTCGATGTGTGCATCGAGGCATTCAAGCATATGCTGCATGTGATCTCAGTTGATGGGACCTTTTTGACTGGTAAATATAAGGGTCAGATCCTTACCGCCATTGGCGTTGATGGAAATAATCAAATTCTACCCTTAACCATAGCATTGATCAGAAGTGAGAATTACGACAGCTGGTTGTGGTTCCTTTGACATTTGAGGGTTGGAGTTGTTAGAACTCGTCCTGATGTGTGCATAATCCATGACCACCACACCGGGATGGTGAAGGTCATAAGATAACTTCAGGAAGACCCCAAGCAGTTGTTCCCTTGGCCGGATATGAGGAACAAATGGTGCATTCGTCACCTAGGGGCCAACTTCTTCAAGCAGTTCCCGAAGCAACTGTTGATGAAGCTGTTCAAGAGGCTAACTATGCATAACCAGCGACACAAATTTGGCACTTTATGGGCACTGTTGGATGAGCATAGTAGGAAGCACGTCAACGAGAGGAACAAGGGACCGCTTATGCCTGGGATGGTACAACCGGAATGCCTTACACCACTAGCTGAGCCTGACACTGCTGGTCTGAGGAGGAAGACCTCGTGGAACATCAAGTTCTTCTCCCAGTGGATCGAGGTCGATGTAACAGCCCAACTATTTATTTCAAAATTTTTAGTAAAAAAAGTAATTTAATTTAAAATAAAATAAAGGGTTATTTGGTTGCTTGAATTTCTGAGATTTTATTTACCTGTTTTCAGCTTTGAAAAAGGCTCTTCTTAAAAGTAATTTAACTAAAAACATAAAAATATTGTTAAGTAAAGTGTATTTTGAATTTATAAAAAACATATTTAACATTAATTATTTTCAAATGCATTTAGCTTTTATCTGAATTTTCAGTGTTTTTGGATTTTCAAAATTAATTTCAAAGCTAAAATGTATTTTTTGTAAAAATTAAAAAACCAACTTTAAGTTGAAAATATTTTTTCCTAAGTCTAAAACATCTCCAAGAATTTCTGTGATTTTTTCTGGAATTACTTTATTTGCTATTTCCTAAGTATTTTTGAACCATCCTAATATTTTTGAAAACCAAAAATGAATTTTAAATCTAAACTCTCCCTGAGCTGATGCGCGTCCAACCCAGGTTCAATCCACCCTCAGCCGATCTAATCCCAGCCGCTTGATCTCACTTACCCCTTCCCTCTTCATCCAATGGTATGGATTAAATCCACTGCCCCTAATCTAATCTTGGCCATCCGATGTCACTTAACCCCTCTCTCAGGCCTCAGAGCTCCCCGTCATTGCTCACCTCCTATCCGAGCTGTGGCAAGAACTCCGACGAGGAATTCCGGCCACCTCGGTTTGCCTCGTGCCACGACGCCGCCATCCACCAGATCTCCAACGACCCTCAGGCCCCGAGCGCCACCGCTCACCAGTACCGCCATGTCAATCACTTCGGTGATGTGCCAGCCAGATGGCAGTCGCGTGTGCGCCACCTCAGCGGTCGTGAACCACGCAAGCGCCACGCTAGCCACGTGCCACCTCAGCCTCCTCCCCGGTCCATGAACCCAGTCCACCATTTCCTGGCCCCACCTGTCAGTGAATAAAACCCTTTTTCTGTTGAAAAATAATTCGACCAAAAATGAAAATCCAGTGTTGACATCACCCTGGCGTCATAAATTTCTTTTTTTCCATAGAAGAATAATTCCTCCAAA
Organism: Dendrocalamus sinicus; assembly: GCA_036346575.1. NCBI lineage: Eukaryota > Viridiplantae > Streptophyta > Magnoliopsida > Poales > Poaceae > Dendrocalamus > Dendrocalamus sinicus. Next base: position 17,152,546 of record CM070664.1, read on the forward strand.
AATCATTTCCTTGCTGACGTCATAATCTTCTTTTTCAGTACAAAAGTAATTCAAAAAAATCTCCTTTTTCCTTTTTCTTTAGTTTTAAACTTTGAGAAGTCCGTTCTCCTTCATCCTAGCTCCGATTGGACTCATTCAAAATTTTAAATTCTTCAAAATTTCTAATCTATCCATTTCTATCCTCTTTTCAAATTTTTAGAGTTTGTTTGAAATTTATTTGGATTAAATAAAAGCTTAGAAAATAAACATATTTTAAATGGTTAAAATAAACATCAGTTAGATCTGAAATTATTTTATTTGATATTTTCAGATTCCAAGGATTTTTATGGATTTTTATTGTTTTTTGAATTATTTTTTTTCGAATTTTTTTCCTTCCTTTTCTCTCTCCACTCTTTCTTCTTCTTCCAGCCGTTCCCTATGTCCCGAATGCGTAGCGCCATGGCTAGCCGTTTGAAGCGCTTCAAACCCATGATTTTTTGCATGATTTTTTTGGGTAATCAAGGGCATTCAATCCCTCTCATCAAAACTCCTCCATTCCCAGCATTAGCCCTCAATTTCATACGCCCGTTTCGCCGTATTGAGCCATGCCACCGAAAGACATGCCGCGCGGATCTCCTCATCTGGTCCACCTCTACCCCTATAAAAGGGAGCACCAGGTGCCCCTCGTCATCCTCATCTACCCCAAAAATCTCAAGTCCTCCCTCCCTTCCTCGCCGCAGTTGGCATTTTTCTCTCGCCAACCGAACGCCATTCCTCGGTCGTTTGTGCCGCCTACAGTGGAGTCCGGCCACCATTGACCACATCACTGGCTTTGCCTTATCACGTTCTACATGGTGCTTCCTCACCTTCACCAGAGCTTCACCGGAGCACCATGGCCGAATCATGCAGTCGTGTCTGTCGTCGCCGTTGGTCGACCGTGCATGTTCCACCACAACCAAGGTGAGCATTGCATCCCCGTGTTCTCTTCTTCGTTTCGCTGCAAACCTCACCCACTATCTCCTCTCTATTTGCTTGGAATGCCAACGCCAACCCACCGATTACCAAAGGTCTTCTCCACCGTGTTCCGCCACTATCCGATGTCCTTTGGTTGAGCCATCTATACCATTGAGTTTGCCTCGACGGGTTCTACGTCGTGTTTCATCGCCATCACCTAAAGATTCCTGAGTCCTCACTGACCTTGTCAAGCCACGACACTAAAACTGTCTCTTCACGTGTACACCACTTTTTCGGTGAGCTATTTGATTTTTGTTCATGTTATATTGTGTCCTAGCCTCTAAGCAATTTAGCTACCATTTTTACTTAATTTTTCATGGAGCCAATTGTCAGAAATTGAGCTTTCTGCAGAAACTACCGTTTTTGACTTCCCGATGTCAATTCGTCGCCTCTGGTGAGTTTTATCCTATGTCGACACCTCTATAAGACTTGTCTCATGGTGTTCTATACTGTGCCTCCCTCCATTCCTCCAAAAAAACATCCTCAAATTTTTGCCTATGACACCTAGCCATGGCCGCCTAAGCCATCTCGCGTTCCCATTTAACGGATGATGTTTTCACCAAACCCTTCATGTCTAATTGTGCCAAACCATTCTAGGTAGCTACCTTCCAAGTTTAGATTCGCTTCACCGAGCACCAAGATATCAAGTTTTTCCTTTTTCTCTACATCGTTGTTCAACGTCAATTGTATCATCTCCGATGAATTTTCAGCTTAGCCAATAATTTTCCTAGCTTCACCATCCTGTGTTCTACCCCATGCTCACCTTACATCTCCACGTTCCATATCTGGGTACTATCTCTCTCCAACATGTCGTTGTCGATACCACGCCATCACTACCATTTTTCTCTCACCGCTGGTGATTCGCAGCCGTAACCATGTCACCACCTTTGCCTCATCGCTGGGATTCCATTTTGCCTGTTCGCCAGCCACCTCGCAGCCAACCGACACTGTACTATTGAAAAAGTAATTCTCGGATTTTGTTATCATTTCATGTGATATCCAAAATTTCCAGATATTTGTTCTCCCTCATACGACTTCGAATCCATTGATTCTTTCTCCTAAATTCATCTAAAATCATAATCTATCCCTCAATATATATTTTATAATTTTTGGATTTTATTTAGATTTTATTTGTATTTATTCGCTTTGGTTCTTCGCGTGTAGACTACGACGAATCCGGAGAGTTTGATTTCGACGATTCGCAGCATCAAGACTTCGAGCAAGGCGAGTCACACACCTTGATCATGTTGATCCCAGTTTGCAAATAAATTTATGTTGATTTAAATTATATTGCATGCATATGTTTATTCAAGTATTTTAATTCTAGTTTTAAACTTAGTTAATTCCTAATTATTATTGACACCTTTGATCTTGTATAACATTATACCTTGTCACCCTAGAATCAAACTCTAGTTAGTACACTAGTATTGGCTAGAGAGTTTTTACATCAAATGCTTGGACCTGTTTAGACATAATCTTATTTGGGATGATTTCTTCACATAAAATGATAAGCTTTTCAAGTGTATTCTTGACTTCGGTGAGTCAAGAAGGATTATGAAATATTTTAAAATAAAATATAAATTCTGGTTTAGACTTAGGCTAATGGTTAGGTGGTGGTTGCAGGCATGCAGTGTTGTTCGATGACATAGTGTTAATTGTCGGACACAGGGGGTATGTGGTTGAGCCTAAGTCAATTAAGGACTGGTCTATGAGCTACTATTGCAAAGCTCTATCATACTACCATAAGACTGGTATGGGATAGTCCTCGCTGACTAATTTGTGGGTCCCAACCTGTCGTAGGTTTATAGTGAGCGTGGCGTAGGCCATGAGAAGTCTCACTCGGCTCAAGAGGGGGTCCTGGTCTGGTGGATTCTTACTAGGGTGAAACCTTAGTGTTGGCTTGGCCAGGTTGCCGCACACCAAAGGAAGTGTGTTAATCCGGTGGTAATATGGGATGATCATGTCTTATGGGTAAAGCTGTCAACCTCTGCAGAGTGTATAATCTATCCTAGATAGCCGTGCCCACGGTCATAGGCAAGCTGAGTAAAAGTTTTTTTTACGGATTAGACTTTGTTTTTGAAAATGGTTTATAAAAACCTTATGGATGGATGGAATCCATGAGAGATTGAAAGCATTTGGATGGATGGAATCCATATGAGATCTTTTAGAAAAGATGGTCTGGGTGGGATGCCTGTGGTTAGGTTAGTGTTTGGTACGAGTCTGCACTAACGGTATTAATTTCATTTACAGCTACTGTTTTTACTTATTGTATTAAATTCAGCAATTTCAATCTATTTACTGTATTTCTTTAAATATCGTTTTATGCTCAAATAACCCTATATGCCTTCCTTTGTTGCCTTTATCATTATGTTGCATTTCTTCATGTGACTTGCGGAGTACAAGTTTGTACTCACCTTGCTATCTCCACACAAAGAAAGATGACTTCGATTACGGTAAAGATCTGGATAAGTAGGCCACGTCTTACTGTCATTTGCTTGTGGGCAGGCTCAGTGGTCTTCTTCCGCTTTGGTTTTTCCTTCCGCTGCTTATATTTAATTTTGGCTTATGTGCCATTGATGTAAACTTTGGCCATCAGGCCCATATTTAGTTAAAAAAGTTTTTCATTGTGCTTGTATCCCTGTTATCATTGTGTGCATTAGCTGATCCTGGACTAGTGCGATTAACACAGAGGGTTTTAAAGTTGTTGCTGCAGGATTCGACAGCCAAGCCATTGGAGAAGTGGTCCCTACTGCATGACACAGACGGTGCGAGGTACGGTATAATGACCACTAACTTTGCCTAGATGTACAATTGGGTTCTTAGGGGCCTTTATTCTCATCCCCTTGTCGCTATCGTGGAAGGTGTTCTACACAGCACAATCAGCTATTTCAGGGAGAGGCATGCGAATGCTACACTTCATGCAGTTGACCCACAAACACCATACCACTCTAAGATAATGGCATACATGTAGGCAAAGATAGAGAAGGGCTGGTTGCACATAGTATATGTGATGGGCAATACAGAGCATCATTTCGACGTGCTCATCTGGGATAGAGCCGAATTTGGAATGACTCGTTCTCTTGTCACCCACAAGGTATGTCTTAGAGATCATGTAAATGAACCTAGTTGTACGTGCAACAAGCCAAAGTTGTTACACAACCATGCTCTCATGTCTTTTTGGCATCAAATAGTAATTAGAGCTGAAGTCCTCCCTCATTTCCAAGGGAAGGTCTTCCTTTGGTGACCCTGGTTGGACTGGCCCCTCAACGCCTACCATAATATATTACTCTAGGACGGAGAAGGTAGTTCTTCCTATAGTTCACTGGGTCGAGTGCTCCTACTTTCAGGAGGTGGGGCGTGCATTTTATATCCCGTGGGGGAGGCAGCGTGCTTTATGAAAAACCGGGTCATGTGCTAGCTTTGTGCAACTTTGCGCAGTGAGTATACCACGTGGGGCAGCTTTGTGCAGTAGTTAACAAGGTCCATACCCCTGTTGTTTTTAGAAGCAGCACGAAATAATTGGTGCTAGTGCATGGACATGTTGTAAGAGCATCTTTTGGCGAAGGATCTTCTTGAAATGTAATTTTGGGCATCAATTAAAATATAATGAGCCCTGGATCGTTGGTTAATAAACATAAATATGCTAAGCTATCGATTTGTAAAAAACAGGGTAAGAAGGCAAATTACTTTAACCTTAATAAATAAATCTAGGACTTTCCCATATGTCATAATGTGACTTAGGGGCCCTAGAGAGAACTGGCATTTGGACCGAAAAGACAGTACTATGCAAAGCATGACGTGACAGCTCCCTGCAAAGTAAGATGTGACAACACTCTGTCTCGACAACTTTTTAGATCAGCTCGAAAACACTGATCTCCTCGCCTTTTCAAATAAAAAACAAAGGACTCCGCAAAGTAGGTCATGACAACACTCTGCAAAGTAAGACGTAACAACACTCTGCATCGCCAGCTTTTCAGATCAACAAGATAACACTATACCTCCTTAGCTTTTTAGACCAAAAAGATAGGACTATGTAAAGCAGGACATGACAGCTCCCTACAATGTAAGACGTGACAACACTCTGCCCTGCCAGCAACTTTTTAGAAAGACAAGGCAACACTCTACCTCTTAGGCTACTCACATAAAATTAACCACACCATGGCAACCCTATGGTTTATAAAATGAGGTGGAAGAGATCTGGGAGAGAACACTACACAACAGCTTACTTCACCATGTCGGGATGGACAAGATGCAGAAGAAGCAATGGGACAAGATGATGAAGCAATGGGAGGAGACCCACGAACTAGCAAGGTCTACTATGGCCTGGACAAACAAGCAAGGGCTTGTGTCTTCAGCCAGATACGCTCGCTTCAATCTTTGGTGCACCGCCACTCCACTATCCTCTCGTGTGCTGTCTGGGTGTCCCACTCCTCACAGTCCAGCTGCCACTGGTCGTGTGGGTGGATCTCCTGGTCGATCCATTTGCAATACACGCATAGCAGATCCGGAGACTGTGGGAAGAGGGGAGAGCTTGCTATTGTGTGCTCTAGAAGAGAACTGATAGAGAAATATATTGTAACCCAACCTTACCTACTGCCAGTAGTGGGCCGTGTCCCAACGTCGGTCGGGACAGTTTTAGGCGTAGTTACCACAACCTCAGTAATGCATACCCAAGCTCAACCGCTCCTTAAAGTTGAAGAACTTGCATGCATAACTACACTAGTAGAGGGGGCGTCTCCCTCATGGGCAGGTCCTGCAGCGAACGCTCGGTGGGAATGTTCAGGTATGGGTTGGGGTTGGAGGTATGGGGGACTTCGCTTCGGAGAGGTGCACTCTTCGCATGCTTTGCTTGTTCGTCCCGTGCTGTTGCAACCCTTGCAAGTCGTGTGATCTCCTCTCATTGCTTCTCCATAATAGCGATGTATTATTGCAGCTGTGGTGATGGAAACATGATGCAAAAGGTGTAGTACTTGTAGGCTAAGCCGACGCAACATACACTTTACAAGTCTAATTCGATTTGGTCAAATTCACGTCCGTGAGACAACGACACGCCAGACGATTTGCGAACCAATGTAGCATCATGTCACTGCACAAAGCTGCCCTGTTTCGTCTTGTCACTGCATAAGGCCATCTTGTTTGGTCTTGTTAGTGCACAAAGTAGCATCGTTGGGTCATATCGCGGGCTTGAGGAAGTATCTTGTGCTAGCGTTGGGTCATGTTGGTATGAAGTTGATTCGTTGGGTCATGTCATTGCAAAAGGGTAACTCGTTGGGTCACATCGTTGCGCAAAGCTGCCTCACTGGGATAGAGATAGGGCAGTTATTATTTCATGCAAGATTACATTTTATCATCGCTAATTTAGTAAAGATGTTATTTACATGAAATGATGTCATTTTATGTAGCTTGTAGTAATGTTTGGATTGGACGAAAAAGATAGTGGTGTATAAATTATTTATGAGAGACATCCGATTCATGTGCAAGGTGTACTTGAATTTTTTTATTATACAGACATACATCGTGCAAACTAGTATAGGTAACAACGCGATGCTACTGAAGACAGTATACATAAACTCATGGTATATCCAGCCGCCGCCTCCTCGAATGACATAGGTGATCCTCGGAGAAAGCGAACCTGGTAGGGGAGCAGCTTGCGTCTCAAAGCTCATAGTGCGAGGCTTACGTCGGACGTAGGGCTGCAGACAATTTCTGTAGCACCCCACATACCAATATGAGACACTACTATGGAACGTCATCGCTAAAGTAAGGAATAAATAAGAACAACATTGGAAATCACAAAGAAATTAAAATTTTAATAGAGAACCAACAGAAGCTGAAATAAATTTTTGAAATATGGGACTAGTCTACTTCTAACCAAATGAAGAATAAATAAAATGAAAAAAATAGTGGCAAGCCACGATGCTGAAAACTCGAGTGCTCCCACACATGCATGTTGCTATCACTCCACTGGCCTTTGATGTGAGAATGGAAAGAGCAAGCGTGAGATTTAGAAATCTCAGCAAGTATCCAACAACGATCTCAACACGGTGAGTAAAGGACAGGAAATGCAAGCAAGATGTATAAAGGACAAGCAATGTAAATAAGTAATTGACACAGGTTAATTGCAATAAAACCATGTTACCGGAAACACTGATAAATGTTAGAGATAGAGGTGAAAGGATCAATGGAATTAAAGGTAATTGTTATTTAGCAAGTTATGACAATGGCACTGGCGACCACTTCCCACATATCCAGTTATACGAGAATAGTCAGGCACGTCACTGTTCTCAACTGTATAACCACCGACGGGGTGTAACATCCTAAGTAACGAGAGTGCACCACCCCCTGTATGTTACTAGGTGGGTAGTAATCTCCTCTATATGTGGATGACCCCAAGCTAGGTAACTGTTATCTTGTCAACAGGGATAATTGTTATTTAGCAAGTTATGGCAATGGCACTAGCGATTACTCCCACATACCCGGTTATACGAGAATAGTCAGGAACAATACTATCCTTGACTGTATAACCATAGACGGAGTGTAATATCTTGAGTAACGAGAGTGTACGTGCCCCTCCCCCCGGTACATTACCAGGTGGGTGGAAATTTTCCCTATGTGTGGATAACCCAAGCCAAGTAACCGTTATATTGTTAACATATATGTGGTATGAATTTAAGGGAACTAAAAAAAGGGCTAAGATAAAGTTATGAGGAGTGAAAGGATGTGCTTGGGTTGAAAATGGAGAGACATAATTCCTGATAAGAGGGCGATGTGGAATGATAATGTGGTGATAGTGATATAGGAGTTATCCTAAAGATGTATTATAATATAGCTCACACAAGGTTATCAACCATTCAAGTTTTATTATATGATAAGTGATTATTAGTCAGATTAATAAGTTTAATACATACATTCTTCATGGCTCAAAACAACATCATATAATTAATGGATCATGATATTAGGAAACTAAAACATAGCAACCCTAATGTTAAAAGAGTGTCAATAATTTAAACCTAAGTTAAAACATGTTCATATGCTACCCCCATTAACGATTTAAGCACAAGTACTAAAACACTAATTAAAAGCATGAATTCTAGAACATTTTAACTGAGGATCCTAATAACATAAAAGCATATGAAACAAGATAACCTAGAACATCAGGGTATGAATACAGTATTAAAAGTCTATAACCAAGCAAAAATGAGCGATATGATAATAACCAGACAGCATTGTGATACGATAATGACCAGATGAGCTTTAGTGTTATGACAATAGCCAGGTAACTTTAGTGATACGATATTAGCCAGGTAACTTCAGTGATATGATATCAGCCTAGTAACTTTAATGATATAATATCAGTCAGGTAACTTTAATGATATGATATCAACCAGGTAACTTTAATGATATGATATTAGCTAAGGAAGTATGAGTGGCATGATAATTATACTCAATGACAAGGTGACAAGTAAACTGGAAACATGTGATATGCAAAACAGATAGGTCACGACCGTGAGGTACTTGCCTTGAGCACGTTTGGCGGACTCACTACACGAGGGATCCGAGGTGTGCAACTGCCCAAGCGTTCCCTTAAAGGCTATGTGCGAACCTACAAGATGGAATGGAGATGAATCAGATCAAAGCTGAGATAACCTGTGGGAAGACTGGACAGAAATGCAATCAGCCGAATGAATTTGTGTTCGCTAAGCCTTCATCATGCGAATTGCCGCTCGGCCATGCAACTAACTATTCAGTTGTGCGAACCACGACCCCTGCCTAACTTCTGAAAACACCGTGCAAAACGTGATTCACCTGAGTGAACCCTATTCCATGGCATAAGCTAAAGAAACCACGTGTGAAACATGATTCGGTTGGGTCCAAATGGGCCGAACCTCATTGGCATCGCACATTAGCCATGCACAACCACGACCGTCGCTGCCGACCACTGCCGTCGTCGGCCCTCGTCACCACCTTCTAGCCGCACCCAGCCCGCACCGCTGCAGCGCCTCCTTCTCAGTCGCCGCTGGCCGTTGTGCCTTTCGTGCCGTCCTCGTCTCACAGCCATGCCCGCCGTCGCCGATGTGCCTACCACACCTACCGTTCCAAGCCACCAACACCACAGGCCACACCAACCGTCATCCTTCACCAGCCTACACTCGCTCGTCTCCCGGCCTACACCACCACCGAGCTGCTGCTACACGCTCGCGTGCCCGTTGGCCTACGCTACCACCGAGCCACTACTGCACTCCTGCGCGCTACTTACCGTCGCTACCTTCAGAGCTGCCACCACCTCCAGCACCACTGTTGTCGCCGACCGCCGGCCCTAGAGGGAGTGGGAGAGAGAGGCATTAGAGATGGAAAAGGGAGAGGAATAGATGGAGAGAGAGAGATAACAGATGGAAATAAAGAGAGAGAGGGAGATAGATTGATGTGGATAGGAGAGAGATAAAAGAGATAAAGATGGATTTTTGAAAAGCAGATTTTTAGGGTGCTACAACTCTCCTCCCTTAGAAAAGATTCGGCCTCAAATCTAATACCTTGAGAAAGTAATACAAATGGAATATGAGTAGATTATTTGGACAAAGGGAACCCTAATAAGAAAACTTGAATTAAAGAGATCAGGGTAATTAGGACTTCAATTCCCAGGTGACTTTACATTTAGTCTGAAGAGACCACAAGACCTTGACATACAAAATAGTCTGACGTCGTAGTTGATGCTCTGAATGCTCTAAGATATGAACCGGCCATGCAACGATGGTTAGATCCTCTGAGACTTCCATAGTAGGTAACTCCAGAATTTGATCAAGGTTGTCTAGACACTTCCTCAACATAAAGGCATGGAAAACATTATGAACACTGGTGAAAGAAGAAGGTAACTCCAAACGGTAGGCAAGTTTCCTGATTTGCTCAACAATAGGGAATGGTCCAACATAACGAGGGTTCAGCTTTCCTTTAGCCCCAAATCAAACCACACCTTAGGTCGGTGAGACTCTTAAGAAAACCTGATCACCCACATCGAATTCCAACGAACAACGAGAACAGTCAGCACAACTCTTTTAGCCACTTTGGGTTGAAAGCATATTGTTCCTGATATGTTTGATCTACTCATTCTAGTCTGTGACCTACTGAGGCCCAAGTAACTCTTTCTCTCCAACCTCATCCCAATGGAGGGGAGAGTGACAAGGTCAGCCATAGAGCGCCTCAAAGGAGCCATACCGATACTGAAGTGGAAACTTTTATTGTAGAAGAACTCTACCAGAGATAAGTGATTTTTCCAACTGCCTTTCCATGCAAGTTTGCAAGAACGCAACATGTCCTCCAATGTGCAAATGGTCCTCTTAGATTGGCCATCAGTTGAGGGTGAAGGCAACGCTGAAATTGAGTTTTGTACTTAGATTCTGATGCAACTCTTCCAGAAGTGTGAAACAAACTTAGTATCGCAATCCAAGATAAAGGTTTTAGGAATATCATAGGGATGAACAATTTTCTTGACATAGATATTAGCAAGAACACTAGCTGAGTAAGTGGTTTTGATTGGACTGAAGTGAGCCATCTTGGCGAGACAGTTGACAATGACTCAAATATAATCCATACATCGAGGTGATCTAGGAAATTCAACAAAGAAGTCTATAACAATATCTTCTCATTACCGCTGGGAATCTCCAATGGCTACAAAAGTCCGATAGGACTGCGGTGCTCTGTGTTCACTTGCTGGCACACTGAGCACTGAGGCACAACTTAGCTAGGTCCTTCTTCATTCTTGACCACCAAAGTTGCCACTAAAGGTCCTCGAACATCTTGGTCTTGCTAGGATAAATAGAATAAGGAGTTTTACGAGCTTCATGAAGAATATTTCCTACAATCACGAATTGGATGGAACCCAATGCAGTCACAGAAATGTAATAGCCCTTTACCATTGATAGAAAAGTCAAGCTCATGAGATTTAGCCCATAAAACCTCTCTATGAGAGTGTTGTGTCTCCGAACCTGAGGCTTGAGCTTCTAGCAAGGCATCAAACAAAGGGGATGAAAATTTCAATTTCTCCAAGGAAAATGTTGATAAAGCGAAACAAAGCATAGTTTGGAGGTCCTCCAGCTCCTCCTAGACAAATGTTGGAATAGGAACGCCATAACTTCACTTCCTACTAAGGGCATCCACCACCACATTAGCCTTGCCTAGAAGGTAGTGGATAGTGAGATCATAATCCGTGATCAGCTCTAACTAACGGCGCTACCTCAAATTCAATTCTTTCTTGGTAAGGAAGTACTTCAAACTCTTAGGGTTTGAAAAGATGTCACAATTCTCCCCATAAAGGTAATGGCGCCAAATCTTGAGGGCGCAGACCACTACCCCCAACTCCAGATCATGAGTAGGATAGTTGAGTTCATGCTTCTTAAGCTAACGAGAAGTATAAGCCATCACCTAGTCCTCCTACAAGAGGACGCAGCCCAAACCCACTTGGGGTGCATCACAATAAACAGTGAACCTCTTTCCTCCCTCCACCAAAGCAAGAATGGGGGCGGTAATAAAGCGCTCCGTCAGGGTCTGGAAATTAGACTCACATTCCCTCATCCACAGAAACCACGCACCCTTCTGAGTCAACTTGGTTAATGTAACGTCCCAAAAAGGGAACTATTGTAATTTCAAAAATCGCAAAATCTTTTAATCGTCTTCTAGTGTGTCTCAAAAAGTTTTTGGTGTGATTCGAATTTCTTAAGCTGGATCTTGCCGAAAGCCCAATTAATGAGAATCAAAATCTTGGAATCAGGGACCAAGGCTAGAAATCAAACGGAGAAAAATCCGAACTACTTGGAAGTCTAAATTTCAAATTTAAATTTAAATCTGGAGATTCAAAGCCAAGGACGAAAATTGGAAATCAATATAAAAATCCTCCCATCCAATTTGCATATCTGAAAAATATAAATTCAGATGATTAAGAATTATTTCTCCACACTTGCAAATATATATATATATATATATATATATATAGGACGCTGAAATGGGACACCTAGGTGCCCAGACACCTAGGCTCCCTACCGTTAGATTGCTTTTAGATACGTGCTAGAGCAATGGTATGTATGGTATGTAATATATTAGGCATGCTAAATCAATCATGGAAGGAAAGTCTTAATCATAGATGGAAAGTCTCAATCACACTAGCACGCATCTAAAAGCAATCCAAAGGTAGGGAGACTAGGTGTCCAGACACCTAGGTGCCCCTGTTATTTATACTATATATATATATATATATATATATATATATATATATATATAATATTCAATTATTGAATCCCAAAAATTCAGAAACTCGTAAACTCACTAAAAGTCTCTCTCACTAAAAGTCTTTTTGGGCCCGGCTTGTTTTCTTTCTTTCGGCACAGCCGCTCGTTTCCCTGGCCCGCTCCCCTTTTTCCCTCCCGGGCCGATCAGCTCATTTCTTCCCCTTCTCCTGGCCCAGTGAGCGCGCTCGTCTTCCTCCTCCTCTCCTGTTCTGTTGGCTCACCGCCCGCTCCAGCACGCTGCGTCCGGTTGCGTCGCATCGCCCTGGTTCCCCCCTTCGGTCGCTCCGCATTGAAGCCGCTTATGCGCCTCCGTACGCGTCTTTACTCCCCTCTCACCGGCCTAGCCGCCCCCTCCTCCGTGGTGAAGACAGCTCCGCCCCTGGTTTACCTTTGGTCGCTCCGCATTGAAGCCGCCATCAATGAAGATCCACTGCTCCTCTCCTCGTCTATAAGGGCCCCGAGCTCACCTCTTTCCCCTCCTCCTCCCTCAATCCGAGCTCAGCTCGTGTGCGCCGCCGCCCCTTTCCGTCCCGGTCGCCTCCGATAAGCATTCCCCGAACCACTCACGTCACGGCGTGTCTCCAGGACTCCTCTGCCTCCCCTCACCGTTAATCAGAACTCCACCGGCCGAGCGCACCGCGCACGCGCTTTCCCCTTCTCCGGCCGGACGTCGCCATTCCCGCGACTGCCTCCACTTCGGTCGACCGTCGGCCGATTCCTCGCGACAGGAGCTGCCCCTCGGAGTCCCGAAGCCACCCCAGTGGCCGGCCGAAGCTTTCCGCCGCCCGAATTCATCTGCCACGGTTGCCACCCTGCACCACCGCCTGTGCTCGCCGCCATCCCACGTCGGCCTCCCTCCGGCCGGTTCAACTGCACAGGTGGGTTCCAGGTATAGCGCTCTTGCTCACGCACACCTCATCCCTCCCGCTTTCTTCTCCGGCTACCGGTGCCCCTTTCTTTCTCACCTTCAACCGCCTAGCGCCGCCGCCCACCCGCCTTGGCACCACCCGGCCGGAGTTGCTACCGCCTTGAGCCTCCCCGTCGCCTGTGAAGCGCATTTTTTCGGTCGCCGCTACCTCCCCGACTGCTCCCCGCCGGCGACGCCGCACAGCCCCGCTGGTGCCCGCCTCCCCTGTTACCTCCTCCCTTGCCCACTCTGTTAGTTCAGCCAACAGCTCCATCTGTACTCTCTCTCTATGTCTGCACAAGGTTAAATACATTAAACCCATGCCATGAACTCTCTCCTAGTATCAGGAAATTGACATGAAGTTAATAAGATAGAAATAATATTAGGGCTAAAGGATTTTAGTATACAGCTAAAGCATTACACCATTCCATGTTGTCTAAATCCGGGGCAACTAAGGAGAATGGCAACAAAGGTAACTAATATCGAATACAACATTTCGTATAGTGAGAATTTAAACCTACCCTGCTTAATAAGTTTATCCTTCAAAAGTCATTTGCACGCCACATAAAATATCTAGTATAATTTGCTTATCTCGGAAATCATGACGTCTACCCTTTCAAAAGTACCTAAACTAATGATAGTAAAAACTTTAACATCTGTCTTAAAATGCTCGGATTCAAAATAATAGATACTTGCAGTTAAGAGCACTTGAGCAGAAAGAGCAGTTATAAATCTTTGTCTCATGCCTAGTAAATTAAGATCACTGACTGAGCGGGCTTTGAGTTGGATCAAGGCCATGGTAAACCAAGCAAGGCAAGTCATCACTTTGATCATCTTGATCCTACATTTTATGCAAAATTATGCAAATAAATGTCCAAAACTTAAGGTAGCTACATGCCCACTTAATGTTGTATTAAAATTAATATGCCATTCCTTGACACCTGGATCACTTAATCATTGTCACTATAGATATTAATGATAATCTTTACTAGCTATAGATTACATTAAAATGCTATGCTAGTCCAGTCAAGTCCAGGGCGCTAGTTGCCCTGATCATCAATCTTTAACAACATAAGTACTTGTTTGGGATAGTCATGGGAAGTACATGGCTGAGTATTTTGTTGCAACTGTTTTATGCTTCTCAAAACCCTAAAAACTTGCTATACCTGTCTGGGCGGATGGTAAGAGTGGATGGTGCCGATGTCGCACGAGAACTTGTGGTTTGTGGTAAGAACCGCCTGGACAATTTAAGGAATGAATCTTGTGATGACCTCCTCATGTAAAACAGTACAACCACAAGCTGGCAAAGCGTAAGCTTGCTTGAATAATTTACCGAACCCTGGAAGGCATCTCACCGGTAGGGGAAAGGAGGGATTGTGCAGGAGGACTAAAGATCCGGCTTGAAACGGGACACCGCGTTTAGGTGATGTTTGCCAGCTACGCTAACGTTGTGGAGACAGAAGTCCAGCTGCGCTAGTCGTTGTGGTGGAACTTCCCGCACAACTTATGGGACCCTTTTGTAAGGGATAAGCCCATGAGGATGAGACTACGATAGGGCGATGTATTGTGAAGGCCTCGTGACGATCTCTCGATCTACATGTCAAAGGAATCATGTGGGCCCATCGAGTTGATTGTCTCTTGTGGGTAAAGTGTACAATCTCTACAGAGAATAAACTATTCGAATAGCCGTGCCCACGGTCAAGGGCGGACATGGAAACTTCCTTGAGTTAGTTCTATTTCCAAAAACATTTGTGGGTGGGATAAAACCAGTCAGAGGGACGTACTCTGAGTTTTGAATTTTTCCTGGAGGGAAGTACTCCAGTGGTGCAAACTAGCATTGGTGGGGGTAACCATGCACTGAAAAAGGTGGATGTAACCTACACTACAATTATTATCGCATTTTCACAATCAATTTCATAAAATCTGTCTTAGTTAAAATTTCTAAGTCTTAGGGGTTTTTCTTACGTATTGTAATTCCAAAACAATGCTTTTAGCAAATAAAAGAACCTCAAGCCTCCCTTGACAGCTTGCATCTATTATTGTTGCATCCTGTGTGGTGGCTTGCTGAGTATTGTCGTACTCACTCTTGCTTAATTACCATTACTCAGTCAGAAAGAACAGGAATGTTAAGCCCTGCAATGCTAAAAGGGGTCGACAGAGCTGGAAGACGAAGAGGCCATGGACTAGGTCGCGAACCCTAGTTGGCTGCCCATCTGTGTGAAGTTTCCGCTGCTGTATTTCTTTGTTTTTGACCCAATCGGCCCGTAAGTATGTATTACTATATTATTTACGCTTCCGCATGATATGTTTTTGATATACAGTAAGGTATCTGTGAGCACTATCTACTGATCCAGGGAATAGTTCGGTAGAATCACAGAGGATCTGAGTTTTGCTAACCCGAGGTCCAACAGAGCTGGTATCAGAGCATATAGGCTGTAGGTCGTAGCCTTAGTTAGCATGACTGTTAGTTCTATTACTAGGACTATTTCTTTAAAGCCTAATTGCAAAATATAAGTAGTATTGCTACTCTCATTCCTCTTAAATGATTCCCTCTCATCTACTTGCTGCCCTGGCCATTTTCAGCTCCAAGGCTATCTTATCCCGAATTCAAATTAACGCTAGCCCGAGTTTCCTTCTGAAAACGCTTCTGAAAAACTACCTTGGGCCAAAATCGTAAAACATATCTTGAGTTTTATTCGCAAAAGTTGTCATCCTTAGAGGATTAAAAATTTATGTGTAAAGCTTATTTCCAGTTCATTTCGGCAAACCTAAGTTTCCAAGGAAAAGTTTTCCCAAAATTTAACCCTCTTCCAATTTAGTTTAAGAATTCGCTTTGATATCTCATATGTGTGTGTAAATCTTGGTGGATTCATGTCGATCGTAAGAGAAGATCAATTGTGTGAATCTTAAGATGAAAAATAAGCAAATCAATCTAGATAAGTGACTTGGCTAAATGGGTGGGTCAACTTAATGACCGGGTTGACTGAGTGGACGGATCAACCTACGTGATGGGATTGGTTAAAGTGGGTTGACCAATTTAAATGATTAGATTGGCTAAATAAGTTGACCCAATGTAAAAGGACTGGATTGGCTAAAATAATCGGATTGATTACATAAATGGAGCGACGTGGGTGATTGAAGTGATTAAATGAGTGGGCCAACTCCAAGAGGATTGGATAGGCTAACATAAGTAGATCGATGGAATTTTAGAAAAGTGGGGAGTGTACTAACATTCGTTGGTCTGCAGCTTTAATAAACAAGCATGGCCCCCGATGAACATTTATACTGGAGGTATAATGGAATATAGCTGACTACTGGATGGATTATTGAAAATTCAGAGGGAAAACTAGGAGAAGTAAATAATAACCCTTGATTTACATATTTGAGTAATAATCTTATCTCCGGTGGACGTTATGACAATGAAGTCGCTTGGAAAGGAATTGCGGATACTAAGACTGATCACCTGGTACACAGATTATGAGTATACCCCAATGTAGGAAAAGGTGAGAATATAATACAAAGTTACTGGTGGATTGAGATATCAGAACCATAATACGAGCAATACCAGTGGATTTAAACTGAAAGAAAAAAATGTGTGAAGTGGTACTGGTGGATTTTAAAATATGGAAATATTGAAACCCTAATACAAGTAATACTGGTGCTTTTATCATGAAAAAGACGTTGAATGGTGCTGGTGTATTTAAAAAGTGATAATATTGAAACTCTAATACAAACAGGTATGGGTGGATTTAAAGGTAAGAATTTGGAGTATTGTGCAGGTACATAGTTGAATGGGATTGCTGAGTAATGCACCCAAGATTGGATTTAAGAAATTACGGAGGGATTTGAGATTCATGTGAAAAATAGGTAATCCTGATTTGGCGAATGAAACTATAGATGATACCTTGGAAGTTATATAATTTGTGCATCAGAAAACTAATAGCACTCACTGGTTGGAGTACTAGACACCAGTTGTGCAGTGACTAAGCAATGAAGGAGGATACCCTATAATTAATCAGGAGTGAGTGGAATTGGAAAGGCCTTGGAGATGACATGATGTGTGGATCGGATAAATGACCACACTCACTGTTTGGAGTATTAGACAAACAGTCATGCTAAGACTATGTAATGAAGGAAGTCAGTTGTAGATTCAATCAAGTACAAGCAAGTTTAACAAGGCTATGGATTCTAAGCCTACGAATGGAAATATTGTGGGAGTGAGTTAGTCTGTCAATATTGTGACCTTGGAGGATGCTAGGATACCTTTACCAAAGAAAGGGTATTTTAAAATTTCCAGTATTTCAAAGCCCTTTTTTAAAAAATATTGTTATAGAACTCTATATCAAAAGTATATAGCATATCCTTGTTGCAAGAAGATTTGATTTCAAGTTACTTTGAAAACCTGCCCCCTGCGCACATTTGAAAACCCAAAAGCTTAACTCCCAAGAACTGGCTTATAAAACCAAAACTTGGGAATCTATTCGAGCTAAAAACCTTTTGATGGGGTTTATCTTGGAAAAGAAAATATTTTCAACCTCAGCATTTGGAAAAACTGATTTCTAAAAAGCTCTGTTTCCAAAATAATAATAATAAGAAGCATGAGCTTCGCCGCCAAAACACTTCTCAACCCTCTCCTTTCTCTGCTTCTGTATACAAGAGGAAATTTGGTTTTCCCCTTTCCTTTCCCTTCAAAAATTTAAGCTCAAAGGCGTCAAGGATACACGTGAAGATTTGGTGGCCTCGTTTTAGCAAACCTAGTGTTTAGAACCCTATGCCTTCTTGTGTGTGCCTCCGCGTATAGGCGTTGCTTGGTAAAAAAACTTTTATTGGCCCTGTGCACTACCTTCTTGCCCTCGGGTGTTGTATTTCATAGTCACAGGAAAAGTTTGTTTTCAAAATCTTGGCTTCTCTGTGTGGCTCGTGTACTGCCCCAGCTTCTGGGTGTGCACTCCTTAAAAATGGTTAGAATATCTCATCCCCGTAATCTTTTCTGCATCTCATGCTAATTCCCCCACACCTTATTGATGAAAACCTCGTCAGGTCTGCAGGCAAGAGGTAGCAGATAGCCAAGTCAAGACACTTAAAGCTCTGAAGTTAAAGAGGCAACATCTCTGAAAAGGACAACACCTAAGAAGCCTTAGCCTGTGAAAGGATCAAGGCTCAAGTCTCTATTCCACAGCAAACTCTTTGATACAGACCTCATCAAGTAGTCAATGGCCAAGAACAAGTTCAGAAGCAAGAAGAAAGAACCAGTAACCCCTGCTCGCTTTGACCCCTACCAGTCATCCAAGTATTCACTCAAACCTACTCCGCAGAGATTTCTAGGGAGCAATCATCAAGATGAGAATAACAGTGGTATGACACCAAGCAAACGTCAAAAGGATATTGTTTGCTTCTGTTGCCAAAATATTGGACACTATGCTAACCGGTGCCCCCAGAAGAAGCAAGACAAAGGAGCCAAGTGCTTCAAATGTGGTGACCCAGGACATTATGCGAGAGATTGCCCTCAACGGAGGTTGAACAAGCGAGAAAAGGATGTCGTCGCCATCAGCCTCAGTCTTGACAAAGGGAAGGGTGTTAGCTCCAAGTGCGTCATGCAGGAACCAATAGGACCTAATGAAGCCCTACTACCTGATACAGAAGAATTGCCAGCCACTACATGTGCTGAATGTGGCAAGACAGGACATGACGCCCAATCCTGCCCTCCACTACATCAGGTTACATGTTTTGCCTGTGGTCAAACAGGACACTACAGCTACAATTGTCCAGCGTCGTACTGTCCTTACTGCAAGAAACACCATCTACCAAGAGGTTGTCTTCAGAACCTAGTGGCATGTACACGTTGTGGAGAAAAAGGACACCAAGCAAATCAATGCACTACAAGCTGCCCTAATTGTGAAGAAGATCATCAACCTGGAGAGTGCCCCATGAGCAAGGTCACATGCTTCCTCTGTGAAGGACAAGATCATTGTCCCAAGGACTGCTCCATGAACTTGTTGTTGACCAAGGTTGCCGAGATACAAAAGCTGAGTCTCCAAATTGCCATCAGACTCACAATGACCAAAGTTGACAAGCGCAATTAGTACCGGTCACCCGCTGTAACATCCTGATTTTCAGAGCCTTTTTGAAGCTTTTAAAATAAAATTCACCATTTGGATTTTTCTGGAATTAATTAAAGCTTAATTGAAATTTTTATTAATTAAAAAGATTTAATATGATTAAATTAAATATTAATATTTGTCAAAAATATTTTATTTGTGTTCCTTGTGTCACAAGGAATTTTCCTGTATTTTCTGGGATTTTTCGGAGTTTGTTTGAGCTCAATTTGAAATTTCAAAAAAAAAATAGAGGAGAGAATGAACAGTACCCGCGCGGTATCCATGAACTTGTTGTTGACCAAGGTTGCCGAGATACAAAAGCTGAGTCTCCAAATTGCCATCAGACTCACAATGACCAAAGTTGACAAGCGCAATTAGTACCGGTCACCCGCTGTAACATCCTGATTTTCAGAGCCTTTTTGAAGCTTTTAAAATAAAATTCACCATTTGGATTTTTCTGGAATTAATTAAAGCTTAATTGAAATTTTTATTAATTAAAAAGATTTAATATGATTAAATTAAATATTAATATTTGTCATCGTCAACCTCCAGCAGCCTCGATCGATCTCGTACATATTTCCTTCCGTTTTTCTCTCTCTTCATAACTTCCAATCCGGACATTATTTGAATGTCTTCCCAAAAGGAAAGTTGTGCCAAATTACGCAAGGAATCCATCCCAACTAGTCTCCTTTCATTTCATTTATTCGTTTGCCTTTTATCTCCAATTTTCTGAAACGGACTCTAAACCGAAATCCGCGAATTGGAGTCGGTTTCTGCCCCTTCCAAGCCTATAAATAGGACCCCTTGGCTTCCCTAAACCCATCCCAAGCCGTGGCAAGTCCCATCAAAGGTCGGGCGCACAAGATCGAGGCCCTTCGGTCCCGAATTTGCTCGTCGCGTCTCGAGCTATTCGGTGAGTTTTTCCGTGATCCTTTCGCGTCACATTGTGCCATCATGTGCCATCTACCTTCTTGCCAAGTTAAATTGGTTTTGGTGCAGCCAATCTCCCGGAATCGAGTTTTCCCCAATCTAGGTCAAGAGCGCTTCCCCAGTCAATTGCCTGTGGCGTATTGATGGGTCTTCGTTGGATTTATCTTCTGCTTCCGCTGTGTTTTGTGTGTGTGAGGTCTTGAAACCTCATTTGTAATAAAGAGACCTGTCGGTCTGTACTCTTTACTATTGTAATAAAGCGTTGTTGGTTATGTAATCATTTCATTAATCTGTGTGCACGGCTTTGATCCGGGACTAGTGCGATAATACGAGGGTCCGGTTTGTAATCCGGTCCCGGCAGAGATGGTATCGAGCCAATTTGACTGTAGGACGTGACCTAGTTAGAATGGTCGTTAAAAGAAGAACTTCAAAATTTATTTTTTAAAATAAAAAGTTAATAATGTGCTATCCTTGTCTTTTCTTGTCTTTCTATCCTTACCTTCGTCATGGCATTCTCCCTTATCTATCTGCTTATTTCCTTTTTGGAATGGTAATTATATCCCCTTCCCTCTGTAATTTCTATAGATGGATCGATGAGGTTACGTCTAAAAAGCACTTGGAGAATCCTTGGAGACCTAGAGTATACGAAAGACAACAAATTTATGGAAAGTACTCTTGTCGGGAAAGCCGTCATAATCAGTGCATATCAAGTTAGGTAATTTGGAGAATTGTTGCTAGAGTGGTATATTTTGGATTTATAATTGACAAGATTGAATAATGTTCGAGAGGATTGGGATAAAAGGTATACTTGTGGATATCAATTGATTATAAATAAATATAAAAAGTGTCATCTTTGTGGATTGACTAGAGAATATACAAAGTTGAACTTGGGGCAGCTAATTAGATCATGGGAAGAGTCTAAACTTTGCCTTGGATTTATTATCTAGGATTGAAAGGAGTGGTTGGATGTAAAACAAGATTTTGTTGAACGGATTATTTGTGATTATTGGAGAATTAGTATTAAGAGATTGATCTAGTAAAGAGAGGGATTAAAAGATTAAGAAGTTGAATTGTCATAAACAATTCATGATATCAATTTTGGATGATTTGGTTGAATCATGAAGAGTAGATGAATTTTGTGGAGTTAATTGATTATCAGAGTTTGGTGGACCTATTGATGATAAGTGGATACTAGTGGAATTCTATAAGATAATACACTTGGATATCTTGGTGGATTAATTTTATCATTGCAAGTGGACTTTGATATATCCATTTGAATTGGTGGATTTAATAGATCAATGTTAGATAATTGGATTTTAACTAATGGGATTAACTAGGTCATTTAAGGATGTTCAACCTGGAGGATTTAAATTAATTGTGGGAGATAGATTGTTCAATAAGAATTAGTTGAGAGATTGTCCGATAAGAATTAATTGTGGTATTTGAACTCATTCAAATTTGGTGGAACCAAAATGATGATTATCAAGAGATTGGTTTTGGTGGACTAATGGATATTAAATTATTGCTTAGATGATCTTAAAAATTATTGAAGGTTGAATTAATATTATTTTATCAGAGTTATGGATCTGTTGGATTAGATCATGATCATAAAACAATTGGTGGAAATCATGAATTACAATGTTATTGGATTATTGGATTCTTGTTAGAAAAATTTCTATGGTTGGTCGTCGATCCAAATTAGAGCAGAGAATAAAAGTTTAAGAGATTATTTGCTGAAACCAATAAGGTGCATTTGTGGTATATGATTTTGGAATCAAGAATTTTTGAAGAGTTGAAATAATTATGTCTTTCTCGGATGAACACTTGCGGAAGTTAAGCCCTATTTGGTGGAATTCTGAATTAATCGTTATGATGAGGGCAAATGAAGTTAATCCAAAGCTTGCAGGCGACTAAAGATGTACCCTCCGATTTGTTTATTGTCTTCCGTATTTCTCAGTTAAAGGAAGGTTTCAGAGTACCAAAGAACAAGATAGAATCATGAAGAAGCGAGGACTAGTTCTTTAGTTGTAGTACCCAAGTAAAGTCTTACGATTTTAGAACGCTTATATATTACTTATTTGTGTGCTAGATGGACTGCACCAAGCCTAAGTGCACTGTGGTACAGCCATTCTTAAAACTAGGTTGATTTCAATAAAAGTTCTTTTGCTAAAAGTTAATTTGCTTGCTTCTTCCTTGTGTGTTGGCTTGGGATGTGACTTAGTCTCCCTCAATCTCTTACCTTTGCTAATTCCCTCTTACCTTATGCTAACCTAAAACCGCTTCAGATGGTGAACACAAGGAGCAACCCTGACAACAGCCGTGATGCCAACCCTCAGCCAGAGAACAACATTCCGCCACCCCCCCTCAAGCCCCCAGCTTGGAGCAAATGATGGCCATGCAACTGCAGCTTCTCCAGGCCCTAGCTCAAAACCAGGTGCAGCAAGCTCCGCAGGCACCCAACCAAGCACCTCAGTCTAAGATGGGAGAATTTATGAGGACAAGGCCTCCTACTTTTGCTGGATCCGTAGATCCCATGGAGGCAGATGATTGGATTAAGGATGTGGAGAGGAAGTTGGTCCTAGCCCAGTGCAATGACAATGAAAAGGTGTTGTATGCGGCTCACCAACTCAAAGGATCGCTAATCGGTGGGAAAATTACCGCGCCGCTCATCAAAATGCACAAGCTATCACATGGGATGAATTTGTGGAGGCATTCCGCACTGCGCATATTCCTACGGGAATAATGGACATGAAGAAAAGAGAATTCTACCAATTGCAGCAAGGAAACCTTAGCGTTTCCGAATACCTGAACAAGTTCACCCGACTGTACCGGTATGTATCCGAAGAGATCACATCAGAGGCAACAAAGATTTGGCGGTTCATGCAGGGACTTGATCCCAACCTCAAGGTGCAATTGGTGTCCAAAGATTTTCCGACATTTCAGCACATGATAAATAAGGCCCTTGTCCAGGAAGATGCTCAATATCAATTGCAGGACTCTCGTAAGAGAAAGATGGCTTTTCAGACACAGGGTAATGCAAGCAGTTCAAGGCCTCGAGTAAATCCACCCCAGTTCAACAAAGCTCCAGCAGCAACAGATGCACCAGGAACTTCAGGATCTGCGCCTCGTTTAGAGATGCAAGAACCCCGCATCTTCACCGGAGTCCGACCTCAGAAAAGTAACACCTCAGCCGCAGGAGTGCAATGTTTTCGATGTCACGAGATGGGGCATTATGCAAGCAATTGCCCACAAAAGCCTCAGGTCACCACTCCAATTCCTTTCAACTTGGGAAATACACCAGCGCGAACTCCAGTTGTAGGACAAGGACAGGGAGTATCTCCAACTGCAGGAAAAGCTCCAAGAACTCCGCAATCACAAGAAAGAGGACAAGTTAACCACATCACCGCAAAAGGTGCCCCAGGGGCAGCAATCATGCTTGGTAAGTTTCAATTTGGTTCAAAGCAAGAAGCAGCTTGAGAACACAGCAAGGAACCAAGAGCTGCGTTTTCCTCTCCTACCTTTTTCCTAGTCCGTCCGAATCTCGAGGACGAGATTCTTTCTAAGGGGGGTAGATTTGTAACATCCTGATTTTCAGAGCCTTTTTGAAGCTTTTAAAATAAAATTCACCATTTGGATTTTTCTGGAATTAATTAAAGCTTAATTGAAATTTTAATTAATTAAAAAGATTTAATATGATTAAATTAAATATTAATATTTGTCAAAAATATTTTATTTGTGTTCCTTGTGTCACAAGGAATTTTCCTGTATTTTCTGGAATTTTTCGGAGTTTGTTTGAGCTCAATTTGAAATTTCAAAAAAAAATAGAGGAGAGAGAATGAACAGTACCCACGCGGTACTGTTCATAGTCAACCTCCAGCAGCCTCGATCGATCTCTCTGTACATATTTTCTTCCGTTTTTCTCTCTCTTCATAACTTCCAATCCGGACATTATTTGAATGTCTTCCCAAAAGGAAAGTTGTGCAAAATTACGCAAGGAATCCATCCCAACTGGTCTCCTTCCGTTTCGTTCATTCGTTTGCCTTTTATCTCCAATTTTCTGAAACGGACTCTAAACCGAAATCCGCGAATTGGAGTCGGTTTCTGCCCCTTCCAAGCCTATAAATAGGACCCCTTGGCTTCCCTAAACCCATCCCAAGCCGTGGCGAGTCCCATCAAAGGTCAGGACGCCGTCGGCATCGAGGCCCTTCGGTCCCGAATTTGCTCGTCGCGTCTCGAGCTATTCGGTGAGTTTTTCCGTGATCCTTTCGCGTCACATTGTGCTATCATGTGCCATCTACCTTCTTGCCAAGTTAATTTGGTTTTGGTGCAGCCAATCTCCCGGAATCGAGTTTTCCCCAATCTAGGTCAAGAGCGCTTCCCCAGTCAATTGCCTGTGGCGTATTGATGGGTCTTCGTTGGATTTATCTTCTGCTTCCGCTGTGTTTTGTGTGTGTGAGGTCTTGAAACCTCATTTGTAATAAAGAGACCTGTCGGTCTGTACTCTCTACTATTGTAATAAAGCGTTGTTGGTTATGTAATCATTTCTGTTTAACTGTGTGCATTAACTTTGATCTGGGACTAGTGCAGTAATACACAGAGGGTCTGGGTTTGGTAATCCGGGTCCCGACACCCGCCAGTTTAAGGGGGGTAGCCAGAATAAAGAAGGAGTGTTGGGACACCACGATGAAGGGCCACTACCACCAGTCCAAGGTAAAGGAAAAGTCAACAACCAGCATTGAAGAAACCGCAAGTCCCAAAGATAGTCGAGCAAGGAAGGGAAGCCAGCCACGATTTACCCAGAAGAGCAAGGTTTCTCACTGTGCGGCAATTCTCTCCAAGTGCTAGCCTACTCTTGTGCAACTCCCCTCTTTTCCATCAGCACCAAGAGCAATGGGCGAAGTATCAAGCAGTACCCTAGAACCTTGTTGCTAGCCAGTTTGTTCCCACCTCCTCCTTTTCTTCTCCACTCGAATCTCGGGGACACGATTCAGTTAAGGGGGGTAGGATCTGTAACATCCCAAATAGGGAACTATTGTAATTTTGAAAATCGCAAAATCTTTTAATCGTCTTCTTGTGTGTCTTAAAAAGTTTTTGGCGTGATTCGAATTTCTTAAGCTGAATCTTGCCGAAAGAGCAGTTAATGAGAATCAAAATCTTGGAATCAAGGACCAAGGCTAGAAATCAAACGGAGAAAAATCCGAACCTACTTTGAAGTCTGAATTTCAAATTTAAATTTAAATATGGAGATTCAAAGCCAAGGGCGAAAATTGGAAATCAATATAAAAATCCTCCCATCCGATTTGCATATCTAAAAATATAAATTCAGAAGATTAAGAATTATTTCTCCACACTTGCAAATATATATATATATATATATATATATATATATATATATATATATATATATATATATATATATATATATATATATATATATATATATATATATATATATATATATATTCAATTATTGAATCCCAAAATTTCAGAAACTCGTAAACTCACTAAAAGTCTCTCTCACTAAAAGTCTCTTTTGGGCCTAGCCTGTTTTTTTCTTCCGGCCTAGCCGCTCATTTCCCTGGCCCGCTCCCCTTTTTCCCTCCCGGGCTGACCGGCTCATTTCTTCCCCTTCTCCCGGCCCAACGAGCGCGCCCGTCTTCCTCCTCCTCTCCTGTTCTGCTGGCTCATTGCCCACTCCAGCGCACTGCGTTCGGTTGCGCCGCATCGCCCTGGTCCCCCCCTTCGGTCGCTCCGCATTGAAGCCGCGTATGCGCCTCCGTACGCATCTTTACTCCCCTCTCACCGGCCTAGCCGCCCCCTCCTTCGTAGCTCTGCCGCGCGTCGCCGCCATTCTCCTTTCCCGCCGTGGTGAAGACAGCTCCGCCCCCGGTTTTCCTTCGGTCGCTCCGCATTGAAGCCGCCATCAATGAAAATCCACTGCTCCTCTCCTCGTCTATAAGGGCCCCGAGCTCACCTCTTTCCCCTCCTCCTCCCTCAATCCGAGCTCAGCTCGTGTGCACCGCTGCCCCTTTCCATCCCGGTCACCTCCGGCAAGCGTTCCCTGAACCACTCGCGTCACGGCGTGTCTCTGGGCCTCCTCTGCCTCCCCTCACCGTTAATCGGAAATCCACCGGCTGAGCGCACCGCGCACGCGCTTTCCCCTTCTCCGGTCGGCCGTCGCCATTCCCGCCACTGCCTCCACTTCGGTTGACCGTCGGCCGATTCCTCGCGGCGGGAGCTGCCCCTCGGAGTCCCGAAGCCACCCCAGTGGCCGGCCGAAGCTTTCCGCCACGGTCGCCACCCTACGCCAGCGCTTGTGCTCACCGCCATCCCACGTCGGCCTCCCTCCGGCCAGTTCAACTGCACAGGTGGGTTCCTGGTACGGCGCTCTTGCTCACGCACACCTCATCCCTCCCTCTTTCTCCTCCGGCTACCGGTGCCCCTTTCTTCCTCACCTTCAACTGCCTAGCGCCGCCGCCCACCCGCCTTGGCACCACCCGGCCGGAGTTGCTGCCGCCCTGAGCCTCCCCATCACCTGTGAAGCGCATTTTTCCGGTTGTCGCCGCCTCCCCGACTGCTCCCCGCCGGTGACGCCGCACAGCCCGACTGGTGCCCGCCTCCCCTGTTTCCTCCTCCCCTGCCCGCTCTGTTAGTTCAGCCGACAGCTCCATCTGTACTCTCTCTCTCTCTGTCTGCCTCCCCTCTAACATGTGGGCCCAGCTAGCTAGTTGCTCAACTCTTCATCCTTTGGCTCACTGATAATGTTCTGTGTAAGAAATATCCATGCATATATTAAAGTAATCTGTGAATGATAATAAGAATGAGCATGTAATTTTAGATTCATAATGAAGGAGATTTGTGCAACTAAATTAAAAACTGGGCGTTGGTTAGCTTAACTTTATGCCAATCAAGGTTACTAAGTTGATCCTCATGCACAAGGTTAAATACATTAAACCCATGCCATGAACTCTCTCCTAGTATCAGGAAATTGACATGAAGTTAATAAGATATAAATAATATTAGGGCTAAAGGATTTTAGTATACAGCTAAAGAATTACACCATTCCACGTTGTCTAAATCCAGGGCAACTAAGGAGAATGGCAACAAAGGTAACTAATATCGAATACAACATTTCATATAGTGAGAATTTAAACCTACCGTGCTTAATAAGTTTATCCTTCAAAAGTCATTTGCACGCCACATAAAATATCAAGTATAATTTGCTTATCTCGGAAATCATGACGTCTACCCTTTCAAAAGTACCTAAACTAATGATAGTAAAAACTTTAACATATGTCTTAAAATGCGCAGATTCAAAATAACAGATACTTGCAGTTAAGAGCTCTTGAGCAGAAAGAGCAGTTATAAATCTTTGTCTCATGCCTAAATCTCCAATCATTATCTAGGGACCTGGAGATACATAACCCAACTATCCAATAAAGGTCAGACCAATAATAAATTGGTTAATCGATAAAATAATCAACTTCGTCATGATAATAAGTGGCTAAATAACAAATTGCGTGTTCTATTCAAGTTATTAAAAATAATGGCTCATTAAATTAGCAGTTGCAATCTCAGATAACAAAGTTACACCGAGTATTTAAAATTATACTCATCTCCTACAAAATCTTGCATCCTAAATTCACCAAGTTCTATCCTTGTTTACTATCTTCGATAAAATATTTCTTCACTTTTGACCCCTCGCTATTCTAAAATTTTCCCTCACGGTAAAGCTATTCAGACCACTCGTTCTCTGGATCAAAATCCAGCTACCGCTATGTTTGCAACACATCAAAATTCGTAATAAATGCATAATTTAAATTAAATTGGGTTTTTAAAATGTTTGGATTTATTTGGTCTTCTTTTCTTCACTGCGTGTTAGAATCTGAAGGCTCGACGAGGCGGCGGATTCGAACATTAAGACTGGGTAAAAGCGAGGACCAGTAAATTAAAATCACTGACTGAGCAGGCTTTGAGTTGGATCAAGGCCATGGTAAACCAAGCAAGGCAAGTCATCACTTTGATCATCTTGATCCTACATTTTATGCAAAATTATGTTCTTTTAAATTATCAACTCGCATGCTTAATTTATTATTATGCAAATATATGTCCAAAACTTAAGGTAGCTACATTCCCACTTACTGTTGTATTAAATTTAATATGCCATTCCTTGACACCTGGATCACTTAATCCTTGTCACCATAGATATTAATGATAATCCTTACTAGCTATAGATTACATTAAAATGCTATGCTAGTCCGGTCAAGTCCAGGGCCCTAGTTGCCCTGATCATCAATCTTTAACAACATAAGTACTTGTTTGGGACAGTCATGGGAAGTACATGGCTGAGTATTTTGTTACAAATGTTTTATGCTTCTCAAAACCCTAAAAACTTGCTATACCTGTCTGGGCGGATGGTAAGAGTGGATGGTGCCGATGTCACACGAGAACTTGTGGTTTGTGGTAAGAACAGCCTGGAAAATTTAAGGACTGAATCTTGTGATGACCTCCTCATGTAAAACAGTACAACCACAAGCTGACAAAGTGTAGGCTTGGCTGAATAATTTATATAATTTACCGAACCCTGGAAGTCATCTCACCGGTAGGGGAAAGGAGGGATTGTGCAGGAGGACTAAAGATCCGGCCTGAAACGGGACACCGCGTTTAGGTGATGTTCACCAGCTACGCTAACGTTATGGATATAGAAGTCCAGCTGCGCTAGTCGTTGTGGTGGAACTTCCCGCACAACTTATGGGACCCTTTTGTAAGGAATAAGCCCATGAGGATGAGACTACGATAGGGCGATGTATTGTGAAGGCCTCGTGACGATCTCTCGATCTACATGTCAAAGGAATCATGTGGGCCCATCGAGTTGATTGTCTCTTGTGGGTAAAGTGTACAATCTCTACAGAGAATAAACTATTCGAATAGCCGTGCCCACGGTCAAGGGCGGACATGGGAACTTCCTTGAGTTAGTTCTATTTCCAAAAACATTTGTGGGTGGGATAAAACCAGTCAGAGGGACGTACTCTGAGTTTTGAATTTTTCCTGGAGGGAAATACTCCAATGGTGAAAACTAGCATTGGTGGGGGTAACCATGCACTGAAAAAGGTGGATGTAACCTACACTAGAATTATTATCGCATTTTCACAATCAATTTCATAAAATCTGTCTTAGTTAAAATTGCTAAGTCTTAGGGGTTTTTCTTACGTATTGTAATTCCAAAACAATGCTTTTAGCAAATAAAAGAACCTCAAGCCTCCCTTGACAGCTTGCATCTTTTATTATTGCATCCTGTGTGGTGGCTTGCTGAGTACCGTCGTACTCACTCTTGCTTAATTACCATTGCTCAGTCAGAAAGAACAGGAATGTTAAGCCCTGCAATGCTAAAGGGGTCGATAGAGCTGGAAGACGAAGAGGCCATGGACTAGGTCGCGAACCCCAGTTGGCTGCTTGTGGGCAAGTCCTGCGGGTCCCATCTGTGTGAAGTTTTCGCTGCTGTATTTCTTTATTTTCGGCCCAATCGGCCCATGAGTAAGTATTACTATATTATTTACGCTTCCGCATGATATGTTTTTGATATACATAAGGTTTCTGTGAGCACTATCTACTGATCCAGGGAATAGTGCGGTGGAATCACAGAGGATTTGGGTTTTGCTAACCTGTGGTCCGACAGTTAAAGGTTAGGAATGGAAGAGAAATCCTAGAAAAAATGGCGGTAATACTCGGGTCAACTTGGAACTATGGATCTCTGTCACGTTGCTGGGTCTCGGCTAGACCACCACTGTAGTAATGTTAGAAGGATCCACAGAGAGTCCTTTGCCACTTATGATATGACCAAAGAAACTGGTAGATGAAAGCCAAAAAAAATGAATTTCTTCAGTTTAACAAGGAGTTGATGCTTCCGAAGGAGAGCCCAAATGGCATCACCAGGAACCCGAAGAGGCCATGATGAATGCAAAATGCTATCTTCGGAACATCAGTAGCCTTGATCCGGACTAGGTGATAGTCGAACTGTAGATCTATCTTAGAGAAGAACTTGACACCCTTGAGCTAGTCGAAGAGATCATCAATACGAGGTGAAGGGTAGTAGTTCTTGATAATCACCGCATTGAGAGCTCGATAATAAGTGCACATGCGTAGACTCTTCTCCACAAAAGTAATTAAGGAAACCCACTCAGAGGTATTACGTCGAATGAAGCCTTTGCTCTGAAGGTCATCAAATTGTCACTTCAACTCTTCTCACTCAGTATGGGATAGATGATAAGGAGCCTTAGCGATAGGTGTGGTGCTAGGGATAATATCAATGGCACACTCAGTTGCTCTAACTGGAGACTGGATTGGAAGCTCCATAGGGAAGATGTCAAGAAATTCTCGAACAATAGGCAAATCTTTTGGTAAGGGTCCAATGATAGGCTTCTCTAACAGAGCTTAGGCTATAGTTTCTGGGAGAAAATGTCTTCACACGTACACGGGGCTTCGGGTTAATTTATTCATGCATGCATATCCAGTCATTGGCACATTACTATGAATTCATATCTAATTACCATTTCCTTTATTCCATTGCTATTATGTGACATTGTCCCAATTCCATGCTTCCCTGAATTCTAATTCCATTCTTTCGCCTAGGTAGCTCGAGAGGCGTAAGGCCCCGGCTGGCACTGCAAATCAGTTGCTTTTCTCCTTCACCCATTAGCAATCAGAACACAGCTCCAGTTCTTGCTCCATTGCTACCGTACCAATATTTCCAAATCTCACACTTCTCTTACCATTCTCAGGTAAAAGGGCAGTGGAGTGATAGCAACATGTATGGGTGGGAGCACTTGAGTTTTCAGCACCGTGGCTTGCCACTATTTTTGTCATTTTATTTATTCTTTATTTGGTTAGAAGTGAACCAGTCCCATATTTCAAATATTTATTTCAGCTTCCGTTAGTTCTCTATTAAAATTTTAATTTCTTTGTAATTTTTAATGTTGTTCTTATTTATTATTTACTTTGGCGTTGACATTCCATAGTAGTATCTCATATTGGTATGTGGGGTGCTACAATTTCATGTAGGGGTATGGTGGAGGGTCGAGAATAGTACTCAACCAGTCGGTCATAGACGGGTCAACATCCCGCATAGATGGTATAGCTGGGTTAGGGTAGACGTTGCGACGTTTGTAGTGTGTAGTACTGTTGGAAGGCATGTACCTGGGGAGTGCGAAGTGCGGATGACGAATCCTGTCCCTGATGACCAAGCTACTCTATCCAAACCTGCAGATTTTGTGTGATGCAGTGTGGACATATGTTCTGTTAACTATGTTGCAGCGTATCGGTGTATACGGTTGTGTGGACAACGATCCTGCAAGGCAATCATCACTGTAGTGCTGCACAGTGTATCCTTCGTATATCTACGTGAACTAGGAGTCACGCTGATGTAGGCAACATGTCATCGCGACGCGGTTGGGAGTTGGGGTCACTGTCTATACATGGTCCCCATTGGATCAGCAAGGAAGTCCGTTCACGCATCTCCCTCCGTAATGAAGACGACTGTAGCAGTGTTGTCCCCTGGCAAATGTTGCAACAATAGATGA
Organism: Dendrocalamus sinicus; assembly: GCA_036346575.1. NCBI lineage: Eukaryota > Viridiplantae > Streptophyta > Magnoliopsida > Poales > Poaceae > Dendrocalamus > Dendrocalamus sinicus. Next base: position 17,184,326 of record CM070664.1, read on the forward strand.
CACTTAGAGGTACGTTATAGTGAAGTGCACATTGAAAAAAGAGGACAACATCTGCGAATTGCCACACCGCTGGCTCGAAGCACATGGAGAACGAACAACATCCATTTGCTTGCTGATAGGGATCCCAGGGCCATTTTATGGCCGAGCAGTGTGGGTGTCCAGGGTGACATTGGCAAAAAAAATTCTGTGGGGGAGAGCCGGAGGGGCCAGCAGCCGCCGCGTGTAAGCACTAGTCGCGCACGAGGGGAGTCGGGCCGCATGGGAGGCAACAGCTGGTGAGCACATGTGCGCGGGAAGGGGGCCACACCGTGGGGCAGGTGCGTGTCGACCTCGTGCGGCTGGGGACTACATCACCTTCTCATGAGTGCGCGACGTCCCTTCGTGGTGGGCATGCCCACCTCACATTCTGCGGCCGCTCCAGGCCACCCCGTGCGGTGCCCGAGCATGCCAAGCAGTGGCGGACGCAGGAATTTTAAAATAGGTGTTCGAAGTTGTAAAAATATTTTGCAGTACAAAACATAAAGATCTCATATTTTGCAGGAATTTTATATGATGCACATACCCACATTCACAGAATCACATACAAGTATACAACTATACAAGCATTACTCATTCTCATTTTCATTTTTCAACACATAACCATTATTGAGACATCTAAAGTCAACATTTCTCATTCTGAAATTCAACAATAATTCAACATTTCATCTAAAGATGTAATCTTGATACAATGAGACATCACCAGTCTAAACTGCCATTTTCTCTCAAATTCAACAACAATTCAACATTAAACCTAAATTCAACAATGCATTGTCAACTAGGCAGTGGGCACTGGCCGACTGGGCAACTGGCGGAGGAGTCTGTCATCAATCATCAACATTCATCAATTCACAAAACCACAGAATCACCAGACATGTATCTTCATCTATCTCAGGGATAACACAAAACCTACTTAGCTACCCACCAGTCCACCACGGATCCAAGAACAACGAACAGATCCGAGGCCAAAACTTCTCCTCCCACCCATCAATTCATCAAACCATCACTCCATCAGATTAAGCGCCTAAGAACGCGCAGCAACGAGCAGATCTAGAGGGGACGGGAGAGTGGAAGCACCGTACCTTGACTCCTTGAGCCTTGAGGCCGACGACGAGACTCGCCTCGAGCGGATTAGGGATTGCGGAATTGGGGATCGCGTGCGTTGGGAAGCTGAGATGAGGAGGAGAGGCGGAGCGGAGAGCTGGGACCGCCGGGTGATGACGCGCAGACGCGGTCGGAGCGCCGGAGCCCGGAGCGGAGCGCCGGAGGCGCGGAGCCGAACGGACTGGAGGGGCGAAGCCGCGGAGCGCAGGAGCGGAGCGGCGGCGTGGAGTCGAGGAGCGCAGGAGCAGAGCGGCGGCGCGGAGTCGTCGTCTCGCCGATTAGGGTTGAGGCTTCTCCCGTTCTCCGCCTCTGCGTCGGCACGTCGCCGCGTCGGGTCGGCACTCGGCAGGAAATGCGGGCTGGCCGGCTGGGGTTCGGGGGCCGGGGGAGCAGACCGCAGGCGCGCACGCCGCGCAGGCCGCAGCAATGGGCTGCTGGGCTGGCTTTCCCTTGGACGCGCGCACGCGGATTCCCTCGGGAGGTCGCAGGTCGGGCCGAACAGCAGATTATAAGTTGAAATAGATAAAATGGCCCAGTTATATATATATACACACATATAATATACCTTATATATACTAGGTTTTTTGTCAAAAATTTTGGGTGTTCAGCTGAACACCCTTGACCCACTGTAGATCCGCCCCTGATGCCAGGCACGTCACACGGTGCCCGAGCGTGCGAGGGGGCTATATACGGCATTTTGCGGCGCCAGTGGCTACTTCCAGAATTACGGCATTCGGGGGAAGATTGGCTGAATATTCTGGAAGGTAAGAATGCAGAAGGCACTTGTGTGCCGTGGCCAACAGCGCTCGAACAAACACCAGCCGTCAAGGTGCACAAGGTGAGATGTATAAAATTCCAGCTATGCATGGCCAAGGCAGGAAGAAAGGAGGAGTGTGCATGCATGCAAAAATCCATAGGGCATGGACAGTGGCTGTGGCGTGCATGTCACACGGAGGAAACAGCACCAGAAGCTGGAGCGCATGCGGATAATGCAGTGCATGGACAAGCACAAGCGCACGGACATGCATTAACTGTTTGCATAAATGTCACGGTAGTCATATTCAAACGTCTATTTTTACAACTCTAGCACCTCCGTGGATCTGTCGCAGTAGCCGACCGGCCCTGTGGATGATTAATTTAGTGCTTTTCACTAGTGCTAATCGTATTTAATTAGTACTAATCACAATTAATTAGTACTTATCGTAATTAATTTATGCTTTCATTTGTGCTAATTAAAGCACTAAATTAATTGCATTTTATTTAGTTCTTTAATTAATGCTAATTGAATTTAATTAAGGCAGTCAGCTAACTTGCCAAGGGGAAGAGTGTGGTGGCGCTACGATCTCTCCTTGTACATGCACGCGTGACAAGCCGAGAGGAAAAAGGGAAGCGGCGACATGCTGAGAACTCACCTTCTATTGCCAATACATTTTTATTAATATTACAAAAATAAATACTTGAATTTTTTTTAGAAATAATACTTTGTTGTCAATTTATTTGTCGATAGAGCTAGCACTACAACAAAACATCTGTGGGGAGACATCATATTTGTAGGTTAGAGACATTCTGTTTCGTCTCCCACAGACAACTGAGGCGCTTTTATAAAGCGTCATAGAAACGTCTCTACATGAACCGTCTCAAAAATATAGAGACGCTCTCTAAGGCGTGCTTATATTATTTGAGACGTTCATTAGAGACATCTGCACTGTATCCCTATAAAGTTAGAGACGCTTTTATAAAAACGGCTACACCACGTCTCAATTAATATAGGCACGTGCGTTGAGACGTTATGTGCCGTCTCAAGATGTCCTATGTAGTATGTATTTTTATTTTGATTAGTATATATTTTCTTCTATACACACAAATACGTATCCGTATGAGAATATAGTATTCCATATATTTATTATATATACATGTATATATAATAATTTTATAGGCAGCACCATAATATTGAGTACATATTTTATAAAATATAAGGAATGGGCGTAGCACAACAGATATAGTACTGTTATAAGAAAAGCAAACCAACTACAACTGGAACCAAGCCACACCCCGGGCAAACCATTGGCAATTGACAAATTCATCATCATTGCACCCTCCAAACCCCAAAGAAGTTTACATAAGAGAGGTTTACAAATAATTATAGCATCCATTTAAATCAACAGAGTTCACAACTAAATAAAAATCTAATATGCGATAAACACATGTCGGTAAAACATCCTCCAATTTGACACACATCTTTTTTTAAACTGCTATAATAAATCATCAGGTCTATTTCTTCAATCAGAAAATTGTGCATCAGGTTTTCCACTCTGCATTTCTTTTCATAGTCATCCATATCCTGCAAACATAGCAATATTAACAACAAAATATCAGATATGAGCAATCATGAAAAATATTACGGTACAAGTTCAGTTAATTAAACTAGAAGTGGCATACCTAGCGAGTAGAACGTTTAGGCTTTTTTTTACCTGAAGCAATATATATTATATGAGTAACAAGACACAAATATTTCTGGTAGGAAAATTATTCTTGTAGTTCAAAGAATTGATCTTACGTAGAACCGTGGCCAAGCAACAACACAACCAATTGCATCCTTTACCGTACAATATTTTTCAAATGGTCTATGCAGCCTCTCATCACCAATATTTGTAACACCATGAATAGCCACCCCATAATATTCATCTCCAAGCATGTTTCCTCCAACCACATGTGTGCTATCTGAACTCACTAAATTTCCTTTGGCCACAACTTTACCTTTGTATATTGGATTCAATGAAAATAGGTACACTACCCTTTGATCCTATCATTTTAAGAAAAATGTCATTGTCATTCACAAAAAATAAGCATTGTCATTCATTAACATATAAAATACTTGGTTTATTATTAAAAAATGGTAACACATATTGCATTAGATGAACTATCCTCTAGTACTCTCTTTGTTTGAGGCCCCTGTGTTAGATAGTTTAAACAATTAAAACAAGTGCATCTGCAAACATGATCAGCAATACTACTGCAAGTAACATGCAACCATAATAAATTTATTTTCTTGATCAATAGTTTGAATCTAACCTGAGTGGCTTTTTCATGTTGTAAAATTGGTTTCACATAACCTTGACTGCTTTTGGGCCTTTTTGCAGAGCTTCCAATGCTTGCTTGCTACAATTCAAATTTAGTTTTGTTATATAAATTGTGAGAATAAGGAAATTTTCAGTGCTAGAATAAGATGTGCATAACACACCTTTACAATCATTGGTTTATTTGGTAAAGGTTTACTAGAACAACTCTCCTTATATGAGAGAGAGCAAGATGTAGACATGGAAACATACTATAGGTTAGCCAATGAAGCTAGCAAACAGTTGTACCCAAGTTGTCAGAGGTTTTCAAAGCTACAATTCATTGTTACACTTCTGATCATGAAAAATTCATTGAGCTTCTCGCAGAGCTCATGTTGACAGGCCCTACGAGGGCCAAGAGGTGTCAATTTCTTTCAGTGCATGTGGAGAGACCGAGAGGTTGGTGTGATATAGGTATGTCGGTTGTCAAAACTGAGAAATTTCCATGTGAAATTTCAGGCTTCTAAGAAACCGGAGATCTGCGGCGAAGGCGCATCTCAAAGCTGGAGCGTAGGTTTCAGAAGTTGAAGACGAAGGCTAGTACGTTATCTGCACGATTGACATTGCTGCAGGTCTGTAATCAGAATCGGGAGGTGGGTAGTATTTTGATATGGGCTTAAGTTTTGACAATCCTAGTTACTATTGTAATATTTGTTTGCAAAGGAAGTTTGCTAAACTTGCAGATCAGAACAATGAGCTGCAAATCCGACTGCAATCAGCCGAGAAGATAGCAAGGATGAAAGATGCTTTGTTTGTTTCGTTGTTTTTCAGCAATTATGTAGGTTCAGTTCTTGTAGTAGCAAGTTGCAATACAAGTCAGCAAAACTGTATGTATGCTGTGAGTTGATATATGCATAATACAAGTCAGCAAAACTGTATGTATGTATTTATATTGTATGTATGTGTGATCATAAGATCATTGATGAATAATATGAAGCACATACAGAAATACTCACATATAAGCATGAAACATAAAAGCATTGCTCATTTTCATTTTTCAACACATAACAACAATCTGTATATGCATGAAAAAGCAATGAGCACCACATGATACAAGGCATATATGCATGAAAAAATAGCTTTAGGTTGTATGCACTATCAACGATCACTACATTACAGTGTAAATAAATGACCACAAGCTTTGTTGATTCATTCACTCAACCACAAAACTAGTCCAAACCAAGGTGGGCATCAGAACTCATCCCAACAGGTGAAATTAGCTTAATTCACTACCATGACCAAATTGATTAATCAATTCTCATCACACCCTTGCATAGAAATCCATGTAGAATCTCTACTGATTTGAAAATCACACTTTATTGCCACTATAGAGAATCTAAACCACGGAACATTCAAGGATTCTTTTTCTTTTAAAAGCTTGGTTCACGAGCAATCCAATCGCTATCTCAAAACTTCTCCTTGGAACAATGCACTCTCATGCGGATCTCAATAAACTAAGAGAAAAATTGAATAATTCATTAATCACCGATTCCATGGCGTGGGTTCAGATGAACCCCAAAAATTTCTGGAAAAAAGCTGAGATCTTGAAGAACCGAATCGAACATGGAGATTAGCACCAAAGCGGCAAACAAATCCGCAACTAACTCGCATGGAGAGAAGGAACGAGTCATATTTGCTTGTTCGTCGCAAAGAATAGATCAAAACAAAAACTCTAAATTACCATAGCACATCCGCACATGCATCGCTTTCGAGGCGTAGGCGGGCGCGCGAGGCGTGGTTGCCGGCGGAGCGAGCGCGAGGCGGCGAGGCGGAGGGCGGTGGCGCGAGGCGGAGCGAGGCGAGGCGCGCGCGGCAAGGCGGCGAGGCGGAGGCGGCGAGGCGGAGCGAGGCGGCGAGGCGGAGCGGAGGCGGAGGTCGAGGCGGCGGCGCCGCCGCGGAGCGGAGCGAGGCGGCGAGGCTAGGTTAGGTCCGCAGCTCAGCGCGTCGCGCGATTTGCATTGCCAATGGGGATCGGGACCGGGGGCGGGGGTAGGCAGGCCGCGCGGACAGAGAAGATGGGCTAACTTTGAGATTGATATATTTTTTATGTTTTATATATATACCGTTACTTACACCATTTTATTTTTTTTTAATATTCTTATATGGAGATAATAGATAAGACGTCTCAAATGATAAATAAGACATCTAAATTTTCGTCTTTATACATGAGACGTACTCCAAAACGTCTCAGCAGCCGTTTTAATAGAATTTAATAGCGTGCAACCCTTTAGAGCGTCTCAAACTACGTCTCTATTTCAATTGTGGTTCTAAAAAGAGAGACATGATTCAAAGCGTCTTAAACAAAACGTCTTAATATGTTCATTTTGTTGTAGTGGCTCCTGTAACCAATGGTGACATGCTGAGAAGTCATCTTCTGTCGCTATTTCAAATGACGATAAGATCATGTCATCATATTTGGCTATAAAGGCCTGTCAGCCAATAGAATGATGTCGGCCAAGTAAATTGATGGCAAGACTCCTATCAGCCAATTTAGAGAAGTACCCACTTGGCGAGCTGCCTGTAGTGTGCCAACCAAAGGACCAAGGAGGTATGGGGATACTAGATTTGGAGATGATGAACAAATGTCTTTTGTAGGGGTGGAAAACAGTAACGAATAATTTGTTTTATCCGATATTCATATCCGAGAAAACGGGAATGTGGTAATCAAAATTTGTATTTGAAAATATTCATATTCGTATTTGAGAATATTCATATTCACATTCGTATTTGATAATATTCGTATTTGCATTCATATTCGAGAATATTCATATCTGTATTCATATTTGAGACTATTCGATTTGTATTCAATCCGTTTCTAAAACCCATGAAAAATCCATACGAATTTTGTAATTAAAAATTTGAATTTAGGCGGTTTAAAACCTGTAATCGATGAAAAATTGGCAAAATCGCTAGGAATCCGTTTTATCTGATATTCGTATCCGAGAAAATCCATATTCGTATTCGAGAATATTCGTATCCATATTTGAGAATATTCGAATTCATATTCGTATTCATTTTAAAATATGGATTCGTATTCGTATTTGAGACTATTCGATCGTATCCGATCCGTTTCCACCCCTAGTCTTTTGGGGAAATGGTTGTGGAAGCTAGAAAATGATCAAGGATATTGGCAAGATTTGCTAAGAGCGAAGTATTTGGAAAATGTGTCTTGTGTAGCTCAGTGCTCAGCAAAAACCAAACATGATTCCCAGTTCTGGAAAGGACTGATGGAAATCAAATATTCTTTTTATGCTTTTTTGTAGGAAAAAGATAGGAAATGGGGAAAGTACCAGGTTTTGGGAGGGTACTTGGCTGGGGTCATCATCTCTAGCCAGCCAGTATCCAAGATTATATAATCTTATGTTTAGTAAGAATGTATCTGTAGCAAAAGTTCTTGGGGAAGGATGGGGATGTATACGACCTAGGAGAATGTTGTGGGGGGTAGAGGCCAAACGAGCGGAACAGGCCATCCAAAGGCATGGTCCATTTGGTTCGTTACTTAAATGGGTTGTATCATGTTAGCTCATGAGCTGAGGCATCGACCCAAACATGGCTCAATAGCTTTACAGGCCGTGTCGGGCCGACCCAGCACGATTAGCCTATCGGGGTTGCCTATGCACAGTTAGCTCATTTGGCATGAAAATTTTATTTAAAAAATGTAAAACTAAACCTAGAAAACATAAACAAAATTTAAAAACATAAACTAAAATTATTTATAATTATAAAAGTAACTATATAAAATTCAAAAAATATATAATAAAAATCCTATAAATATTTAAAAAATGAATGGGTCTAACGACCTGTACCAGACCGAGCCCAGCACTAGGGGTGGCAAAAAAGCTCGAGGCACGTGAGCTAGCTCGACTCATTGAAGGCTCGGCTCGGCTCGGCTTGTGGCACAAACGAGCTAAGCCAAGCCAGGGTTTTAGCTCAGTCCGTTAACGAGTCGAGCTGAGCCGGTTTGCAAGCCGCTCGCTAGGCTTGGTAGGCTCGGTTGGCCCAACTCGGCAGCGTCTCCGGCCCATCACGTGTGAACGGCTTAGTACGACAGTAATAGTATGTATGTATGCATGCCAATCTTCGCACATCTTTTGTCACTGAGAGGTATTATTAAAGTACATATTACTCTTTTCTCTGTTAATTTCACATATGGAAAGGCAACCATAGAACGTATCATTCAGAAAATAAATCTGAAACATAAAAAGAAAGGTTAAAGACACTCAAAAGTCAAAATGAGCTGAGCTCGAGCTTTTCAGAAAAGTCAATTTGCATATTCCACCTAACGAGCCGAGTTCGAGCTTTTCAAAAAAAGTCAATTTGCATATTCCACCTAACGAGCCGAGTTCGAGCTTTTCAAAAAAAGTCAATTTGCATATTCCACCTAACGAGCCTAACGAGCCGAGCCGAGCTTCTCTTTTAGATCGTTAGTTTAACGAGCCGAGCCGAACCGAGCCTCCTCCTTAACGATCCTTCACGAGTCGAGCCGAGCCGAGATGGCTCGATATCCACCCCTACCCAGCACTATTTGTGTCATGTTAAACCGGGCCAGCACGCCAGGCCGGGGTGGTTGTCTAAGCACGGCCCGATGGGCTGGTCCGGCACGATTTGGTCGTGAGCCATTGGCCCAGCAAGCATAGCCCATTTGCCCACCTCTAATTTGCATACGTGGCAAGAGGTGCCGGATCAGGGTTTCCTGATGCTAAGGGACAATTCTTGGGGAAGTCTCTTCAGACCCGACTAATGTCGTGTTTCAGGTTTGTCATTGCATTGATTTTTGGGCTGGATTGCAGAAAGAACAATTGCGAAAGGTGTTGCGATGGGGGTCCAAACAGCTGTGGCGGGTGGCAACTGAAGCCTTCACAAGAGCCAGAGGATGGGCGCCATTAGTGAAAAGACTGGAATTTATTCGAGGACTGAATCAGGATGCAATGTGTTTTGGGTGTTCAGTTTGCTGGTGTGATAAGGGTGTTCTTTTGTGATAGACAAAAGTCATCGGCTGCAATTCAAAAGAACAAAACCAGATTGTTCTGTTGTCGTCAGGTGCCCGTCAAACAGGTGGCGTGGTGTCTGTTTCTTTTATTTTTCTTTCGTGGGGTTGGATGTAGCTTAGAACAATTTCGTTAATGAAATTGGAAGACACCTTCTGTTAAAAAAAACGGCGACTGTAACATGAACCGTCAACGGCAGTTACTTGTTTGTCATGTTCACTAGGCGAGCATGCAAACGATACCTAGTCTTATCGACACGTAATTCAGAACTCACTCTAAACAAAGATTCACTCGGGATGGAATCAGAAGAGAGAACAGAGGAGTTCTGGAAGGGATCAGACTGAATCGTTCTAGATTGAATGATGATCAATCTGGGTTGTAAGCGATTTCCCACGGCAGATCAATTTACGATATTCATGCATGATCTATCTACAACGGTCATCTATTCAGCATACATCAATCTACTGATCGTTAAGTTTTGATCTATGATCAAAATAAGCGATGGATTTACAGAATTTCGATTTGGAACGAATTGCAAAATCAAGCTATTCATGAATTCAATCTGGAAAGAAATTGACATATGTATATGGTACATACTACACCTAATCCGATCAATAAGATTGATAGGTCAATCTGCATGTGTTTTGATATCGGATCAAGACAAACAATATATTAACCGGAGAAACAGATTGAACTGGTAAAAAGGGGACAAAAGAAACAGTCTCAGGAACCTTTTTCCAACGCTGTGCCATCGGGTTTTTCCGCAATTTATCCAAGATGATCAATTGCGGACTGCTGTAGATAGTATGCATCAAATCTGCTTATGCTTTAAACATAAAATGACAAACCTTTTTTACAGAAGCATAGGTTTAACATCTGAATTTACAATATGAAAGACATCCACGCCCAAAGTTTTCATTACAACACAAAAGAACTTCCAACTAAACTACAGGCACGCTCAAACATAGACGAGATCTAAAACCAATAGTTGTCTCCTTCTAGAAAGTCATCAAAGTTTTCCTCGAAAGGTTTCTCAGTGCATTCCCAAGTTTCTTCTATTGATGATTTAGCAAGTATGAGTACAACCATGCTCAACAAGTCATACAGGAATATTTATAATCTACTTGCCAGTATGTCAATAAGTGGGGTGTGAAGATTTTATTTTTATGCTTATAGATGCATGTTTATTTGCAAAGAATTCTAGACTTCAAAAGCTAAACATTATCTTTTAACCAACTTATTTATTATATTAAATCATTTCAATTCTACTTGTACATTATTATTGGATTCACCCATTAAACACAATTTCATTTACTGAAAGTATGGTGTATCTGAATACTATATATCTTACCGTACAGACAAGGTTTGACAAGTTAAACTTGTGGTTGAGTGATTTATGTGCCATTTACTTAGCATAAAGATCTAGTCCTTACTTGGCACAAACAAGACTATCACTCACACACCATGTGTATTACAACACAGTACTACCAAATCATACCAAAGCCTCCATCCTAGGGTGAGGTCATAGACTCCAACTATCTAGTGGCTCTCACCAAGTAGTCTCAACCTTGGTAATATTTCTAAATCTATCGGCATGAAGCCTGAATATTCTTAGTAGTTCAAGTAAAACTTTCCAGTTGTCTAATCTACTATTAGTTATCTATACAGTGATTAATTTACCAAAGTTATCAAGGTGAATATGGCTTTCACAAATATGATAGGGCTTTTTCGTGGTAGGATTTAACTATTTATCATGTCATTCCAAACTATATATTATTTTATGTAAATAAATGTGCTTAAATAGTAATAATGAAAGTCATAATAATTTTTTATACTATGGGATCAATATGATCGAAGATATGTGACTTGCTTTCTAGCACACTACTTCTGTGTCTTGATTGGCTCCTTCTGCGATCTGATCGACAAATCCGGGTGCTATCGCAAAGAAAAGAAATTAAATAAGTCTGGGATAGAAAAACCATGCTGGGAACAAAATAAAATAGAAAAAATATGGAAAAGGTTTAAACATTAGAGTGTTTGGATAATTAGGGTCTAAATGGTGCTTGGATGGGTCGAAAAAAGATGAAAATGGGTTAGACTGGCTCGAAATAGTCAAAATGAGCGTAAATAGGCTTAACATATTTTGGATAAATAGTACCATATTGGCACTATTCCTCATGGATCCAGTTTGGTGAATAGTAATAGGTTGGGCTGAACCTAACGGGCAATATAGTAATGGATTGGGTTTTGAATGGTATTGGCCTGGCTATGAATAGTATTATGCATAAATAGTGTGCCTAGGCCCATTTGCCCGATTGGTCCAAGGAAGGTTTTGGGCTGACTTTTGCTGGCTCAACTAGGCCATCCATAGAGCGCTAAGCCCATCTTTTTAGTGCACGTGCTCATGGCTGCCCGAGTAGAGGGAACGGCGGTGGTGAAAAATTGGACGATGGCAAAGGCGAACGACGGTGAGCGGTGGTGCGGCAATCAAGTTTGGGACACAAGCAGCCCATTTTGGGCATGTGCATAGGTGAAGGTGGTCTAATTGGCTAGAACTAGGGCATGACAGAGTGAAGCTACGGCAAGGCTTCAGCTGAACTATGGAAGGCTTGAGCATCTAGGTGGTAAGGAAGTTTGGTGGTAGTGATGGCTTAGCTCGGGATGTCTTGAGGTGTTCTAGCATCGGTGGCTGTGGATGGTCGAGTGGTGGCGCATGACAAAAGTGAGCTAGGGATGCGAAGTTGGATAAGAAGCTGGGGATAACTTCGACGGGGATAGGCGGTGCTAAGGTTGCAGTGAATTGGATTGGGAAGGAGGTCGTGGTGAGAATTTGGGTTTTGGGCTCACTGGCGAAATTTGGGCGTCGATGGCACAACGTGGTCGGAGAGGATGAAGATGACTTGTGGTGGTCGTGAGGCAATGCGAAAGATGATAAAGAGGTTAGTGGGCTCGCCTTTATAACCTGCAAAGGCAGTGGCGCCAGGAGTTGCACAACGGTACAGTCAGTGCATGGATGGCAGCATGGATAGTCAAGTGGCTTCGATGGTACAACGCAATGCTGGTAGTTGTGCTAGCAGCAGGAGAGGCACTAGTTGGTGTGCTGAGCAACAGTGTTGCACGCATATCGAATGGCTAGTGATGAGAAGTGGCAGTGGCATGGTTTAGTGGTGGAGCGGTTGGCGCATGGTCAATGGCAATGTTATGGAGGGGCATGGCCTGTCAGCAAGGTGGCACGATCGTTGTGCCTTCATTGATGTAGTTGTAGCAACAAGCGGATGAGGCCATGCTGGCGTGCGTGAATAGCGACTTGGTGGGTGGCAGCCAGAATATGTGAGTAGTGTCGTGGCCAGGAGGCAACAAGGGAGAGGTGAAGGCATATTCCCATAAATGAAAGCGAAAAGTTCAAGGTAGTTTCTAAATTTGGCAAAATTTTCAAATTCAAGCAAATTTCAAATAAAATTCAAAATTTTTGAAAATTTGAGCTGTTTCAACCTACCAAACTTAAAAAGAATCTTGACCCCGAGATTGGCTTGAACTCGGGAACACGTTGGAAAAATCTCACTGCAATTCTGACTCCTTTTCCCTAAGTTGTTTCCTCCATAGTATGATTCTTACAAAGAACTTTGCAAAATCTAATATTTCAGTTTCTTAGTTGCTTCTCTAAAGTTTCGAGAATTTGTATAGGTTCTTCCTGATATATTAAGTCATTCTGTAGATCTATATCTTCAAGAGGTATTTGTTCAATAAGTTATCAAAGACACTTCCGAAGTCATGACACATGGAATACATCATGTATTCTGGTTAAGCCTGAAGTTAACTGTAATTTGTACGCCACTTCTCCCACTCTCTTTAAAAATCTTATAAGGACCAACATATCTTGGTGATAGTTTTTCTTTCATTTGAAATCATCATATTGCTTTCAATGGGGTGACTTTAAGATACAAATAATCTCCAACTTCAAAACTTAAGTCTTTCCTACGATTGTTTGCATAGTTCTTTTGTCAATTTTGGGCAATATTTAGTCTATCTCTAATATTCTTCACTTGAGCTTTAGCATCGTGAACAATTTATGAACCAAGAAATTGTTGTTGTTCTATTTCTATTCAATTTAATGATGTTCTACATTCCCTTCCACATATGGTTTCAAATGGTGCCATTCCAATATTGGCTTGGTAACTACTATTGTAAGAAAATTCTGTGGATAGTAAACATGTATTACATGTTGCTCCATAGATGAGTGCACATGCTCTTAACATATCTTCTAAGATTTGAGTAACCCTTTCTGTCTATCCTTCGGTCTGAGGATGGTATGCTGTGCTAAATGCTAAATTTATTCCCATTACATCATGTAGTTGCTCCCAAAATTTAGAGGTAAATTATGCTCCTCTATTTGAGACTATCCTCTTAGGAACTCCATGTAAGACCACAATCTTTGTCAAATATAATTTTGGCAACTTATTATTTCCATAGGTTTGCTTAATTTGTAGAAAATATCCCACTTTAGGTAGTCGATCTATGATTACCCATATGGCATTGTATCCTTCCTGTGTCTTTGGTAGTCCGGCGATGAAATCCACACCAATCTCTTCCCATTTCCATTGTGGAATTGGCAATGATTATAATAATCCTATCAATATCTGATTGTCTAATTTAATCTTCTAACATATATCACAATGTGCAATTTATTAAGCAATTTCTCTTTTTATGTTGTTCCACCAAAATCAATTCTTCAAGTCTTGATACATTTTTGTTCCTCCCAGGTGTATGGACAATGGTGACGAGTGTGCTTCTTCTAGAATTACTTCTTTGAATTCCTTTTTATTTGGAATACAAAAGTAGCCACAGGATTTTACTATACCATCTTCATCTTTGGTAAATTTTGATGAGCTTTTTTTCTGAATTATCTTCTTAAATTGTTGAATTTCTTCACCTTCTTCTTGAGCAAAGTTAATTTGTTCTATCAAGGTCAGTTGCATTTCCAATGCTGCTATTGATCCTTGCTCGACTATCTCCAATTCAATTATTGGATTTTCTTCTGTAGTTGAGATTGACATTGTGACACAGTGGCTATGGCATGATATATTATTTGACCTAATGCATCTGCTACCACATTTCCTTTTTCAAGGTGATATTGATTTTTTTTAAGTCAGAGTCCTTGATTAATTCTAACTATTTTCATTGTCTCAATTCAAATCTGCCTAGGTAAAGATATACTTCAAACTTTTATGAGCAATAAATATTTCACAATGGTTTCCTAATAAGTAATGTATATATATCTTCAAGGCATGTACCACTACTGCTAATTCTAAATCATATGTTGGATTGTTTTCTTCATGTGGTCTTAATTGTCTTGAAGCATAAGCTAAGACTTTTTCATCTTGCATTAATACATTCCTAATCCTTGTCTTTAAGTATCACAATAAATTTGAAAATCCTTTCCAACGCTGTGCCATCGAGTTTTTCCGTAATTTATCCAAGATGATCAATTGGGGACTACTGTAGATGAGTATGCATCAAACCTGCTTATGCTTTAAACATAAAATGACAAACCTTTTTACAGAAGTGTAGGTTTAGCATCTGATTTTATAATATGAAGGACATCCAAGCCCAAAGTTTTTATTACAACACAAAAGAACTTCCAACTAAACTACAGGCACGCTCAAACATAGACTAGATCTAAAACCAATAGTTGTCTCCTTCTAGAAAGTCATCAAAGTTTTCCTCGAAAGGTTTCTCAGTGCATTCCCAAGTTTCTTCTATTGATGATTTAGCAAGTATGAGTACAACCATGCTCAACAAGTCATACAGGAATATTTATAATCTACTTGCCAGTATGTCAATAAGTGGAGTGTGAAGATTTTGTTTTTATGCTTATAGCTGCATGTTTATTTGCAAATGATTCTAGACTTGAAAAGCTAAACATTATCTTATTAATAGAAAAGGGGCTAAACCAACTTATTTATCATCTTAAAATCATTCCAATCCTACTTATGTCTTGTTATTGGATTCACCCATTAAGCAAAGTTTCATTTACTAGAAGCATGGTTTATCCGAATACTATATGTCTTACTCTGCAGAGTTGCCTAGATTTATCCATAATATTTTTTATACTCACAATGTCATGCAATAAACACATAACATGATAGCGTTCGACTGAGTTGAGATAACACGGTCACTCATTGCTCTCTTCATTCTAACTTCTACCCAGTAGGCTCTCAGAACCATTCAACCTTTATCGGAAATCCACTAGCTAGTGTAGAAATCATGACCTGATATTGAGTGGACCTAGCGTTGTGACAAATTGCAAGTGGCTTTACCAGCCCCACTTCCATTTCACCCCTTTCTTGTAGGCCATTCTGAAACTCTGGGATAGCGGTCATTCCTGTAGTTATACGATTGAATCAAGCATTGCACTAAACTAGGTTTGACAAATCAAACTTGTGGTTGAACAATTTCTGTGTCCTTTACTTGGCATAAATATCTAATCCTTACTTACCACATACAAGGCTATCACCCACATACCATATGCTTTACAAACACAATACTGCCAAATCATACCAAAGCCTCCACCATAGGATGAGGTCACGGGTTCCAACCATCCGGTGGCTTCCCACCAAGTAGTTTCAACCATAGTAATATTTGAAAATATATTGGCATGAAGCCTAAATATTCTTACTAGTTCAAATAAAACTTTTTAGTTGTCTAATCTGCTATTAGCTATCTATACAATGATTAACTTAAAGTTATCAAGGTGAATATGGCATCCACAAATATGATAGGACTTTTTCACGGTACGATATAAATATTCATTATGTCATTCCAAACTATTATTTTATGTAAATAAAGTGCTCAAATAGTAATAATGAAAGAGTAACAATAATTTTTTATACTATGGGATCAACATGATTAAAGACATGTGGCGTCGATGGCACGGTGTAACCGGAGAGGAGGAAGATGACTTGTGGTGGTCGCGAGGCATCGAAAGGTGATGAAGTGGTCGTTGGTCTCAGCTTTATAGCCAGCAAAGGTGGTGATGCCAAGAGCTGAACAACGGTGTGCTCGGCACGGGGATGGCAGAGTGGGCAGTCAGTGGCTTTGGTGATTTGCCAATAATTTTAAATTCAAGCAAATTTTGAATAAAAATATAAAATTTTGAAAATTTTTATTGTTTCAATAAGGGAGAATGACAGTGCATGTGCAACACTACCATTGGCAGCCGTGTCTACCACCATGCTCGCTGCCATTGCTTGTCTTGTTTGGCCAAGTCTGGACAGGCACAATGCTATCGCTGCCATTGCTCAAGTCAAGGACTGGGCGAAGCACCATGCCGCCACATCTCCGCTCGCCATCATGTGGGTGGAGCTATGCCATCACAACCTCCTCCACCACCTATTGAGGCTGTTGGAGGAGAGAGGAAGGGAGTAGCACCACTGCCGTCATGAACAATGGCACCGTCGGCACTATATCCGACTTTTGTGTTCCTCCACCCTAGTCGAGCTCATTGTTGCCTGACGTGGGGACACCATCGCCGTCATCATTGTGGACATGGTGGGCACTACTGTAGAATCTAGACCCTTCATTATGCATTAATGGTGAGTTTGGGTAATTAATCACAATTAAATTATGAAACTAATATTTTTCATAAATTGTGAAATTGGTTAGGTCTCATGATGATAGAAGACTTGGATGACTTCACGTGTTGATAATCAAGTCAAGCTAATGGTGCCATGAGTTGGTGCTCAAGTCAAGAACCCAATCTTGGAGAGATGTGCGTCATCAACCAAAAGCTCTACGCAGATACGCAAGGCAAAGGTATAACTAGCATAGGCTAAGAATGAGTTTCTTAGTCATTTTACCATTCTCGGTGTTTGGTTAGGAGATTGGATTGCTAGTGTAGGTTGCTATACTATTAAGAGGACTTTTGACTAGTAGCTCGAGTGTGTCAGGTTTTGATAGCTCATTATGTTTGCTCTGCTTTTTCTTAGCATATTATTGGTATTTGCGACTTTTGCAAATAGTTGAGGCTCATGCATTATATCCATATATCATGTGACAAGCGTTTGTGAATATGTTTTGCAAATGGTCGAAATCCATATACCTTTTATTGTGGCATAATTCTAAAATTTGCGAATGTGTTTTGCAACTTATTAAGGATCATGTTTTACTCATTGTCTGCATAGTACTAGGTTTTGTGAATGTGTTTCACAAAATCATTGAAGTATATACATTCTTGATCTTGCTGGAAAATTGGTAGCAGTCAGACCTTCATGTGTTGGCCAGTCTGACTGGTGGAGCAGTCTGACCAGGCATTAGTTATCAGTCTGACCGGCCAAATTAGGATTGTCCTAATTTGGCATTTTGGACAAACTTATAGAACATGTGATTCTGAGGTGTTCTCTAATTTTCCAGGACTAATCTAACAAGCAGTGTGTTTGCGGTCAAATTGGGGAAGTGGTTTAATCAAGCATTTGTTGTTGGTTGCCTTTTTAGAGAGCTGATTTTTTTAGCTCCATCTGGATTTTGTCGAGTGGTCTGATTGGCTTGTTGTGAGCGATCAAATCAACCAAGTGGTATAACTAGTGTCTATGCGGACATTCTGACCAACGGCTTCTGTAACAACTAGTTTCTTAGCCGTTGCAGGGCATGTCGATCCAGTCGGCCATGTGTTGGTTGTCGGAGTGGTTTGGCTATTTTTCTATTAAAACTTCATCCAACGGCTAGTTTTTGGGTGTGGAGGTATAAATAACCCCTTGTGATGTGTTGCATGCGGTTGCTGGTGCATTGTTTCATTTCCTTGAGCTAAGAGCAAGTCCTTTCTTCTCTATGTATATGTGTTGCCCTTAGTGGGCTTGGGGAGGTAGATTCTTGTGCATGTGTTGCACTTGGTGGTGGATTGTGTATCCATCAAGGTTTGATACTTGATTCATTCAAGTAAGTGTCTCTGACTTATTACTCGTGGAGGTTGCTACCTCCTAGATGGCTTGGATAGTTTGTGCTAGTGATCTTCTGAAGAAGCTTGTGAGAAGGCCGGTTGGTTGTGAGTAGCTTGGTGCTCACCATCTCTAGAGCAAAGGAAGAGCAATCCTAGCGGATTCAAGGTATTGGCTTAATTTGTGGAGTCGGTCAACTTCATTTAGACTTACCTCAATGTGCATCAGGGGAAGCCAAAAGTCTCTCAATACCATGGTAAAAAAATTGTGTATCATTGTGGTATGCTCTCTTATGCATATTTATATTCTTGCATTTTACATTCCTAGTTGTTGGATTGTCACCCTAGGATTACAAATCTTAACATAGACTTAGATTTTTGGTGCACTTAACTGAGGCTAGTTGATTTATGCCTTAATTATATAAAACTGATTTGATTTGTAATTCCACATAAAACTTGGTTTTGGCCAAAAGAATTTTTATTAAACCGTCTATTCACCCCTCTAGTCGGATTAACCTTACAATTGTGTCGCCACCACCAAGGACATGGCAGATAGTGCCATCATCATTGCCGCCTACTAGGATGGGATGAGTATGGCCATTCATGCCATTGATGTCAGCTTCAGGGATAGAGTGGGTGTAGGCTTCATCGGTACTTGCTTCCGTAGGCCTCCACCATCGTCGCCATCACGAGGAAGAAAGGGGATGGGCACATCTGCCACTACACCTCACCCCATTAGGACTTGCCACTGATTTCATCGAGCAAATTACGTCGGGATGGTTCACACTAGTGTGCCAATGCCACATCTCACCCTGCTATCAAAGGTCGCCCAAGGGGGAGAGTCGCCGTGACTGGAGGGCATCGTCGTGTTGTCGCCTGACCTCATCAACATCACTACTTGCGCCATTAGGACAGGGGCCTCCACAGCTGCCACACGCTACACACCTCATACATGCACACAAAAGCAAACGTACGCCACCGATTGGGACTTAGGGTAGGCGAAAACCTATGTCACTGACTAGATGGGCCTATGTGGGCTTGGCACCCTACACGGCCCAACAAAGTTTGGTCCATCAAGCCAGATTTGACCCAAGGATAGGCTAAACAAGTGGGATCAACTCGTTGCCAATGATGGGCCAGATTTCGCCTAAGGATAGGCTTGTCAATCGGGATTGACGAGTCAGCAATTGTACAATTAAGTCATTGGACTTTATAAAAATGCAAAGAGGTCCTTTTTAGCTAGAAATATACGATTTAAAATTTGGAACTTTCTTATTTGACTATGAGGGCTTCCACCTTCTAGAATTTTGCAGAAAAATTCCTATGAGTTTTATTTACTTATGAATGTACCTTTTTATATTTACTTTATTCTAGTAATTATTTTATGTATATTGATAATTGCTAGAATTGATTTCTAGACATAGAAATTGCAAAAAAAAATTATAGAAATTATTGGAAATTCATAATAATTTATCTACTACCTGATTTTCTAGAGAGGATTTAGGAGAACATATGAGACCCAACTCAGCCCATGTTGGGCTATACAAGTACTTTGTTGTACAAATTAAATGCCTCCACTAGGTGGATGCTTGTTTTGAGATGCTCTCACTGAGTGGACATTGTCCATAAGCTATTATACTCCTAGAGAGATAAATTTCTATAACTCACTTATTTAATAACCCAGTTTTGCTATCATCAAATCCAATTCATCTGGATGGACAAAGTTGGAACTTACAATAAAATTGTTTGATTTTCATTGTATGACTCTAGTTTTGGTAGAAGAGCATCCATAATATTTTATAAGAGGCCTTAAGATGATAGAAATTATCGCCTAATAAAGATTGGAGATAGAAACCTACAGTTGGAATCTTTATGCATGTTATTGCGTTAAGTATGAGTCCAGTACACTGCATATATACACCCCCTATAGCTTCTGCATGTGGAAGATGATAGGGATACATAAATCACCACCATAAGTGTAATATCATGGGTGCCATGATAGGGGATTTTGATGCTCTACTTGACGAAGATATCATCCTAGCATTAGGGGAGAACTGAGCCTATGTTTGGAATGTCGTGATGTTTTCATGGGATGAAAATATCCTCAATTTGGTTGTCATGAACAAAGGCTATGAGTAGAGACCAACGCACTAGTCAAGCTGAACTAAGAGTTCAAAAGATGCTCCCACACAGATTGAGCAGGGAGTTTGCTAGATATTATAAAGGAGTTGTTATGCATAGAGTGAAGATATCCTAGGATAGATATATGCCCACTTATGCAGGAGGACTTATGATGTTAAAATAATCTACGGGGATACTTTGAATTTAGGATCTATGATCTATAGGGATGCATGTAGATCTACAATCTGTTAGCATAAAGTCAAAGTGATTAATGAATCACTATGCAATATTCCTATGGTAGGATTTGCCTATCAAGTGAGATATTTCCCCAAAAGATTCATCATGAGCATGAATACCCAAGTTCCTATGAGCACCCACTATAAGGTTTAGATTGCGGAAGAATGAAGAATCTAACATTTGGGAAATGATGAAAGATATGGTTAATGTAGACATATCCATATGAGATATGGATATAGGAGAAAAATTGAAATATGTCGATAAATTATATCCATATAATTGCTTGTGACTTTAGCAGAGCTGATTCAAAGGAGAAAGCATACCCATGGTCCAATTACACGCAGCCGTGTTAAATAGATTTAAGACTAGGTGAAAGCTAATATGAATTTATTTTCTGATTTTAATGACATAGTGGTACTCCCAAAGTGTTAATATTTTGTGTTACTTAGGTATACAAAAGAGGAGCACATGCATAAGAACATAAAAGACAAGGAAGCTGCAACTATTCACTAATGTGTATACATTCTATACATGAGGCTTGTTGTTCTATCCGTCAAGTTCACAAAGAATCCTGTACCAATCCTGAGGTTTTCAATGCATAGAAAATGCATATTTGGAAAGGTTACCAAGTCTATTTTCTAACGAACCAAATAGTGTGTGATTTAGAGTTTCCTATAAAAAGATATGGCAAGTTGAGTACATGTTGTTCAGTCCTGGGCAACACATGAGAGTCGACGACTTGAGGAGTTCGTGGATCGTATGGCATCTTTGGTTGGTATCTATCTATTCCAAGACTTTTCAAAGGTTTAAATGACTTTTTTTCTTATTTCTCATGGATTTGGTTCATCCCAAATAAGGAAATTGAAGACAAGAAGGTTTGGATCCCATCCAAATTCAGTTCAGGACAGCCAATAGGACTCGGTTTAAAACATCCACAACTTTTACAAATAAAGTCTTATTTCAGATTTCTTTTGCTCGTTAAAATGCTAATTTGATGACCCACACAGTGGATAGGGTTCCATCCTTATAAACCTCATGGTCACATCGCAATATCCAAAACAAATTAGTGGTCAAAATTTTAGGTTTCCTTTTTTTTATTCGTATTGGAGACAAAGTCTTGTTCAGGTGTCTTATGAGTGCTATAAACGTAAGGGGTACCAATGTGATTTTCAAACCATTTTTGACAATGTTTTTTAGATTAAAAATTGCATCTACTAGCATTCACGCTTGTTCTTCCTAGTTGATTTGGCACAGCCACATCTAGAGGGGGAATTAGGTGTTCTTCTTCCAAAGATCATTCCATCTTTCTGCTAAAAATTGAGAGATTGATATTTTTCATTTGGTGGATGGTGGAGAACATCACATGTGTGATTAGGTGAATTAAAGAGTTGCAAGCCCATTGCATTGGCAGCGGGGAATCAGTTACGGTTTATCAAGTTTACACATAAGTTATCATCGATCCTACATCGAGAATATCGGAAACCCTATATCAATATTCCTCAAATTTGTGTCCCACCACCTAGGGTGGGATGGTTTAGTTCAAGCAACAAAACACATGGATGAATTTTTTTCTCGCACCATTCCATACATGTACCACTTTATACAAGCAACCAAACACATTCTAATTATACATACATCCAAGATATCAATAAAGAGAGAGAACGCTATATAGGACTACAGCTTGTGTTCTTCTGTGCCCATCCTACATCAGCATCGTGATGACAAATTTTGCATAATAAAATGTTCTATGTATACTAGTCAAAGTTTGAAAGAAATTGTTTGCGTGTATTTTGAAGCATCTATCTAGTAAATCAGGGAATATGGTCCACCGTAGTGAAGTAGTGCAAATCTACGATAGTTTTCGAACTCTATGTAGATTGACAGTGATGCCCAAGTTGATACTCTATTGGTTTAGTTGCATTATATATCTCAATTCTTAAGAAACAAGAATAGAGATGATAGAAAGACAATGACATATGCCTAAATGTAACAGTTGCGTACAATTGCAAACAATTTGACTTTTCCACTTGCAAATAAACAATATGTACCACTACCATATGAACCTTCGTGGAAATGTTATTCATGCTATGATGATGGATGCTATATCAATTAGTTATGTTACATTTTATAAAATAGGAATTATCCAATACAAAGTGGGTTTAAGTGCAACTAGACACAAAGTGGATCACACCTATTGGATTCTTTGCTAATTAACAAGATTCGATGGACCTAGGTTTCTTCCACTCTGACTAGGTGCCAAACAAGACGATCCTACCTCCAATGCCTCTATATTGTTGGGGTAAGTTACACATTGCTTTAACGAAGTAGGGATATTCTTATGGCTCCATTACACAAACAAAAGGAACCAACATATAATTCTTACCTATTGCAATCACGGTATTTAGCAAGCCATACAAGATCACTTTACATGTAATTGAACCGTGAAATTGCTTTGCATAGGTTATCAACCTTTATAGGAAAATATTGAAAGATCTATCCAAAACCAATTTATAGGGATGGAGCAACATTTGAGTGGACCCATAGACTTTTTTTAGACAAAAAGCTAAATTCCATTAAACCTGGATGACCTTAGAGTCAGTAATTTACATTAAATCCAGGACCACCTTAGAGTTAGCAGTCACCAATGAGTTTACAAAACTAGAGACCTAATCCATCCACAACATAACGTCACTAGGGTCCATACAAGCACCATAGTTAGTGATGAGGTCATCACTATCAAATAGGCTTCATCTATATTATCATCACCTCCATCATCGGATTCAAGTAATAATGACAAGACTAGTGTTAGTCCTATGACTGAAGCTTTGCAATAATTATACAAAGGACCAATCACTCAAGCCAAAGTAAGGGAACTCAATAAACAGGTGAATTTAATCCTCAGTTCCTTTCATTTTACTGCTAAGGATAGCTTGCTACATAATGCTTCCAATTGTGATTCTCAGGTATTTATGTGAGCAAGAACTTGGTACTTCCAAGTGGGAGGTGAGGGAGGCCAACGCACCAAGAAAAGGTTCGAAAGGAGAAGACGATGACATTTCACTTGTATCAGTGTAAAAAGCCACCAAGATACAGGAATCAACTTTTCTAGGTCTGAATTGAAGATTGGAGAAGACTACACTTCAGAAGCTCGATTGTGTCCAGTCTTCAATTCTGAGTCTGTTTGAGTTTTTGGCCAAGTTTCATGTGACATGGGCTGGTTTGTATCTACAATAAGGCATATTAAGGATGTTTTGGGCTTTAGTATTTATTTTGGTTCAGTTTTGAGGTGATGGCAATGCCGAAGCTTCAAACATGCTGAAAACGAATACTTGGGCCGCAAGGAAAGTTGGGCTGTTAACAAGAGAGTTGTGCGCCAACCTCATGGACCAACCACCACATGGGTTCCACCTCATGGGCGCACATACCAAGGAAACTAGCCAGCCACTTCTTATAGCATTCGGTTTAGGTCATGAAAGAGTTATCTAAATTAGGAATTAGAATTGGATTCGAGTTATTTTCCTTCTGTGAGTCTAGCTAGGCTTGTATGAGGGGTATAAAGCCTTGGCCACTATTCCCTGTAACTCTCGAATGTTAATTTTGAGTCAAAATAATTTATTGCTCTTTGGTTTATGCTGTGCGCTACCATGAGAGTTGGGGAGCCAACTAGTTAGCGTTCTACCAAATTACCGGTTACTAGTGTTCTTGTTATTCCTCATGGATCAGCAACATTGTCTATCTTGGTGCGGTGAGAAGACGGAGATCCAGAGCGTGTTGCTATTTGAATTTCGAGACATGGGAGTCTGTAATTGAGACAGACAATCATGTGTTTCCGTTTATCAGAATCTATGGGATTTCAAGTTAGACACATATTTACCCTTCAAGAGAGATCCTACGTTATGAAGATTGGGCACCCCCTGTATCATCTTGGTATCAGAGCGCCAGGTTGACATGGTAGGATCAATCTTTTACCCTAGTTTAGTTTTTATTTTCTATCCTATATACAAAGCCAAAAAAATCTAGACTTAGTTTTCAATTCATTTGCATCTTGTGAGTTTTGTTAGTTTTCAATCCGTTAGTTCCAATTACATAGTTATTGTCCATTACATCTCATGTTTCCTTTGCGTTGCTTTATCGTTCTTTTAGGGTTCTTAGTTTTTGCATCTATAATAGAAAATTCATGGATTAGAACTCCTCTAATCTGCACCACAAAAAAATCATAATCTAAAACTGTGATTTAGACTCCCTAAACCACAACCAAAAACATCTCCTTACCCTGCTTGAGTTGGTGGATATCCTAAAATCCAAAATCCGGTGTGGTTGATCTCCCAGCTTTGCATCTGTGACTTGTTTTGGTACTGGGGCTTGCATTTGGAAGTGTCCCAGATGTGTACAACATATTTACAGAGCCTTCTATTGAGTTTGTTTCGGAATAACTCAAAGAAACCGTGTAGAACATTCCAAAAAGTGGCCACCTTTCCAAAAATTGAAAAGCATGTCAAACTTATTGAAAATCTAGTGAAAATTTGTGGATTCCTTTTAAATATAGCCACAAACGTTCACAAAATATTTCAGCAAGTTTGGCCCACAAAAATGAAAGATATAGCAGTTTCAAATTGATCCTTTGTCAGTTTCTAGTCTGAGTAGGATTCTGATTCGAAGACACCTTCAGTAAAACCGGCATAGCTTTTGCATAAGTCTGTTTTCGATGTTCTTATACTCGTTAAAAAGCTAACGATGAAGCCGATCTAAAAAGACTGACTTGCTTGCGATAGTCACCCTCTAAAAATTGGCTATCTTCAACCCTAAATTTGCATCACAAGTCTTCAGTTTCTGTTTTTGCCAATTCTTTAGGTCTTCCCTTCGGAATTTGGGGTTTGCTTCAACTGCAAATTGTTGATCTCATCGAAACCTTTCAAACGAGCATATATAAACTATATAAAACTTCACTATTTCATCTTTTGATCTTACTTGTTATTTACTATTTAAACTAGAGAGCTATTTATATTACACTGTTACATTGTCTTTGTACTCTACATCGTGTGAACAATCTTGTGCCCTAGATGGAAGTTTGAGTAGTTGGCTAGCATCTCCCCTAGCACTTGATGTGAGAGCTTCCTTTGCTTACAACAAGTCACATTAATCGTTGCGTGTGTATGCATCACTTATATATTGAACATTGCAATTAGTCTTTTGTTAACTTTGTGGATTGTTTACTAGCTTTATAACATCTTATATATCTAAATTGTGGTAGGATTATACACTAACCGTATCCCAGCTCCACATAAACTTGGTGAGTGTAGCTCCTATGATTGGTTTTCAGCTAATGGCACCTTTGGCTTGTTTTCTCACCACCTAGTTAAGTGATATTTCTATTCATAAAAATCGACAAGATACTTGGCTGATGGTAGCATTAGATGTTTCTTTGCATAGTACACATCATTTGTGTTGCTTACTTGTTGTGTTAACCAAGTCAAGGGACAGATCAGCTAAGGAGCGTCCATCAGGGGATCGCTTTGCTAATATGGAAAACATCAAGAAAATTGTGGAGGGGTTTAATGAAGTGCTTAAAAGGATTTGTGTTGATTTACAAGAACTAAAAGAATAGCGCTACAATTCTGTAACTAACCCTGTTATAGGTGAAAACACAACGGTGGAGCATGAACTCAATGACTAACCCTAGGATGGCTGCCTGAGTTCAACAAGAGGAAGAAGAAGTAGTCCACAAGCGCGAAGAAGATGTTCGTCTTGCTCATCAACACCAGCATGAAGAGCAAGCATGCCAACGACAAGCACGTCTACCTCGCGCACCGCAGGATGTACGTCTTCTTCCACCAGGAGCCACACGAGGGAGAGTCACCCATGGGCAAGCCACTACATGTGGTGGTGCCCATGGAGGCTTCCTAGAAGGAGGGCTTGGTTGCTAAGGGCTAGGCTCTAACGACGATGATGGGCACTACACTGATTCCTTTGAGGAGGACTATGATTCCAATTGGGTATCGATAGATCGTGGCCACCACTGTAGCCGTGTTGAATGTGTGCTGGTATCACACGAGGAGGATCCTCTCGCTAAGGTAAAAATTACCATGCCTAAATTTGTTGGTGGTGCAAATCTGGGAGAATATCAAAATTGGGAGATGCACATGGACAAGATCTTTCATATGCACAGTTTCAGTGAAGACCGTAAAATTAAGCTTGCTTCGTTGGAATTTGAGGACTATGCGCTGATGTAGTGGGAGAAAGTGCAAAATGACTATTGGAACAATGGTCACCCTCCAATCACAACGTGGAAAAGCAATGAAGTGAGAGATGCATACTTGTTTTGTTCCTGTATATTTTCATCGAGATGTTTTTACTCAATTGCAGGAGCTAAAGCAAGATGCATAATCCGTAGAAGACTACTATAAGCAGATGGAGCAACTATTGATTTGGGGTCGAGTTCTGGAGAACAATGAACAAATAATGGTAAGATTCTTGCATGGGCTGAACAACAAAAGTTACAAGCTAATCAACTTTTAGCCATATTCCACTATAACTAAACTCCAATACTTAGCAATCAAAATAGAAAAGCAGCTTCAGGAGTGGTGTTATTGCAATTCAGACGTAGCATTTTCACTCCCAAGATGAGTCGTCCATCTACCACGACCTACACAGCTAGGGATAGGCCCAAGATAGACATCAGAAAGGTATGTTTAGTAAACCTTCGAATTCCAATACACAATCACATGCTGTATCTAATGCTTCGAATATGAAATCTACACCATCACCTATTGTTAAACCTGCTAGTTCATCTAAATCATTGCAATCTTCTGCTAGTTTTAACACTAAAACAAGTGTAATTCAATGTTGGCGTTGTCAAGGACATGGTCATTATTCTCGTGAATGCTCTAATGCTAAGGTTATGATTATCACTAAAACTGGTTATGATTTTTCTTTTGATTCTGAAACTAAACCTATTCCATGTGATGATAATAACACTAAGAATGAATTTGATTCTAACGATCAATGTCCTGGTGAAGGTGAATTTGTTTTCTGTCAGATCCCGAAGTAACAACTCTGAAACCCTCTGTGTTAATCGCACTAGTCCAGGATCAGCTAGTGCACATAATAGATAACAAAGACAAATATCATGCACAATGACAAACTTTATTTAACTGAATATGGACCTAATGGCCAAAGTTTACATCCACGGCACATAAGCCAAAATTAAATATAAGCAGCGGAAGGAAAAACTAAAGCGGAAGAAGCCCACTGAGCATGTCCATAGGCAAATGACACTAAGACATGGCCTAAATGTTCTGATCCTCACCGAAGTCAAAGCTGTCCGCTGAAAAATGATGAATTGAGCAACATGAGCATATAAAGTACTCCACAAGTTACACCAGGAGGTTTAACAGAGTTAATGCATGAACAAGGATTGACAAAGGAAGGCATAATAAGGTTAACTGAGCGAAAAGCAGAATTAAAATAAATATTGTAAGTAGAAAAGCTGAATTTGATACAATAAATGGATTCCATCCATTTATCGTTAGTGTAGGCTTTGACTAAATACCAATCTATCTATGGGCATCTCACCCAGACCAACTTTCTTAAAAAAGATCTCATATGGATTTCATCCATCCATACATTTTTTAATCTCTCATGGATTCCATCCATCCATAAGGTTTTCATAAACCATTTTGAAAAACAAAGTCTAATCCATGAAAAACTTTACTCAGCTTGCCCATGACTGTGGGTACGACTATCCAGGATAGATTATACACTCTGTAGAGATTGTACAGTTTTACCTACAAGACATGATCACCCCGTATTGCCATGCGATTAACACACTTTCTTATGTGTGCGACGAGGAGATCATGACAAGGCCTTTACAATGCAAAGCTTTCAACCTGGTCAAACCAACACTGAGGTTTCACCACAACTTGAATCCACAAGTTGGAGCCCCCTCTTGCGTTGAGTGAGACTTCTCATGGCCTACACCACGCTCACTTTCAACCTACAGCGAGACTCAGGATGGGACCTACAAAATAATCAGCCAAGACTGTCCCATACCAGCCTTGTGATAGTACGATAGGGCTTTGTAACAGTAGCTCACAGACTGGTCCTTAATTTGACTTAGACACCAACCACATACCCCTCGTGTCTGGCAATCAACAGTGTGTCACCGAACAATAATGCATGCTAGCAAGCACCCACCACCTAACCATTTGCCTAAGTCTAAACTAAGTTTTTCTATTTTATTTTGAAAGATTTAATATACCTTCTTGACTCACTGAAGTCAAGAATAGATTTTAGAAACCATCATTTTATGTAAAACAATTGATCCCACCTAAAACATTCTAAGCACAGCTAAGCCATTCTATAAAATTTCCAGTTAACACTAATATACTAACTAGGTTTTTATCTAGGGTGACAAGGTATGTTGATGTTCAATGTCAAATTTGGCCATATACAAAGGAATTTGGTACAACTAAAGTTTAAATCAGATTTGAACTAATTTGTATAAAAGTACACATGCATAATAATTTAAAAACAACATAAATAATTTAAATTACTGGGAACAACATGATCAAAGATGTAACTTGCCTTGCTCGAAGTCCTGGTGTTGCGAAACGTTGAAATCGAACTCTCCGGAATAGTCGAAATCTAAATGCAAAGAACCAAAGAAAATAAATTCAAATAAACTTCAAATAAAATCCAAAATTTATAAAAATATATATTGAGGGATAGTTTATGATTTTAGATGAATTTAGGAGAAAGAATCAACAGATTCAGAGTTCGTACGACGAAGAACGAGTCATCGGAAGGTTTGTTGGAAGGAAATACTCCTTGAGACCTTCTTATTAGCTGGATTTCTAGTGTGCTAGAGTGAAACACAAGTAGGGAATTAGGAGAGGTGGTGGTTCTATTTATAGGTGAAGAGGAGCAAAGAAATGGCCAAAATTGAATGACGAAGTAATGGTCGAAATAAAAGAAATGCCGATTTTCAATGCTTGAATGGAAGAAATTGAAAGACTAAAATTTTAATGACTAAAAACTGAAAAGGAATTGATGTTTGGCAATGAATAATGGTGTTCTTATTGCATACCAATTAATTTGGTAGAAGGAATTGATTTCGCTTGCCTGAAAAAGAAGACTTTGGCTTGGGGAAGGGAATCTCACTATTTCTTTTTATTTTTAGAAAAAGGGAAATACCAAAAAAATATTTTGACCTAAAAAATAGAATGGATTTTATGGACATTTTGCAAGATTTGAATTTGAATTTTGGAAGTGCACAGAAAATTTTGAATGGAACTAAGGTTTTGAAAATGAACTAGATTTTGGAATTTGAAATTTAAATTTTTGAAATACCAAATAACATTTAAATATTTAAAAGGATGTCATAAATGGATAGATTGAAATTTATGTGGAATCTAGAAATTTGAATGAGTCCAATCGGAGTTAAAATGAAGGAGAACGAGCTTCTCGAAGTTTAAGACTAAAGAAAAAGAAAAAGACTGATTTTTAGAATTATTGTTATACTGAAAAATCAATTTATGATGTTAGCATCTAATTTCATCTTTTGGCTGAATTATTTTTACATTGAAAATGATTTTATTTGACTGATAGGTGGGGCCGGGTTTATGGTTGACTGGGTTCACGCAATGGCTTGGTTCACCGTGAACTCAATCCACCGTTGACATGGCGGTGTTACACTGATGGGGCAACCGAAGCCAATGTGGCCACCACTGGGCTGCCACACGGCTACCACGTGGCTGCCATGCATCCACGGGTGCTGACGCTGAGGCAGCGGCAGCCGAGGTGTGCAACAGCAGAGGAGAGGGTAGGGAGGCGAGCTCACCTTGGCGCA
Organism: Dendrocalamus sinicus; assembly: GCA_036346575.1. NCBI lineage: Eukaryota > Viridiplantae > Streptophyta > Magnoliopsida > Poales > Poaceae > Dendrocalamus > Dendrocalamus sinicus. The sequence continues at coordinate 17,214,704 of CM070664.1, forward strand.
GAGTCCGAGTGTCTCAGAGATGGGCCGGCGACGAGTTTTTGCGGTGGCAACGTTTGAGCAGTGGTGGCGACGGGGTTTCGGTAGCGACTTCACTTGGCAGAGGGGCAGAGGACGTGTGCATGGCGACGAGGAAGGCGTTGGTGATGTCGGCGAGGTGCGAGAGTAAGCGGGGCGGCAGCGATTTCTCGCCGGAGCTTGCTTGGGCGGCAAATGAGGAACTCGACACGGGGAAGACTCAGGCACACGGAAGAAGAGATTGGAGGCGGGGCAAGGTGTGGTGTGCCGAGAGGAGCTCGGGGAAGGGTTTATATAGGCGGGGAGGAGGGGTAATGAACGGCGACCGGTTATTCGCCGAAATTAAGGTCGGCGCAATGGGGCTTAAAGAGGGATTTAACGAGAGTAAAAGAGGGGAAATGTGATGGAGTAAACTCGGACAGCTTGGTGGCCAATAATGACATTGAATGCTCGATCTAACAAGAAGAAACGGTCGAAAATTATGAGCTCGAGGGGGCATCAATGGCGGTGGACGGAGGAAGAAGAAGGGGAGGTGGAAGGAAGAGCTGACATGAGGGCCTACGTGTCAGCGAGAGAGAAGAGAGGAGGGAGCTGTGGACACTTAGATGAGCGACGCGCGGCGAGGGAGCCAATCCAGCCATCGGCTAAGTTAAGTGAAGATGGACGCATGGGATTTGATCGGGCGGCGAGGAAAATCAAGGCCGTCGGTTAAGAAACAAAGGGGTAAGTGAGATCGAGCAGCTGGGATTAGATCGGTTGAGGGCAGATTGAATTTGGGTTTGACACAGGTCAGCACAGGGAGATTTTGGATTAAAATTCTATTTTTGATTTTCAAAAATACTCTGAACCTTTGAAAATACATAGAAAATAGCAAACAAAGTCTAAGAATTCCAAAACAAATTCACAGAAATTTTTGGAGCTGTTTGAGACTTAGGAAAATCATTTCCAACTTAAAGTTGGTCTTTTAATTTTCACAAAAATACTTTTTAGCTTTGAAATTGATTTTTAAAACCAGAAAAACACAGAAAATCCAGATAAAAGCCAATTGCTTTTAAAATAATTAATTTTAAATAGGATTTTTATATAATTCGGAAATATCTTTTACTTAATAATATTTTTATGTTTTTAGTTAAATTACTTTTAAGAAAAGCTGTTTTAAAAGTTAAAACAGGCAAATAAAATCTCCAAAATTCAGGCAACCAAAAAACACTTGATTTTATTTTAAATTCATTTAATTTTTTGCTGAAAATTTTGAAATAAACAACTGGGCTATTATATTTTGGTTTTTACTCCATGTTTATCTATGCTTGTTAAAGAAGACAACCAATCTCAACGTTGCAATTTATTCATGAATAGTGCTAAGGTGAAAGATACTAATGTCAAAATAAAAATTGATAATGGCTCATGCCAAAACCTTGCTAGTGTTGAGATGTGTAAAAAACTTGACTTGAAATTGCTTAAACATCCTGATCCATGTTGTGTGCAATGATACTGTGTGGAAGTTTCTTTCAAGGTTAACAAGTATGATGATACCGTTTTATGTCATGTTGTGTCTATGACGGTATGTCATTTACTGCTGAGCCCTCCATGGTTCTTTAATCGCAATATACAACATGATGGAGAAGCAAATACTTATAGCTTCAAATGGAAAGGTAAGAATAGGGTTTTACTGCTGCTTACTCCTTCTCAAATACAAGCCACTGAACAGAAATGCCAAGAGAAACCACAGCTTGTTGCTTAGCAAGGTAAAGCAAAGGTAAGCCCTGGAAAGATTCTGATTGTGATGAAAACAGATATGAAAGAGGTGAGCAATGATCCTAGTGTTATGCACTTTGTTCTTATTTATAAGGACATTAAGGTTATGCTTATAACTAATGATCTAAACACTCTATCTAGTGATGTCCAGTCATTGTTGTAGGCATACGATGACATTTTCCTTGAGGAGGCGCCACCTAGACACTTCTACCACTTCATGGGATTAAGCACCAAATCAACTTCATGCTAGGTGCCTCACTACCGAACCGACCGTCATACCGCACCAATCCAACTAAAACCAAGGAAATATAATGACAAGTGTAAGAACTTTTGGACAAAGGGTATGTACGTGAAAGCTTTTCTCCTTGTGTTGTCCTTGTTATTCTTGTTCCTAAGAAAAACGGTACAGGGATCTTTTGATACTCTAAAAACAAAGCTCACAGAGGTGCCACTGCTAGCTCTACCTGATTTCACCAAAACTTTTGAGATTGAATACGATGCCAGTGGAATAGGTATAGGTGGTGTTCTTATGCAGGAAGGTAAGTCAATTGCTTATTTTTCTGAAAAATTGAATGTAACTTAGATGAATTATCCTATTTATGATAAGGAGCTCTATGCACTGGTACATGTTCTTGAACTTGGCAACATTAGTTATAGCATAATACTTTTGTTATACATTCTGACCACGAATCTCTCAAGTACTTGAAAGGTCAATCTAAGTTGAACCATCAACATGCTAAGTGGATATAATTCATAGAAACTTTCCTATGTGTAGTCAAGTATAAGAAGAGCAAAGATAATATTGTTGCTGATGCTTTGTCTCGAAAGAGCATTCTTTTAACTCAATTGGATACTAAGGTGCTTGGTTTGGAGAGTTTGAAAGAGTTATACACTGTTGATTGTGATTTTTGCTGAACCCATTGCTCACTGTTCACATGGAAAAGGATGAGATAAATTTCATGTTCATGATGGGTTCTTATTTCGTGCTAACAAATTTTGTGTTCCAGATTCATTTGTTCATTTGTTTCTTGTGTAGGAATCGTATTGCGGGAGATTGATGGAACATTTTGGTGTGAGAAGATGTTGAGCATATTGGCCGATCACTTCTACTGGCCGAAAATGAGATGTGACTTGAACGGTATGTATAGCGGTGTATGACATGTGACAAAGCTAAATCGAAACTAAATACACATGGTTTGTATACTCCTCTTCTGGTTCCTACATTTCCTTGGGAAGACATTAGTATGGATTTTATTCTGGGATTGCCTTGAACTAAGAGGGGGAGGGATTCGGTATTTGTTGTTGTGGATAGGTTCCCAAAAATGGTGCATTTTATTCCTTGTCATAAGAGCAACGATACGTCGCATATAGCTGACTTGTTTTTTAGGGAGATAGTGCGTTTGCATGGCATACCGAAGACTATTTTTCTTATCATAATGTCAAGTTCATAAGCTACTTTTAGAAGACATTATGGGCTAAACTTGGCACGAAGTTGTTGTTCTCCATAACTTATCATCCACAAACTGATGGGCAAACTAAAGTGGTGAATCGTACTCTTGGGACGATACTGCGAATCATGGTAAAGAAAATTTTAAAAGAGTGGGAAGATTGTTTACCACATATTGAGTTTGCATACAACAAGGCGGTACACTCTACAACTCAACTCTCTCCATTTGAAATTGTTTATGGTTTTTAGCTACATGCACCATTAGATTTATTGCCATTGCCTTTTATTGAAAGAGTTAATATTGATGCTTTTAAACATGCTAATTTTGAGAAATGTATATCTGAAAACTGTGGAAGAAATAGAGCAAAAGGCACATCACATTGCTGAAAAATGTAACAAAAATAGAAAATAAATGATCTTTGAACTTGGTGATCTTGTTTGGTCACATCTTCACAAAGATAGATTTCCTCATAAAAGAAAGTCTAAGTTGATGAATCGTGGAGATCGTCCATTCAAAGTGCTTGAAAGAATAAATGATAATACTTACAAGTTAGAACTACCTAGTGTTGATTACGGTGTTAGTGCTACATTTAATGTTGCAAATTTGCCGCCTTTATTTGGTTCTATTAACCCTACAGAGTCGAGATCGACTCCTTTTCAAGAGACGGAGGATGATGAGGACATCACTATCAAGCAGGCTTCATATACATCATCATCACCTCTATCATCAGATTTAAGTAACAATGACAATGATAGACTAGGGTTGGTCCTATGGCTGCAGCTTTGCAACAATTGTATAAGGGACCAATCACTCGAGCTAGAGTAAGGAAAATCACTAAACAGGTAAATCTGATCCTAAGTTTCTTTGATTTCACTGCTAAGGACAGTTTGTTACCTAATGCTTCCACTTTATGTATTATCAGGTATTTAGGTGAGCAAGAACTTGCTACTTCCAAGCTGGAGGTGAGGGAGGCCGGCGCACCAAGATAAGGTCCAAAAGGACAAGATGATGACACTTCACTTTTATCGGTGGGAAAAGCCACCAAGATACTAGAATCAAGTTTCAAGCTCCGAATTGAAGATTGGAGAAAACTATGCTTCCAAATCTCGATTGTGTCCAGTCTTCAATTCTGAGTCCATTTGAGTTTTTGGTCAAGTTCCATGTGACATGGCTAGTTTCTATCTATAATAAGACATATTAAGAGTGTTTTAGGCTTTAGTATTCGCTTTGGTTCAGTTTTGAGGTGATGGCGATGCCGAAGCTTCAAACGGGCTGAAAATGAATATTTGGGCCATAAGGGAAGTTACAAGGCAACCAGCCAGCCACTTCTTATTGCTTTCGGTTTAAGTTAGGCAAGAGTTGTCTAAATTAGGAATTAGAATCGGATTCGAGTTGTTTTCTTTCTGTGAGTCTGGCTAGGCTTATACGAGGGTATAAAGCATTGGTCACCGTCCCCTGTGACCTGTAAACGTTAATTTTCAGTCAAACCAATTTTTTGATGTTTGGTTTATGTTGTGTGCTGCCATGAGAGTTGGGAAGTCGACTAGTCAGCGTTCTACCAAGTTACTGGTTTCCAGTGTTCTTGTTGTTCCTCATAGATCAACAACGTTGTCTATGTTAGTGTGGTGAGAAGACGGAGATCCAGAGCGTGTTGCTAATTGAATTCTGGTATATGAGAGTCTGTAATCGAAACAGACAATCATGTTTTTCCATTCATCAGATTTCACAGGATTTTAGATTAGCCATATATTTACCCTTTAAGAAAAATCTTACATCATAAAGATCGGACATATCCGTATCAGCTAGCGAGCTCATAAGCTCATGGACATTTCCGTCAGCTCCGATCAAAATTGGGTGACAATTTGGTGTAAACCCTAGGAACTTGAACGGACGCGCCGTCACTCAAGTCGTCATGGGACCAACGCCGAGCCATGCTAGTTAGCATGAGAGTTAGTAGGTCTTTTCTGTATCAAAAAGAAAAAGTTCATAGGTCTTTTTTCTGTATCAAAAAGTTCACAGGTCTTTTTCTGTATCAAAAAGTTCGTACTTACGGAGCAACACGAGACTTGCTTCGGACGGGCACACTTTAAAAAGCCTAATCTATAGATTTTTTATAAAAAAGTGTAATGGTAGCCTAAAGATGTCGTAGGGCTTGATCCCATTAAACGTCTTGCCCTAGCTTATCCGCCGCAATCCCACGTCACGGTTGGCAACTCGAACAAAACCAGCACCATGGCATATATCCAAAGCATCACTGACAACACGGTCCCACCGTGCAGTGACTACCTCCCTCTTGACACCTGCTCCTCCGTTCCATGAGAAGCAGGCCTGTTTTTTGGGCTGTGGCTTGCAGGTTTTAGACTGTTTGTATGGGAGCTAATAGAGTAATAAAAACTTATGTATGGTTTTTGCTGATATATACTATAATTAACTAGTAGATCTTATTTTAATACTTTGTTTAAAAATTAGTTAGTATAAAAAATTTAAAAAACAGCTTTTAAAAGCTGAAATTTTCCGGCTCCCTTCCCTCAGCCGCTCAGCGAGCCGACGCGGCCGCGCACGGACACGCGGCGGCGCAGAGTTCAACTCCACTCCACTCGCCACCACCGCTGCCTCGCCTCCTCCAGTCCTCCCCCCAGCCTCCACACCCTCCGTTCCTAGGGCTCGCTCGCCTGCCCAGGCCAGCGCGCGCGTCGCGGCAGCCATGGGCTCGTCGCTGCCGACCAAGGAGGCCAACCTCTTCAAAGTCATCGTCGTAAGCAGCAGCCAATCCCCTTCCGCTCTCGTCTCTCCGTCGCTCGCTTCGCTGTTGGATTTGGCTCTCAATTTGGCGATGACTTCTGTTTATATGTGGATTGATGTGCTGCCCGGACATTGTTTTTTTAATTCCACTTTGAAAAGATTGGCTTTTTTTTAAATGTTTGTCGGCTCGATTCATTCGATGGGTAGTTGTTAGTTGTATGCTCTGCTGGATAGCATTGATATGTCGCAAATCATGCGTGTTCTGAAGTTGCTGCATATGCCGTAAAGTCGAATATGGGTTTGCTGGATAGTTGTTAGTTGTGACTAAGTAGCACGTCAAAAATGTAACTTGCATTGCAGAGCTGTGCTTACTTTGTGTAGTGAATTGACGAGCGTGAGCTTGCTTATTCTGAGTTATATTCCGGTTTTTAGCTGGCGTTCGTGCAAGTTTTAGTTTTCACTTACAATCGATCGGCAAACACTGACAAAAGTAACATGAAAAGTACAATTCTGGGACATTTCCGGAGAGATTTCAGTACATTTGTCAAACTCACAGAGGCTCTGAATCCATCGTAAAATATATTCGTGTGTCTGCATGCAGAAATCCTATGAGACCAAGCAATATAAGAAGGGGCTGAAGGCGGTGGACACCATACTGAAAAAATTCCCTGAGTATGGAGGTATGGAGGATTAACTATTTCTGTTCTGCTGCTGTAGTTTCCGCAATCCCATCATCACTTCTCCATGCTGTTCCCTGCAGAAACATTGTCCATGAAAGGTTTGACGCTCAATTGCATGGATCGGAAATCTGAAGCATATGAGCTAGTTCGCCGTGGTTTGAAGGTTTTCCTAGCAAGGATGATGCACTACGTTGAGTTCTTTTGTTTATTGTTTTTGCGTGATACAACTAACTTTTGTTAAACTTTAACAGCACGATCTGAAGAGTCATGTATGCTGGCATGTTTATGGCTTGCTTTACCAGTCAGACAGAGAATACAGAGAAGCTATTAAATGTTACAAAAATGCTCTGAGGATCGATCCTGACAACATAGAAATTCTATGTGACTTATCACTTCTCCAGGTATGTCCAAGATAGTGTTTTCTCCCAATGTTTAGCACTGTTAAGTTGATTTACTTCATGTTAGATAATCTGCTGCTACTACGTGTTTGTATTGAGTACGTGTCCGTTTTTTATTAGGAGTAGGAGATTTCAGTTTCGCAGTCTGATTCGGTGATTGTCTAGAGTTAGTTTCTGTTTTTGGTCTCCTTTTTGCTTCCAAATCGGTCGTTGTATTGCTGTATATAAAGCGAACCAGGTGCGGCGATTAAGTAGCGCAGCACAGCAAAGCATTGTGTTTCCTCAATTGTTTTGGCTGCCTCAACTCCGTGAGAGTTTGTCCGAGCGTGAGCTTCGTGAGTTCGTCCGAGCGTGAGCGATCGTGATCGTTCTTTGCCAACATTTGGTATCAGAGCAAGGCTACTCGATCCCTGCGCGATGTCGGCTCCAGTAAGCGATGGTGACCGGAGTATGTCGCCGCGCCGCGGAGGCCGAGGGCGGCGCTTGGCCTTGCCGTTCGTCCCTCGTCGTGGTCGCACTCGCGGCCGCGACATGGTGGTCCAGAAGACGGTACGGGAGGTTGGAGGCGCGTCCTATCCGATGCTCACGCGCGACAACTACACGGATTGGTCGCTCGCAATGAAGGTCATGCTCGAGCGAGGGCTTGTGGGGCGCCGTCGAGTATGGCGACGCCGACCGCGGGAGGATCGTGCGGCACTCGAGGCGCTCTCAAGGCGATCCCGCAGAGATGATTCGCACGCCGCCATCAAGCGATCGGCCAAGGAAGCATGGGACTACGCCAAGTCCATACGAATTGGCTCCGATCATGTCCGCAAGGCGGCTCCGTAAGCTGCGCACCGAGTTCGAGACGCCGCATTCAAGGAAGGCGAAGATCCTGAGGATTTCGCGCTTCGCTTGAGCTGTCTGGTCGGCCAGCTCTCGGAGTACGGCGAACCCGTCGACGAGCAGAAGGCCGTCGAGAAGTACCTTCGTGTCGTCCCGTCCAGGTTCGGTCATGTTGTCTACACCATGGAAACCATGCTTGATCTCTCCAGGCTATCTATTGAGGAAGACACCGGGCGTCTGAAAGGTGCCGATGATCGTTGCATCCCGCAATCGGCGCCACCGACTACTACCTCGGAAGCTAAACTCTTGCTAACCGAGGAGGAATGGATGGTGCGCCTCAAGGAGAAGCAAAGCGGCGAGGGATCGTCTAGCAAGTTTGGTGACCATGGCCGTCGCCGTGGCAGGGGCAACAGGCGACCTAAAGGCGAGGGTGGCCACGACGCCGGACGTGACGAGCGCGAACCAGGGCGTGAGCGCAACGTCAGTCGCGACAAGTGCCGGAACTGTGGCAAGATTGGCCACTGGGCCAAGGATTGCCGACAGCCAAAGCGCGAGCAGGTTCATCTCACCCAGGAGGATGATGAGGATCAGACGTTGCTCATGGCGCAAGTGTGTGCCCTCACCGACGACGTCAAGCAGCCGCTACCAACTTTCGTCGCGCTCGACGAGACGCACGCCCAAGTGAACCTCGGGTGCGAGGGAGAGCGGCGCAGCGACGTGTGGTATCTGGACACTGGGGCCAGCAACCACATGACCGGCTTCGACAGCCTCTTCGCGGAGCTGGACACGGGCATCATCAGCTCGGTGAAGTTTGGTGACGGCTCGGTGGTCGACATCCGCGGGCGCGGCACGGTGCTGTTCACTTGCCGGAACAGTGAACACCGGGCGATCAGCAACGTCTACTACATTCCTAGGCTCAAGAGCAACATCATCAGCATCGGCCAACTCGATGAGCGTGGCTGCCAAGTGCTGATTGACGGGGGAGTGCTGCGGATCCGCGATCGGCAACGTCAACTACTTGCCAAAGTAAAGCGCGCCAAAAACCGCCTGTACATGCTCAACTTGAACATTGCGAGGCCGGTGTGCTTAATGGCGCGGCAAGATGATGAGGCTTGGCTATGGCATGCACGCTACGGCCACCTCAACTTCGACGCTTTGAAGAAGCTGGCGCAAGACGGGATGGTGCGCGGACTCCCGGTGATCAATCATCCCGGTGAGATCTGCGACAGCTGCCTCATTGGCAAGCAAAGGCGTGCTTCGTTTCTAGCAGCGACCCACTACCGTGCCGAGGGATTGCTTAACCTCGTGCACGGTGACCTGTGTGGGCCCATCTCACCGGCGACTCATGGTGGCCGACACTATTTTCTCCTTCTCGTCGATGATTGTAGCCGCTACATGTGGCTTCGCCTCCTGACGAGCAAGGATCAGGCGCCTACCGTCATCAAGCAGTTCAAGGCTAGTGTCGAGGTCGAGACCGGGCGGCGTCTACGCATTCTGCGAACTGATCAAGGGGGAGAGTTCACCTCAATCGAGTTCGGGCAGTATTGCGCAGATCAGGGAGTTGCACGGCAGCTCACGGCACCATACTCACCACAACAGAACGGCGTTGTTGAGCGGCGCAACCAGACAATCATCGGCATGGCGCGCTGCTTGCTCAAGGCGAAGGGGATGCCGTCTGAGTTTTGGGGGGAGGCGGTGACCACCGCAGTCTTTCTCCTGAACCGTGCACCCACCAAGAGCTTGGACGGCATGACGCCGTTCAAGGCCTGGCACGGGAGGAAACCCGACGTCTCCTTCCTGCGCACGTTCGGATGCATCGCTCACGCCAAGGTAACTCACCCAAATCTGAAAAAGCTCGATGATCGCAACGTGAAGATGGTGCTCCTCGGGTTCGAGCCGGGATCGAAGGCGTAACGGTTGTTCGATCCGGTTGCGCGCCGTGTCCATGTCTCCCGTGACGTGGTGTTCGACGAGAAGGCCAGCTGGGATTGGGCGAATCCGGCGAGCTGGAGAAGACATCTAGCACGGGCACGTTCGTCATCGAACACGAGATCATCGCTGATCCAGTGGAGGTCCCTGCTTCGGGAGAGCAGCTGCACACACCACCTGGCGCTCCGGATCACGCACCGGGTGGGCGGTTCAGACGCCAACGCCGAGGCGCTGCCGAGCTCGATCACGATGATGACGGCGGTGCACAACACCGGTTCAGGACGCTGCGGGACATCATCGGCCCCGCACCCGCTGGTGCCCCGACACGGTTCTTGGAGCCAGAATCGGTCGCCCCTGCCGAGCTGCACATGGTGAGTGCAGAAGAGCCGGCCACGTTTGGCGTTGCGGAACGTGACCCGTCTTGGCGCCGGGCGATGCTGGAGGAGATGAAATCTATCGAGGAGAACAACACATGGGACCTCGTCGAGCTTCCTGCCGGACACCGCGCGATCGGGCTCAAGTGGGTCTTCAAGATAAAACGAGATGAGCATGGCGCCATCACCAGACACAAGGCGCGTCTCGTGGCTAAAGGATATGCGCAGCGCGAAGGGATTGACTTTGAGGAGGTCTTTGCCCTGTCGCGCGAATTGAGTCGGTGCGGCTACTGCTGGCTCTGGCGGCACAGCAAGGATGGTCCGTGCACCACATGGACGTGAAGTCCGCATTCCTGAACGGGGACCTTGCTGAGGAGGTCTACGTCGAGCAGCCGCCGGGTTTTGTCGTCGACAAGCAGGAGCACAAGGTGCTCAAGCTGCGCAAGGCGTTGTATGGGCTGCGTCAAGCCCCGCGCGCTTGGAACACCAAGCTGGACACCAGCCTCCAGGAGCTAGGTTTCAGCTAGGGCATGGATGAGCACGCGCTATACACGCGGCGGGCGCCCGGAGGAACATTGATCATCGGCGTCTACGTCGATGACCTGATTATCACCGGGACAACTCAAGTAGGCATCGACAAGTTCAAGCGCGAGATGATGTCCATGTTTCGCATGAGCGACGTGGGACTGCTCACCTATTATCTTGGCATTGAGGTATGCCAAGGCGTCAGCGGGATCACGCTCTGTCAGAGCACATACGCCAAGAAACTCCTGGAGCAGAACGGCATGGCAGAGTGTAATCCTTGCCACACGCCAATGGAAGAGAGGCTCAAGCTGTCCAAGGCATCAACGGCACCGCCTGTGGACGCAACCCGCTACCGGAGCATTGTGGGGAACCTGCGCTATCTGACTCATACCCGACCAGACATCACGTTCGCCGTGGGGTATGTGAGTCGGTTCATGGAGGATCCGCGTGAAGATCACCACGCCGCGGTGAAGCACATCCTCCGGTACATCGCCGGGACACGGAGTTTCGACGTCACCTACTTGAGAGAAGAAGGAGGCGGGGCTGGCTTTGTCGGGCTACAGCGATAGAGACATGGCCGGAGACCTTGATGGGCGAAAGAGCACCACGGGTATCCTCTTCTTCCTCAACACAAGCCCAGTCTCCTGGCAGTCTCAAAAGCAGCGGGTTGTGGCTCTTTCCTCGTGCGAGGCGGAGTACATCGCTGCTACAACGGCAGCCTGTCAGGGCGTCTGGCTTCACCGGCTGCTGCAGGAGCTCTTGGAACAGAAGCTTCCAGCGCCGGGACTCAGGGTGGACAACAAGTCCGCCATTGCTCTCAGCAAAAATCCAGTCCTCCATGACAGAAGCAAGCACATCGACACTCGTTTCCACTTCATCCGTGAAGCCGTCGATGGAGGACAAATCATCCTCGAGTTCGCTGAGACCGAGAAGCAACTCGCGGACATTCTCACTAAGCCTCTCGGTCGTGTCCGGTTTTTGGAGCTACGCAACAAGATTGGCATGATCGAGATCAGGAGGAAGCAGCAGAATTAGGGGGAGTTTTGTTAGATAATCTGCTGCTACTACATGTTTGTATTGAGTACGTGTCCGTTTTTTATTAGGAGTAGGAGATTTCAGTTTCGCAGTCTGATTCGGTGATTGTCTAGCGTTAGTTTCTGTTTTTGGTCTCCTTTTTGCTTCCAAATCGGTCGTTGTATTGCTGTATATAAAGCGAACCAGGTGCGGCGATTAAGTAGCGCAGCACAGCAAAGCATTGTGTTTTCTCAATTGTTTTGGCTGCCTCAACTCCGTGAGAGTTTGTCCGCGCGTGAGCTTCGTGAGTTCGTCCGAGCGTGAGCGATCGTGATCGTTCTTTGCCAACACTTCAATGGACTTATATCATTGTTCTCTTATATCTGGTTGCATTCAATATTAACTAATAATCATCTAACACTAACAGATATTTGCTACCGGATTGCCCCTTTTCTTTGGATTTGAATGCTTTTGTTGAGGATCAGAGCACTGAACAAATGAACATTTGAAAAATGTAACAGCATGATATTGGTTGTTGTAGATATTCTGTTTACCAGTTGGTGCATCATCATGATCACCACTTAAAGAAATATTATCTAATTTTATCAATGCACCCTTTGCATTGTTTTGTTTTCTTGTTGTTGAGTAGAACACTGATTGTTAGTTTTGGCTTTGATAGTATTTTATTGTTATTATGTAGCTCACTATTTGCAATGCTTGTCTATGCTGTAGACAAAGGGCATATGTGGTGCAGCAGATATACTCGGTGCAAAATACACACAAGCACTGCTTAAATCACTTTAAAAATTCTAGAATTTCAAAGAGAGAGTAATGACTAGCATATAGAGTGGCCAAAAATAGAAACAGAGAAAAAGGGATAAAGGGAAATAAGATATTTCTTATTTTGCTTTATTTTTCTAATGTTGTTCAAGTTTTTTTTCTTTTTGTTTCTAATTTTCTCTAGAGGGTTAGGACTTTGTATTTAACAGCGGCCTATTCAACATCCATGTCTAGAACTTTAAAAATTTCCGGTGATTCTAGCAATTTGTCATGCTTCCTGCACTAAAGATTGCATTAGGAAGCCCTTTGCTATAGACATAGAAACTAATTATGCTCTTTGCTAAAGCAAGGAAATGTTTTCTGCCTTTTCATAATAAAGGTTTCTTTGACGTCATTTTCAGGCACAAATGAGGGATTTGTTTGGATTTATTGAAACTAGACAACAGCTTTTGACGTTAAAACCAAATAAACGAATGAACTGGATTGGATTTGCTGTAGCTCATCACTTAAATCTCAAGTATGTTACTCTCTGAGTAGCTTTTCCTTGAACTCGTATCACCAAATATCAGTTAAGTCTCAGCTTTTCCTTGAACTCTTATCACCAAATATCAGCTAAGTCTCAAACTTTTGGTGGTTCCTTTTTATCTGCATTAACACTGAAGGATAATCTTAGTCCATTCCCAGATGTTCAAAGTTATGTAAGAATTTTAGCAGAGGATTTCTGCTTTTCTGGCAAGACCTTGTGGGTTTTTGTGTTACTCATGCCTATTTGGAGACTCTTATTTGTCTTATATAATGATAACATGCATTGCAGATATCATTGCTTGAGGAACGTGGGATGTTGGATTGACTTTTATTTCTCTTATATAATGATAACATTGCATTGCAGATATCATTGCTTGAGGAATGTGGGATGTTGGATAGAGCCCTTGAAGAAATGCACAAAAAGGAGGGAAACATTGTAGGCCACATCTTTTAATGCAGAAAAAAATACTAGGTTGACATTTAGGTATGGCTATTAAGGCGTCGAGAGTGGCGCTTGGGGTGGTGGAGAGTGGTGGCGGGAAGAGGGAGCGGTCATCGGCTAGCTGGCTCGGCCTTGCCGGCGCCAGAGGTGGAGGAGATGGGGGAAGGAGAGAGGGAGAGAGGTAGTGGGGGCAAAGCCGCGAAGGAATGCCGAGCTCAAGAAAGCAAGCGGTAGCTGGTTATGAGGGATTCGACATTTTGCAATTTAGCCCTCTTATTTTCTGAAATTGCAATAAAGTCCTTCTCTCTTTGTATTTCTTCTGTTTGGGCCCTGTAAAAGTATAATATTGTTGCGGTTAATTGTGTGTATGACGTCGCCACGCCACGCGTCATAAGCGATATTGTTGTGCGAAGGTGGTGAGTTGCCGCGCCTCGCCGCACCGCCTTAATAACCTTGCATTTAGATTGTATTTCTTGGAGCAACATTTGAGTATCATATTAGTTTTGTGTGCTAGGTGGACAAGTTATTATTCAAGGAACAGATGGCATCCATTTTGTTGAAACATGGCCTTTATGAGGAAGCTGAGAAAATATACAGATCCCTGCTCTTTATGAATCCTGATAACTACAAGTGAGATTTTTGTTTTCTCATCTTTGCATTCAATATTTTATACATCACTGATTTTTTTATTCTTAATGTAAATTTGTTATGATATGGTTTATTCTGTGTCAACTTGGATAAGCTTTATGATTTATCTGGCATCATTATATGTCCGAATTCAGCAGATTTAATGACTTCCTAACTTCCAATGCATTTAACCCATTGATCACTATAAATCCAATTTCAACTTATTTGGGATTCTTGTTTAGGTATAACATTACTTATTATGATGAAGGATGCCAAATTCATAGTCAGGAATCATGCCTACTGTTCCAACACTTAAAAATAGTGTTTGTAGTGCAGAAATAAGCTGCTTCTATACACCAAGTGCATAGTGAATTACACTAATATTGATGGACATCTATGGGGTGATTCTAGCTACTTACCCCTTGGAGTGTATGATGATTAGGGCAAGCTATTAGAGGGAGGGAAAGCATGGAAGCACTTCTCGTAAGCTAAACATGGTCCTGAATTTAGCATACTACCATGGCTTGAAATTTGTTAAGTGGATGACTCAGAGAGTATTAATTCTGCTACCTGTTCCAATAGAAAGAGCTTTCACACCATTTCCTGGTTGTCAGTTGTCATATTTGTTATATCTTAGTTCTAGTCTGTGTTCACACCTAGTATGGAGAATGGAGATGTTTTATACTATAATTATGTCTACCCAGTCTATTCTAAAAAAAATCTCTGCAATTCCATTTGCCACTATATGCAGAACTTTTGTTCTATGTTATCTTGAGACCTTTTGTTTCCGAGAGCCTTGGAGTGATCAATTATTGTCCATGGCTTTCTACTTAGAATGATATCTAGCTAGCATGTTGAAGTGGTTCCTTCAACAATTTGTGCAGTATGTTTGTGGTAGCAAAGTGGACAGAAATTGTTTGCTTACCTATTATGTCACTGATCAACTGACATGGAAAACCTACTCTTTGATAATTGATAGTGAAGGAAAGAATTGATTTTCATTGCTTTTACTCAGGTACTTCATAGCTCTGCAAAAATGCCTTGGCCTGTACTCTGAGTCTCTGACAATGGTCAATATTCTGCTAATGATGTTGAACGTTTGTGTGCATTGTACAAATCACTGAAGGAGCAATATGGTTGGTCATCTGCAGTGAAGGTACTATATGTTTGGTTCTGGTCTGTTTGCATCGCACTTCCTTTTATTCCTTGTTTGCCCCCACATGGGATAGAATATGAGTACAAGAACAATTGATTGATACGCAAGGATATCTTCCACTGTATATTTGTATGCAATTGTAAATTGGGTAGCTATCCTTTTGGTTGGAAAGGTTGTTTTGTTTAAGGACATGATAGTAATGATCTCTTCTTGGTAGCTATCCTTACTAGCTTGTAATATATTTTCTCTTCTTTTTGCATATTATGGTTATTTTGCATAATCATGTCTTACCGCATATTGCTTTACCTCCAACAGCTCATACCTTTGGACTTCCTAGAAGGTGATAAATTTCAGGAGGCAACAGATAACTATGTCAGACCGTTTTTAACCAAGGTAAAATTACTGAGAAAGAAGTTTGTTTAGTCACTATAGGTTCCTTGTTTTGTAATTTATGTTTTCTTCTTGTTTAGTTTCTAGTTAGACATAAACCCTAGTTTATAAGGCATAACATATTTATGATTTATTCGATGGGTTCTCTTGTGTATCAAATGTTTCAGGGAGTTCCGTCTTTGTTCTTTGACCTAAGCCCTTTGTATGAACACCCTGGCAAGGTATAACTCAAATACTGTATATTCTATCTTTTTCCCCCTTCTCAATACTACTCAATCATACAGCAGCAGTGTCTTCGGTGTTCTTGGTCCTGTCAAAGAATGGAAGATTCAATATTGTATTGAAGTTCATCAATTGCTTAAGACTGTCTTCGGTGATCAAGTAGCTGCAGAAAGTAAGTTTCAGTATTGCCAGATCTCCCAATTTTCTTTTGACCGTTTCGGCATATTTGTTATTGTATGCCATTTCTTACACTTAACACTGCCCCAATGACATGCTTACATTGTTCTGCTACTAATGCTAATTTGAAGAAAACTACTACTGTTATGATGGACTTGTTGCCGTCCATGCAACTGGGCATATCATCCATTTCTCTGCAATACCACTAGATTATGGCTACCAGAATCTACGTAATATCAACATGTTTGCTAAATTGCTAATGAATAGTGATAACTTGATAGCAGTCAGATTTAACCTTGTTATTTCTATAGGGTGGAAAGCACGGTGTGCTGAATATTTTCCGTACTCTACATACTTTGGAGGTATCATGAGTGCCCTCACAACCAACTCTGTCAACAATAGTTTGGATATTGATGGGTGGAAAAATAACTCGAGGCTTGCGAGCCAGCTCGAGCTCGTTACTAGCCGAGCTGGCTCGACTCGAGCTCGTAAATTTTTGAGCCGAGCCAAGCCTCGTTTGCAGCTCGCAAAAAAAACGAGCCAAGCTCGAGCCGCTCGCGAGCCGGCTCGCGAGCTTTTTTGGCTCGCATCTGCATTTGGCAATCGGCCCAACCAGGCCAGACGCTTCGCAAGCCTCGCAAGCCTTCACAGCTCGCTTCGCACGCCCGCCCCTTCCACTCAAGACTCGACATCGACAGCACATCGCCCCCTTCCACTCGAGACTCGATAGCACATCGCCCCTTGCTTCCTCCGCACATCGCCCTCCCCTTCCTCCTCGCATCCTCCCCCGCCGTCTTGATCGGTCATCTCCCGAGTCCCCATTCTCCGCATCTCCCATCTTCTCTGAGTCCCCATTCTCCGCATCTCCCGTCTTCTGAATCTCCCGATTCTCCACTCGCGTCGCGTCGGCGTTGCTCCCCCCGCTGCCGTGTGCCCCTCGCCGTGTGCCCCCTCCCTCCCCGTCGTGTGCTCCCCCCGTTCGCGGCGAAGATCCGGGAGTCCGGGACCCTACACGGAAGGGGGCCCGTGTGTGACTCGGCACCTACGACACCGCCGTCGAGGCCGCGCGCGCCTACAACCGCGCAGCCTTCCGCCTCCGCGGCTCCAAGCCATCCTTAACTTCCCCAACGAGGTCGGCACCGCCGCCGGCCAGTGGGCGCTGCCATTACCACCAACAGTAAGAGGGCGAGGCCGGATGAGCGAGCACAAGAGGAGTTGAGCATGAGGGAGGTGAAGAAGGAGAGGGTACTGGACTGGAGGGTGAGGAGGAAGTCGCCAACGGTAATGGCCTCGCGGCAGCGAGCTGGGACGGTATGGCGTCGACGGCCGGAGGGGGAGTGGACTTCTGGGAGGAGATGGAGGAGCTGAACGTGCGGCTCCTGCTGCTCCTGGGACGGCGTAGGTTGCGACGCCGCCGGCCTACTCCTCTGTGACTCTAAGAGCAACTCCAGCAGGGCCCCTACTTGAGCCCTCAAACCTCATATTTGAGGGCTTGAGACAAAAATAGAGGTCCAGCAGAGCCCCTACTAGAGCCCTCAAATTTGAGGAGCCCCTCAAATCACCCTCCCACCCCTCATTCCTAGGGGCTCCCACCCTCATTTTCTGTTTTTCCCGCACCGTGAAACTTCTCCCGCTCTCGCCAAAATTCCCGCCGCCGCTCTCCCGCCTCGCGCCGCTCGCGCGCCGCCTCGCCCGAACCCCGCCTCCGCCACCCGCCGCCGCCGCCTCGAATCCCCGCCTCGCTGCTGCGCTCGCCGCCGCCGCCAGATGCTCTCTCGCCGCCTCGCCGCTCGCCTCGCTCTCGCCGCCTCGCTCTGCTTGCCGCCGACGCCCGCCATCGCCCGATTCCTCCGCTCGCCGCCTCGCTCTCCTTCGCTGCCGCCGACGCCTCGCCGTCGCCGATTCCTCCGCTCTCTGCGCCTCCGCTCTCCTCGCTGCGTCGCCGGCGCCGCCGCCGCGACACTCGCCGCCGCCCGACTCCTCCGCTCTCGCCGCCTCGCTCTCTCCGCCGTCACCGACACCTCCGCTTGCCGCCGGCGCGCTTGCCGCCGCCGACTCCTCCGCTCTCCTCCGCCTGCCGCCTCCTCTCTCCGCCTGCCGCTAACGCCTCCCGTCACGGCGCCTCGCCGCCGCCCGACTCCTCCGCTCTCTGCCGCCTCCGCCGTGCCGCCGACGCCTCGCCGCCGCCGGCGCCGCCTGCCGCTCACTCCTCCGCCGCGGGTCCTATGTGTCGGTGTGTAGTGTAATGGATTTGAGGGCTTAGATTTGAGGGTGTTGTTGGAGTAGATGCAAAAAAATTGGGCCCTCAAAAGTAGAGGGAGCCCTCAAATGAAAAGTAGGGGTCCTGTTTTGAGGGCTACTGCTGGAGTTGCTCTAAATAGCTATGTGAGATCCTGTGAGATGCTGCTGCTGCTCTGTCTGTGGAACCTGCTCTGCGAGCTGTTCTGGCTCGCGAGCCCTTGCGAGCCGGCTCGAGCCGATTTCCGAGCTGAGCCAAGCCTCTTTGGTAGCTCGGTGGTAATACGAGCCGAGCCGAGCCCACTGTTGACACGAGCCCAAACGAGCTTGGCTCGAGCCGGCTCGGCTCGGCTCGTTTCCACCCTTTTGTCAATGGTCTGCTAGGCCAGCAAGTAAAAAACAAAGGATGAAGAGGGTTTGTCTTCGCAAGGAAGTGTGCGTGTTGTGGATGGTATGAACTATGAACAACATGAGCATTAGATGATGCCTCGACTAGTAGCTGCCTGGTTACCTCTGGAATCTGGATTAATGCAAAAATTACAATTGGGGCTATCATTCAATTAGCAGAAGTGCAGCGGCTGGAGAGAACTTGAAAGCAAAGAAACATCTGAGTACAAAGAAACTTTTCTTGACATGCTGCGGTAAGGACTGAAAGGGCAAACTGTTACATTTGAGGCTGGAGATGACTGTGATCGTCCAGATTGCAGCTGGTACCTATTCATACCAGTTTCCATGGGGCAGTGCTGGGGTGTGCATCAAGGTGTACGATATTCTTTACAGTAAATGGATCGAAAATCCGTTGGGTTGTGTTCTTTTAAATGCTGCAGTGCAGTTCACTCACTGTTCGCATTAGGCTCACAAATTTTGCCATGAAACAGACGTGTATAATCCTTTTTGTTAATCACAAAAAGGGTCTTGCGATGTCGATGCATTTTCGGTGCCCTCATCTGGGCTTCACTCTTTGGTGCGTGGAGTTGTAAATTAGCGATGATCTTGAAAGATAAAAACAACTGCTGTATTGGGGTTGGCTCGACTAATGATCATCAGTGGCATACTCTGATTTGCTTGCTTAGAACAATAATTAAGTTATTCCTAGCTGGGTGTTGCCATCTTGTTGGTTGCTGAGAGCCTGAATGTGCTTTTGCCTGGTCAAACCCCAGATGCTTGAAACTCTTCTGCTCTCGTGTGACTGTGCTAGTATTATGTTGGCTACTGAGAAAAGCCAATGCTTGTTTAGTATG
Organism: Dendrocalamus sinicus; assembly: GCA_036346575.1. Classification (NCBI taxonomy): domain Eukaryota; kingdom Viridiplantae; phylum Streptophyta; class Magnoliopsida; order Poales; family Poaceae; genus Dendrocalamus; species Dendrocalamus sinicus. The sequence goes on from CM070664.1 coordinate 17,234,207, forward strand.
TTGGTTGCTGTTAAACATCTTCAAACAATCTGCATCACTTGTTGAAAGGGGAAGGATAGCTACCATGTGAGGTGGAGCGAACGGACGATGGAGAATGCGAGGGGATACATCTGTACAGAACTTCACATGTCTGTACATGGCGTCCTGGTTCTTTCGAGACAGCGACACCTATTTCATCGTCATCGTCTCTCGAAACAAGTAACCAAAGTATCCAGAATTTGCCGTGGACTAGAGCTTCCAGGCCACGTGCATACGCTAGCTATAGTTTAAATAACGCTTTTCTAGTTGGAATCTCGTACTCTTTTTGTTTTGGACTTAGGCATAGTCTGTAATGTAGTCTCTCATGCGTAGAATAGATGTCCTTTCAGCTCCATGCCTCTAATTTCTATAGAAAGTACTGCAACGCCTTTAGTGAGATGAAAAATGTGAACTTTGATTAAAAATACTACCATTCATTTATATTGACTTCTGATTTTAGTTTCTATTTAAAAAAGCTAAAAAAACAATATAAACATCTGATTTCTCAAAACGATTTCTTCACTTTTCTCACTTCGAAGATAAGTCGGGTGTTACAGGAGCATTATACACCCTGCTTCTCTTTCCCTGTCTTCTATACTTATCTCCTTTATTTTTTCACCACTCACATTTTTTCAAAAGGACACTTTTTTGTTTATATTATTTATTTTCAGTTAAAAGTTATTAGCTATAGTTAATAGAATGTTCCCTATATATGCACGTGTCATAAAAATTGGACAATCAACAACTGTATAAACCCAGTCACATGGCTTGTAAAGAAAGTTCCACACAAATTCGTTGGCTCCAATCACGGATCAACTGGCATCTGTCTAGAGGGAGGAGCATATTCGTTCAACGAAAAGGAGGGCAAGGGAGAGAGAGAGACGGTAAGAAGACAGCACGCTTCTTGCAGTGAGATTTCCCCGCGGCAGATTTAGAGCATGTTCTTTGTCTCAAAAGTGAGTGGCTTTTGATTTTTGCTATAGTATCTAACTTTTGAATAGAGTATTTTTTTCAAAATAGTGTCTATAAGTTAAACAATCTACATGTTAAAAGTCCAACATATGTACCAGCCAAAATCGCAAGTAAGTATCTGTCTCTCCGTAATCTGTACCGTAAACAGCCAAAATTCAAAAATTTCAGCCAAAAGCCATAAGCCGCAGCCGAAAAGAACAGGCTTTGTCCGGCTCGAAGCGCCCATGCATGCTCACGAGTAAAACTGTAAAAAAACAGATCGGGGCTTATGGATTATTCGGGTTTGGATAATTTTAGATGTAATTTGAGTTTGGCTCAAAGTTTAAATCAGCTGAACTCAAATTTAATCTTACGCTCGCGAGATTTATCGAGTCGTATTCGAATAGTTCGGAAGTCTCGATTCGAGTTTAAATAGTGATACATGTTAACTCTTACCGAGTTTACTCAAGCCAAACTCGAGTTCAAACTTTTCTTATTGTTGAAAATTAGTGTATGTTTGAATTATTTTGATTGTTATTAAGTTTACTTGAGCCGAGCTTGAACTCAAACTTTTTTTATTATTGAAAATTAGTGTATAATAAATTAATTTAATTATTATCAAGTTTCAACGAGTTAAGCTCGAGCCTAAATCTAAATTTAGACCCTAACTTGAGCTTAACTCAAGCTCACCTCAAATTTATACCGCATAAAAGGCCGAACACATTTTAACTCGACTTTGATTTCACGAGCGCCCTTTTGCCACTTGAGCCATATCACCCTCGAGGCCCGCATGCTTTGCTCTTCCGCATGGCCTCCATCGGATCCACCAAACGGCGAAATGCTAGCCGGCCACGGTCTTGCACACGGTTTCGTGAGTTGGAGCGAGCATATTCGAGTCGTTTCATGGTGAAGCAACGTATCGTGTCCATCGTGTATACATGGAGGGACTCAGGGCCTGTTTGGATCCCTGGACTAATTTTTAGTCATCTAAAGTTTAGATCTAGTCTATTCAAATAGGTGAATTAATACCTGGACTAATTTTTAGTTCATCCCCAACTAGCTATTAGTTCATTAGTTGGCAAATGTGGACTAATTGTGGACTAAAAGGTGGTACCAAACAGCAAAAGACGAGAATGCCCCCGCTATCCTTTCTCCACGACTCCACATGCAACACACTAATAGATCTAGGGGCATAAGTGTCTTTGCCCATGAAAGCCACCACCTTTTAGTCCATGTATCCAAACAGCACTTGACTAATTTTTAGTCACCTAAAATTTAGTCACCTAATTATTAGTCAACCAACTAATGAACTAATAATTAGTTCTAGGCGATCCAAACAGGCCCTCAACTTCCAACAAAAATGTTTTGCCACTGAACTCATTATATAACTAGGAAGAAGTCTACTTTATTCCGTCTTATGACTTAAATCCAAAAAAACACCCTAAACCATAAAATCATTCGTTTTACATCATATCTATCGAAATCAGAGCAAATCATCACTTTGCCATAAACCACCCTGATTTCGAATGACTTAACGTCCATGTACATTTTTCCTGATATGGCATACTTAGTTCTTCTTCTTCGACTAGAGAAGGTGGCGACAGCGAGACTCAGTGGTGAAATGGTAATAATTACAACATGTTGGTGTGTTCTTGTAGATGGATATAACATTATCAAAATCAGGGTATTTAAAAATGTGTAAAATTTTAAACTTTTTATTTTGCATCTTATTGGTATTTGGTTTTTCTGGCTTTTGATGGAGGTTCCTAAGAAATAAAATATATAAAAATAAAAATTTATAAGAAAAGAATGCAATTAATAAAAATTAAACCAAATGAGTATTCGAATATGAAAAGATGATTAAAAAAAATAGGCAGGAGAATTTACATTATTTCATGCCAAACCAAAAGTCAGGTCTAAAACTGAAAATTTAAATGGAAGATGTAGTTTATTAAAAACAAAGCCTGAGCTTAATTTTAAAATAAAATTTATGGGAAAGAAAAGAAAGATATAGCCAAAATTCAATAATTCAAAATCCTAAATTGAGAGCCATTTCCAAATCCGAACCAAACCAAAATTTAAAGAAGGGTTCATTACACATACAACGATGCTCTTGGAAATGATGGTGAAGAAGACGGAGAAAATTAGGGTGATCTTTAGTAACCTACTCCTAGTCAAGTATGTTAGGAAGGAGATTGTGTGCACATACATTATCCTAGCTTGGATAATATCTGTTGTATATATTTTACCACTAGTTGTGTGCCTGTGGAAACATATGGCCCTGTCTTTTGTTCATTGCTTCCACTACTGCTTTTGTAATGTAAATATTTGGTCTATTGGCCCTTTATGTAAATATTACACAATGTGGTATATTTAAACTCTAATATATTATATTAATGTATGGTATGGTTTAAGTGATGTATAAAATACTTCAACAATATATGTAAGTACTATCTACTGATCTAAAAAATAGTGTAGTGGAATCACATGAGATTCTCTATAGGGAAAATCTAGATCTGACAGCGGCTAAGTAGATGGAGGAATTCTACCTCCAATGCCCTAAACCTGCCGCTATTGTCACTTAGCGAGCATGCATGGCCTCAGATTCCAGCTGTCCCTAGGGTCGCTGGCTAAGGATCCAGCACCCTCGAGCCCGCCGTCATCGTCACCTCCCCGCTATGGGGAGCACGGTCCCAGATCCAACCACCCCTAGGCGTGTCGTCCAATTTCTTGCACCTTTCCCAGAATTCCTATAGCAATGGGGATCATTCCATTTTTTTTTCTGATTTTTCGACTTTTTTCTTGAAATTTTTTGAGGATGAATTTTCTTGCACCCAATGGATTTCTTGAGAAGATGGAATTTTTGTATCTGATGATTATTCAATGACGTAAGAGAGAAGAAGAGTGTAGTGTGAATTTATTTCCGTAGCACTCAACCAAAATTTATGGGGATATGTGCAAGAATTCCTGTCGAGGATGCTTGGGTCCAATAGATGGTGCTTATGGATGGTGTTGGCTTTGTTCTTGTGGATGATGCTTGCTGTTCGTCAATTGATTTTAGTTCTTGTTGTTCCCCCAAATTCTTATTGTTCATCAATGAAATCAATTCTTTGTTTATTGTTCATGAACAAATACATTGGCTAATTCACTCGTTTGTTGTTCATGAAGAAACAAGGTTTGTATTGAATTTTGATGAATACTAAGGAACAGAGTAATATGGATAGGAATGTAACACAAATGAAAATTTTGAAATAGATGATGGTGACTTTTATCAGTCAATGAACAAGCACTAACTTGTATCAAGGGTATTATAGGCTTTTCAATTTTAAGCCATAGCTCAAGAGGTCAGAAAAGCAAGGTTAACACCCTGGCTTAGCCAATTGCGAAAATCTACTGCACTAGTGGTGGTGATTAAGGCCGATTGCGAAAACAAACTAGTTGAGCATGTATTATGCAAGGAAAAAAATTTAATATATCTCTGTAGTAATTGGGCGCACAGTAATTTGGTATCTTTGACTAAAATTATTTTCGAAATGCATGGGTAACATCTTAACCGCTACTTTCTGGATTTGAGTTCCAAAATGTCACTATATGTACCAGCTTGATAGATGGTGCTGCGTTACAACCATTTAGATCCCATTTGAGATATGTGAATTTCCTAAAATTTATACGAGACTATTTTTTATAGGACTTATATGAAATTCTCATAGAATTTATGTGATAGTATCAAGGCTGACCAAGTAAGGCAACAAAAGTAGCCCTTGTCATCCCCATGAACCAAAGCCATGAGTGCCACGTCCTCCCCCAAGAGGACATTCCAAAAGTGCCACCTACTGAACGCGGGAAATTTAACTTTTTGCCACCCTTAAAAATGCCACTTATCCAAATGCCATCCTCTTCGTTGCATTCAACAATTTGCCACTCTTAACATGTGGTTGACTAATTTTTTTACCACTTTCGAGCCCACGAAGCGCCATGTCGGCGCCTCACGCCCGCCGCCCGCCATGTCGGCGCCTCCCGCGCCTTCGCCGCGCCAGCGCCGCCCCGCGCGCGCTCCTCGCTTCGCCGGCGCCGCGCCGCGCTCTCCTCTCGCACTCTCGCTCGCCGCGCCGCCTCGCCTCCATCCCGCGCCCGTCGGAGAGCACGAGGCGCGCGGCGCGGCGCGCGGCAGGAGGCGCGCGGCGAGCGGGAGGCGGGACGGAGCGAGGCGCGCGCCGAAGCGGAGGCGCGCGCGCGCGCGCAGCACCGCGCGCGAAGCGGGGGGAGGCGCCGACATGGCGGGCGGTAGGGCGGGAGGCGCTGACATGGCGCTTCGTGGGCTCGAAAGTGGCAAAAAATTAGTCAACCACATGTTAAGAGTGGCAAATTGTTGAATGCAACGAAGCGGATGGCATTTGGATAGGTGGCATTCTTAAGGGTGGCAAAAAGTTAAATTTCCCACTGAACGCAGACAATACCATCCCATAAAGAGAAGAATCATTCTCTCTTACACCCTTGTTTAAAAATGTTCTAATTTTTGCCATATCTTTTTCTAATTGTACAAAAGATTGAGAGAGTAAAAAATATTTATATTGAAAAGCTACTTTATTAAAGCTGTTGCGACTTCTATGAATAGTTTATAAAAATCACCTTAAAAAATTATGCTTCTAAAGCTAAAAAAACGTAAATTGTTTGGAACATTACTTTAGTCTCTCTATGGAAAAATGAAATAAATGATATTTTTTAAATTTAATTATACTAAATAAGTTATCATCATGTCTATAGTAAAAATTCAAATATAAATCATAAAAAATAAGTCTATATGAGCGTACTATAAATAAGACAACAAAAGTAGCCCTTGTCATCCCTATGAACCGAAGCCATGAGTGCCACGTCCTCCCCCAAAGAGGACATTCCAAAAGTGCCACCTACTGAACGCAGACAATACCATCACATAAAGAGAAGAACCTTTCTCTCTCTTACATCCTATTTATAAGCGTTCTGATTTTCATCGTATCTTTTACCGATTGTAAAAATGACTCAGTAAAAAACACGCATGTTAAAAAGTCACTCTATCAAAACTGTTGTGACTTCTATAAATAGTTTATAGAAATTATTTTTTTAAAAATCATACTTCTAAAGCCGAAAAAACGTAAACTGTTTGGAACATTACGTTAGTCTCTCTGTGGAAAAATGAAATAAATGATAAGGTCTATAAAAATGCTAGTTAAATTCACATAGCCACACGATGCTACACCACTCTCCATCAGACTATATCTCTCCAGCCTCCAGTGGTGGCCTCGTTTCCTGATCTCTCCCACCCACGCTCGTCCCGTCTCCCTCGCGGCGCCACAGGGACCCCGTGACTCGAGCTCCCACCGCAATGGCGATGGCCGCCATCGCCTCCCCCTCCAAGACCCTGGTCCCCACGCGCCACGCCTACGCCGCGAGCGCCGCCTCCACCTCCGGCGACCCCCTCCGCCTCCTCCGCGCGCCGCGGGGCAGGCGGTCACGCGGGGTGGCTGCCGCGGCGCCGGCGCGGCGGCCGTTCGTCTTCTCCCCGCGCGCGGTGTCCGACTCCAAGAGCTCCCAGACCTGCCTCGACCCCGACGCCAGCACGGTACGCGCGCCGCCGCCCCCTGTAGGGAAATGCGGCGCTTCTTGGCGCCTAGCCTACCTGTCTCGCTGCTCTGATCCGTCGTGTCCTGCGGCGCATTTGTCTTTCCTGATGAGAATTTGAGACGTGCGGAATTTTTTCTTTAAATGTCGTGTTGATAATTTGGATGCGCAAATGTGGCTGTCGTCTTGTGGTTTCATGTGGACGTCTCCATGGTTTCTGATTGTTTGCTTATATCAGGTTCCAAATTCCAATAAATGTGGTAATTGTTGGATGTAAATTGTTGAGAGGCTCACTTAAATAAGTGCTTGCGGGTGTGAGCCCATTAGGAATTGATCAAGAAGTTGTCATGGTCCGTGGCACGTGGGTCTTATACTATTGGGCAATCAAATCAGGAACTTGGATCATTCTTTCTAATTTAATCACTTTTCTTCTCAAATGGTTTTAGTCATTGGGTTTTGATAAAAGGATTTGCAATGGTACATGCATTATGATCACTGTATGTTCTCTGCTGTTTAATCATTGTATGGTCACATATGCTGTTGGTTTACGGGGAATGCTATATTCAAAGTTTGGAACTGTCTTCTGTCGTTGTCCTACTCATTCTTTCTTGGATTAATTTTGCTATAGGCTATTGATGTGCTTCTTTTGTTGGTACAGAGTGTTCTCGGAATCATTCTTGGAGGTGGTGCCGGGACCAGATTGTATCCCCTGACGAAGAAGCGTGCCAAGCCAGCGGTGCCATTGGGTGCCAACTACAGGCTTATTGACATCCCTGTCAGCAATTGTCTGAACAGTAACATATCGAAGATCTATGTGCTGACACAATTCAACTCCGCTTCTCTCAACCGTCACCTCTCAAGAGCCTACGGAAGCAACATTGGAGGGTACAAGAATGAAGGGTTCGTCGAAGTCCTTGCCGCACAGCAGAGCCCAGATAATCCTAACTGGTTTCAGGTATCTCAAATTGTCAATCAATGTTATGCGCTTTCTGTAATGTGAATGTGCCATTCATCTACCCAGGAACATTAGAGATTTGTTGTTCGCTCCTAAGCCCCCACAAAAATCAGAAAAATTAATCCTATTGATTGTTTTAGTAGTCTTCAATTATAACACTTTGCATTTGTTTCTTTTGTTTTTTATTGTCTTATGTTGGCATTTTAAAGATCAACTTTATAACTCCTTTATAAAAGTACTCTTGAGCATATCCTTTTAGTGATCATTGTTTATCAGTAAACAAATCAGATCAAACTATGATTCATGGGCTATGACTTCATATGTATCACGATTTCTTCTTTATATTCTGAATGCTAGACCATACAGTTGCACAGCTTCTACTAGTTTATCCCAAACCAGTCATAGTATTTCAATCACTCTGTTCTCTATGATGGTCATAACCCATTCTGAGATTGAATTTACAAAAAGAATAAATAAAAGAAGAAGGAATGAAGGATGCAGCTCTATTCATTCCACAGTGAATTTCAAAGGGTAAAGGGACATAGTTGATGTGAGCACGCCAGTCGATAAACATCTATTACTTGTATATACCTTATCTTGCTGGATAATTATAACATATAGTTGAGGCCCAATTTTTTGCATCAGGTTTTTTGCAGTAAACATGGGTACATTCGAATCTATGTAGTGCTATTTTTTCATTTTTTATGTTACATCAGATTTGCAGTAAACATGGGTACATAATGCTGTGTCTTTCCTTAAAATAACTAGCACATTCGAATCTATTTTTCGCATCTGTAGTCTGCTCCCTAATCTTTAGTGCTATTTTTTGATTCTTTATGTTACGTTCAAATTTGTAATCCATAGATAACACACAGCATTTCAGTTGGTTACTGTATGTCAATAAATTGCATGCTTATCTACATGAAAGTGTTGTTATGGTTCCATGCTAGCTTATGTAGAGCACTTATTTTCTTTTATCTTCTTATCTCAGGGTACTGCAGACGCTGTAAGGCAGTACTCGTGGCTATTTGAAGAGCATAATGTTATGGAGTTTCTAATTCTTGCCGGAGACCACCTGTACAGGATGGACTATGAAAAGTTTATTCAGGCACACAGAGAAACGGATTCTGATATTACCGTTGCCGCCCTGCCGATGGATGAGAAACGTGCAACTGCATTTGGCCTTATGAAAATCGATGAAGAAGGGAGGATAATTGAATTTGCAGAAAAACCAAAAGGAGAGCAGTTGAAAGCAATGATGGTACACTAATTACTATCATTTATTACACCTCAAAAAAATTTCTGTAAAATGCCTTTTCATCATGTTGCTGCCTTTTTTGATCTTGTAGGTTGACACAACCATACTTGGCCTTGATGATGTGAGGGCTAAAGAAATGCCTTATATTGCTAGCATGGGTATCTATGTTATTAGCAAAAATGTAATGCTTCAGCTCCTCCGTGAACAGTTCCCTGGAGCCAATGACTTTGGAAGTGAGGTTATTCCAGGTGCAACAAACATTGGAATGAGGGTATGCAAAGCTCATCGAATTTTTAGTTGTTTGTTTTTTCAGTTTATTGCTGTTGCTTTTATAATTTCTAGCATTTGACCTTCCACAGAAACACCATCCGTATGTTGATTCTCTAATAAATTTATTTTTCAAAACATAGATACTCTAATAATTTACAATATAGGCCCTTTAATTGGCATGCATTGCTGCTGGTCATGTGCTATGTTTGCTGCTTAAGGGTGTTATTGTTGTCTGCAGGTACAAGCTTACTTGTATGATGGTTACTGGGAAGATATTGGTACCATCGAGGCATTCTATAACGCAAATTTGGGAATAACCAAAAGGCCAATACCGGATTTCAGGTATGCTTTCACTTTCCACCCTGCTGCGGCCCAAGTTTACAAAAGTTCATGCATGTGAATTCTTAGAATTACTCACTTTTTTTAGATTGAATTACTCCCTTTGATTTAATGTATGGCTTCAATACGAATGCAGTTTCTATGACCGTTCTGCTCCAATTTACACACAACCTCGACACTTACCTCCTTCGAAGGTTCTTGATGCTGATGTGACAGACAGTGTTATTGGTGAAGGGTGTGTTATTAAAGTAAGTAGCCTTAATAGTTTCCTTTTGCCATAACATATTTTAAGGCCTTCTATAGTCCTATATGGGCTATGTTTTTTTTTATCTCTCCTCCAAAGTAATTTTTCATGCTGCAACTAATAAAGGCTTCTAAATTCACGACGCCTTGCTTTTTGTCCGTGTAGAACTGCAAGATACACCATTCAGTAGTTGGACTCCGGTCCTGCATATCTGAAGGTGCAATAATAGAGGACTCTTTACTAATGGGTGCTGACTACTACGAGGTAAAATAAGTGGAAGTTTAATATGTTGCTGTCAGCATAATGAGAGAAGTCATCCCTCAATTTTTTTTGTTCACCAGACTGAAGCTGACAAGCAACGCCATGCTGAAAAAGGTGGCATTCCCATTGGCATTGGAAAGAATTCACACATAAGAAGAGCAATCATTGACAAGAATGCTCGTATTGGAGACAATGTGAAGGTATCCAAATTGATATACTTACTGCTGAGCATCTATTGTTTATGTTTTTTTGTTGATAAATTATAATACTGGATATGTCATATTATCTCCTGTTAGTTTCTGCATTGATTGCAAAAGAAGTATTGAAATAAATATCGACTTGCAAGACCTTTCATCATTTTGCATGAAGATAGCTTATATAATATGACTGCTATACACTTATCTTTGATTAGATGAATCTTCTGTTTGCCATTGTACCTAGATTTAAGTGAGCAAATCTATAACTAAAGTTCTGTTTTCAACAAGAAAGAGCTGTCAGGTAGTCATATATCACTTTTTTATTGTAAAAAAAATAAAAACAGTGAAAATGCAGAGCAAGATATCAGTGTGTGTTGCAGTGCTGCTCAAAAGCCCTTTTCATGAGCATAAGCATGCACCATTCAAGATTCAGTCAATAACACCTGCCATTATCCAGATCCAGTTGTTTTTCTGCTGCTAAATATTGCTTGATGGACCTCTGCTGATGCATTTGATTGTTCTCATGGCCTTCTGAATTGTAATTCATAAGAAAAAAAAAAGAACATTGCAATTTTTTTTACCCATTACATTACAATGCTATTTTGGTCTCCATCGTTCTACTAAACATAAAATTACGTGCTACGCATTGTTTTAGGTAATGATGCTTCTTAAGTGGCTCGTTTGGTTTTGCAGATAATCAATGTTGACAATGTCCAAGAAGCTGCCAGGGAGACAGATGGATACTTCATCAAAAGCGGCATTGTCACCGTGATCAAGGACGCTATGCTCCCTAGTGGAACAGTTATATGAAGTAAGTTCTCATTTTACACACATCTCGTTGGATGCTGTCAGTAAAGCTTTGCTTCATGAACTTTGAAGCATTTCTAAAACTCTGTAAACCAAGTAGGGTGCAAATGCAAAAAATCGAGTTGGAACTTGTAAGCTTGCGTGCTTGGAAGCCATGCACTTGGTATGTTGGTTAGTACTTCAGATTTTAACCCTTTTGTCATTGGTTATTGATTCACAGCACTCGGTATGGTGGGGCATCATCGACGAGCACCAGGCACTGGGTTACTTACATGCCGGAGGCACTGGGTTACTTACATGCCGGAATCCACAAGAGCAGGACGTGAGGAGATCATAAGAACAATAAAGGCGGTGCCATTCACGGCACCTTTCCCCTTTTTCTCCCTTAATGTAGTAGGATGTGTAGAGGCAACTTGTACTTAAGATGTTGTGGGAGTCGAAACTACTTGCTTGGATTTTTGATGCGTATAACCACTATGCTATGCCTATTCCGCTGTTAAGTGGAGCTGCGGAATACCTGCACTTATGCAACGGTTTCATTTTACGGCATGTTTTTTAGGCTTTTGATTTCTCTAAAAGTCAAAATAAATGAGATGTTTTTTTTAAAAAAAAAATCCAAATTTCCTAGCTCGCCCTCCTCGCCGCGGTGAGTGGCAGGATACCTCCGGTTGTTCTGCTTTTCCCTATTTTTTTCATGCTAGATGCCAGATAAAGAATAGGTTAAATGCCACTAGCTGTGTCAGCCGGCCAAAGAAGATAACTGTTTACATAAATGTTATTATATCTATTTTTTAAAAAAATTGGCTTTAGTATCTGTTTTTGTAAATCTAGCCTCCTCTCTGAGCTCGATGACTGGCAGACGACACGTGTTGTCTGTTGTGCTGCAATAGCTCGACAGCTTCTGTCGAGCAATAGTGGGTCTTTGATTTGCCGAGCTGTGACTCAGTAGCGTCCTGTTGAGTCCCCACAAATTGGCAGGTGGCCGAATTAATAATGATTTAGCACTAATGTTACATGATTAGCACTAATTAAGCACAATTAATATTTAATTAATCACTAATTAACACTAATTACTCACTAAGTAATTGCTATGCAGCTATCGACGAGCTAGGAGTGAATTGCTCAAGGAGGGGGCTAGAATTGTAAAAACGGATATCAGGGTCTTTTTGAAAAAAATTGGCTACAATGCTATTTTATGTGAACAATTTTTGAGAAGCACAGTTGATACGTAAGAGAGTAGTGACTAAAAGTCTTTGTTATTCTATTGGTTGCTTCATAATGGATACTAGACACCTTTGGATGGGAGGTACTACTATGCCTTCGTTTCTGTGGTTCAATCCCAGCCGAAAATTCCAGCCTAATCCCAAACAAGTCCATTTTTTTGTGTGCAAGGATTGGGTTGAATCTCGACCAAGTTTGAGCCATCCAAACAAGGCCTAAGAAATTATCTCTAGGTATATAAAACTTATATATCTAATAAATAAAAACATGGTATGGAAGGGTTGACTTATTCCTCCACACAAGGTAATAGGTAGAGGTGAGGGTTTAAACCTAGGTAGGTAGGTTCGTAACCTTATGTCAGCTCTGCTACCTAGAGCGCAACATCACCGTGATATCGTCCCATCGTCATGCCAACTCCCGTTCTCCCTCTGCCCACATCCAAGACATGCAACATGTCACCGCACTCGTTCCCCCTTTTTCTCCCTATTTAAAGACTAGCCAATTGTGTCATCTTAAGCACATGCATGCTCTCTCTCTCTCTCTCTCTATGTGTTTCCCCAACTCCTCCCCTCTTCTCCTCCTTGGGTAGAGGAGAATCAAGCCGTCGTCTCCAACCCCGGCCGCCAACATCACCCCTTGATTCCCCCTCCATTCGAGTAAGCTTTAGTCATTGTTGTCTTGCACCTTGAGTTCGCCTCAACCTCTTCATCATGGTGATCACCTTGCCTTTGCTTGTTTCCCTGCATGAAGGATGTAACACTACCGTCGCCACCATCCACAGAACCAGACTAGAGCATGCTCTCACCGTTGGTGCCTTATCTCCTCAGTTCCAATGAGCTTCGACCTTGAAGCTCATGTCAACCTTGTTTGCCTCAGTCCCATCTTTCTGTTGCTCACCTCCTTTTTCCTTACTGTGCACCAGAGCCATCAGAACACATCTTCTTCCACGTCGCCGGTCGAAGTACGCATCGACCTCATCGCCATCATCGATCCCCTTCTCCCCTTTGTCTCTCAGTGGGCCTCTTCGTTTCCATTTGTCCCTTGTTGTAAACACAATAGGCAAATCAATGGCCCCCCTTGCTAACTGTAGCACCGCCGCATTGTGGCCCCTCACCACGCCACTGTAGGCCACCGTGGAGAGCTCGGTGCCTTGCTTCTTTGTGAGCACTAAGAGCATCTTTGGCATAGTGGTAGTTTGTACACTACTACAAAAAGATTATCCTAAACGCCTCATTACAAACGGTTTAACACAAATCATTAGTGATAAAGTTATCACAGACGGTTTTACAAGATGGACCGTGTAAGTTCATCACGATGGAAAGAACCGTCTTGATGACCTACTTATCATAGATGGTTTTTATTCTGATCCGTTTATGATATATCACAGACTGTGGTATCTATACGTATCACAGACAGTTGTTGTTCCAAACCGTCTATAATACATCATAGACGGTTTGGAACAAAAATCGTCCGTGATGACCTATTTATCACAGACGGTTCTTAACTAAAACAGTCGTGATAATATTTCAACCTACCCGCTCTCGTTGAATTTGAATTTTCCACTCATCTCACTAGATTTTCTCTTTAAAATAGCAGGCTCAGCTGTTCTTCTCCTCATGTCCTCTTCTCTCTTCGTTCTTCTCCTCCTCCACTCCTCCTCTCTTCTCACTTTTCCTCCACGACTTCTCGCCAAATTTTTCCTTAAAAGTAGAAGGCTCGGTTGGCTCTTCTTCTCCTCATCTCCTCTTCTCTCTTCTCACTTCTCATCACTAAATTTGCCCTTAAAAATGGAAGGCTCGGTCGGCTCTTCTTCTCGTCATCTCCTCTTCTTTCTTCTCACTTCTCCTCCTCCACTTCTCTCCTTTCCCCGCCTCTTCTTCAATCCCATCCATTTGATTTTGCTATAACTTGGATGTCCAAAAATTTGGTTAAGTCTAGATTTTTACTGTGGCTTAGATTTTTTAGCATCCAGGCCATGGTAAATATACATACTTAGCCAAAATTTTGAGCATCCAAGCCATGGTTAATTTTTTAGCTCTAATACAGCTATCACAGACGATTTTTTTACCAAGAATTGTCTGTGATAACTAACTATTACATAAGATTCTAGTTTTGAATCGTCTGTGACAATGGACGATCACAGACATTTTTTGTTCTAAACCATCTGTGATAATGGATGATCATAGACGACTCTAGTTTTGAACCGTCTGTGATACGGTTTTCACAGATGGTTTAAAAACTATTTGTGATAACCCCTATTATCACTGACCTATTAAATCAGATGATTCAAGGGACCCTCTATGATGATGGTTCCGAACCGATAGTGATGAACTTTTATGTGGTAGTGGTAGATGGTAAATCAAGTGCCAATTTGAAGTTGAGAGATCATGTGGTTATGACCCCATGTTTGTGATGAGTAATTGACGAGTATTTTGGAAAGATTGAGTTTGGTTCGTGCGTTTCGTGCCATGATGGCATTTGACTCAGTCGGGGTTGATTAGTCGGACTTAAGGCGTATTCTTCTTCCCGTTTGACCTTTTGGGCCATTTTATGCTTCAGTATGATTACTTGATGCTATTTGTGATTACATTTGTCGAGTGGTGCTATGTGATGTGTTTCTTGTCTGTGATGGCTGTAGGACATCGAGGCGGAGTCGTGGCGAGGCACAGATGACTGGACTAGGCGTAGGCGGTGCCGAGGTCAGAACGGTCGAGGTGTGCCGAAGACGGCGAAGACTCGAGGTGGTTGCGAGGCTTGGACGACAAGGAATGCGGAAGCTTCCAAGAAGGTGCAGGAGGGGCGTTTCGGTAAAAGCGCAAAGATGCATGAGGAAGCGGTTTGGGTCTTTGATTAGCGGGTAAAGCGAGGGAGAAACCCGTTAAGCGAAGGCTATAAATAGGATAGGTGTGTCCAGGTGCATGCATGTCTTGAGAGTGGATTGCATGGCTTTTAGGGTTTTGCTTTTAGTCAAAATGGCCTTTGGGAAGGTTGTTTTGCTTTGAGGCTTTAGTGGTTGAGAGTTGGTGAGAAAGGTAGAGTGTGTCTCTTCTCTGTTGTCTTGCTCGTTGCTCATTCTCCTCTCTGTGAGTTCTTGGGGTTCTTTAGTTTGTGAGAGGGAGAAGATGAGTTGAAGCACCATGTAATTATTCCTCTGTATTCAATCGGGGTATGGGGACTCCTCTGTAATCCTTTGTTGATTGGGAATGAAATCTCTAAAGTTTATTTCTGGTGCTTGCCTGTTTCCTCTTCGTGCTCTTCTCTGTGTGATTTTTGAGCTTTTATGTTTTGGTGTTGGTTCTTGCTGAGGAGTAGTAAAATGGGTTGCTTTGAACTAGGAGATACTCTAAAGCCATTTGGCTAGTCAATCCTGATAGCAAACCATTTTTAATTCCAGTTTTTGCAACTTGAACTCCTCTGTTCTTTGTTTCTAGGGTTTCTCAAACAGAGGTTCATTGGCCCCTCTTGATGCCCTTCATAAGATGGCATGATACTTGGGGTTTTAAGTATTGAGAACATTCCTAAAATGATTCCAAAAGCTCTTGATCAAAGCCCTTGAGAATGATGAGCAATTTGGGATTTTACCTCTCCACTGATCTATTTTCAGATTTTAGGGAAATTCATCATTTCTTGTTTTTGAGTTGGTTTCTCTCGTTTCTCTAGGCTCTTTTTGCTATTTAGTTCGTAGTCTTGCAGTTTTGGGCTGAGAAAAACCATAAGCAGCTTCCAATTTCTCTGCTACATGAAGTTCCAGAAAATTCAGTTTTTGTTGACTGAAAATTCAGGCTGTCGGCTCGAGGGGCGGTCAGACCGGCGGCATAAGCCCGGTCAGACCGGCCTGTATGCAGCAGTAAGACCGGCCTGCATACGGCGGTCTGACCGGCCCTACTCCCTTCGGGTGTTGTTTTCTTGCCTGTTTCTTCTCCTGATTGTCTGATTGGATTGTTTAAGTTTTATTGCCTTAAGTTCTCCTCTGCAAGTCTAGTTGTCAGAGAGCATGAGTTATTTGCATCGTAGCTTCTGTAGCTATTGGTGAAAAGTTTCTCAAGGGAATACTTTTAGGAGGGGTTGTTTTAAATATTTGACATTCACCCCCCTCTGTCGCTGTTTCCGGTCCAACAGAAGTTTCTAGCACCTGTTAGTAGTTGCCTCTGTGCACAGTGCTGCCGCAGTCATGCCGCCACTTAGGAGCCTCTCCTGCCGTGCCTTCACCACCATCTTTGTCACCGGGACTGCTGCAACCCATTTGGGAGTCCCGGGTAGTCGTCGAGCCCTCCCTTGCTGGCGCCGAGCTTGAACAGAGCTGGCTGGCCATGGCCTATATCCCTTGTTTCCTCTGCTTGAATGAGGAAGAAGACGACTAGAGTCAGTGGCAAGTGGACCCACGTGAAGGATTAGATTAAGTAAACCAGTAATTAGTTAGTAGTTAATTAGGTTGTTACTATTAGTGTGATGTGTGGACCTGAGGTAGTTAATAAATCTAATTAAGAGTTAGATTAAAATATGTTAGTATGACATGAAGGCCTAGCCCCTTAGCAGTGGCGGACCCAAGAATATAATATAGCTAGGGCGAACTCATATGTGTGAAGCAAATAGTATTAGCCAAAAACAAAATAATCCATGATCAAACTACATTGCAATCACACTAATAAGAGTATATGATACAAAATAGAAGTAATAACTACAATTCGAATCCAAACATGTGTAGATAACGGTAGGATATTAAACAATACCTCACTAATGAAGTTAAGCTTTTTCAGTGAATCGTCTGGTTAAGCTTTGCCAAAGCTTGTTCTTCTCTTTATTTCTTCAAATATCAAATCATACATATTTATAACTGATCTTGGTTCCTCCTGTGATGCTGCCAATGCCATGCTCCTAAGTCCTAACAAAATAACAAATTGAAGAGCTGCAATTGCAATTCTCTGCTGTCCAGAGTAGCATAAGGTTGGAAAGTGTACAAATAGAACATTCTGTGATTTGTGAAGAAAATGTGTGTTGGTGAATGGTTTTTGAATCCTCAGGAAGGCATAGACTAGGTAAGTTTTCTTCAATTTCATTATCAATAGATTCTATATGTAAGTAGGCTTCAGATTGATGACTGATCTAAGAAAATAGTTTGCTTCACTCTTTGCTATTTTGAGCTAGACACATCTCAGTACCCCACCAGAAAATCTCTCATCCAATTCTTTGCTGGAACTGGAAGTCCTATAATCTCTTTGCACACAACACATGTTGTATAACAAATAACCCCTTTTGTATAATTCAGGTTGAAGGAATAACAACACTGCCTTCAAGTATGTTACTGTAATTTCTCCTCTTAGTTCTTACAATATTGAGCAGCAGCTGAGCAGCACACCAGCTTTGGAGGAGGAGGGGGGTGTTCCGCCGGCGACCGGAGCTCGGGCGGCCGCCCGACCTCGCCCGAAGGGCAGGTCCGCCACTGCCCCTTAGAATCCTTGTGTAAACCCAGTTAGTGGACCCATAACCAACGCCATGTGGGCTCCCTAGCTTGTGAGCCGCCACATGGACTGAGTCCATATAGACCGTGGACTCATATGTCAGTCTCTTATATTTTTCTTAATAATAATAATTAGAAATAAATTAAAAACCTAGTTGTACCCACCCTTCAGTAGGCTTGCTAATGGGCTGAGCCCTAACCCATTCCCCGACCAACCCACAATAGAAAAGTTAATTTTCCCAACCCAACCCACTTATCATCCCTTAGAACGCAACCCAACCCAACCCAAATATCATTTGAACCCAAACCAACCCAACCCACTTCCTTTATACAGGTTGAACCCACTCCCAGCACCCATTTCCTCCTATTTCAACCCATTTCCTCATGGACTAGATGCTAACAATGACTTCTGTTGTCCCCACGGCCAGAGAAGAAGGCGTACAACCACGGCCGTATGACCATGATAGAAGCAAGCTACTACTAGAGTAGTAGAGTAATGAAATGGTGTCAAGAGCAGAGACTACTACACACATACAGACGGCTTGCCGGGGGCACCCACACTCATTCTTTTGATCCCCGAGCTGCCACTCGTCGTCGATCTTGGAACTCTGGATGCACGCGAATGCAATGGTTAGGGTGAGGGGTTGCCCCAAGGAAATGCCGAGGTTTTAATGCCAATCTCCCAGGCACGAATCGTGTACCTACCTCCTGGGTTAGCTGTGGTAGTGACACAAATCCAAGCAAGTTAGCTTGAGGCCTCATGTCTTATGGTTTCTTCTTCTTCTTTGAATTAGAGTTCCAAGCATCCTATGCCTTTGGTCATGCTCGGCAGTCTGCAGCTATAGGATCAATCGTCAATTTGTATGGTGAGAATTCAACCTGCAGTAGTAACAAAACTAACAGAAATGTCAAGAGGCACCCTGCACATTCCACAACAGCCACAACGTCTCAGTAACAAGACAAGCAGACATCGCAATTGGCAACCAAATGCTACGACATTGTCTAACACGTGCTGAGCCGTTCACCTACAACCTCACCAATCTGATTATCTGAAACAAGATAAAGCCTCAGAAGTTAGAAGTAGTTCAATGGAACGCGTGTAGATCAAACAAGAGGAAATCCAAAGGCATGAGGGATGACGCCGGTCTTGACGGAGACTGCTCAGAACTATAGCCACCTGCGGTCGTTGCCATAGAGTTCTTGCGCGATGCTGCCGCGGATGAAGAGCTTCTCCCCCTCCGAGAGCCCCAGCATGGTCCTGGACACAGCACAAGAAAATTAACCCCGCCTCGGAGGCATTTCATCGAACACCTAGAGTGCAGCATGAAACAGGAAAGATAAATGGAAAAGAAGGAATCCAAAGAGAAGAGGTTAGTGGCTATCGCCCGGTTGAGAAGCGGAGCCCTTGTGGGAGTAGGAGGTGTATTCGGCCGCCGAGTGGGGAGGTCACAACGGTTGTGGGGAGGGGAGGGGAGAGGAGGGGGAATCAGATTCTCTAAAGTCAGCAAAAACGACTTGTCTCTCCAGTCAAGCATCTGAGCCATCCAATTCGTATCCAACCGTGAGTCAAGAAAACTGGAAACAAACCAATCTCACGGGCCTATAACCGGCCCATATCAGCCCAGTGGCTAGCGACTCCCTGTCCCTGGGCGCGACTCGTTCAGACTCCGCCGCCGTCGCCGATAGCTGCGTCGGTGTTCCCCTTCCCAACCGGCCACCGCGCGACGCTCGTAGGTACCTTCCTCGCCGGCGCTCCCCTCCCCTCCCTGATCCGATGGCGTGGCACTTCAGCAGGGCTTCCACCTTGCCAGCGCTCCCCTTACCCGCCCTCCGCCACCGTGCTCAAGCCGTCGAGCATCGTCGCCGCAGACGCTGCCGGCCCGTGGCTGGTTGTGGCGGCGGCGTTCCCCACCTCGCCGACGCTCCCCTCTCTGCCACCGCAATGCTCTGGTTTAGTGGCCGCAGCCCTGCCGGCCCATGGACTGGCTCTTCGGTGGTCTGTAAAAGATTTAGTGCTGGAAGGAGACTGTAATGTGTTTGCATATTGCTATCAGTTCTGTAAACGGAATCCCTTCTGTAAATTGTTCAAGTGCTAGCAAACAAATTGTGACTATAGAAGTTGTAAATATCGCCATTGTGTTGTAAATTGATTTGGAATGCTATTGTGAATGGAATGCACAAAAGATGTTGTTGGTTACTGCAATTTCATATGGCTGCACAAAAGATGTTGTTGGTTACTGCAATTTCATCAAGCTGCACAAAATGATGCATATTACTGCAAGCTCCATTTGGTTGATTACACTTGAACCACAAAACCAAAACTATCTGAACACCATCTGTCATTGCAGGACAACTGCAGAGGGGACACAATCTGTACTACTAGAATTCACCAATAACACCATCTGTCATTGCTCCCTGAAAGATAAAAGAAAAATAATTCAACATAGTGACCATGTATGATTTAGAGAAAAAATGTATTACTTTGAAATATTACCGTCAATAGTTGAGAGAAACTATTGATGGCTATGTATGATTCAGAGATCCCTTCCTCAGGCAAAGATGTATGGTTCAGGCATGCATTTGGTAGTGTTGCGCCATCATCGACTGCCACTTTTGTAGTTTGTTGCTCCTGATCAGATAGAAGAGAATCAAATAGTTTAATACAATTGAAACTTTTTGTAGCGGATACAATTAGAGAGAATCTAATATATTTTGTGTTGTCAAATACCTTTGAACATTTTTCTTTTTTCTTGTCACAAACCTTTGAACTTTTTCCTTTTTTCTTGTCACACACCTTTGAACTGCTTTCTTTTTTGTTACCTCCCTTTTTCGTAAACTTGCGCCTCTTGTCAAGCCAAGTTCTTTTGCGCTTCGAGGTTTTTGTTTCCACCTCCTTATTCTTTAGGCTTGCTGTACTCAACAATTCATTAGGCGGAGTAATATTGGTGGGAGCGATGATGGGATCCATAGGGCTTGTAACACCTTCGATGTCTTCTTCAACTTGCTTGTTGAGCATGTCAAGTGTGTTGTTTACTAATAAGGTGCACTTTGGATGGCTGGCAGCTCGATGTGCCAAATTGAGAAATTTGCGAGTCATATATTTGTAGCGAAGCATATCATCTAATTTTGGATTCTCTATTATGTTTCGGCCGTGGTTGTCTTGTACTGCTCCACTGCGTGCTTCTCGTGTCCATCTCTTTAGTACATATTTGTGTGGGAAGTGATTTGATATTCATCAAATCAAGGACTTTTAGAGCATGGCCATACAATATTCCGATTCTATTGAATTGCCCACAGCTGCATGTATTGGTTTGCTCTAAAGGATCACCAATAACTTTGTACTCCTTCTCAAAGGTAAAATTTTCATCAAGACTGCCAATTGCTACAAGATATTCATTTTGCCTTCCAATGCTGTGGTGCATGCTACCATTGACCTCTCATACTCACATTGAAAGGCTTCAAAAATAGATGGCGTGTACAGCTTGCTAGCTTGGATTAACATAGGCGTCCTCATTTTGATTCTAGGTAATTTTTTCCTTGATTCAAATTCAGAATGCAGTTCTTTCTTTCTTTTATACTCTACAACCCTTTCAAAATGCTTAAGAAATCGGATTATATCAAAATCAGATTTGAAATGTCGCTTCAGGTCGCTATTCAGACTCTCACTGAGTTGTGTACTTCTCATCCCTAATGTGAACACATCCTTCATATAACATTCGACCCATTTTTCTCTTACCTTGTATATACTATCCAACCAAGTTTGCTTGCTTGCCTTTGACCTCATGATGTTAAAAGCATCTTCAAATGTTGCTTCGTCTTCATACTCATACATACACGCACTAAAATCTGTGAGAATACTTGGTTCTTTATTGCTGTCTTCTACTTCTTGTTTGGGAGAAGCACCTGATTCTTCATTGTCCGGTTTAGCTAGATGCTTGATAGCATTCTGCATAATGTGAAAAGTGCACAGACCATGCCATGCTTCTAAAAAAACTTCCTTAACTGCTTTTCCCATTGCATAATCTTGATCAGTATATATTGTTTTAGGTTGCTTGCCATTATGGGCTCTCAGGAAGGTCTCAAATAGCCATTTGAAGGATTCAAATGTTTCATCATACATGAGAACAGCACAAAAAACCACTGTTTCCCTAAAATGATTGAACCCTACAAATACGCCAAAGGGCCTACTCTCCTTGTTTGTACCAAAAGTAGTATCAAAACTGACAACATCACCAAAATATGCATAGTCAGTGAGCATTTTAGCATCAACCCAGAATATGTTTGCAATCTGTTCTTCCCGATCCATCTGCAAGGCATATTGAAATGATGGGTTCTCGGCAATTTTTTCCTGAAAATACATAAGCATGCTTCCTGCTTGACCATATGCCATCTCCCGTTGTCACTTGCCCCGTAAATAGTTCTTGTGGTCTTGAAGAGTGTAACTGAGATTAGCTGAGCCACCAACTTGGATGCAAGCCAACTCATGTGCAGCTTTGGGCCCAATTCCTGCATCGTCAGCCGTCTCAATTTCAAAACCTTGTAACTCTAAAATTTTCCTTTGGGATGCCATCAAGTGTGAGGTTTGTGGCAACTGAAGGGTATGATTGTGTTCCAAAATCAGATCAGTCACTTTATAATTTCCCTTATTCTTGTCCATTACAAGTCCCATGCGAACTTGACAATTGGTTCTAGTTTCAGCTCTTGGACACTTTGTTAGGTGATCCCTTTTGTCAGGCTTTCTATGGCCCTCATTTGCACAAACATATTTGCAGGACCTAACTTTCCCATCTAACTTTCTTTTGTTTGTGTACATTTTTCGAACCTCAAAGCCTTTTTGACCCCCATAGCTAATCCAAAAGTACATCCAAGCCTCATCTACAGTACTGAACTCCATGCCAACTTGAGGTAAAAGACTAGGAAGCAAGCCCTCCCTACAAGAAAACAAATAAAGATGACATGATATTAGGTGGCGAATTAAACAACTAAAATATATACCCTAATTAGATGGATAAAAAGAAACAACCATGACATTACGCACCTATTTTCGTCCATCTTAAATATGCAAATTTTAATTTGATGCAAGCAAGTTAATGTTTCCTTCAAGCTTCCATAGTTCCATATCAGTTTTCCTTCAATCAATCACTTCCAGCACAATCCAATAAGGGAGGGCAAAAAAACAATCAAATTAGAACAACACTAGTTTAAGTACACAGCAATAGATGACATGAGTGCAAAGATTTTGGCACCAGTTTGTCGATGGAGAGCACCAGCAGCCGATCCGCCGCACGATCTTCACCTCTCGCGCCAAAAACGTGTGAGCCCGGCGCCAAAGCAGCGAAGATTACCGCAGCAGCAGCTCTATACGTGGCCGTGCTGATGTTGGGCCGGTTATAGGCCCATGAGATTGGTTTGTTTCCAGTTTTCTTGACTCACGGTTAGATACGAATTGGATGGCTCAGATGCTTGACTGGAGAGACAAGTCGTTTTTGCTGACTTTAGAGAATCTGATTCCGGGAGGGGAGGAGAAGAGAGGAAGAAAAAGCATAGAGCAAGGTAGTCGTGGTGGAGGAAGAGAGGTAGGGGAGGCAGGTTCGGGCTACTTCGACGGCCTTGTTGATGAGAGGAGTATCTACTGCTCACAACCTTTCCCCTCTCCCTGTCTAGTTATCTCCCACCCATTAGGCCATGCCACGGGTTTAACCCATTCATAACCCAATTTTAAACAAAATTTCTGAACCCACTCCACCCCAACCCGTTCACTCTTCCAACCCGTTTACACCCATCCAAAGCCAACTCGATTAAGAACCCACCCTGTTTAACCTGTTTAAACCCAACCCATTAGTACCCCTACCTATTAGCCATTGAGTAATTTCCGTAAGAAAGATAATTGAGAAATAAAATAAACATATGGACCCCACTTGTATGAGATTTTGGGTTTTCTAGAATTTTCACTCACGTCAAACTTTGAAGTGCTCGTTCTCCCTTATTTTAAATCCAAATGACTTGATTTTTTGTTTTCAAATTCATATAAATTGGAGATCTTTCCATACATACCAAAATCATAATTTTGGGAGTTATTTGAATTTATGTTGATTATGGGTGTTTTAGAATTTGACTCTTCAGACGTTCCCATTGTTGTTGATCAAGAACCAACTCTATCCACAGTTGAGCAAGACAAGTGTTTTTGGTTGATCATATTGAACCTAGTTTTGAAATGCAATTACTTCACTTTCAAATAATAATTGCATGCTTATTATTATTTATTAAATACTGATGCTTAGCTATACCATGCAAGTGATACTTGTTATTCCCTTTCTTGATTGTTGACATTCCCTTCTTTGCTATCATAATATTTTCCCTTGTCTAATCATTAATGAACAAAGGTTGTGCCTAGAAATGCTTAGCGGTAAATGTGAATACAACATAAACATTGCCAACAAATACCTAGGGACTTTGTGTGATAAGTGGAGTGGTAACAGGGGTTACCACTAAAAACAGGAATATGGCTTATAAAATGGTGGAGACTTGGGCGAGTGAGTTCTATGAGACCAGTGTATGATTGCACAAGAGCTACATTTGTTGGTTGTCTCGCCCAACTTGATTAAGGACAAAAATCATGTGTCGCTATTCTAAACTACTATCATGCAACCACAAGTCAAGTATGTGCGTGACCTAGCCAAATAATGTACTTAGTTTCAGAGTGACTCCCATGCATAGTTGTAAGTTGTTTTTCTATTAACGAGAAGGGCGACAGATTCCCTCACAACGGTGGGTCCCTCATTGAAAATGTAGCCTGTAGAATGGAGCATTCTAGGTGTGACCTGTAATGGTCATGGTCCTAGTGTTGATGGGTCACGCCACCGGGTGGAAGAAGTGTCGGGGCTAGGTATTTTAAATGCCTTGTGATGATCTCCTCAGACGATCTCACTAATGAAAGCGTGAACAGCAACATGAGTTGGACATCTCTTGTGAGTAGAACTGTATAACCTTTGCAGAGTGTATATAATCTACTCAAATAGCCCCCATTATAGGAATTGTGAATATGGTATGGTGTATGTGAGGTGATACGATATGATGCAGTGTGAAGTGGATATGGTATGATGAATGTGAAGATATTCTACTCTCATGATAGATAAATTGGACACCTTAGTTTTAAGTTAAAAAGGCTAAGCGTAGGTTTGGAAAATAATTATGGTATTTAGAGTAAAATTGGCTTTTTGCTAAAATAACCATAATAACTTCCCTTGTCAAGCCCTACATCTACATACTTATATTGGGCATAGGGACTTGTTGAGTACTTTTTATACTCATGGCTACTTAATATGTGGATTTAGATGATGGAAGCGAAGATCCAGTGTATGGATACTTCTATGCATCTAGTTTTAGAGATGAAAACAATGACTAGGACAAAGTTTTAGCTCTAGTCGATTGCCTATGGCAAAATCATGGAGGCTTATTTTGGTTTATTTTCCTTCCGCTTCTACTTCTGATCAAACTCATTTGGCCTGTTGGCTCATTGTGCAAAACTTAGTTGTAAGATCTATTTATGTCTGTTTATGCCATATTAAGTACTCATTTTATTTATGTGTATGTATGGATGTGGTTTTCACTAATATTATACTGTGTGAACTAGCTACTGATCACGAAACTAGCTTAGTATATACAAAGAGTTTGGATGCAAATTCGGGTTTGACAATGACTGAGGT
Source organism: Dendrocalamus sinicus (assembly GCA_036346575.1). NCBI lineage: Eukaryota > Viridiplantae > Streptophyta > Magnoliopsida > Poales > Poaceae > Dendrocalamus > Dendrocalamus sinicus. The sequence continues at coordinate 17,259,490 of CM070664.1, forward strand.
CAATAGGTGGCAAATAGGTCTCTTCTTTTAAGGTTCGAAAAGCTGCTTTTGGACTTTTCTATAGTAACTAGCTTTCAGACGAAGTGTCTTTTTAAGGCGAGGTCTGCAAAATAATTATAGTACATACTGTAGTGACTTCATTTATATTGATCAAAACCACATGTGAGTTTCTGTTACTCTGTACTCTATCTCATAAATAGTCTAAAAGCCAAAAGGCACAACCAAAAGCCAAAAAGAACATGCCCATTTCCCATTGTATACAAATGTGGTGAGCTTCATAGTATGGAATTCAATCTTGGATACATCACAGCATATGACTCATAAGTATAAAAGGTGATACAAAGGACGATGTGCCTTAATTTCATCATTCAGATGGCAACTCACCATACTCAACCACTCAAGACTACAACAATTGGACAACATGTTGACGAACCTGTCCACTGACATGCAGCAAGTATAGATCAAGCTTTCTTAGGTTTGGGAAACCTATGAAATTAGAAGGAAGCAAATACCCCTTGTATACAAAGGTGGTGAGCTTCAAAGCATGGAATTGAATCTTGGTTATATGACAACATATGACTCGTAAGTATAGAAGGCGATATAATGGACAATGCACTTTAAGTTCATCATTCAGATGGTAGTTCACCATACTCAGCCGTTCAAGATTATAGCAATTGGGCAACACATGTTGAAGATCCTTTCCATTGACATGCAACATGTGCAGATCAAGCTTTCTTAGGTTTGGGAAACCTATGAAATTGGAAGGCGGTTTGAGATGTACAAAGCTAAGCTAAATATGCTATAGACGGGATATGCTTTCACTGTCCAAACGTTTGAAGGGAAATATGTACTTTCCATCATGAATCCCGGATGCTGATGGTGATAATAAAAAGCTAGATTCTTAGGGTGCGATGATACAACAAAACTAAACAAACTGTTGAGAGGATCGACTAGCATGCTGTCAAATTCAAATCTGACCTAAAATTCTTCAAACAAATTGCCATGGTGCTATTCCAGAACTTTATTAACATTGTCAATGAATTTCTGAGTATATTGTTTACTCCCACACCTGTTCTAGCCAACCATTCTAGCACCATCGAAACATAATTTGGGACAAACCAGTGACCTACATCTCCACTTACTTGACAAAGTCCTAGTCCTTAAAGCCTCTTTCCATGGCAATTTTGACAAAATTATGCATAGTATGTCTTGCAGTAAAGGAATGGCATACAACTCCATGTTCAGAAATCCCATTTAGGAAATTTATGAACGAAAAACATGCAAAGTTCGGCACACCTCCGAAAGTTCTTCAAATAAAAAATTTGTCCTTCTCTTCATGTATATTGGTTTGCTATGGTCATGCTTGTTGGGATTACGGGTAGACTATACTAGCACAAATTAAAATTTCTACAGCGTAAACTAAGAAGCCATATGAGTAAGAGATCATAGATAGTTACCACTAGACACATAGTACAACGGAATAAGAGTTGAAGTAGCCCAATTCAACATAGGGCGTGTCGACATAGTGGAAGTAGTCTATCTACCAATGTCTTTGGAAAGCGATCCTTAGAAACTAATCATCCTCTAGCGGTAGTCAATCTTCATGAGTCGATTGTCTTCTCCTCATATCATCCCAATTAGTACCACAATTGCAGAAGTATCTCTACCAATCCACACATCTAGGGATAAAATGTCGTGCGCTGATGTGCTAGCATAGAGCACACATCAGGGGCTTTGGAAGGAGGCGACTAGGGTTTTGATGGGTGGTGCAATTTCTCTCTTTTCCCAATGAACCCCTTTATATAAAGTCTCTGACAGGATCTTTATCCATTATGAATAGAGATTGTATCCCACTCGGAGAGCCTCTAATCGGATTCTTATCTAATATGAGTAGAGATTGTATCTTACTCAGAGTCTATCATTCGGACCCTTATTATTCGTGTGACCTTGTAGGTTCACGTATACTTGATTGTAACCCAGAAACACCTTTTCAATCACAGATTGGTAGCAGTCCTAGCAGGATATATTGACCCCTCAAATATATACAAAGATCAAACTGGATGAATCTTATGCAATATGATCTGTAGCTAGGTCTAATCCAAACTCCCATCTCTCCCAATTCTATAAATCTCAGTGTTTGTGACACCTCCTCAGGACCTAAGCCAGAGGTTTGTTCTTTCTTTACTTCTCGACTAAAGGGCTTCATCTTTAGCATATAGAAAAACAAGATTAGATGAAATTATGAGAGATAGGACCTCTTTTAAGTTGTTTCTTGACAAAAGATGTGGTCCTTGTTTACTCTTCATCAACAACGGTTGTATCTTTAATGTAAGGATCGGAACAACAGAGGTGTTATGTCAGCCTAGCATGAATTCACCAGGACTCTACCAAGGAGGTAAGGAGAATGAAGAGGAGAGGAGGGAGCCAAACCTAGTGATGCGCAGCTAGTCATGGCGATATTCCGGTAGTCATCGGACGACAGCTATTCTCGATATTCTGGCAGTCGTCGGACGGCGGCTATTCTCCACACGGACCACACCGCTCCAAAAGAACCTCCTCGTTGCCACGGGGAAAAACAAAAAAAAAAAAAAAACGAGAGGAAAGGTGGCGGCGGCTGTGAGCCTAGCTATTTGATAAACCCCAAGTCAGTTTTGATGAACCCCTGTAAGTCTTCTTTTTTAAGTGAAAATCCCCTGCAAGTTGATGAACAGGAGGGAAGATTGGAAGATAGGTGCATCATAGGAAAATTGCAAAAACGATCAAGTTTCTTGGAGGAAGAGTTTGCTTTTTGTCTATAAATCAGTCACAGTTTTTTTTTATCATTGTATCATCTTGAGATTCGTATTCTTCACTTTTATCATAAGCAGCGTTTCGTTCATATGAATATGGTAGGGGGACCTAGGATTTTTAGATGGGTGTTTGGAGTTAATAAGATATTATTTTAATGAAGAAAGTATAGGTCGATCTATAATAGCAAAAATGTAAGAACAATTTGTTTGTACTAGAGACAACATCTAAAATAATTAAGAGAAATTACAAAATAGTTAAGAAAAATTATTAAATTAGGAATATGGGATTTGGGAAATAGAAATTGCGATGCACTCGTCTCGTTGTTGACCTGTGTTGCTTGCCTTGTTGTCCCTGGTAGGCGTGAAAACGGATCGAGTATGAATCGAATAGTGCTTTTACCATATTTGTATTCGTATTTTATAAATGAATACAAATTCGAATATTCTCAAATACGAATATGAATTTAATATTGTAACGAATACGAATTCGAATCGAATATGTACTTCATTCGGTTGGATCCGGATATCCTCGTAACTTATGTAGTATGAATATTGTTGGACCGAAATGACGATAGAGGGGGGTGAATGTCGACTCTTGAAAACTTGCCCTCAAGATCCCCAAGTGATTTACCTCTCCAAATAGCTATGACGAGCTATGAAGAGGAAAGCTCACACTCTCTAGAAATCTTGCAAAATACAGAAGAGAGGAGAAGCACAGAAGAAACAACCCAAAAGGAATAGCAGCAACAATGAGGAATTTCAAGGGCTGAACAGGGGGTGGCCGGTCAGACCGCAGGCATCAGGCTGGTCTGACCGGCCCTGTCATACCGGTCTGACCGCCAGTCACAACCCGGTCTGACCGGCCGAGGTTCAGAGACAGCCCGACAGCCTGCTGAAAAATTCAGAACTTGCCCAAATTAATGGATTTTGATGAAATCTCTTGATCTTTTGATACCAATAGAGCAAGTACTTGAATTAAATAGAAGCAGGGCCCCAAGAACCAAAAAAACTCAACCAGAGAGCAAGAATATCAGATTATGACAAAAAATCTGAAACTTTTGCAAAACTAAACCAAACCCCAAATTACTCAACAACCTTTGATCCTTGGCTCATGAAACTTTGAGAATAGCTAATTAATAGCCTCAGCTCTTAAGATTTCAAGTCTCAAGCCACCTCACAAAGGGAATCAAAGATTTACACCAAACCCTAGAAATGACAAACAGAGAACTCAAGAACACAAAAAGAGAAAAACATGATTCTTGCAAATCGATCAAATTGTTCCTGGAACTAGATGACCAAAGGGTTTAGAAATGCAATTCCATCATAGAGCAACCCATTTTGCCACTCCTCAGCAAGAATCGAGCCAAAACACAAAAACTCAAGAATCACTCAAAAAGGAACATCGAAGGAAAACAGACACGAACAGGAGAAATAAACTTCAGAGATTTCATTCCAATCAACCAAGGATTACAGAGGAGTCCCCATACGCGATTGATACAAGAGGAATGATTACATAGAAGCTCACTTCATCCTCTCCCTCTCACAAGCCCAAGAACATCAAGAACTCTACATGCTTGGAGAGGAGCTACGAGCAAGACAACAGAGAGGAGACACACCTCCAACACAACTCTGTCTCTCCCAACCACTAAAGCCTCAAAGCAAAACAACCTCTTTAAAGACTCTTTTGACTAAAGCAAAACCCTAACTCTCTCCCAAAGCCATTGGAATACATGCAGCCACAAGGAGACATCTCCTCCTTATATAGGCTCCGGCTAACAGGTCTCCAACCCGTTATGCCCGCTAAACCCGAACGGAACCGCTTCCACTTGTGCAGCTTTGCATTTTTACCGAAACGCCCCTCCTGCACCTTCCGGGAAGCTTCCGCGTTCCTTGTCATCCAAGCCTCACACCCACCTCGAGTCTCCGCCGTCTTCGACACATCTCGACCGTTCTGACCTCGGCACCACCTGCGCCTAGTCTGGTCCTCCGTGCCTCGCCACGACTCCGCCTCGACGTCCTGCAGCCATCACAGACAAGAAACACATCACATATCACCGCTCGACACATGTAATCATAAATAGTATCAATAGACCATACTCAGGCATGAAATTGCCCAAACGATCAATCAGGAGAAATAATATGCAAGAAGTCCGACTAACCAACCCCGTCTGAGCCAAATGCCAACAAGGCACGAAAAGCACAAATCAAACTCAAACTTTCCAAGACACTTGTCAATTACTCATCACAAGCTTATGGTCACGACCACATGGTCTTTCAATCTCCCCCTTGATGAGTATATTGACAAATCCAGAAAAAGCACAAAGTTGAGTTTGAAAAGAAAGTCGAACATGGTCCAAAGGAGAAAATTATGCTAATGACCATGTTGACACAAGGAGCAAAAGAAAGAGCAAGTTTTCCTCAAAGCTCCCAAAATGGATTTTTCTCCCACTATTCTCCCCTTTTGGCAATAAACACATCAAGGATGCAAAAGAGAGAATAAGTCATAATAAAGGATGAAATGGCTGAAGTAATTTTATTATAAGCATGTAGAGCCATGAGAATTATCCAAAATGACTATATGAGAATTACATCAAGCCATAACATACAAGTATGCTATCAAGATCATGGCAATGTATGTAGAGACAAGCTAAGCCAAATAAGTCATAATCTGAAATTTGATCGAATTTCTTAGCATGTCAAGTCAAACATGATTCTAGTCTAGCTAAAGGTATCCAAAGATGATGCAGGCCATGTCAATAAGCTAAGTGGAAGCAAGAAGTTAACATTGAGTTAATTTAGAGTGCTACAAATCCAAAAAATGAATCATTTGTTTAAGTACTTGTTCTATGTGGAATTAAGCAAATTGAGCACATTTGACATAAGTTTTTCTTTTAAAGCTCATGATTGTTTCCAACAAATAGTTTTAGTCATGTGCTAGATCTCAAGCCTTATGCGACTACTCCAAGCTAGAAGCTTAAGAAGAAAGTCTTGGTCATCCAAAACTCCCCCTGAGTTCATGCCTAGTGCAATGGCAAGCCGTCTCATGAGAAAGAATTGGTGAGATCAGTTGTTTCGCACAAAAGAGATCTTTTTGCTTTCTTAAAAGGTTATACTAACTCATGTTTCATCAATGAACTATCATAGCTCAATCCAAAGCTCAATATAGATTCAAGACTCAACTCAGCTCATTTGACATGGCATGAATCGTAAAAAGATAACTAAAGAAAGATTAGTGTCAAAAGCTAACATTACATGAATTAGCTCAAGTTGAGCATTTTAATCAACATATCATGGCAAAGACTTGACTACATGATGAGTCGATGGGGTCCCGATCTTCCGATAGGATGATAACATCGATTTGGAGGAGAACGACTTTGACGATGCAGGCTTCTAACCGGCCACGACCAGAACACTAAGCAATCGCTAAACCACACTCCGAGTCGTTATCAACCGTGCCAAGAACGCGGTTGACCTGATCACGAAGGTCTATTCCTGCATGCAACCGAAGAACACGCAAGAACAAGATAACAAGCAATATGAAATTGTAAATATTTATATTGAGCTCAAAAGGTGGGATTCTGTAGAGGTTCTTTACGGTTGGTCTAGTCGACACAAGCGAAGAACAAGAGTTTTCACAATGGAAAAACTAATCAAACGAAATCCAAGAAAACTAGAAGGGTGCAGCCTCCTTAAATAGGGGAGGAAAAGCCGCACAAAACTAAAACAAATGAGGGTACTGTTCACGTGAACAGTAATCATGAACAGTATGGGCCTAGGGGGCGCCTCTCCTTTGGGCCCAAGCATTACAAGGCCCGAGTTGGCCCAAACAGGTGACGCAGCACCTTCTTTGAGTGATTGCAATGTACACAGGAGGAATTTGGAGATGAGGCTAGATCCATTATAAAGAGGACGAGAAAAGCTTTCTATCGAGTACTCGTATACCTCAAACGGACTCCGTATGTGAAAGTTATGTACATTTCAAGTTGGGCCGTCAAGCTGAATCCGAACTGATCTGGAAGCCGAATTGGATTCCAAAACGTGTCCAAGTTGAACTCTTGCTTGAATTGGTGCAAAAGTGATGTGGTGCTACAAAAATATATATTTTCATCATTAGGTAGCATCATATTCTCATTTAAAATAAGTTGAAACTGAAGAAACGAATTCACCTTTAGTTCAATCTTGATATTGGACGCTATGGTCGTATGTGTTGGTGGTGTGGTCACATCATCCTCCCCTTCTTGATAGAAATCCGTCCTTGGTTTTAACATATGTCTAGCCTCACGTATTGCATGATCTTCATCATAAATCTTAGTATATAACAATAGACGCAACAAACTCTCATTATGTAATATCATCAGTTCTTTATCAAAAACAATGAAACCTGTTTGAAACGAACTCACCTGATAATTTAAGGGATGCGTAGGAGTTCTTGTAATTTGAACAACAAGCATAGTAAATATGGTTGTATCCATAGAGTACATGTTCTCATCATTCTCCCATTCTTGAAAATAAAGCCGTCCTCGGCTTTTCATAAGCTGAAAGTATCGAAACAAAGAAGCCAAGGTGTATGCATGATATATGTATATGTCATCCGTTTTAACAGTTCTTCGTTGTTGCACAATTAATGTTACAAAACAGCAGTGATCATAAAAGCTCATCATATTATTAACCCAAGAGTATTCATATATGTTAATGAGCAAATCAAAATTTCTCATACAGCAATTATTGCAACTGGATTTGCAAATGTAAGTGAAGCATTTATGCAATTTGAATATCTGAAGTTGTAAACTTGCAGTGGTGGCACATATGGGCAAAGCTATAACTTTTGGAATCAAACAAAGTTTATCCATATAATCAGATTTCAATTGAGCAATAGGAAATTCATCTAGTAATGGTGAAAAGATTTGCAAGTTCTTTCATACATCAATTTCATTATTCAGATTGTCAATGTTAGATGTTTCAACAAAAGAAGAACACATAGGCATTGTATGATCACTAAATTTTATTTTTCTTTCATAATGAACAAGATTGAGCATACAAGAGTTGTTGTTCAAAACAGAAAGTTTCAATTCATCCATATGATCGCAAGTTATGCATATTCGATATACAAGAAATTGATTTTGTACACCATAATCTCCAATCAAATTAAACTTATACCCAGGGGTGTAGGCACTAAACAAGAATTTCGAACATGCAAGTTCAGAAACTTTCTTCATAGCACATTCCAAACTAGCGGTCTCATTAAGCATGATATAACACAATGCATCAGCAGGGGATATTCTATCAAAAACTTCCTTATGTGTAATTAATTCGACATGTGCAAAATTATGAGAATTTAGATCAGCACATGGTTCATTTAAGTAAACACAAGGAATATCAAAAGATTGCACTACAGCAGGTATATACTCACAAGGTTGCTCTATGTCTTGTTGTAGCATCAAATCAGTACCTTTGTCATTATCGTTTTCCACTAAGTTTTGCTCTTTTTGGCTCTTCTCAGATGATGTAAGTGCATCCATCTCCTTATCTTCATTCTCAACCAATGGGGTCAGTGATTCAATCAGCTCATGCTCCTCTTCGGCATAGTTCTCAACTACCTGCAAGTTGTTAGTCACAGAAAAAGGCACAAACACAGGTTTGTTCTCATGTTTCTTATCATCAAGCACTCTCAATTTCTCTTTAATCTGACTTTCAACCTTACAAGCAAGTGTAAACAAATGAGGGAGAGAATTATATTCTTCGTGAATAAGAAGGTCCTGAATTTCTTTATTAAGCCCACGTAAGAATCTATTCTCTGTAGCTTCAGCATGTTCTTTTAAGCCACAACGTAATAAACGGATCTTGAATTCATGATAATATTCCCTTACAGTTCTACTTCGTTGTTTTAAATGTTGCAATCTAGCTAGCAAATAATCAGCATGGTTTTTAGGAACAAATTTATCTCTCATAAGTTTTTTTAATGCATTCCAAGTTTGAGGCACTCTACCATGCCTACCAAAATACTTCCACCAAAGTCTTGCATCATCAATAAAAACACTAGTGGCAGCTCTAATCTTTTGCCTATCAGACCAATCATAACATTCGAATTCTTTATCTAATGCTATCTCCCAGTCAATATAGGCATCAGGATCAGGATCAAATTTACCAGCAAAAGATGGCAAAGTGATTTTAGTTTTACCAGACGTACTATCATGATCATATACCTCCCATGGTGAAGAAGCTTGTCTCAAGCGTGCATCTTCCTCGCGAATTTTCTTGAGCTTCCGATCAATGGCTCGAACAAGATGTGGATCTATCTCATAATCATCTCGTGAACCTGCCATGGTTAGTAGAAAACAAGGAAACAAATTACAAGAATATGTTCCTATCAACTACTAGAATCTGGAGCTTAACAAGTCACACATCTCTCAAACTCTTACCAAGCTCTTACAAGTTCTTACCAATGCAAACAAGTGGTGCAACCGGTGGCTGGTTCGTGATAACTTGACTCAAGTGATGTGTATAGCGATTGCAAGGGACGGTTCAACGTGATCTGCTCGGTTAGTATAAGGTATAGCTTGGAAGGCTCGATATGTAGCAATGGAGAACAATCAGTTAATTTCAGAAATTGCATAGAATTGCATTATAGTTCGTATCTAGCACTTAACCTATATTGCTGATCAACCAAGGATAGAATAAGGCTAAAATATGTGTATGGCAATTTATAGGAGTGGTAAATACAAGATAATTCAATCGAATGCAATCTGGAATGGAAGGACACAAGGATTGACCCAAAACTTGGAAACTGAAGATTTCTGTCCACTGGACAGAACGTCGGTATTTCGGCCGTAACTTTTTGTCAGTTACCTTTTTTTTCAATGATTCTTTTTTTCTCCGTTTTCTTGACAGCTTTTTCTACAACTTTTCTTTTGGGGCCAAGTTCTGGAAACCAACCGACAAATTCGCACAAAATTCACAAGTGCCGACTGTTGTAGATTCAATTTGGAATTTTAGGTCAACTTCCACCGCAGATATCTCTTAACTGCCTTGCTGGAATGACGTGAAATTTTACAGATAGATGTACAATGAAGTTTTGAATCTAATGGCGGTGGTTTCACTCAAAAATAAGATCGGAATCAAAAGTTATGGCATTTTTGGTGGCGGCTGCAGAGGAAGGAAAAATCAGCCGAATTGGAATTAGGGTTTGGGGTGGGGATTTTTTTGTTTGAATTTTTTTTTATGGAATCAAGGATATGACCAGCAACTAGACAAAGCTAAAACGGACATAAATTCAATTTAGCAAACCAAAACTAACAGATTGAAAGGCACAACGGGGTTTCGACAGCGGAAATTAACTCTTTTTGTGGGGCAATTTTTCTGGATTATGGGAAATAAAAATCAATCTACTAACTAAGGATACAAAGAATTCCTACCGGTCAACTGAAGCTCTGATACCACCTGATGAGGCGATGGGGTCCCGATCTTCCGATAGGATGATAACTTCGATTTGGAGGAGAACGACTTTGACGATGCAGGCTTCTAACCGGCCACGATCAGAACACCAAGCAATCACTAAACCACACTCCGAGTCGTTATCAACCGTGCCAAGAACGCGGTTGACCTGACCACGAAGGTCTATTCCTGCATGCAACCGAAGAACACGTAAGAACAAGATAACAAACAATCTGAAATTGCAAATATTTATATTGAGCTCAAAAGGTGGGATTCCGTAAAGGTTCTTTACGGTTGGTCTAGTCGACACAAGCGAAGAACAAGAGTTTTCACAATGGAAAAACTAATCAAACGAAATCCAAGAAAACTAAAAGGGTGCAGCCTCCTTAAATAGGGGAGGAAAAGCCGCACAAAACTAAAACAAATGAGGTGGTACTATTTATGGTACTGTTCACATGAACAGTAACCATGAACAGTATGGGCCTAGGGGGCGCCTCTCCTTTGGGCCCAAGCATTACAAGGCCCGAGTTGGCCCAAACAGGTGATGCAGCATCTTCTTTGAGTGATTGCGATGTACACAGGAGGAATTTGGAGATGAGGACAGATCCATTATAAAGAGGACGAGAAAAGATTTCTATCGAGTACTCGTGGACCTCAAACGGACTCCGTATGTGAAAGTTATGCACATTTCAAGTTGGGCCGTCAAGCTGAATCCGAACTTATCTGGAGGCCGAATTGGATTCCAAAACGTGTCCAAGTTGAACTCTTGCTTGAATTGGTGCAAAAGTGATGTGGTGCTACAAAAATATATATTTTCATCATTAGGTAGCATCATATTCTCATTTAAAATAAGTTGAAACTGAAGAAACGAATTCACCTTTAGTTCAATCTTGATATTGGGCGCTATGGTCGTATGTGTTGGTGGCGTGTTCACATCACTACACATATAAAGTCATGATATATCTAGCAAGTAAGCTCAAGTCATGGCAAGATGTAATGCATTGTAAAACATGTCATGAAAGGATAATAATCAAGGCTCCATGTAGTTATATTACAATTCAAAGTGAAATGCAAGAAGATCCAGGTCCCCCTCAACATGTAATGCAACTTTTAGTTCAAGTTGAGTTATGTCAATATTAATATCTAGAAGCTCCGAAAAGAACTCCCCCTGAACCAAAGCTATAAGATCGAGAAGCTGGGAAAGAACACAGAAAAGGCAGTCCTTAAAGCATAGATAAGATATAGAGAAAACTATGGTTCAGACTGACTCTCATCTACCCCATATGACTCTAGGACTATCAACTGGTCATCTAACAGACTAAGGAGCAAACACGTACCCTGTCTATCCGAGGGTGGTCCAACCCTCGTTAGAACCTACAAGAAGTGAGTGAGCTCAACCTAGTGAGAAGAGAAACAACTAATAAGCAGCATCCTAGAATCACAAGATAAGAGTAAGAAGTCTAAACAACTAGACAAGAGAAGCACTCTAATCTATGCTAGAAGTACTAGCCCAATGCACCCATATGCAATGCCATAGAAGGGAGTAAGAGCATAATTAACATGATAAAGCATGAAGCACAAAACTCCCCCTCACAACAGTTCATAAGGACACACCACCCTAAGCTCTCCACGCAAGGCTGAAAACCTAGAGCTATCCATAGGCTTGGTAAAGATGTCAGCCAACTGGTGGTCACTCTCCACAAACTGGAGCACTATGTCACCCTTCTCCACATGGTCTCGAAGGAAGTGATATCGGATATCAATGTGCTTGGTCCGAGAATGTTGCACTGGGTTCTTAGCAATGTTAATCGCAGAAGTGTTATTACAAAAGAGTGGAACACTGTCGATAACTAACCCAAAGTCCCGCAGGGTCGAGACCATCCAAAGCACTGATTCATACAGAATCGGCTGCAGACAACGTGCCAGGCCTCTGCGGTGGACTGTGCAACACCGGACTGCTTCCTCGAAGATCAAGAAACGAGAGAAGTGACAATGAATTGGCAGGTGCCAGAATTGCTTTTCCTATCTATCCTACAGCCGGCAAAGTCTGCATCCGAGTAGGCTCTCTAGGAAAGACAGGAGGAGGAAGAGTACCAGATACCATAGTCAATGGTAGCTCGAAGGTACCGAAGAATGCGCTTCACCGCCTGACGGTGAGATACGCGAGTAGAAGCCTAAAACCGAGCACAAAGACACACGGCAAAGTGTATGTCCGGTCTCGAGGCAGTGAGGTACAAGAGGGAGCCAATCATGCTGCGATACTCCTTCTGATCAACTGGCTCGCCATCCTCATCTGGGTCAAGAGAAGCTGTGGACGTCATGGGAGTCGACATTGGCTTGCCATCACTCATGTCAAACCGTCTCAGGAGGTCACGAGTGTACTTGCCTTGATGCAAGAAGGTACCCTCCTGAGTCTGCTTGATCTGGAAGCCAAGGAAGAAAGTCAACTCACCCATCATACTCATCTCAAACTCGGTGCTCATGACATCCGAGAACTATGAAACAAGAGTATGAGAAGAACCGCCAAAGATGATGTCATCCACATAAATCTGGACGAGCAGAAGGTCACCGCCATGCCGATAAATGAACAAGGTCTTATCCACCTTACCCATCTCAAACCCATGACTCAACAAATAGGACTTAAGCCTTTCATACCAAGCTCTAGTGGCCTACTTAAGTCCATACAACGCTTTGGAAAGCTTAAAGACATGGTTTGGGTATTTGGGGTTCTCGAAACCTGGAGGCTGTCTCACATAGACACTTTCTCAATAAAGCCATTGAGGAAGGCACTCTTGACATCCATCTGGTAGAGCTTGAAACCCTTAGAAGCTGCGAAGGCAAGCAGGATTCTAATGGCCTCAAGTCTAGCTACAGGGGCAAAGGTCTCCTCAAAATCTAGACCCTCAACCTGGGAGAAGCCTTGAGCTACCAGTCTAGCCTTGTTTCGAATGACTATCCCATCCTCACTCTGCTTGTTCTTAAACACCCACTTAGTCCCAATGATATTGTGACCTCGAGGGGGCTCAACAAGCAACCAGACCTTGTTTCTCTCGAAATTTTCCAACTCTTCATGCATGGAATTTACCCAAGACTCATCAGATAGAGCATGACTAACATCTTTGGGCTCAAAAGAAGCAACAAAGGCAGAATGGAGACAGAAATGTGACATGCCAGATTTTGAGCGAGTGACTCGCTCAAAGATGTCTCCAATCATCTGCTCGGAAGGATGGTCTTTCTGGATATGTCGGGGAAGTCTTGGATGAGAAGAAGTGGCCTCTACCTCATGAGTTGATGAGATAGGAACAGAGCCACTAGCTCCTGAAGAAGCAGAAGGCATGGGCTGATCGCCTTGAGGTGCAGTGGAAAAAGGCACCTCAAGGGGAGGATGAGAAACTGGATCGGGTAAACAACCCTCATCTCCATCATCCTCATCATCCACAAAGATAGGCTCGAACTGCTCTAAAGAACCTGAGATATTGGGCCTAGTCCCCGGACTGGCCTCGTCGAAGGTCACCTCACAGGTCTCTACCAATTTATTAGACTCGCAGTTCCAAACCCTGTACGCCCGCGAAGAAGTCGAGTAACCTAGAAATATACCACCACAAGAACGTGACTCGAACTTGTCTAGGTTCCCGGACTTCAGAATAAAGCACTTGCAACCAAACACACGAAAGTGCGAGACACTGGGTTTTCGCCCATATCTCAACTCATAAGAAGTGCGATGCAAGTGTGCCCGAAGAAAAACTCTGTTCGAAACATGGCACGCGGTCGCAATAGCTTCATAGTCACTATGACCGGAGGATGAGAAACGGCAACCATCTTGCCGCGCCGGCAAGGAGCGCAAATAATATCTTTGACCATTTTGAGTTTCGGCAGACCACGGATGAGATCGTGGCCGCTAACTCAGGTCAAATGGTCAAATCCAATATGACCAAGTCTCCTATGCCAGAAAGTAAGGTCACGGGACTCGAAAGCAACCAAACAACGGAGAGGATCACCAGAAGACTTAGAAAAATCAGCACGAAAGATCCTCCCATAACGAGAAATCCCGCAAACTAGACTACCCGAAGAATCAAGAATTTTGCAAGCATTTTTCTTAAAGCTTAACTCAAAATCGTCATCAGTAAGCTGAGAAACAGAAAGCAAATTATACTGTAGCTTACTAACCAAGGCGACATATTTTAAAATAAAAGACTCATTAACGCGCACTGTACCTTTGGCGATGACGCGCCCAGACGAAGCGTCTTCGAAGGTGATCGTCTCATCACCTGGAGCACGAGCTAGGGAAGAGAACCAACGAGAGTCTTCGTTCATGTGTCGCAAACACCCGGAGTCAATGAGCCAAACCTCTCTCTTCCCTGCCCGGTGAACCTGAGTCAACGAGAGAGTAAAGTCTCAGTACTGGGGTAAATCAAGAGTGATTTTGGCACCCAATATTGAGTACCACGTCGAGTAGAAGAAGTAGCCACACACAACTGACCTCTATCTACCCTACGCTCTCTATTGCTCAAAGAAGCAGAAGGTCCACGAGCAGACCTGGAGCTGTTGTTGGGTCCGACTGCTATGGGAGAGCGAGTCGGAGTACCAGCAACATGCTGATCACGCCGTGGGTAGCCATCTCGACGAGGGAAACGAGATCTACCCTCAGAATAGCGAAAGTCACGACCAAAGGGAGCATGAGGAAGAAAATCAGAAAACTCAGAAAAACCAAGTCCTCGATGCTGCCCAAACCCATCAGAAACAACTGGCAAACCTAGACCTCGTGTTGGTCTTAGGTGGACTCAAGGTCTAGGGCTGACCCTGAATACGCCTAAGAGCCTCAACACGGTCTCTACGCGCGATCTTGGTGCACCTAAAGCGTCGCTCGATTGAGTGTCCATTCTTCTGACAGAAGGTGCAATGATACTTCACCTTCTGAGAGGTGGAAGTAGCACGAAGAGGCTTCGCCTTCTAAGAGGCCGAAGCAACAGGTGAACTCACTTTGCAGTCAGAAATCCCTTGGACAAAGCCCGCTGACTTGAAATGAACTTTCTCAGTACTGGGCTCATTCTCGATCACACCTGGTACTATGGGTCGAAGAACAGCATGTGGATGCTTTTTCATATCCTCATAAAAATTGTATCCTAGACCTGGTTAAATTTGCAAATCTTAGATTGGTCCAGAATAAGATTTAGCTTCTTCTTGCCTCCTACAAATCTCTCGAGAGTGTTCATAAGATACTGACACTCCCGGAAGAGAGAGGTGCAAGAAGAGCAGGGGGAAGAGGGAACAGTAGAAGGTAAGAGAGTAGAAGAAGAACCAATAGCAGAAGAGTGAATGGCTTGTGTACGCACAGCCGACTCGGAAGGGACAATCCTACTGCTAGCAATTTGGTTTACGTCGCTAAGTGTCTCTACCTTACCCTTGGGCTTCTCCCCCACATCAGCAATCACATCACAACAAGATTGTGGCTTCTCTAGTAAATCCTTAGTTAGCTTCATACATTTTTCCTCCAAGACAATCAAGTCAGATTTTAGTTTTTCACAATTTTTGCATGGTGAGCTAATAGGGTCCTTAGAAGTATATTGAGCCAATTTGTTGTTATGATCAATCATCTCTTGGAATTGCTTAGAAACAGACTCAAGCTCAAGTGTTAACTTTGGACAGTTGGTGCAAGATACAATCGGCTCAAGTAATGAAGCTTGTAGTTCAGTAATTTTATGATCTGCCCTTTTTAGATTCATCTTCCGATTATTGCAATTTTCACAAGACTCAGGCAAATCAAGGGGCATGGAATTTCCCTAGCTTAAGAAAAGCATCATTAAGCTGGTCGTATGAAGGGTATACCACGTCGGAGTTGGAGTACAGCTCGCTGTCGCTGATCTCGCCCTCAAGGGCCATGAAGCACATGCCAGAGAAGTCATCGCCGCCCTTCGAGTCTTGCTCGTCCGCCCCATCGTCGTCGCTCCACCCCTCCACCTCGCTGAGATCGAGGTCGTCGAAGGCGGTGAGGACGCGGTGGAAGAGCCTCTTGGCTTTATCAAGGTCGCGGAACTTCTTGCCTTGGGCATAAGCTGTGGGCTTCTTGTTGCGGTTCTTGTCGATGTAGTCGTTCTTGCTCACACCGCCGTAGTCGCCCTTGCCCTTCTCCAGTTTGGAGCAATTTGCCCGAATGTGGTTAGGGCCACCACACTCGAAGCAAATGATTGGACCACTCGTCTTCCAATCTCTCGCTCTCTTGTATGCGTGGGAAAATTTTCTGGCTAAGAGAACGAGTTGGTTTTCGGGAAGCTGCTCTAACTGATCATCAGTTATGTCACAGAGAGCAGTTAGGGAGAAACCACCAATCAAATCAGAAGAACAGCCAGTAGCTGAACTGGGATCGGTGACTAAGGTCATCGACTACGACTTCAACCTACGAGAGACTATGTCAATCTCGTGAGTCTTGAGGCGTGAGTACAAGTGTCTTTAATCGTGGTCACCTTCATCTCCCAAACACGCAAATCAAGAGCAGAAAGCATTTGGCGAGCGTTGTCCGAGTCAGGATATGTGAGACCGACCGCTCGGAGGTTACTCAAGATCTTGTGAAAATGCGCAAAACACTCATCCAATGACTCTCCAGTGAGCATTTCAAACTTGTTGTAATCTCGCTTGAACTGGTCCTGTCGAACAGTCTTAATCTGGGTGGTGCCCTCACGGTATGCATCGAGGGTCTCCCAGATGTCGAAGGCCGACGACAGATGAGAGATGCGATCGAACTCGCTTCTGCTCAACCCCTGGATTATGATGTTCCTTGCCTTCGCATTCGCCTCAACATCAAGCATGTTTCCAGCATTGATGTTCTCATCGGCAGGAACAACATATCGTACTTTGACCTTACGCCAGATGGCGTAGCCCTGAGCCTGGATGTAGGTCTCCATCCGGCTCTTCCAGAAGGGATAGTCGATCCCATCAATGACCGGGGGCTTGGTCGAGTACTTATCTGTTGTCATAGCTCTAGAGACCAGCTAAGATCTATGAGGAAGAGCTAACCGGCTCTGATACCGGTTGTTGGACCAAAATGGCGACAGAGGGGGTTGAATGTCGACTCTTGAAAACTTGCCCTCAAGAACCCCAAGTGATTTACCTCTCCAAATAGCTATGACGAGCTATGAAGAGGAAAACTCACACTCTCTGGAAATCTTGCAAAATACAGAAGAGAGGAGAAGCACAGAAGAAACAACCCAAAAGGAATAGCAACAACAACGAGGAATTTCAAGGGCTGAACAGGGGGTGGCCGGTCAGACCGCAGGCTGGTCTGACTGCACCCTGGCCGGCGGTCAGGTCGCCCGGGCCACACCGGTCTGACCGGCCCTGTCATACCGGTCTGACCACCGGTCACAACCCGGTCTGACCGGCTGAGGTTCAGAGACAGCCCGACAGCCTGCTGAAAAATTCAGAACTTGCCCAAATTAATGGATTTTGACGAAATCTCTTGATCTTCTGATACCAATAGAGCAAGTACTTGAATTAAATACAAGCAGGGCCCCAAGAACCAAAAGAACTCAACCAGAGAGCAAGAATATCAGATTATGGCAAAAAATCTGAAACTTTTGCAAAACTGAACCAAACTCCAAATTACTCAACAACCTTTGATCCTTGGCTCATGAAATTTTGAGAATAGCTAATTAATAGCCTCAGCTCTTAAGATATCAAGTCTCAAGCCACCTCACAAAGGGAATCAAAGATTTACACCGAACCCTAGAAATGACAAACAGAGAACTCAAGAACACAGAAAAGAGAAAAACATGATTCTTGCAAATTGATCAAATTGCTCTTGGAACTAAATGACCAAAGGGTCTAGAAATGCAATTCCATCATAGAGCAACCCATTTTGCCACTCCTCAGGAAAAATCGAGCCAAAACACAAAAACTCAAGAATCATTCAAAAGGGAACATTGAAGGAAAACAGACACGAACAGGAGAAATAAACTTCAGAGATTTCATTCCAATCAACCAAGGATTACAGAGGAGTCCCCACACGCGATTGATACAAGAGGAATGATTACATGGAAGCTCACTTCATCCTCTCCCTCTCACAAGCCCAAGAACATCAAGAACTCTACATGCTTGGAGAGGAGCTACGAGCAAGACAACAGAGAGGAGACACACCTCCAACACAACTCTGTCTCTTCCAACCACGAAAGCCTCAAAGCAAAATAACCTCTCCAAAGACTCTTTTGACTAAAGCAAAACCCTAACTCTCTCCCAAAGCCATTGGAATACATGCAACCACAAGGAGACATCTCCTCCTTATATAGGCTCCAGCTAACAGGTCTCCAACCCGTTATGCCCGCTAAACCCGAACGGAACCGCTTCCACTTGTGCAGCTTTGCGTTTTTACCGAAACGCCCCTCCTGCACCTTCCGGGAAGCTTCCGCGTTCCTTGTCATCCAAGCCTCGCACCCACCTCAAGTCTCCGCCGTCTTCGACACATCTCGACCGTTGCGTCTAGTCCGGTCCTCTGTGCCTCGCCACGACTCCGGCTCGACGTCCTGCAGCCATCACAGACAAGAAACACATCACATAGCACCGCTCGACACATGTAATTGTAAATAGCATCAATAAACCATACTCAGGCATGAAATTGCCCAAACGATCAATCGGGAGAAATAATATGCAATAAGTCCAACTAACCAACCCCGACTGAGCCAAATGCCAACAAGGCACGAAAAGCACAAATCAAACTCAAACTTTCCAAGACACTTGTCAATTACTCATCACAAGCATATGGTCACGACCACATGGTCTCTCAAGATATTAATGATATTTTA
This sequence comes from Dendrocalamus sinicus, assembly GCA_036346575.1. Classification (NCBI taxonomy): domain Eukaryota; kingdom Viridiplantae; phylum Streptophyta; class Magnoliopsida; order Poales; family Poaceae; genus Dendrocalamus; species Dendrocalamus sinicus. The sequence continues at coordinate 17,278,502 of CM070664.1, forward strand.
TCCTTACACAGTCACACTTAATAATTCTAATTCATTTACTTCGCAAAAAATAGGAATTCACATTGAATTAAAAAAATATGTCCAAATAATTAGTCGTATTGTAATAAAATATGTATAATGCTTTACTGAATAAAAATATAGATATGAATAGTCCGTATACAATAACATTTTTTATGGTAAAATTTTATACCATATTTGTATCCATATTTTTATTCGAATTCAAATATGAATGTGAATAGAAGAGAAATTGTTAATTGGATGAAAAAGTCTATACCATATTCGTATCCTATCGAATACAATAACCAGATAATACGGATAATTCATATTCATTTCCCAGCCCTAGTCCCTAGTGGCCCAGCTGTTGCCGCTGCATGCTCCCTTCCAGGACCATAGCTCCTAGGCGGTCTGGTTAGGCCCTGCTTGCCGCTCATCACCGCTTGCTTGCTATCTTGCATTTAAATTTTGCATAAAACTCATTTTTGGCCAAAAAAAATTTAAACCATCCAATCACCCCCTCCAGTCGACTGGCAAAAAAGTTTGTTTGGGCTCAAATAAAAATTATTGTGATAATAGTAGTTAATGAATTCAAAATTAAAATGAATCAATTTTGAGTGAAAAAATGTTAGTGAGGCTCGACTCCATAGTGGCTCATTAGCTCAAATTTAAAACAACCACTTAAAAGACAAATAAAATGATTTGAAATTAAACTATGTCAATTTTGAACGAAGCTCGATAACAGCTCGTTAAGCTTGATAGATAGCCCGATCTCCTTGAACCTTTAGCTGGGCTGCAATTTTTGACATGAATTGGGAAGGGAGGTGTGAGTGGGCAGAAATGTAATAACCCAGCTTATCAAAAGCCCAAGATTTCATCCACAACTAAATACACTACTAGTTTAAACCAATAATCAAGTATCAACATCATCTAGACTTCAAGAATAAATATCCAACATGACAATAAGTATAAATTTCAGCAACAAGATAAATATTAAATTGAATTTAATACGAACCAAATAATTACCAAAATCATCATAAATAATTCTAGACTAAGGTACGCATCATCTAGCAAGATTATGAATCATAAGGAACTAAGAGAAACCATAAGTTATTGAAATATTACAATGAATGATACTAAATTATTCATGACCAAAAGTGTTATATTGCTAGGTGAAGTGAAGAGCTATTAAGTGCAAGTATCCATGTACTACTCCCTCCCATACATGTCGCTTTCAATGATCACTTAAAAAAATAAATGGTGAGCTCAAGACTCAGTAAGTACACAATAAAATAATAGTATCAACAACATGTAGAATTAATCATTTACTCAATTTTCCACCATTCTCATCTCTCATCTCAATTTTCTTTTAGTGCAATGCAACGCTTATGCTCATGTCTCCTCAGTAGCCTATACCGGTATAGCGAAGGGTATATTCGTTGATGTTACACTCTAACTCCATCCCGTGAAGGAGCCTACCGAAGTAGATTTTTCCCCTATCCTGTAGAGGTGCCTACTGAAGTAGGTCTTTGCCTCTCTAGTTGCGACGACCAAAAAGATTTGAAGGTGACAACACACCCGAAGATACTCCTCCTACCGTAAATATTCAATCTCAATACCACCAATTGCAATATTAGACAACACTGAGTCGACAATATTCCTACATGCTTCTCAAACCCGCCCTTTTACCCCTTTACCGGACAGTCCCCCTTGCTATCTAGAGTTAAAAATATCATAACTCTCAGCTCTCACCTTGTAAAATAGCAAACAACTAATTCTGAAATCTATATGAAATTCCCTATATTTTCTTAGTTGGCTAAATGTTCAGATTAAAACACCTAAACCCAACATTTTCAATCTAGAAGATAGATCTGTCATATTTTGGACAACAGAGTTAATAATTTAATATCTTTTAATATATATGTGCAAATATATTAAACAATGATATTTTTAGAATCTACAAAAAAAATTTCTATCACTTTATAGTTATTACTAAAATTAAATTCTGCCATTAAAGTAGTTAAATTGATGTTTTCCCACGACTGCATCCAGCAACAACCTGGTAGTGGACAACAGCCTTCCAAAATTAATAACTTCTAATCTACTCATTTAAAAATTATGTTCTTACATTCCCTAGAAAATTTAAGAAATTATCTACAATATTCATGTTGACCAACTTCTCAGATTAGTTCATTTACTATTTTTAATCTACTAATTGCTATACATTGCGAGAACACAAGAAATTGCCGAACAGTAGGATTATAAAATTCAGATCTCATAATCTACTCATCTGATTGACATGAAAGAAAATTCTACAGGAAACTATTGATATCACCTACAACTTTCTAGTAGATAAAATCCATGAATTATGACCATACCAAACCCACAAAAATAATACAACAGAATAACCGGTCAAACCGCTATACTACTCAATTTTACCCGATGAACATCTAGTTATCTCTCTCTACCAACCGATCTTCAATCTGTAAATAAATCAAACAACAGAGGGAAAACATTTGGTCATTACCGATGATACGAAAATCTCAAATCAGCAATTTCTCACTTCTTCCGTCTTTTTTCCCCTCCAATCCCCTCTGATCTGTTCCATGCCCTTCTCTTATTGCCGTTTCCTCCAATGTTCTGTGTAGTTCCTGAGTCAACGCGTCAGCCAAGAATGTGGCCACCCCTAGTGGTACCTAAGGCGTGCGGCACTTGGAAAAAAAAACAAAAGTCTCTAGGGTTTACTAGTTTCTAACTCTTTTGGCTTATCTCATCCCCACAAATTCTATTTAACACATGACCAAAATGACACCTCTTCTAATTTTCTGTATGACTCAGTCTAGAAAACTAACTCTCCTCAAAACCTGCACCCCTTTTCATGCACTTTTTTCATTAATTGCGCATAAATCCGTAAGGGCTATTTTGGGGGTATTGCATTCTATCCCCGTTAACAGAATTCGACCCCAAATTCTATACCTCGTGACTCTAACTGAGGAACATAGTAAACTAAAAATTAAACCACACACATACCTGTAGCAAACAACTCTGGGTACTTCTCATGCATGTGAGACTCTAGCTTTCATGTTGCTTCCTGCTTGGTCTGATGCATTCAAAGCACCTTGACATACTTCAATGTCTTGTGCCTCAGAACTCACTCTGACTCCCCCAGAATCTACACTAGCCAGGACTCAAAAGAAAGGTCTTGCTCAATGACCAACAGCTCAAGCGGTATCTCATTCTTTGGATCTCTCAGATATTTCCTCAACATGGAGACATGGAATACATTGTGCACGCCTCGCATGGACTCAGGAATGTCCAAGTGATAAGCCAATTTTTCAATTCATGCCACGATCAGGAATGATTTAACGTATCTCGGGTTAAGCTTCCCTTTGGTATTGAAATGCACAATGCCTTTTGTGGGAGACACTCTTAAGAGTACCTGATCTCCTACTATGAACTCCAACTCCTACTGTGAACTCCAACTCCCACGTCCTCACATCAGCATAACTCTTTTGTTTGCTTGAGCGACAAGCAAATTTTCCCTAATATCTGCCACTCTATCAAGGGTTTGCTAAACCCAATAGGGACCAAAAACTGCCCTCTCACCAACTGCATCTCAGCACAACAATGACCTACACCTTTGTCCATACACGACCTTGAATGGCGAAGCGCGAATACCGGCATGATAGTTGTTGTTGTAGATGAACTATGGCAAAGCCAAGTGATCCTCCCAACTCCCCTTCTCAGACAAGACACATGATCTAAGCATGTCCTTAAGTGTCTGGATAGTGCACTTACACTAGCCATTGGTATATGGGTGAAACACAGTGATAAGATGAAGCTGTGCCCAAAACACTCAGCAAGCTCTCCCAAAACTTAGAAACAAACTTTGCATCATGATTTAAAATAATAGTCTTAGGCATATTGTATAACACACTATCTCTCGCACATAAATAGGATCCAAATCGCTATTTATTGTGCGTATGGGACTAAAGTGCGCAGCCCTCGCACCAGAACTTAGGGAGTAAGTGTAGCAAGCGAGCAATACTCATTCAATTTATCAAGCAGATCTATGAAATGAACTTTCCCTGTCGCATGGACTTGCTGAATCTATCCACCACAACCCAAATAGCATCCTTCCCTTGTTGCATGCAATGTAGGCCAACCACAAAGTCCATGGAGACATCATTCCATGACCACACTGGAACCTCAAAGGGTTGCAATAATCCTACTGGACGCTTATGTTCGGCCTTGACTTGCTGCATACACTACAGGAAGTCACATACTAAGCAATGTCCACTCGCATCCTTTTCCACCATAAACTCTTTTTCAAGTCTCGATGCATCTTAGTCTTACTAGTATGTACAGTGTACGGTGTATAATGAGCTTCTTTCATAATGTCAGCCTTGACCTTAGCCTTCTGTGGCACATAAAGGCGACTTTTAAACCATAATGCGCCAAACTCATCAATGCTTAAATCTCCTTTCTTACCCTTATCCAGATGTTTTCTTACTTGCTGGAGCATTCGATCATGCTGTTGTGCCTCCCGCACTTGCTCTAGAAAAGCAGATTCAAGAAGCAAGCGAGTCTCGGCCTGAATGGTGCCTGCAAAGCAATAAGATATATCCATGCACTCAAAATCAGCAATAAGGCAATCGAGAGTAGGGGTGTCGCCTTGTGACTAACGGCATCGGCCACAACATTTGCCATGCCTGGATAATATTGAATGGTGAGATTATAGTCCTTAATCAACTCAAGCCACCTCCTCTGCCTCAGGTTCAAATCTTTCTAGGTGAAGATATATTTGAGTCTCTTGTGATCAGTGAAAATATCACAAGTTTGACCATATAGATAATGGCACTATGGCAAGCTCAAGATCATGGGTAGGATAATTTTGCTCATATTTCTTCAACTGCCTTGACGCATAAGCAATCACTTTGCCATCTTGCATGAGCACACATCCAAGCCCAACTCGAGAAGCATCAGCATAGTCTGTGAAGCATTTTCCTGGTTTAGGGAGAGTAAGAGCAGGAACAGTTACTAACTTCTCCTTCAATGTACAGAAACTGCACTCACAATCATGTGTCCACTAGAATTTAACACCTTTCTGTGTTAGCTGAGACATCGGCTTGGTAATAATAGAGAAACCATCCACAAAGTGTCGATAATATTATGCCAAGCCCAGAAAACTCTGCACCTCCATGACATTGGATGGCCTCTTCCAGTCTACTACTAAAGAGATCTTGCTAAGATCAACAGAAATGCCTTCCTGACTCATCACATGACTCAGAAAGCCCACTTCTAAAATCTAAAATTCTTATTTCTTTAGCTTGACATAGAACTGATTCTTCCTCAAAGTTTTAAGAACAAGCCTCAATGTTGCTCATGCCCTTCCTCTGACTTGGAATAAATTAGGATGTCATCAATGAATACTACAATGAATACATCGAGGTACTGATGCAGCATATTATTCATTGTCTCCATAAAAAATAGCAGGGGCATTCATTAGTCCAAAAGACATAACTTTATATTCATAGTGCCCATACCTGGTGGAAAAGTCATCTTTAAGTATCCTGCTCCTGCACACAGATTTGATTGTACCCAGACTGAAGGTCAATCTTAGAGGACACATTGGTTCCCTTTAATTGATCAAATAAATCCTTAATATGGAACAAAGGATATTTATTCTTGATAGTTGCTTAATTGAGAGCACGATTATCAACACACATGCGCCAACTCCCATTCTTCTCTGTGAAGAGGATTGGTGCTCCCCATGGTGACACACTATACCGTATTATCCTTTTGAGTAGCAAATCATCCAACTGCTTCTTCAACTCGTTCTAGAAGGGTCGATCCAAACGATATGGAGACAAGAAAATAGGCCAAGTGCCGAGAATGAGATCAACATGGAATTCCACATTTTGCTCTGGAGACATTCCTGGAAGCTTTGTAGGGAACACATCGGGATAATCACACACTACTGGGAAATCTTCGATGTGCAAAGAAGAACTTAGTTTCTAGGCAAGAGACCAAAGCAACCTAATCCTCAAAGCACATCAGCCTGGAAATAGACTAGCCAACACAAAGAGAGAATCTAACGATGCACTACCTTAAAAGGCCAACTCTTCTCCAGATGGAGCCTGTAAGGTCACAGACTTCTAGAAGCAATAGATATTGGCACGATAATTGAACAAATAGTATATGCTAAGGATAAAATAAAAAAGTGCTAGTTGTATCACCATTAGATTAGTAGTGAAATCCTCATCATCAATAGTGATAGTGCAACCAACACAAACTGTATAACTAGAAATGAGACCCCCAGAGAACTGACTAACAAATATGATACATGTCCAAGCCTACTCTCCTAGCAAACACTAGTGACACAAATGAGTAGGTAGCTACGGAATCGAAAAGAACAAAGGCATCATGAGAATCCACAAGTAAAGTACCTGTCACCATATCAAGATGGCCTATTATCTCAGGTGTAGGCATGGCATAGACTCCAAATGGCGCTTAGGTGGCAGAAGCCCCGACACTCGGTGGTGAAAATACAAGGGCTGCCAGAGGCATAGCAGTTTGAAGTGGTGCAGACGGTGCAGGGTGCCAGTAGTACCATGCAGGAGGCGCCGAAGGAACCGCTGTAGAAGGAGCCCAAGCTAGAGGATGCTACGGCACTAGGGTGACCACCAGCATCTGAACTAAGCCTCACGAAGATGCAGTTGAAGATGCCACAGGAACTGGCTCCCACTTAATGATGTAGTGGGATTCTACCGACAAACCCACTCCATGTGGCCAGAGCGACCACAGCGGTGACACTCTCCCTCCCAGGAGCACTCAGTAGCGTAGTGACCTCCACCACACTTGAAGCAGATTATGCCCTGGCCTAGAACAAGGTGCATCACCTGCAACACTGAAGAAGGGCGTGTCACCGAAAAAGAAAATGACATCTACTGAAAAGGCCGAGTCGACAACGGAGGACCTTGGCCCCCCTGAAACCTCTTGGGAATAAGTCACTGAGAAGGCCCACCCCTGCCACCAAATCTCCTCTTCTGGCCACCACCAGAACTACTAGAAGGAGCGGAACCACTAGAAGCCTACCACTCCCTAGTGAGCTCTCTTGAACTCCATACCCTTGGCTTGATCGACCATAGAGTTAAAGTCGTGTAGACCGATTTCCCTCAAGACATGGTGATACTCCTGATTGAGTCCCCTATGAATCCTCTTAGCCAACTCGCAGTCATCACTAGCCATAGCTGGCATGAAGTAGACAAGGTTATTGAACCCAGCCTAGTACTCTGCAACGGACATCTTTCCCTAGATGAAGGTCGATAGGGAGTGTTCCATCCTCTCAAGGAAGCACTCTAGGTAGAACATTACCTTGAACTGCCTAACAAAGTCCTCCCAAGTGATCGGTCCTTGAGCGGGGGTCCTACCAGATGTCCGCCTGACCTTCTGAAGCCAATCTCCAAAGTTCCAAACTATCTCTCCATATAATGAAGCCAATCTGTTACTTAGACCGGTGTGCCTGCTCCATCGAAAGTGTCCAAATGGAGGGACATCCACTCACGGCGGAGCTACCTACACCTGCTGATGAAGAGCTTGGACCTCCATCTAAAGAATCTGCAACAGGGCAGCTATTGCCTCTTGAACACCAGCAGCTGGTTGAGCAACCGAAGCAACATCCTCACCCACCTCTCCAACGACCTCCTTAACTAAGGGTGGTAGCACCGCCGGACTGCGCCCACAACCATGGCCATGGCCCTACCCCTCATCATAATTGATCACCAGAAAGCACAACTAACAATTCAGCTCAAGCACATCAATATCAATCATACCATACTCAATTAATCAACATCTCAACTTTCATTATCAATTAAATAAACTAACGGAAGTGCAAATGCAATGAATGACCTAATCCCATCCTACTGTGCACCAGTGTATTGAGTTTCAATTTTAATTTAATTATCCTAAGTCAAATTTTAGTCTTAAGTTTTTCCTAAGTTAGGTTGTTACTAGGGTTACTAGTTTTATTAATTTACCAAACCTATGTCAAATTTTAGTTGATTAAATAAATAAGTTATTAAGTTATTCACCATAGACCTAACACCCACTCTGATTCCAACTGTAACACCTTGGCTTATCAAAACCCTAAGATATCACCCACAACTAAATGCACTACCACTTTAAACCAATAATCAAGCATCAACATCATCTAGACTTCAAGAATAAATATCCAACATGATAATAAGCATAAATTTTGGCAACAAGATAAACATTAAATTGAATTTAACACAAATCAAATAATTACCAAAAGTATCATAAATAAGTCTAGACTAAGGAACACACCATCTAGCAAGATTATGAATAATAAGGAACTAAGAAAAACCATAAATTATTCAAATATTACAATGAATGACACTAAATTGTTCATGACCAAACATGTTATATTGCTAGATGAAGTGAATAGCTATTAAGTGCAAGTATCCATGTGCTACTCCCTCCTATGCATGTGGCCTTCAACGATCACCTAAAAACAATAAAGCAAGGGTGACTCTATGACTCAGCAAGTACACAATAAAATAATAGCATCAACAACATATACAATTCATTACTCAATTTTCCACTATTCTCATTTCTCATCCAAAATTTCTCTTAGCGCAGTGTAATGCTCATACTCATGTCTCCTCAGTAGCTTATACCGATATAGTGGAGGGTACAGCCGTCGATGTTACCCTCTACCTCCATCCAGTCAAGATGCCTACCAAAATAGATCTTTCTCTCTATTCCGTGGAGGTGCCTACTGAAATAGGTCTTTCTCAAGGGCGCACTGGAATAATCAAATAGCTTTACTCATAGCTACTGACTTTCTTACCACCCTGGCTCGTAATGCACATGTCATGACATGAATGCCATTTTTTATCTTTTTACCACATATTATATTTGTCATCAAATTAATATCAGACTAAAAAAGGATAAACAAAATTAATATTGCATGGCATGAATAAAATAGTAATATTCAACTATCAACCATCATTTTATTATGTACGTGCCTCTCTAGTTGCCTCGACCGGAAAGATTTGAAGGTGACAACACACCTGAAGCTGCTCCTCCTACCCTAAACATTCAATCTCAGTACCAATCACTGCAATATAAGACAACACTTAGTCAACAACACCCTTACATGCTTTCCAAATCCACTCTTTTTCCCCTTTATCAAACAGTCCCCCTTGTTGTTCCAGTACTAAAAATATCATAACTCTTAGCTCCCATCCCGTAAAATAGCAAACCACCATTTTTAGAATCTATACAAAATTCTCTATATTTTCTTAGTTGGCCAAATGTTAATATTAAAACATCTAAACCCCCATTTTTACCCAAAAGACATATATGTCATATTCTAGATAGTACAATTAATAATTTAATGTCTTTCGATCTATATGTGTAAATATATTAAACAATTACATTTTTAGAATCTACAAGAAATTTCTTCACTTTTTAGTTATTCCTAAAATTTAATTTTTCCATTAAAGTAGTCAAATTGATATGTTCCTACTACTGCGTCAAGCAGCAACCCGAGTCAACGTGTCATCCAAGAATGTGGCCGCCTTGAAGCACTTGTGTGCGGGCAACAACAAACAACAGCACTGGCGCTAGTGCACTCGACAACCGACACTTAGGACACGTGGCTTATCTCATCCCCAGGAACTCTATTTAACACAGGACCAAAACAACTCCTCTAATTTTTCATACGACTCGGTCTAGGAAACGAACTCCCCTCAAAACATGTATCCCTTTTTCATGTACTTCTTTTTCATTAATTGTGCACGAGTCCTTAAGGGCTATTTTTGAGGCATTACATGAAATATATTAGACATATAAATATGAAGTATTTGGATCAATTTATCATCATATACGGCTAATATGTCTAATAAACACAGAGTATTCTCTCAAAAATGTTGGGTGTTCAACTGAACACCCATAAACTACATTAGGTTCACCCCTCGGGATACAGATTGTAATTATATCATTGTGCTACGGGCTATTTTTTTTTTGCCTAGTTCCTATATAATCCTATATTGAAAGCCTTAACCTGCATTGGCTAACTGGATGATCTACCAGTTGCAATGAAGACAACTGAGGTCCTTAATTTGTGGCCGCAAGAATAAATTTGCATATATTAGGATTTTTCAGATTATAGAGCTGAATATATCATTCTATTACACAAGTGGAGTTGCTGAAGTCAAATTTGAAGTACGGGTTTCACATCGATTTTCAAAACATCATAAGACTCGATCAGATAGATGGTTTTGCACTTCAAACTGCAAACAACCAATGGGTGCATTTCATATCTTGTAATAACTACAGTTTAGGAGTAACCACTGTTTCCAATGTTTATTGACATGAACTTCACTACGGCTCACTTACAAAAAGGATTAGAAAGGAAAGACACAAGAAGGAAGCTACCAAATACTAGTAGCCCAAGAAGCTAGTCTAGTGGTAATGATCTATGATCTCTTATTCACATGGCTTCTTGGTTTATGTGGTAGAACATTTTAATCTACGCTAGTGTAACATATCCATATCTCAACAGTGGTATTAGAGCCATCATGTATAGTATTTGATCTGGATTAGTCATATATAGTTGATATGTGGTAGTAATTGATTGGATCTATTACTGTTCTAATATGTAGCTTAGATTGGTTTATATTAATGGATTGGGTTAGGCACTGGTTGATGAGATAAATTGGTTTCAGCGATAATAGAAGGGTTTGCATAGGTATGAATTGATAGCACCGAATTGCTGTTCTTTCAGGGAACTTCTCACACCTACAATGTGATTGATCAATGGAAAATTGAGTCAATCAGATTGGTTTAGAATTGGGTTAATATGATTAATCCGATAAGATTTTCAAGAGCAATTTCGTGAATAGGACAGCCGTACTAGGCAATCATACCACACATTATAGGTATTGTGTATTCCTGCTACGTGACATAATTAGATTCTATGTATAACTCATTTTTGTAGGGGTTAATGTCAATAGTATGGCCCATTGTGTATGTGATGTATGTATGAGTCTTTCATAGCCTGCACGTCACGTTGATTTATGGCCATAGGCTACATATTATTGTATAATGGTATACATGTCGACTTGTAGTGCTTGATATTCTCATATGTAATTCATTGCTAGCTATTAGGTGTAATAACTAAGTAAATGATTGTGGTGACCTTAAGCATTAATGGCTTGGTGAATAGGAAGTGTGGTGATGGGGATTGTTGTGCCATGGGTCATACTATTTCACAGTTTAATATAATTATATGTGTATATTTTTATGTTCCTATTATGCTATTGTTCATATTATTATTATCTTGGGTGTTCTAACATGATAGAATAGTATTCATCTAAGAAATTAAGTAAAAATTAATGTCCTTCTAATTGTTGCACCTATTTAGATTGTAATCATTAACTGGTAGGTTTACCAAAATAGGGCACAATTAATTATCTCAATAAGATATGGTAAGTATTAAACACTTCATGCATAATATTAGTTTAACTTGAGTAGGCTATCAAAATAGTTTTGGGCCTAGGGGCAAAGTGTTGAAACCGAGACATATAAATATCCTCACCAAAGAAGAGTTACATGTGATGTAATTAGCAAGTGGTTGGTTACCTATGTCGCTAGGTTTCTAGCAGTGATGCCAAAACTCATTAGGATTTGGTAAAAAATAAGTCTTGATTCACTATATGTAATTAGAGGGAACATGGTTTTAAACATATAGTGAGAGTATCTTTTATTAAGTTGTTTAATGAAAGATTTTACATAAACATAGGGCTAAATTTTTTCATATACTTTTTATGTTGTAGACCATGCCACCATCTACTTCCTCTGTACCCAGTTTTAACCTGTGATATATTCTCGAGAAAAAATTAAGTGGAACAAATTTCATTGACTGATATCGTAACTTGAGAACTATTCTTAAGTAAGAAAAGAAGAAATATGTTCTAGAGATTTCATATCCTGATAAGCCAGCTAAAGATGCTACTCTTTCTAAAAAGAATGAGTATGAGAAATATAGTACTGACTCACATGAAGTTAGCTGTCACATGGTTGCAACTATGAACTCTAAGCTTCAGAAGCAATATGAGAACACGAATACCTACAATATGATTGTGGGTCTTAAAGGCATGTTTGAGAACTAGGCAATGGCTGAAATATATCTCCTCAAAGTCATTGTTTATGTGCAAGCTAGCTAAAGGTAGTCTGGTCAGTTCTCATGTAATCAAAATGATTGGTTACATTGAGATTTTGGAGTTTTCCCCTTAGTCAAGAGTTGGCTACTGATGTGATTCTCTAGTCGCTCCCTCCAAACTTTGAGCCAGTCATTTTGAACTTTCATTTGAATGGCATAGAGAAGTCAATGACTAAATCATATGGGATGCTCAAGTTAGCAGAAAAGAGCATTAAGAAAAACTCTAATCATGTGATGATGGTTCAGAAAACTACCAACTTCAAAGAAGAAGTATGAGGCTTTGGGCAAAAGAAAAGGCATAGACAAAAGTCAAGATGAGATCTTGAGTATCAAATCTAACCTTTAGGTACTCAAGATTTGTATTGTACTTGATACTATTTGCTACCATTGCTAAGAGACTCGATATTAGAAGAGAAACTACAAGAAGTACTTGACAGAATTGGAAAAGAAGGAAGGTAAGACTTCTACTTCAGGTATAAATGTTATAGAAATAAATCTTGCTATTTTTATATTGGTTCTTGGGTATTTGATACTAGATCAGTTGCTCACATTTGCAAATCGATGTAAAGGTTGATAAGTAGTAGGAGTTTACATTGGCTATTAGAACTTTATCATTTTCTTTACCCATAAGATTAGTTTTGGATTGAATAATTGTTATTATGTTACTGCCTTAAGCAAAAATATTATTTGTGCTTCATATTTGGGAGCAGAAGATTATGAGTTCAGAATAAAGAACAACTGTTGTTCAATATATTTGAATGATATGCTTTAGGGTAATGCCCTATTGGTGAATGGATTATATATTTTAAATCTTGTGGATGTGCTTGTCTATAACATTAATGCTAAGAGGTTTCGGCTTAATAATTTAAATTTCACTTATATTTGACATTGTCATTTGGGTCACATAAATGATAAGTGTATTATGAAGCTCCATAAAGATAGTCTTCTAAACTTATTTGATTTTGAATCATTTAAAACATGCGAGTCTTATTTACTTAGTAAAATTACTAAGAAATCTTTCACTGGTTTAGGTGAGAGGGTAAATGAATTGTTGTCCTTAGTACATTTAGATGTATGTGGACCAATGAGCTCAACGTCAGGTGGTTTTCAGTACTTTATAAATTTTACTAATGACTTTAGTAGATATGGTTACATCTACTTAATGAAGCATAAGTCTGAATGCTTTGAAAAGCTTAAGCAATTTTAGAATAAGGTACATAATCAATTTGGCAAGACAATTGAAGTCCTACGATCAGATCATGAAAGTGAATATTTAAGTCATGAGTTTGGTGATCATCTAAAGCAATGTAGAATTGTTCTATAGCTAATTATGCTGGGAACGTCTCGATGTAATGGGGTGTCTGAACGATAGAACCAGACTTTGTTAAATATGGTTCGGTCCATGATGAGCCAATCTGATCTTTCATTGTATTTTTGGGTGTATGCTCTGGAAACAGATGCATTCATATTAAATAAGGTTTCATCAAAAGCCGTAAAGAAGACACCATATGAGATATGGACTGAGAAGCATTCCAATTTGTCTTTTCTCAAAATATGGGGATGTGAGGTATATATAAAATGTTTGACATCTGACAAACTCATAGTTAAATCTGATAAATACTTCTTCGTGGGGGTATCATAAGGAAACTAAAGTATATTACTTTTATAAAAGGGATGAGAATAAAGTGTTTATTTCCCGAAATAGTGTCTTTCTGGTAAAGAGTTTATCTCAAAAGGGGTTAGTGGGCCATCAAAAAAATGTTTCAACTCTTACTGAACCTCTACGGGATGAACAAGATGTTGTACAACGTGTGGAAGATGCACTAGCCTCATGTAAGTCTAAAAGACCATGTGAATTGCCGATGAGGTATCGACATAACATTTTATTCTTAGAAAATGATGAGCCTAAGATTTATGAGGAAGCGGTAATGGGCCCAAAACTCTGATAAATGACTTGGAGCCATGAGATTTGAAATACAATCCATGTATGACAATCAAGTTTGGAACTTGTTTGATTCACCCGATGGTGTAAAAATCATTGAGTGCAAGTAGATTTTTAAGAAATAGATAGATATGAATGAAATTGTTCATATCCATAAGGCACGATTGGTGACGAAGGGTTTCAAACAAATTCAAAGCATTGACTATGATGAAACTTTTCTGCTCATCACTATGCTTAAGTCTATCCAGATCATTCTAGCTATTGCTGCATATTTCGATTATGAGATATAGTGGATGGATATTAAAACTGCTTTTCTAAATAAAAACCTAAGTGCGGATGTATACATGACACAACCTGAGAGTTTTGCTGATCCCAAATGCTAGAAAGATATGCAAGCTTCATAGATCTATCTATAGATTAAAGCAAACTTCTCGAAGTTGGAACATTCATTTTGATAAAGTAGTCAAAAGGTTTGTCTTCATTAAGAATGAAGACCTTTGTGTTTACAAAAAAGTTAGTGAGAGTGCACTTGTTTTTCTAGTCCTATATATGAAAGATATATTCTTGATCGAAAATGATATTTCTATACTTCAATTTGTCAAGTCTTTATTAAGAAATAATTTCTCTATGAAAGACTTAGGAGAGGCAATATATATTTTGGGCATAAAGATCTATAGAGATAAAATAAAAAGGCTAATTGGACTAAACCAAGATACGTATATTGACAAAATGTTGAAATGGTTCAACATGCAGAATTCTAAAAAAGGGTTTCTTTTCTATGTCACATAGTATTAGTTTTAGCAAGACTCAATGTCCTTCGACACCTGATGAGCGAGACCATATGAGTAAGATTTCATATGCTTCTGCCATTGGTTCTATTATGTATACTATACTTTCTACACGCCCATATTTATCATATGTTCTAAGTCTTACGAGCAAATATCAGTCAGATCCATGTGAAGGTCACTAGATAGCTATAAAGAATATCCTGAAATACTTGAGAAGGATTAGAGATGCATTCCTTATTTATGGAGATGAGGAAAAACTAGTCATAAATTGTTACGCTACTGCTAGCTTCCAAACTGATAGAGATGATTTTTAATTGTAGGTTGAGTTCATGCTTTGTCTTAATGGAAGAGTAGTGAGCTGAAAAAATTCCAAACACGATACAGTTGTTGATTCTACAACAAAGGATGAATATATTGCGACTTCTAAAGCTGCAAAGGAGGTCGTTTGAATAAAGAAGTTCATCTCAGAGCTGGATGTGGTCTCTAGTATTTCTAGTTCAATGGATCTCTAATCTGATAATAGTAGAGCCATTGCGTAAGTCAAGAAGCCTGAATCGCATAAAAAATCTAAGCACATAATTCGGCATTTTCACCTCATTCACGAGATTGTTGATAGAAGTGACGTGAAGATATACAAAATACTCGGATTTAAACATTAGTGATCTGTTAACAAAGCCTCTTCTGTAGCCAAAGTATGAGATACACATAAGAGTTATGGATATTAGATATTTGGATATCATTACATAGGATAACTATGCTTTATAGCTCAGGGATAATTTAGAATAATATCAAAACATAAATAAAGAGTTCTATGAACAAATCATAATCAATATAAAATATATTTATTCAAAGGACAATAACATATTATTAAAAAGATCACAAACATATTAGTTATACAATCATCTCCATGATCATTTTTAGGATATATCACTAATATCTGTGGAGGTGCTCCAAAACTGGAGTCATTCTACAACAACTCTGATACAGAGATTCACACTCAGTTGAAATGGTAGAGGGGCAGCTCAGCGTTGAGGGGGTGGGACATGACCGTCAACACGTCGTTCACCGACACCATCGAGCTTATTGCCGCCTTGAGAATCTCCCGCGAGCACCCGGGCTTCACCATGGTCCTCACCTGCAAGTACATCAGTAGGCACGCATCTCATTGTTAGAGACCTGTTTAATTCTCAGACAGGTTTTATCTGAAACTACTGACAGGCAGATAGAATTCACAGGGTTTCAGGTGTGAACCTTGTTGAGATAGTCTTTTAGTATCTCGATGTCGCCCATGTAGTCTTGGTCTTCGATGGTCAGTGTGATGGGCTTTGCATCTGAACCGGGTCCTTCGTATTGAATGCCTCCGGGAGTCCTGTAGAAGTCGTCGAGGAGAAAGCTTGAAGCTTTTTCTCGCAGCAACCTGAGTCATACAAGAAGCAATTCAGTAGTTCAGTCCATATGAAGTCCTGGCAAGAAAATGGATGGTCTTTAAGTGTAAATGTGTTACTAAGGAGTAATTAGGCATTACTGTTTGATAAATTCCATTTGGAGCACAAAATGATGTTGTCTCATGTTTCTTCAACCTATTCATTACTATGGTTCAATGGTGATCTCTCCAGTCTCAGTAAGTTAAACTCAATTGTGAACTAGAACAAGTCTTCTCCCTTGCTTTTTTTTGTTTATCGGTGATGTCGTAAATCATCAACGTAATGTGCTTATGTTGCCAGCATCAAATTCGAACAGAATAATCAAGCATAATGGCTTCTGGAGTAAAATATTTCACATTAGGTATAATAATGTGATATTGCATTCGTGGCTTAAGGCATCAAATTAAAGAAAACGAATGAACCACATGGACTTACTCATAAGCTTTCCCTTTCAGGTCAATCGGAGATGGATGAATGGCAGGCTTTCCTATAGGGATTGCTCCAGGACCACGTAAATGCCTCTTTACACTCATCATTGCCTGGTAATCACAATACATCGTATTACGGGGTCAGTAATGAGTACTTAAATACATGTTAATCTTTCTGCATCTTAAAGAGAGTATGGTTCACTAGAGTTTCAAAGTATAGTAAAAGGAATTTCTCATGTCCAGATCAGTTACTGACAGGGGCAAAGATAGGTATGTCTGGCTGTATATCCAGGAAAAGTGAGAGATTTGACTTTTTGTGAAGACCATGCTTTTATACAAGTATAATAAGAAAAGTTACAGAGAAAAAGGCAACAGAAATAAAGATCTTACGGTTAGGGGAGCAGCAGCACATCGCCACTTGTCTACAGGGTCCTTCAGATTAGCCACAGTTGCCATGTACCCAGTCAACCCGGCTGCTATCATATGCAGGGAGATATGACCAAGAGCCTACACCGTTCAATGTCCAGAGGATTGTCATCAGATGATTCAATATTTTAACATACAGTGGTACCATTCTTACATAAGCATAGTCGCAGTCAAAGTTTGATGGTAGGGACCCTCGAGCCTGATATCCAAAGAAATGACAGACTGAACTGAACTTCCTTCCCTTGTATCTCCCCTCTTTCTGAAAAACAAGCAACACAATCAGAAAGGACTGATCCAGAAACTAAAATCCAAGGAAAAGCAACAGGGGTGAAACTTACTGTTCTCTTTATCATTTCTGCTTCTACTAAGTGAGCTAACAGTTGCTCAGTATCAATCTGGAAATAAAAGGACATTATGATACCAATGATTGGATGAAACAAGTTTCAGTGTGTAGTTAATTGAAAATCCTGATTCACAAACCTGGGACAACTGCGCAGAGTTGTCTGATTCTTGATGGAGGAGCAGCTGAGTGAAACGTAGCAAATAATTATACCTTATGTCAATGTCGTAAAAATTAATAAAAGTAACTTTGCTAGAAATGAAAGACCTCTCTCCTGATGAATGGTGGCAAGAACTGGAAGAGCGCAGCTGCCCACGGAGACAGTTGGGATGATATCTCCGCCATGGGAACATTGTTGTTATGGAGGATATTGATTTCCTGAAATAGTCAGAACAGAAACCAATAAGATGGAACCAAAATAATGTTCCACTTACCAGGTAGCCTGAACAATCATACCTGAAGGAGAGCATACATTTCGGGAATGCTTTCAATTAGTCCTTCTGGAATAAGTAGCACACCATGGTATTTCCCTGACATGGATACCCAGGGTAACAATTTATTACAATATCCTAAATAGTCTTTGGTTAAAAATATCTACCAGCTGTTGCTCCACTAAATGCTTCAAACGAAACAATAAAATAACTGTACATACCTAGTTCTGCCCTTGCTTGCACTCCATCACATATCTTGTTTATAATTTCCATCAATGTCAGTTTGGACAATGCCACCTCCTCTCCTAAGATAAGCTGCATGGAAAGTAGAACAAAAAGATGCTGATACTATTTTTCTCATGGTAGAGTTTTGGCCACGAGTTTGATCAAATCATACCATGTTTGGATGTGATTGAAGTGCACATTCGAAGGCGACATGAGATGCTTTTCGACCCATCAGACGGACGAAATAGTAGTACTGATAGGCCACAAGGCCCACAACACATCAGCAAAGTGGTGTCTTAGTGATAAGTAATTAGGGTGGCCAGATATTAGCTTGTTGAGTTTAGCAATCTGAATGAATGATATGAAAATTACCTTTCCAGCGGAGATTGCATCGAGGCAAACATTGCTTACAAGCTGAGAATTTACCTGAAAAGAAATTTTCATACAAAATGGTAGGAGTGACAGACTGACAGTGGTACACTGCATTTTAAGCCTTTCAATGTGTTTTCAGGGTTTCTATATTTAGTGACAATTCTAGTGCCTTATGATGTTTACCTTGCACACTGTATCAAATCCAACTGTTGTCTCAACAAACTGGTTCTTGAGATCACCGTTCAATGAAACAGGCACGCCCACAACCTGTTCAATGGAGACATTAGCTCTTGAGAGATTTCAGGTGCATTTGAAGAATATTAGCATTTGAAATTGCGGCTTAAACTTGTATTGTTATACCTTGGCCTTACAGTTATTCTGGACAAGGGTCTCAGCAAGCTGTGCGGCATCTGAATTGGATGTGACTCCTGGAGATAAAATTACATGCTTAATTTTGCTAAGAGAAATATTAGACAATATATATAGAGTGTACTATGATTTAACATATACACTGCATTTTAATAACATGGTGCACTATGTTATACGTTGATAACCAGAGTACTCAAATATGACTTGGAATGGAACTCACAACTACATGCAAAATGAGTAAAAAGAAAGCCTGCTTCATTTTGGGATACGTGACATTTTATTAGCTATTCCTAGTACCTCCAACGACGACCAGGCCATCCAAGTTGAGATAGCGGCATGTAGTCATTGCATCATTCACTTGCTTAGTTGTGCGGATCTGATCGATACTCCTACCGAGCAAATCGAAACCACCTTGCCAAAAAAAAAATTTGGTTGTCATCCCTAAGAATAACAGAAGCACGTCAAGCATCAAGGAAAAGTAAATGTACCAACCCTGGTTCTTGTATGAAGCAAGAACATCATCAGTGATCTCCAATGCCTTGTTTGCAAACAGTCCCTCGGTGCCACCTATACACAAATGAAAACTACTACTCTAAACAGAAATAAAATTCTCCACTCTATGAGATAATAAATAAATTTATGCCTGAAATATTCTATCTAGATGCTTGTTGCTATTGATCAAAGAGCAGTTTTCCTATCCTTGAGGAGGTACCAAGAGGTACAAGATACCAAGAGGTACCAAATTAGATCCAGCCGTTCAATCAGTGTGATCAACGGCTCCAAATTTGGTACCTCTTGGTATCTTGTACCTCTTGGTACCTCGCGTCCGGTACCACTAGGTACTGCCAAATCTCAGCCGTCTGATCAGTGTGATCAACGGCTCAAATTTGGTACCTCTTCCCCCTCAAGGATGGTAAAATTTCCCTTGATCAAAAGGACCCAATCCATCGTAGAAATGGCATATTTCCAGTTCTGCGGCCGAATTGATAAACAGAACTATTCTATCTAGATGATAATAATCGGGAGAAGAATTACCAACGAATCCATACAGGACACTCTGAGGATTGTGAGCCTTGAGAGCATCGTGGAGTCCCCAGATCACATTGTGCCCTCCCGGCGACTGCCTCCCGGCGAACACCACGCCCACTCTGCAACAAGCCAAGAAGTCACACAAACACTCAGAGCTGCTGCTGCCCGCGTAAAGCTGCAAAGCACTCGTCGGGTGATCTTGGCGTCCTGGGTTTGACCTGATCGGGGGGCGCTCCTCGACGGCCTTCTGCGCGGCGTCCGGCGCGAGGAAGTTGACGAGCGGCTGACCGAAGGTGCGCGGGAAGGCCTGCGCGACGACGTGCGCGCGGGAGGGGTCGATGGTGGTGGTCGCGTCGCCGTACTCTACTCTCACCGTCTCTCCCTGAGACAGAAAACGAATTCAGTCAAATACCAATTATCTAGCGCACCTATCTTGGGACACACAAACCAAGAAGCCCCGTAAATCTTCATCAGAACCGCGCCAAGCATAGCGACTCCTGATTGCAATCTTGCTACTGCTCCCCTGTTCCTTTGCCGTGTTTTCTTGCAGCGAACTAGCATCTCACGGGAGTAACCACTAATACTACCAAAAACGGGAACGGACATGGGCATGGATGGAGACAGAGAGAGATGAGCAGGCAGGGGTGAAGGGCGGAGAGGTCGATCGATCACCTGGAGGCACGGAGGGAGGCGGGGCTGGTAGAGGGCCCTCCTCTGCTGCAAGCCCCCCGCGAGCTCCTTGGGCGCGCCGAAGTCCGCGTTCATCTCTCCTCCTTGGTCTTCTCTCTCCTCTCTGTTTCTTCCTGATCTCGGATATTCCTATCAGTTGTGCTCTCCTCGGTGCAGTTCGGGTGCAGTGTTGGTCGGCTGGTCGCTGTCCTGTAAGGAGAACGGCAGGTGGCCATCTTTTACTGCAGCTGACTGGCTTATCGCTCACACCAATAACTTGTATCAATAACTTGTATGAATAACTGAATACTGATAAACAGCGACTTCAAAAATATTATATCGATCAATTGTTTAGGAAAAATAACAAAAAATATTTCTTTTTATATGAAATAATCATAAGGTATAAACCATAAGCTGGAATATCCTCATTTCCTGTAGCGAAGTCTCGAGCTACGGTAACCATGATTTTGCTCTAGTTTCAGCCGTAATAGGTAAAAATAGATAGCTTAGACTGCATGCTACGAAGATACGCTATAACATTTGCTACAGTGCCAGACCGACCTTTTTGGCGCGATGGCTGGGAAACCGGGTGTTTTTTAGCTTTTAAAAGTTGTTTTTCGATTTTTCTACAGTAATTAGTTTTTAAACGGAGTATCTTGTTAGAATCTACTAGTTAATTGTAGTATATACTGTACTGACTTCATTTATATCGACAAAAATTACACATAAATTTTTATTACTCTATAATTTCTTACACGAATAGATTAAAAGCCATAAATCATAATAAAAAATCATAACCTTCAGCTAAAACAAATAGGCCCGACGCGACAGGGTGATTGATACCAGGGGGAAGCCGGTTTTCCGACAGGCCGCTGCTGCGGCGCCTGCGGTTTGACGTGTTTCGTCGTTGGTTTTATTCGTCAGACGTGGGGAAAACGACCGGGCCCGTGGTCCACTGATCCACTCCACTGCCCTGGCCGCCCACTTGTGCGTTTCCTTCGATGGCTGCTTGGATCACTGGATGGATGCCTGGCTCTTTCTTAACGGAGGGGGCGGCCGGAGACTACCCTGAAAGCGGCCTCCACTCAGGATTAGTGTGACTTCTAGATTGAGGACTTCATTCACAGTTAAAAATAAAAATGTTTACAAGGGGTAAAATGAGATAAGTTAAGGTTGAAATTGCACGTTAAAAGTTAAGTTCTTCATACCCTGTGAATCTTTTTTTTTGCGAGGGATAGGAGAACTGTATTAATTACTTCTGTGAGCATTATAGGGTCTATTTATATTAGTGTAGCTGGCTAAAAATAAATAGTAGTGCCTAAAAGAAGTATCTTTTTTTTTAAAAAAAAACACACAAACGGTGGGTAAGTGATGCGTCTCTGACTCCTGTCTTATCTCTAAGGTGAGACATAAGTGAGAAGAGTAAGAAAATCATTTCAAAACACTAAATATTCATATTAATTTGTGACTTCTAAACATAAGACAAACCAGTATAATCAGGCTTCTTGTAGCACCAAATGCTCAGTACAATCAGGTTGTGCCCGCGAGCCAAGACACCGAGGTCAAAGTTTTGTTGTGCGTGTTGCGCAAGCTACCCTATTTTGTTCCCTATACCCTATTATTTGCATCTCCGTACACTTTACACACGGCATCCATTTAGAATTGGCAGCATATTCCTAATTAATATTGAAAGCGTGTGCCATTTTCTCCTCCATGATATCCTGTGTTGCCCGCATAAGGTGCTAATAGATTAGGTTCGAACGGATTAAGTGGAATGGGTCTTTAATTGGATTGGCTTAGCATAGATAAAAATGGGTTGGAAGAGCGAATGGGTTGGAACAGCGAACGGGTTAGATCGGATTAGGTTACCTCGTAAAAGGGTTGGGTTAGGGTGAATTCAGAAATTTCGGATTAAGATCAGGTTGTTAACAGGTTCAACCCTTGCTGCAACAGGGACCACCCGTGATGTACTGGCGTGGCCTGAGACAGGGAGAGGGGTGACACGGCATCGAGTTGGAGAATGGAGACGGTTCTAGCACCAGCGTGAACCGCCGCCGCCATCGTTGACTCCCTCCTCCTCCCTCTATCTTCGTCGCTGCTAGCTGCCGCGCACCCTCGCCCCCGGATCTCCTCGCCTGCACCTCCTCCGCCTCTTCCCCCTCCTTCGACTCTTCGCGTGCCGCCGCATCTCCGTCCCTGCTATCCGCGCTAGGGCTCAAGAAGGAGCGGGCAACCAAGAATCTCCTCCTTGTCCTCCGACTCCCCAAGGGGCGCCGCGTCCCTCGACTTCCCCTAGCTCTACTGCCAATGCGTCCCCTCCTCCTTACTTTCCCCACACCACCGACAATTTTAAGGTAAGTAATTGCTCTCTGCTCCTCCTCACTTTTTCAATCTAATTCTCGTGTTCTTGATCTCCTTATGTTGTTGCACTCGCGTTTTGGTTCTTGATTGGTGTTGTTGGGTTGTAAACCTCTTTGATTTTGCAAAGGATCCTACCCCTATGTTCTACTCCTCTCTTCTCATACAGATTGACTAACCAAGAACTCACAAGCATCCAGTTAAATCTCTCAGAATTTGAATTAAATCATACTGAAACTCTAAATCAGTTTGTTCGGAAGTAGTATGCCAGCATGTATTATTCAACCATCCTTTCTGCATGATGTACTTCTTAACTATTCCTTAATTTCCTAAGAGTATGCCTTTTATTTGACTCCTCACTAAAGTTACTAGTTTGTTTTATCTATTATTGATCTGCAATGGTAGTTGTGTACTTGTTGGAAGGTGCTTGTTGTTCATAGCGTAGCTTTTTATCTTGTGGACTGCTAATCACTTTCTAATAGCAGATGTGTTGCTTGTTGGCATTATGTCTTTCACTGGTATATAGCAGTAGGGCTTATAGGAGTAAGAATAATTTTGTAGGCATCTACTTGAAATGAAATCATTATGCTTGTGAATCTTGATGTCTGATAGTCTGTTGGTAAAGTGTCTATCTATTTTGTGAAGGACTAGTACTCTAGTTTTTGGGTTAAAAAAGTAAGAGTTATTTTTCATTAGTCCGGCAGAATACAATTTTGTTGTTCACTTGTGGAGTTTTTTTTCCCATATACTCCTTCCAGGTTGTTCCATAGCATCAGTTGGTACTAGTGCATGGAGGAAGCTCTCACTTTTAACTGTTCTCTTTCCTGCTGAGAGCCAAGTGTTATACGTGCTGGTATAGATTGCCGCTTTATTTACTGGTGTGACCATCAAGTTTTGCACTTTTCTAGTTCATCTTGGTCTTAGTGATCTTTAAATCTGATGCTATGCATGGCGTGAAATAGGGCTGTAAAAAAAGCTCGAGGCTCGCGAGCTGCTCGAGTTTGGCTCGCTTTAGACTCAATTCCAGCTTAGCTCGAGCTCCAAACGAGCCGAATTCGAGCTTCATCTTAAGCTCGCGAGCTTTAACGAGCCGAACTCGAATAGCTCGCGAGCTTAAGATTTTTTCACCTCTCTCCAATTCCCCACACCCCTCCCTCCCGGCTCCCGCCTCTCACTCTCAAAATCCCACCCTGTCGGCCCGTCCCCACCCCACTACCCCACCCTCCGGCCTCCTCCTCTCCCGACTTCCCCGCCTCGCGCGTCCATGCCCCGCCCCGCGCCGCCTCTGCTCTCTCTCGCTCGCGCCTCGCGCCTCGCGCCTCGCGCCCCGGCCGCCTGCGCGCCCGCCCTCCTCGCCGCCCCGCCTCTCTCAACGCCCGCGCCCGTCCTCTCGCTGTCCCCCCCTCCTCGCCGCCTCGCCGCCCATGCCGCCGCCGCCCCACTCCGTCCTCGCCGCCTCCTCTCTCCCCGCCGCCTCGCCTCTCCACGCCCCATGACCCCCTCTCCCGCCCGTCCCTTCCTCTCGCCGCCCTCTCCTGCGCCGCCTCGCCCGCCGCGCCCTCATCCCTCGGCGCCTCTCTCTCCCCGCCGCCTCCTCGACCGCCCGCCGCCTCCTCTCTCCCGCGACGCCTCTCCCCCGCGCGCCTCCTCCGCGCGCCGCCGCCCTCGACCGGGATCCGGCCACGCAGACGCAGGTACGCACCGTCGCACCGAGCCTACACGAGCCGAGCTCAAGCGAGCTGGTAGAAACTCGAGCCGAGCTCGAGCCCAGCTTAAAGTTCGATGTTAATCTTAGGCTCGGCTCGAGCTCGGCTCGAGTTTCTACCGAGCTCGAGCTTGCTAGGTCAAGCTCGCTTGAGCTCGGCTCGTTTACAGCCCTAGCGTGAAATAATAAACTTTCTGAGGTACATTCATGCTTTACTGCCAGTAGACTTTGTGGATGTTTATGTACCTGCTTTCACTGCTTAAATCTCCATCTTTCACGCTATTGCATAGTGGTAAGCAACACAGACTTTAATGAGGATATGGAAGGAAAAATAATTTTGCCCTAACTATATTCACTAAAGTTACCTTAGTCTCCTTGATGAAAACCAACTACTACAAAAGAGGTTATACTAGATGTTTACATCACAGATGGTTCTTAGAAACCGTCTGTGCTGTAATTATCACAGACGGTTCATACGAATAATCATCTATAGTATTTTCACAGACGGTTCTAGTTATAAACTGTCTATGATAATGCATGACATCACAGACAGTTCTTACTAATACCCGTCTGTGAAGTATCACAAACGATTGTTGATAAAAACTGTCTGTGATAATGACAAGCATCACAGACGGTTATTTATTTAAATTATCTATGATACTTCATAGATAGTTTGTATTAAAAACCATCTGTGATAATGAAGTTATCATAGATAGTTTGTATTAAAAACCATCTGTGATATATTTCCCGCCTCGTAATCTCCAAAATTTCATAATCTCCCGTCTGAGTTTGAGTAGGATTCTGTTCCAAGATATTTTTAGTAAAACGTGCATAACTTTTTGCATATGGTGTCTGTTTTCGACGTTCTTGTACTCGTTAGAAAGCTAATGATGAGCCTGATCCCAAAATAGACTCACTTGCACTAGTCGCTCTCTAAGACCCCCAAAATTGGCCATCTTTGGCTCTAATTTTGCGTCGTAAGTTTTTGGTTTCTATT
The DNA here is from genome assembly GCA_036346575.1 of Dendrocalamus sinicus. Classification (NCBI taxonomy): domain Eukaryota; kingdom Viridiplantae; phylum Streptophyta; class Magnoliopsida; order Poales; family Poaceae; genus Dendrocalamus; species Dendrocalamus sinicus. The sequence continues at coordinate 17,304,249 of CM070664.1, forward strand.
TTGGCTTAGGGCCGGCGCTTCGTGCGGCGGGGCTCGGAAGCCGAGGGGCTCGCTTCGAGCAGCGTGGCGCGCACGGAAGTCGGGGTGGCCGGGGCGGCGCGGTGTGCTTCGGGCGACGAACCAACAGTGGTTGGGCGCGTACTCCGAGCTTCAGCGGTGAGCTCCGTGCAACGGCGCCGGCTGCTAGTCGGTGACCAATGGCCGAGAAGGGCCGGTGGCAGGCCGGCGACCACTTCGCATGCGGCAACCGTACGGGGCCGTTGTGCGTGTTTGTTTTTTTTTTCAATCTACAGTGCAATCAACATCTACTCTCTATGCAATCTACTGATGTACATTGTGCCGACGACTTCAGGTCTGCTCGCGGTAGATTAGAGTGGATTTGCACCGTAGAAAATCAATCTAGAACGCGAAAAGTGAAATTTACAACGAACTAGGTAATTCAATCTATTTAGGCTTCGATGATTACCTTCGATTCACCGGAGCAAAGTCATGCTGATAATGTGTTGAGGAACCATCGCTAGCGACCAGTCCGATCGATTCCTCTGCTTAGAACGAAACAAATCAATCACAGAAGACAGAATAATAGATTGAAAATACACAGAGATGTAGAGAGAACTTCTGATCTTTCTTTATTGCTTTCGATTGCATGAGTACAAAATATACCAGTACGGCTCTCTATTTATAGTCCATAATGAGGTGCCCATCATAGGTCTAGGCTTTCCCAACAGACACAACCGAAACCATCCTCCAGTAGCAACCTAAGATATGACCTGTTTACACATGAATCTCCACGTCCACATAGAATCTCCACTTTCTGTCTCTAAAGTAAACTAGAGAACAGAAAGCTTCACCTTGGGCGAAAGTATTCCACCAAAGTAATCACTTGCAACTCGACGGACTGCGTTCATGAGTCTTCTTCCAGCTTTACCTGCAAAGATATCTTTCCATGGTGCATGAGCTGTATTCATAGTTAGAACCTCCAGCGCCGGCGCATTTTCTACGGTATGTACAGGAAATTCATGTTGGGCTTTGCCCCCTTTATATCCTGTAACATGCATAGCCTTCAGATGGTTATACCGACACTGCGGAAGGCGGATCAGAATCCTGGGAATATTACACTCAGGCCGTAAAGCATAACCACTGAACTGCAGGAGTTTAAAAAAAATAGTGATCAGCAGGGTTGCAAAATTGCAATCGATAGCCGATTGATTCAGCAGAGATACAATTCAGTTTGTTTATCATTCAGCAAAGACATCACTAGTGCAACTGTTGCACAACTGCAACATTCCCAAAGACTTTTGTGAAACATTCTCATGAGTCCCAACATAGACGCAAATGCAACAATAAGTTTTTCATGTGGGAACCAGCCCCATCTGCAAACACCACATGGCATTTAAGTTGACCGACACATCAGTGGCTAAATGAATAGCTTAAATAATACCTTTTGTTTTAAAAAACTGCAAATTATGGGAATCGAGATAGAAGTATTATAGGCAAATAGGATGAACCTGGAAGAGTACTTACATGGACTTCAAACTTTTCAAGGAGAGGAGCGGCCCCAAGAACAGAGACCACAGAGAGAATCTTGTCAACATCTTGTTTTTCTATGAGCAGCAACAGTTGTAAATGCCTAAGTTGAGAGAAATTGTATGGATTATCTAGTAACCATGTTGTCTGAAAGGTAAAAAAACAAAAGATACAGGATGATCAGATGACATAAGATGAACTAATTGTAAATTGAAGGGTGTTCTATGACCATACCTCTAGTCTTGAGGACAAAGATGCAGAGTCAGATTTTTCACGTTCTGAAGACAATTGAGAAGTGCACAAACGGCCCGCTGAAATATTGCTACCAGTAAATGCTAGAGTTAGTAATCTTGTTTTCAAGTTTGGTGGTCGAAGTTGTGTACAAGTTGGTGGTCGAAATCGAGTACGAGTACGAGTCAGTTCATCGAGTTTGTGTCGGAGTCTTAGAAGTCGTAGTTATAGTCGTAGTTGAGGCCGCTTCATAGTCGTATAGCCGGGTATAAAAGGAGAGCAATGTAACGAGAGTAAATAGAGCGAGCGAGCAAGAGAGAGTCAGAGCGATCAGGGTGATGTAGCAATCAGTGTGATCGAACGAGAGAAAGAAATAAAGGAGAGAAGAGCGGTTTGGCTCTGGGAAACTATCAAGTACCGAGTTCTACGTATTTGCAGACGTGGTCGTAAACGGAGTTACGACCACGGCGATCGAACGGAGGTGTCCACAGGTGCTAAAGCGTGGTCGTAAAGGAGTTACGACCACGGTTGTGAAGCAGCTAACGTTGTCGTAAGAGTTACGACAACGGCACTCGATAGAGCCTTCAACGTGGTTGATAGAATCACAGCTTAGTCGTAATCAACTTACGACTACGGTGATTGAGCCTACTACGTGGTCGAAGGAAGTGCAGCGCAGCGGCGGTGAACGTGGTCGTAACTTCAGCTGAAGTTACGAGTACGCAGTCGGAGCTAGGAGGCATGATTGGAGCGGTCACAACATGGTCGTAACGACTGCTAGGGTGGTCGGAGAAGCAACAGAGTGGTCGTAACGACTCAGAAGGTGATCGTAGCATCTGTAAACGTGGTCGTATGGCTGCAGTGAGTGGTCGTAAATTGCAACAAGTGGTATCAGAACTTGTTGATCTTGGTGGTACATAAAGAACATGGGAGAAGCGTCAACTTTGAAGGCCTAGGGTGGGCTAAATCTCCCTCCAATACCCTCTCTTGATGACCAACACTTACCCGGTGTGGGCAATGAAGATGAAGGCGAACATGCGTGCCCAGGGAGTCTGGGGTGCAGTCAATCTGAAGGGGAAGGATAAGGAGGTGGACGACTAGGTGGATTAGGCGGCATTGGCCATCATCTACCAAGCGGTGCCAGATGCGATGATATATCAACTCATTGGCAAGGAGACAACACGGGAGGTGTGGGAGACGCTACAGATGATACACGAGGGTGTGGATCGTGTCAAGGAGGTGCGGCTTCAAAATTTGCGGAGCGAGTTCGAGAATCTAAAGATAGGAGAGACCTAGTTGGTGGACGAGTTCACCGGTAAGCTGACTTCGTTGTACAATCAGATTAACTCTTTTGGTGACAAACAGAGGAATCTGTAGCAGTAAAGAAGTACCTACATGTGCTTCCAGAGAAGTACATACCTGTTGTCACCACACTTATGTACTCTTTCGATGTGGACAAGAAGATAAAGGAAATCATCGGCTCCCTCAAGGCACATGAGGAGTTACTGAAGGGGTTTCAGTCACGTAACGAGAAGGGATCTCAAACTCAAAACGAGCAGGCGTTGCTACTAAAGGGAGATCCGAGAGATGATCGTGGCTCATCCAACAACAATGGGAGGTGGCGTAGTCGAGGCGGCCAGAGTAGCCGAGGTAGCAGAGGCGGCCATGGAGACAAGGCTGGGCAACACAGTGGTCACACATCCCATGATAAGTCACATGTCAAGTGCTTTGAATGTGGCGATTATGGACACTACGCGTCAGAATACCACAGCCACATAAAGTGTTTCAATTGTAACGAGTACGAGCACTATGCTTCAGATTGCCAAAGCAAGAAGAAGAGCCCAAGACGAAGAAGAAGATGAAGAATCGGGACTACTTCTCTCCTCATATGTTGAAAAGGTGTCGGTCATGGTGATGTTGAACAAGGTGAATGTAGTTCCAAAATTACGCACAAAGGAAGGTAGCCATGATCACACGGATCAATGGTACATGGACAATGGAGCAAGTAACCACATGACGAAAGATTGCTCCATGTTTTATGAGCACGGGTGCCGAGGGCAACACACATCTGGCGCCAGGTGAGCTGGCAGTCATTGTGTCGACCACGGCTGATAGAGGCAGACACTATTGGGGCAGACGTTAGGGTGGCAGTGCCGCTGGGTGAGGCTCGGTCGGTAGTGACCAATGAGGGCCGGCCGATGCTTGGAGGTAATTCGCCAGTACCCGGTCCTGCAACAACTCGTGATCCAATTGGCAAAGGTGAAGTGCCACAATCGAATAAAAAATCAAGGTTAGAGGGAGGCGCAGGAGAGGCTTCGGCAAAGGGGAAGGAGGACTCATCAAAAGAGATATGGCAAGAGATGATGATTCTATTGGTTGAGAGATCAAGACACCGGTAAACTTTGTGGTCGGATGGATAGCAAAGGAAGACACACAAAGTGGAACGCGGTGAAAGTTTGTTTGGAGCCGTGGAGGTTAGGTTAGGGTAGCACTTGCATCCGAAGACGCAAAGATGTGAGGAAGGTGAAAGATCAAGCTTCTTTTAAATTAGTTTTGGTGATAATGACAAATACTATTATGATGTTTTGACGATAATGATAAATCTATATGTGAAACTAATATGTTTGTGTAAGTATATTATTGCTTAGTCTCATTTGGATGAAAAGGTGAAATCAAAGAGGTATGCATTCGAAATCACATTTTCATATATTAATGCATTCCTTAGATCCAAAATATAGATTGAAGTTCACAAATAGTCCAAAATAAATTTGTGCATATGTCTTCACTACACATACTTGTATGCACATATTTAGGGGGAGTTTACTCTATGTTTTGAGATTTCATAAGTATTGATCCTTATTTCCTTTAATACACATATTTAGGATCTTTACTTTGAAACTCATCCGTTGAGTATATATAGCTTGTGTAGTTTATATATACTCATTTGTAATCGGATTATCATCTAACTTCTCTATTATATGTTAATGGTCGGATGATTATTGACAACCTGATAAGTAAGATTTGCTAAAAGCTTATCTTAGAGTATATAAGTGTTGTGTATATATTGTATACTCGCAACTCAATATTTCTATCTCACAATTTGTAGGGATTGTCATAAATTACCAAAAAGAGAAGATTGTAGAATCTAGTATCTCCATTATGTGTTAATAGTGAAGTTTGGTAATTGATGACAATTATTTTGTGGACTAATATTTTTCATGAGTTGGATGAATAGGTTAGGTTCTACAAAAGAGGATGACTTGAGATGACTTCATGTTTTGAAGATCATCAAGTCAAGATGTGAGAAGAAGATGATTTCATGTGTTGAAGGCTGTTAAGAAGATGTATTATGAGTTGATGCATGTTCAAGAAGAGATGATCATGTGTTGATCATCAAGTCAAGTGAAGACCCTCATGTGTTGATGGAGTTGAAGAAAAGGATGCATCATAAGTTGATGCATATCAAGACAATGACCTAAGGCAAAGGTATGACTAGTTAGGGCTAAGGATGTGTTCCTAATCTTTTACCGGTCTTGGTGTTTAGTTGGAAGACCAGATTGCTAGTATAGGCTGTCGTACTATTAAGAGGGGTCATGTCTAGTAGTTTGAGTCTCATCATGTGTTGGTAGCTCAACCTCAACTCTTATAGCTCACCTTGGCATGAGGCTTGTATTTGCGAATGTGTTTTCAAATAGTTGAAGCTCATGTGTTGAATTCTTGTAATATGAGAGTATACATTGCAAATGTATTTTGCAAGTGCTTGAAGTCCATCTTATTTCTCCTCTTTGAGGCATGATGCTAATATTTGAGATGTGTCTCTCAAATGATTGTAGCTCATCCAAATATTGTTGCTACATGTGACTTAAGTTTGAAAAGGCAATTTGAATTTGGCTTAAGTCCATGTCGTCTTCCTGGAGATGTGATTCCAAAAGATACTTGCGGATATGTTCTATGATCTATTGGAAGTCATTCGTTAACCTTAAATGTGTGTTTCTATAATTTGCAAAGTTTTTGTGCAAAATGGCTGAGAAATATGCATTGTCTTCTAATCTCTAGAGCCTATCCTCAAGGTGGCAGTCTGACCAGTTTTGTATATACGATCAGACCGGTCTAATTAGTTTCACTCGGGCCAAAAGGGCAATCTGACCGTGGAGCGGTCAGATCGGAGTATACACGGCGGTCTGACCAGCTATACCGGTCTGACTAGCATGCATGTGGCGGTCAGACCTTAAGGCGGTCAGACCGGCATACGGGCAGTGGTTTGACTAGCTAGCAGAACTACCGTTTCTTCGAGCAGAACATTTTTTTCCAGAGAGTACCCTCAGAGTCACTCTGTGCTCTGTTTAGACAATCGGAAGTACCGGAGTGCAAATGGCGGTACTTCCGCTTTCCGGAAGTTCTATCAAAATCGAGCAGAATGGTTTTTCGGAGGCCGATTTCTCTGATAGCGGTCTAACTGGTACATTGTGGTTTGACTGGACTTGGCAGTCAGACCGGTCCCTGTGTGGGCGGTCTGACCGGTTTCTCATTCTAACTGCTAGTTTTGCAGCCGTTGAGAGAGCGGTAGTACCGGCCATATGTTGACGGTAGTACCGGCCCTCGGGCTGATTCCTACCTTTTTATCACTCCAACGACTAGTTTTTGAGGGAAGTGTATAAATACCTCCTCAAGGGCTATTGAGAGGATGTTGCTGAACCCATTTCTACTCGAGGCTCTCCACTCAATTGTGCATGTGTTGCATTTTGTGAGCAAGGAGAAGGGATCTAGATTTCATGTGTTGCATCTAGAGGTGGACTTACTGTCTATTTGAGCTTGTGCATTCGTTGCACGTGGTGAGAGTCAAGCAAGAGGCTTGACTTGTTACTCTTGGAGTTTGCCGACTCCTAGACAGCATTGGAAGCGTCATACACGGTGATCTTCTCAAAGAAGGTTGTGAGAAGACCCGGCGAAGTGTGAAGGTTGAAGCTCACCTACCCGGAGCGGGAAAGAGCTACCACGGTGGGTTTGAGGTGGAAGATTTAATTCGTGGAGCCGGTCCAATTAGTTTTGGGCTTACCTCAACGTGGACTAGGGGAGACCGGTAAGTCTCCGAACACCACGGTAAAAGGAGACCATGTCAATTATGGTTTGTTTCCTTGTGCTCAATTTATATTCAAGCAATTTACATACATAGAATTAAATTGATTGCTTGTTATCTTAAGATTGTAAACCTTGATATAGCCTAAAATTGTTGGTGCACTTAGGTGAATTTAATTGATATAGGCGTTACTTGTGCTAAACCAAATTGATTTAAGCTTCCGCATTATTTACTTAGTTTAGACAAATAGAAAAGGACTTGATTTGTTAATAATAAGTAGAAGAAATTTTAGACTGCCTATTCACCCCCTCTAGTCGGCCTCCTCGATCTTATAGAGGGGGCAACACCATAGAGAGCAAAGGAGGGAGTAAAAAAATTAAGAGTTTTAGTGGGGTGACGATTAAGGAGATAGGTGGCAACGTGGAGGGCTTCTACCCAAAAAGTGGAGCGGGTGAAAAGCATAGAGAGTACCGGCGTCTGAACTCATGTGCAAAGACGCACCTGAATCCATATACCACTCGGTGGTGGAGGGAGGCAGTGTAAGTGTTATCATACTGAAGGTGTTGACGAGGTGTTGTTGGTCCCAGGAGCCGACACCGGACATGGGGGTCCATGGTGCCAACTGGGGCGGCTGAGGAGGGCTGCCAAAACCACCAGCTGGCGCACCAAACTAGACGCTGGGATGGTCGGGAGGGGGTACAACAGCGAGAGTATGGGGTGCCGAGCGCGATGGTGGAGTTGGCGCATTGAGCTGGGGACCGAGGACGCCATTGGCACGGTGTGGCCAAGCCTTAACAGTCCCAATCCATGGGTTAAAAAAGGGTGGCCACCCCATATGTTCGGCTTTGCCGACCGCATGGCTGCCACCACTGGCGCCGGTGGTGGGTGGCCCACTGGTCCAGCTCGAGCCACCGTTCCCACCATTGCCGTCGGTGCCCTTGTTACGGTGGCGGTTGCGGCTGTTGTTCTTCCCATAGCCGTCATTCCCACCGTTGCCGCTGCCACCCCTACCTAGGCTCGGAGGGCGGGAGCCCTGTTGTCCAGTAGCAAGGAAAACGAAGGGCGACGTAGCCGACTAGAGTTCTTGGTGATCTCTTCGAGGAGAAGCTATGAACGAATCTCCACGAATGTTGGAAACGGTTGTTGCATCTTGAGGATTGGCACCATATGAGAGAACTTCTTGTTGAGGCCGTGAAGGACAAACAACACAAGTGTCCAGTCAGAGATAGGTTTGCCGAGATCGCCAAGACCATGTGTAGTTTGCAGCATAAAAAATTAGAGATTGATAAATCACCTTGAATGAAGTTACGGAATTCCACCTCCATGTACAGAGCATGGGTCTCCTTGTTGCCAAGGAATTAGTGCTCGAGGTTCGTCCACACGATGCGGGTGAGGCCGATGGCTAAGGTTTGCGGAAACGTGCGGTCGTAGGAGCGATCGCGTCTAATACCATGAAAGCATGTAGTGTTTGGGAGAAATCACGCAATGATTTGATTGTTAGATATCTGCATATGACCATCGACCACGTTGTCGACCTTCTGTGGTTGTTACGTATCACAGATCACGCGTATCTTTTCATATCTCTTTCTTCCTTATTTTCTAGGTATTGTTTCTATAAACCAGTTGTTCAGATATAGAAGGAAGATGCTTATATATGTAACTCTTGATTCATTAATCATGTCATTGTGTGATTTCTTCCAAACACTACATTCTTTCAATTGATACCAACCAGGTCGAAGAAACACATAAAGATCAGAGAGTACAATGAGAATTGTGATTCAAATTCAGAGCTCAATTCGCCTAACATCTAGTATGCCCCCTGACCGACGAGGACGACACATTGTTCCAGGTGGTCACCGCTCAATTCTTCCCCCATACCGAGGAGCGAACGCCGCTGCTCTCCTTTGATAAAATGCGAGGAAGACAGTGAGTTGGGTGGAGGAAGACGGGCGCAGTGAGTTGGGTGGAAGACGGGCAAGTCATCAGTGGAGCCCAAGTTTGGTAATGCTACTCTCCCGTGGGCGTGACCAATTTACATAAAGGGTCTTTTCATCGCTTTGCCCGACTAAGGACTTTGCCAGGATTGAACTCCGAAGTCATTTACGTCCAATATTTTCTTTAATTCTTACAGCCTACGTGTCAAGGAGCGACGCGAGCGGTCCAATTCCATCAATAGCAACTGCTTTTGCCTTTTGCGCCCATTTTTCAGGTTTTGATTTCTCAAAAAATTAAAATAGATAGTACAGTTTTTAAGTGAATTTTTTAAATGACTTCAAATTCAAAATAGTGTCACCGTCTGACTCCGTTTCAAAAAACAAGATAAAAATCATCAGCTATACCTGAAAAAAAAAAGACCTTATATCCACATTCACAAAACGAAATGCTGAACCCATGTTGGTAATTCCCTCTGTGCTCTACTGTCTTAACTATTTTCTTCAGTTGACATGGATCCCAACTGCCCAACACAAGTTGATGAAACAAACATGGCCTATTCAAAAGTGTTATGCCTTTTAACTGTAGCTTTTAGCTAATGGCGAAAGAAATTTAAAAAGTAAAAGATAATCACGTTTAAAAAACCACTCCATTCAAAGCTGAACAGGACCGTGATAAATCCACCATGTTAAAGCGTTTGATACTAGGGCACACCAATGCAACATGGGCCATTTTTATTGACACACTGAACCATGCTAATGGAAACAATTACAGCTCATATAGTTCTTTAAAACAAAATTCAAAACCTGCTTTAATGTAACAGTTAGACCACATATTATGTGGTCCTAACAGAGATTTCATATTGCTTCAAGAATACAGTTCTGAACTAAAAGCACTAATTCCGAAGGTGTGCTACCACAATTCATCTCCATCAACACTAAATAAGAAAAATGGAAATTGCAAGCTTCAGTTAAGCAGCCTTGGGCTTGAGCCTTTTCAGTTGTGAGTACAGGAAAACTCCGGCAAGTGCAACAGCCGTACCTACACACAAAAACAGAGAAACATGTAACGAGAAGTTAACAGGAGAATGCAATCGATCAAAACAGAGATAAACAATGAAAATAGCAAACTTACCAAGGGAGTTGATAGGAGAAACGGGAGTCCTGAAGAACAGAACAGATGTCACAATGACCACAACACGCTTAACACAGTTGCCCACAGAGTGAGTAACAGGAGACACCCTCGCGAGGATCATGTACGACACCTTCAGTAAAATTAAACACACGAACAATAAGCTACTACTAAAACAATCACCAAATTAGCCTGCATCACACACATATTGGGACATAGCTATTAGATGTGTATTACATAACTGTGTATTTACCCCATTGTATAAGGGGTTTCTTGCGTATATGCCACCTGTACATGTATATATATTGGCCTTTTGGCCACATGAGGAATACAAGCGTTATTCCAACATGGTATCAGAGCTCAGGTTTCGTCATACCTAGGGTTTTATCATACCTAGGGTTTTGCCTGGCTTGCGCTTGCTTATTCTTTTCCACCACCGCTCGTTTTCCATTATCGTCTGTCACGGGTTCTTCGGGGTCGCCGCCGATCTCTCTTGGGGCCGCCGCTCGGGAGCTCCCCCGCAACAGATTTGGTTGCCGCCGGCCTCATCGCCGTCGGTGAAGATCAGGACGCTGCCGTCGCCGAGGCCCGAGACCGTCGTCGAACGTCGTCGCTCCCAGCCCGAGGACCGTCGTCGCTCCCAGCCCGAGGCCATCGCCACCGTTGAAGATCGCTCGCAGGTCGCCGCTCGCCCTGCCATCGCGCCGCCGCCGCCGGCGTCGAGGCCGCCATCGCCGGGCGTCGGCCAGCCTGATTCGCCCCGCCCGAGGCCGCTCTGGTGATCCCCACCCGAGACCGATCTGGTGATCTGTTGCTGCCTCGGTCAGTCGGCCGGTTGTTTTGACCGGATAGAAAGCCCCGGTCGGTCAGCCGATTGTTTTCACCGGATTGAAAAAAAAGAAAAAAAGAAAAAAAAAAGGATGCCTTCTTCTGCAGGTGCCGTTTCTATTCCTCGTTGCCCAGTGATCTTCGATGGTCTCAATTATCGGGACTGGTTTCAGCACATGCGCATCCACATGCGTGGTCAGCGTCTTTGGGAGTTTCTTACGGACGAGTTGCCTTGCCCTTCTCGTCCTACTCCACCTATTGAGCCTGTACTTCCGAAGGATACTTCCGAAGATGCTCGTACAAAGGCTTCTGAGGATTTTGAGGATGCCATGGAGACTTTTCAGACTCAGTATGCTGTTTACAAGACATGGATTGATGAAGATGCTCGTGCCTCTGCTATTTTGGTAGCTAGCATGGAGGTGCATCTCACTGGTGATATTGTTGGACTAGCTTCCGCACATGCAATGTGGACTCATCTACGCAGCCGCTACGAGCCATCTGGTGATTCTTTGTACCTTCTTTGTTGTCAGAGGAGCGATCGAGCATGCGAGGAGATGCCACTATGGATGAGTTCTATGCTCAGTTGTCTACGATATGGCGTCAGATCGACTCTTTGGGGCCAGATGTTTGCCGCTTTGTCGGTGTTATCGTGTCGGCGATCTCACATGGAGCCGCGCATCTACTTTCTCGACACGTCTCGATGCGAGTTTGAGCACACTCGTGCTCAGTTGCTAGCTCATCATCCACGTGTGACTTTGTTGGAGGCCCTTGCAGCTGTTCGTACTGAGGAGATTCGGCTTTGTGGAGCGGGTCTGCTATCATCATCATCACTTCCTTCAGTTTTGGTGGTTTCTTCGGCTTCTACACCCGCTGTGCCTTTGCCTCCATCAGCTGTGTCTTCCCCAGTGACAGCTGCTGTTGGTAAGGGCCTTCACTGCACCTATTGCAACAAGGATGGACATGTGGAATAGTTTTGCTACAAGAAGAAGGATCTTCGTCGTGGTGCTCGTCCTCCGAGGGGCATTGGAGGTTCCTCCTCTCAGCAGAGTTCTGGTACCCCTGACACTCAGCAGCTTCTCATATTGCTAAGCCGCATGGTTGCTTCTACATCGTCTGGTTCTGCTGCTCAGTCTTCCGGTGAGAGACCACCTTCTACTTCTCCTTCCTCAGGTACATCGCCTTGGATTCTTGATTCTGGTGCTTCTTTTCATATGACATCTGATTCCACATGTCTTACTTCCATTAGTCCTTTAGCTACTCCTATCACTATCCACACAGCAGATGGTACCTCTCTTTCTGTCACAGGACGAGGCACTCTTTCAAATTCCTCTTTTCATGTTCCTATTGTTTCTCATGTTCCAAAACTAACCATGCAGCTTATATCTGCTGGCCAGCTCACTGATCATGGTTGTCGTGTTATTTTCGATTTTGACTTGTTGTGTTCAGGATCGTCGCACGGGGACTCTGGTTGGTACTGGCCCTCGCCGCCGGGACTCCCAACGGCTTTGGGAGCTTGACTGGCTTCGTCTTCCTTCCGCTGCCCCAGTCAGTCTTCTCGCCTCCACCACTGCCTCTGCAGCTGCTGCAGCCTCCACCGCATCGTTTGCTCAGTGGCATCATCGCTTAGGACATCTGTGTGGTTCCTATATGTCTTCCTTACTTCGTCGAGGTCTTTTAGGGTCTGTGTCTGGTGATGCTTCTCTACATTGTCAGGGTTGTAAGCTTGGCAAACAGCTTCAACTCCCTTATCCTTCTAGTGAGTCAGTGTCTCAGCGTCCTTTTGACCTTGTTCATTCTGATGTATAGGGACCAGCTCCTTTTGTTTCGAAAGGAGGTCATCGATATTATATCATTTTTATTGATGATTTTTCTCGATATACATGGATATACTTTATGTCATCTCGTAGTGAGGTTTTATCTATCTACAAGACCTTTGCCACCATGATTCGCACTCAATTTGACTCCTATTCGTGTTTTTCGCGCTGATTCCGCTGGAGAGTACTTGTCGGGAGTCCTTCGTGGTTTTCTTGCTGAGCATGGCACTCTCTCTCAGTTTTCTTGTCCAGGTGTCCATGCTCAGAATGGTGTGGTTGAGGGCAAGCATCGTCATCTTCTTGAGACAGCTCGTGCTCTCATGATTGCTTCTGCTGTTCCACCACATTTCGAAATTGAGGTCGCTTTCTCTCGCCACTTTCTTGATCAACATTTAACCCTCCTCTGCTCTGCAGGGTGGGATCCCAGTTGAGCGTCTCTGTGGCCAGACTTCTGATTATTCCAGACTTCGCCTCTTTGGGTGTGTGTGTGTGTGTGTGCTATGTTCTTCTTGCACCTCGTGAGCGCACCAAACTGACCGCTCAATCAGTTGAGTGCGTTTTTTTGGGCTACAGTGCTGAACACAAGGGATATCGTTGTTGGGATCCTGTTGGCAGACGGATGCGGATTTCTCGGGATGTTACTTTTGATGAGTCTCGTCCCTTCTATCCTCATCCTTCTCCTTCCTCCACTTCAGCATCTGTTGTTGAGCCGCTTTCATTTCTGACTTTTCCCTCCAGTCCTATAGTCACCACTCCACCACAGCCTTTGGTCTCTCTGGTGCCTCCTCAGTCAGCACCTCCCTCATCACCGGCATCCTCTCCCGAGGTTGCTCCTGAACTTGTTCCTTCTTATCCTTTTTCTATACTCGTCGCCCGCGAGTTGAGGATCCTTCTGATATGTCCTCCCCTTCTGACGGGTCATCCTCTTCGGCCACTCCTCGTTATGCTCTTCGCGATCGCCAGTCTATTCGGCCTCCTGAGCGTTTTGGTTTTGCTGCCGCTGCTCTTGCCGAACCGACTTCTTATCGTGATACTGTTGTTCATCAGGAGTGGCAGCATGCGATGGCGGAGGAGATTGCTGCCCTTGAGCGTCTTGCACGTGGGATCTTGTTCCTCTTCCTGCGCGTGTTACTCCTATCACGTGCAAGTGGGTCTATAAGGTTAAGACTCGCTCTAATGGTTCTCTTGAGCGTTACAAGGCTCGTCTTGTAGCACGTGATTTTCAGCAGGAGCATGGCCGTGACTATGATGAGACTTTTGCTCCTGTCGCTCACATGACCACCGTTCGCACTCTTCTTACTGTGGCATCTGTTCGACAGTGGTCTATCTCTCAGTTGGACGTCAAGAATGCCTTTCTCAATGGCAAGTTGCGTGAGGAGGTCTACATGCAGCCACCCCCTGAGTATTCTGTTCCTGAGGGTATGGTTTGTCGTCTTCGCCGATCTCTCTATGGCCTCAAGCAAGCTCCTCGTGCCTGGTTTGATTGTTTCTCCTCTGTTGTCACTGCAGCTGGTTTTTTGGCGAGTGCTCATAATCCTGCTCTTTTTATCCACACTCCATCTCGTGGTCGGATGCTTCTCCTTTTGTATGTTGATGATATGATCATTACTGGAGATAATCCTCAGTATATCACTTTTGTCAAGGAGCGGCTTCATGAGCAGTTTCTTATGTCTGATCTAGGTCCTCTTCGCTATTTTCTTAGGATTGAGGTTATTTCTACTCCTGAGGGTTTCTATCTGTCCCAAGAAAAGTATATCCAGGATCTTCTTGATCATGCCTCTCTTACTGATCAGCGGAGACTCATGGAGCTTAATGTTCATCTTCATCCCACGGATGGTGAGCCTCTTGCTGATCCTACTCGCTGTCGTCATCTTGTTAGGAGCCTTATTTATCTTGGTGTCACTCGCTCTGACATTTCGTATCCTGTGCATATCTTGAGTCAGTTTGTTTCCGCTCCCACTCAGCTCCACTATAGTTATCTTCGTGTTCTACGATATCTTCGTGGAACTATCTCTCGTCGTCTTTTTTTCCCTCGCTCCACTCTTTCTGATTCCTGCATATTCGATGCCACAGGGCTAGTGATCCTCCGATCGCGGTCTCTCTCTTTTTGCGTTTTCTTGGTGGTTCTTTCATTGCTTAGAAGACTAAGAAGCGCATGCAGCCTTCTCGTTCGAGTCTTGAGGCGAGTTGCGAGCTATGGCTTTGTTGATGCGGAGGTTACTTGCTACGGTGGTTACTTGAAGACTTTGGTGTTTCGTTTTGCACCAGACTCCTCTTTTGTCTCGACAAGATGCAGTGCTATTAGCATTGCTAACGATCCGGTGAAGCATGAGCTTACAAAGCATATTGGTGTTGATGTTTTCTATATGCGGACACAGGTGCAAGATCAGATTGTTGCTCTTCAGTATGTGCCTTCCGAGCTTCAGTTGGCAGATTTCTTCACAAAGGCACAAACCAGGGCTCAGCACAGTTTTTATCTCTCCAAACTTCATGTTGTTGATCCACCATAAGTTTGAGGGGGTGTTAGATGTGTATTACATAGCTGTGTATTTACCCCATTGTATAAGGGGTTTCTTGCATATATGCCACCTGTATATGTATATATATTGGCCCTTTGGCCACATGAGGAATACAAGCGTTATTCCAACAATAGCATATTAGTTACAGGCATGCAAACAAAACCTACATCAAATGTCCTACATTCGGGATCATCGAACCATCTTGTACACAAGTATCACTCATTTCCCCCAATTACAAGTGCCACAATGCTAACACTAGGTCACAAGTCTACCATCATGTCAAGGTTGTTGTATATGCTAGTAGTGACGACACAAGCGCCATGGGCCCATGACAGTGTGGAGCCCAACTGTCATTTGCAGTGAGAACATGCTGCCATACTAACTAAAATAAGCCTAGACTTATCAATCAATTGTTTGAAAAATACCAGTAGTGCAATAGCATGCATGAATGTTGAAAGTGAGAAGCAAATTTATGGTATTATCAATTGGGTGTCAGAACTTTTCCTAAATTGGAATTGCTACCTGCTAGTACTGCCAAAATAGTTCCTGTTTTATCAATATCTTGAACGGAGGCACAACTAGTTCTGTGTAGGAAAACAATGTATCTAGAACAAGGATGCAGAAAGAACCAGAAGTAATTAGTTCTTCACACCAGTTGCGTGCACTACTGCAAGCAAGAGGCAAACTTTTACTCCTATAAAATATGCACTTCACTGGGTTTTGCATAAAAGTGACACACCAAGTAAATAACAAACAGCCTTCAAAAATAAAAAAGTAAATAACAAACTGCACTCTCCCGACTCAAGATATGAATACACCACAAAGAGCATGACCATACATGAAAAGGTAACTAGATGACTAACCTGTTGGTACGCGTGGAAACAAAGTGCAGCAATCAAAGACCTTGTAAGCACCTGCTTTACGTTCAGACCCTACATTAACACGAAGCCAGTCAGGATTTTCACCGAGGATTGTGCAAGATGCAATCTTTTCTTTTTGGGTTTTGACATAATCAACAAAAATATTGCAACAGTGTAGTACTCACAGCAGATTGCAAAACTGTAGGAGTGATTTTAATGCCTTCTGTGAAGAAGGCAACAGGGGCCAAGAGGAGAAATGACATCACTGTAATGATTGAGAAGAGATTAATGTTGTCCAGAGATTCCTGCTCGAGTGGGAAGAACAAAGTGGGTTAGAAATTAGGATAGTAGTGCACAATGATCAACATAAGGAAAAATATGCAATTTCGTAAATAAAATAATACATTTGATATTTACGTAACTTGAAAGTTGAAATGCAAACATGTAGTTTCTTAGTTACCTCTTTCTTAACCATGAGTTTCTTGCTCAGCACATTCCTCGACTGGAAGGTAACATTGGAAGCCATTGCGCTCCAAAATCCAGCCCTGTTGCCATAAGTTAGTAAGTTACCAAGTAATAAATTTTATAGCAGAGTTATTCATTAGTAAGAAATTTGAAATATCATGATTCATGACAATGTTTTAACAAAACAGAATATTTAAGACAGCTTCAAGAAGAATATGTTGCTACTTGCTAGGCAGTGGGTACATTTTTAGTTGGAAAAAAAATCTGGGCCAGGAAAACACCGTCAGAAGCCCCATTAAGGCCTTAACTATCAGGTCCATTGGTTCTAATCAGACATATTTGTGTCAATTCTGGGAAGAATGAAAACATTGTAGTTCCGTGCAAAGTAGGTTAAAGTTAATTGAGTATATCAGTTTCCAAACCAACCTAGAGCTATTTGAGCATTATTCTTTTAGACATTATAATACACCACAATTATTTTTTAGAAGATGCACTATATCAGTGACTTGGTCCTTATATAGCCCAATTTTCAGGAGCTAGAATCCTGCCATGGACTAATTCTGGTAAGAGTACAATCGACAATTTTTAATGGTAAGTATCTAGCACAAACCGATCTTTGAGTGCTAACTTGCTAACTCCTCACATGAACTGTTTGATGAGATTTGGATTAATCAAATTTAAAGGGGCGCAGCACGAGGGTCAAATGAATGGACATTTTGCGAGCAACCATTCCACGATCAAGGAATCATTTGTGAGGGAATCCACCTTTCACATCCCTTTGAGTTTTATTCATACAAATTTCATCTAATGGCTCATGTGAAGAGTTAGCAAGTAATCCCCCAAAGATGGCTTTGAAATAGGTATGCAGTATTCCTGTTCTTATTGGCTGTTAATAATTTTACTTCACACTTTGTCATGGTGACATGCCATAATGAAAATATCGCATAGAAATAAAATTATTAAATTAAAAGCCTAAAAATGCTATGTTAAATACATCAATGGTCCTATTTCTGTCCAAGTACGTGGTCAAAAAAATAAAATAAATGAGAGATAAAATAGCAGAAGAAGCCCATAAGGCAGAAAACATTTGGAACAAGCTCTGCTCCTCTGTTGTTCAGTTCAGAAAAGCTTGTATTCAAATGATAGTGCTTGTTGCATACCAGTTAAAGGAAGCCTCAGTAAGAGATGCCAATGCCACTCCACCAACAATTGGAAGAAGTGATAGTACAACCCAAACAGTAGGTAACTGCCTCGCCATTCATGTATTGGAAGGCAAACACAGAGTTCTCTCAGATATGCATAAATATTACTGGTGTGAACTGTGAACATTGTATAGGAAAATAAAAATCACCTCGCCAAGGAAAATTGCAGAGAGGAGAACTGAAAAGAATGGTTCCATAGCTTTGATGGTATGCGTAAATGACACTGCAACCTTCCCAAGGCTCATGTTAGTGAAAAGATTGCCCATAGTGTGGACCATAGCTAGAGGAAGGATGGCTGCAAGCTGAAAAAAATGCAAGGCAACAGATGCTCTGTGTTAATACAATCCATCTAAACAACTAATAGTTGGTCACAGAATGTTAAAGATCTACCTGTGCACCAGAAATCTTTGGTCTCTTAAGAATACCAGTGATCCACATGAATAAAGCAAGGGCAGTACCAACAGCAAATTGAACTGTTGTAATGTTTATGGGGTATGGAAAAACCTTGAGAACCTGCAATGCATTGTAATAGCAAAAGAATGTCATGGTTTATCCTCAGGTAAATTGATATAATCATCTAGCTATTCTGCCAGGAGAACAGCTCAATGTAATCTAAATTGCCTAGCCAAAAGAAGGAGCTAAGATAATAATCAACAAACCTGTAAATGGAAAATCAGATTTGCTTTCTCAATAAAAACAAATATAGGGTAAATTAGCGGCAAGATTCTCTAATCTCTACCAAATGCTGATACTGGAGTAAGGGCAGAGTAAACAAGCAGAATGAATGTGTAATTAAGAAATGGCCATTCAGGGGAGTAGTGAGTATTAGGGTTAAGAAATGGTCCCTAAGCAAGGCTGATGTCATAACAATATATAAGTTCGCATCCTGCTTCCAGATGCAGGAAATAAATATTTGGTTGACAACAAAGGTGCGAACATCTGCATCCCTACTTCTGACTCTTGAACAGAATTTTAAAAATCACTATTCCCGAACATCTTGGAAGAAAATCAGATACAAGATTGCATGACATCAAGATCCTCTCGTGTTCAAGTCAAATTTTGCAATATATGTAGCAGAGTGCCACAAAATTATGGATAAATAGATGATTCTATATTTCAAATTTTAAGTCATTTGCTGCACCTTCAAACAAAACAGATCTTCGGCAGGAAATTACAGGGAAAACAGCAGCTTCACGTAGATTTAATCTCAGCCGAAGTGCAATCGTAATTTCTCTGCATTCCAGATCTAAATAGCACATATGGCGTCCTCATAGCTACCTTGCACGAAACAAAAACTCCTTTCATAGCCATAGCCCACAATTAGGTGCAGGAAACACTATCTTACCAAAACTAAAAAGAAACTCCACTTTCAAGCAATAATCAATACCAGTTTTCCTAACGGGCTGATATTTAACGTAACTAAATTTAAAAATAATTAAAAATTAAAAAACATGTTAGCCCATCACAAATAATGCAAACAAATACAAAAAAAAGAACCTGCAAAAAAGCTCAAAAATGCCAAAAACCAAAAAAAACGAAATTTAGGAATAATAAAAAATAAGCTTGAAGCAACGAGCTCAAGCCCAAATGAGCGGCACCATTCACGCACTAATTGATGTGAATTACTCTGATCCAACACTACAAAGCAACAGGAAACATCCTCACTTCGCCATCTCAACGCATTAATTGGCAATTGCTCAGATCGCCACTGGCTCGCTCAAGCACATCACACGCTCGCAAAAGAGCAAACTGCATCTGCTCACCTGCTTGTTGTAGATGTTGAAGTAGATGTTGAACAGGTACCACAGCCCGAACAGCGCCCCCAGCTGCAGCGTCTTCGCGAGCCCGCCTTCCTCCTCCGTCTTGGCGGCCGCCTCCCCGGCCGCGCCGCACGCCACCTGGCGGGTCCTCCTCTCCCGATCCGGCGAGATCGGCAGCAGCCCAAGCGGACGCGTGCCCACCGCGCCGCCTCGGGATGCTGCGGCGGCGGCGGAGACGCGGAGCGGGCGGGCCGGGAGGAGGGGGCGGCTAGGATTAGGGCCCAGGAGAGGCCGGGCGGGGCATGGCCGGACGAGGCCGAAGGCCGCGGCGCTCTGCATGGCCAGCGCGTCGAGAAGGTTCTAGAAGGAACGGGCCGCTTCTAGAACCTTCCGACGCTTCGCGGGCGGGTGGCCTGGCCTGGGGCTGCGTGTGGCTGGACAGATCGAGGTGGCGGCGGGGAGCACGAGGTGTGCGGGGGGTTTGGTGGGATTTTGTAGAGGCGAGCCTGACTGCAGGTAGACCTTTTTTTTTTTTACTCGGAAAGCTTGTTCCATTAGACACTGGCCGTGTTTGGGACCGCGTTCGTCGACCGCGCGGTGCGGTATCGGTACCGCGGGTGCGAAGCTGCGTTTTGAGAATCGGCAGTGCAGTTCAATTCTCGCGGCCACTGAGTCTTTGCAACGAGAAAAATCGAATCTGCCGCAGAGCGTTTGGCGGGATTCTCCGATTCTCTCGACCGCACCGCAAGAAAAAGCGGTTCCAAACACGGCCACTATCCCCAGCCAAATCACTGGAGACCAAGCTGGAAACAAAGGTGGAGACTTGACTCATAAACACCATCGAGCTAGAGCTAACCACGCTCGCCCCATACATTGCAAGGCGATCAGCCACCTTGTTGCAATTTCTCGGGCAATGCCGAATACTGCAGTAATCGAAGGAAGAACTGATAAAGTCTCTAATTTGCTTGAGAAGGCTTCCATGCACACTTTGATCAAGGTCCAGTGAAGTCAAGCCCCGTACCAGGTCAGACGTATCGGATTCCAGAATAATTCTTGACATTCCCACTTGCGCTATCCTCTGCAGACTGTACAGGGCAGCCAGTGCTTCGGCTTGAAAAGGGCTGTCCACTCTGCACAGATTGCCACAGCCCCCCTGAAGGAACTCACCAGCACTGTCCCTTGCGATGAAGCCCCATCCTCCCTGACCCGAACCAGCTTTAAAGGAGCCATCTATATTAATTTTGTAAAGATCTTCCGGTGGCGGCTTCCAAAGCTTGAGACTGACTTGCTGCTGACTCTTCGCTGTTTTCCTTCCCTTTTCAAATTCTGACACATAGAAGGTTATTAGTGAACAGACCTCAGGACATGTCACTCTTTTTCCCCCAGCATTCACCTTATTCCTCACCGACCACCACCTCCATAAAAGAACCACAATTTGTAGCTGGGTTGGCTGTGGAAAGGACCAGATTCTCCTCAGCAAATCTCGCCCAGAATGACAAGCTGCTAAGATAATGCGATATTCCTCTAAATTTAGCCCTCTCCAGCACTCCTTTACTTCTTTACATCTGAAAAAGAGATGCCCACAATCTTCATCCAGTCTGTGACACATGGGGGCACAAGGTGTCCTCCTTCATCCCCTACGGCTCAAATTCCCACCCAAATGG
This sequence comes from Dendrocalamus sinicus, assembly GCA_036346575.1. Classification (NCBI taxonomy): domain Eukaryota; kingdom Viridiplantae; phylum Streptophyta; class Magnoliopsida; order Poales; family Poaceae; genus Dendrocalamus; species Dendrocalamus sinicus. Next base: position 17,325,256 of record CM070664.1, read on the forward strand.
GGACTCCCTATTCAGGTGGGATAAAATTTGGAAAATGGAGGTCCCAAACAAAGTGAAAATGTTCCTATGGCGCATAGCCCATAATAGTCTGGCGGTCCGGCTGCAGGTAGACCTGGCCAGACACGCCGGCAGGGCACGCCACGCAACGAGTCCAAACAGAGCAGGGCACTGACGAGTCAGGTGCCGCTGGATTGAATTGATATAAGTGAGCTTAGGGCTGAAATTACATTGTAGTTAGTTAAAATTATACTATAATTAATAATAATTTGCTTAATGTAACTAAATTTAAAATAGAAAAAATAGGTTAGCTCATCACGGACAATATAAACGAATATGAGAAAAAAGAACCTGTAAAAAAGCTCCAAAAACCTAAAAAGCCAGAAAAAGATGAAATTTAAAAATAGTGAAAAATAAATCAGAAGTCAACTTAAACCGAAATGAGCGGAGCCATAATAATGTACAACATTACATAGATCCAAATAAGGTATAATCTAATTAGTCCCGACAGAGGCGGAGCCACCATCTGCTGAGCCTGGACGGCTGTTCGAGCTCGTTAGCAGCCAGTCGTGGAGAATCTAGGTCTTCCTATAGACACCAGCGTATCCCCTGTGATTTTAGGGCATCAGGAGCGCAAGCAACGGCTCACTAGCTACATCAACATGGGCCATCAGCGCCAGTGAAGCTAGGCTCGGCATCGATGAGGAATATGATGTCGGCAGAGACGAGGAGCCTGCAACGGAGTCAAAGGAGGAGGCCACGACGAAGCAGACCAGATCGCAGCAGCCGCGTGAGGTCAAGGCAATGGGACGGCGCTGGCCGCGGAGCTGCTTTAGAACTGTTGCAGATAAGATATTGCAGAGAATGAGAGACGAAGAATACAGTGCCGGCGAGGTAGTTGTATTACGTGAGATGTATTGGCTGACCACCTAAGCAACACCATGCAATTACGTGCGATGTACTGATCTTGATACTATCTATTGTGCAGATGTGTATGTCTTCACTTTTCAGATGTGACTTAGAATTTAGAAATGATTCATGTTCTGCTAATGCCATGCATCATATACAGGTCAAGCGTTCGTGCCACAGGAAAATGAAATGATATATCCATGCTATTAGCTTGCCCTTTTACAAGACAACATTGATCTGCACCCTTGTCTAGAACAGCTGTTGCAACTCCTAGGCCCAATTTTGTACGTATGTATGAGTATACACATAGACGGTGCTGTTGAAGGATCAAGTAGTGGTTGCACTCTATCCCCTAGAAACAAACAACCTCACATAGTTCTTACAGTTTAGAGAAAACAAAACACAGCTTCATTTCTCTGATTCAGATTCAAAATCTGTAAACTTTATTTCTGAGCTACATCCGAAGTCACCAAGCCATGCATAGGCGGGATTAGTACATTTCTAGTATATTGTGTTCCATTTCTCTATTTGTCTTCGATGTAAATACCTTACAATGTTATATGATACACTAATTTACATATCTATATTTTGCAGAATCTCTTCTAGATGTGTGATTGAACTTTTGTCGGCGACTCATCGAAGCTTTCGTAATGTCGTACTGAGGTACTTGTTATCGTATCTTGTTTTTCTTTTCATCTATGGACATTCAAATGTGTGTTCGATTTCAAAACTATTGCGGTTAACTTTTCTTGTGTTATGTGTATATGGATTTATTCATGTTTAGCAGCTATACTTGGCCTCACGCCGCACCCAGGCTCCCACAAAATCCTAGCTCCGCTACTGAGTCACGACACGGTTGGCCTAAATAAGTTACCTTATCGTGTTGTATTGTGTTGTGTCAGTCAACATATCTGTCCTTCAACCCAGGCACAACATGGAGAGGAATCAGGCAGTGCTGGACCGGCACAACTCGAGCATGTTTAGCCTAATAGGCAACCATTTTACTATCTATCATAGGTAATTTTACTATCAGATACAAATAATTTTACTGCTGATCACAAATAATTTTACTGCCAATCGTAAGTAATTTTACTACCAAGTCACGCATTCATGGTTAGAAGGGTGCAATAACCCTAACACAAGTAATTTTACTGTCACCTGAAAGCAATTTTACTGCACTACCATACAAAAGTTATTGTGCTCTTCAGAACCAATCTAGCCTCCCGAGAGGGTTGGGGGTAAATGGTATGTTGTGTCGTACTAGGTCGGGCTGTGCCTCGGCATAGTACTGTGCATGTTGTGCCGAGCTGGTCTGCCATGTCGAGGTGCTGGTCTTGGGCCAGGCTAATAGTACCTCAGACCGGCATGATTGGCCCGCCCATTTGGACACCTCTAGCTCCAGTGATAGGGAAGTGTTTCTCTGACATGTGGGGCTAGATGCCCGATTGGCCCTACATGGCAATGGAGGTACGGTTTCTACATGAATATCTGACCTGGGCATGCTTGGTGAGCACAGATGCACAGCCCTGGCTTCTTGGTGGAACACGAGTATGACAGAATGTCAGGTTTGTCACTAGGGCCCATGTGCCAGTGAATCAGAAGGAAGGAGTGTTGTGCATATTCACTAGGTCAAGGAACGGAACTGTGTGGGGCTAAGTTGCAGTGAGCTAAGAGCCTTGAGGGCGACATGGGGCTCAGAGGCGGGTGGACTAGGTGTTGGGTGAGGCAGGTATAGTGACGGTTCTGAGGTTTTCCTTAGGATCACACCGACACTGGTTTGTGGATCCTACCATGGGAGATCCGGGGAGATGGTGAAACAACCATAGGTGGGCGGGGTTGGCAATGCATGTCGTAAGTTGCAAAAGTCTTGTTGTTGAATTGTGTTGGACCAAACAAGGCAACAGAGAGGAAGAATGGTACCTTGAAATTTTTTTCTAAAGTATTCACTAATCCTTCACTCCAATAGGTACAAAGCTAGGAAGATTATGATGAAAAGCTAATATAAAACTTAGCAAATTAAGAAGCTAACCATTCGAGGAATAAACAGTAATTTTGGTAGTACCACGGTAATACCACTTTCTATAGTAAAATTGACATTACCACTACAGTATTTGGTAGCACCGCTGCTACAGGAAAATCAGTATAGGAATAGTAAATCAGTGTGATTCCAAAAACTAAAATTGATGAAACTTGTGATCTGTAGATTCAAATCACTTGAAACTTGGCATGCATCTTAAGAAATTAAGCCAAAAACTTTAGAATATGAAATCACTTGAAAGATCAAAAACATACAAATCGGGGTTTAATTTCTTAATGAACTTGCTATCAAAATACCTAGATAAGTGGAGATAGATTTTCAGAGAATATCTTCATCTCTTATATGTCCTTGGTACAGTAAGATCAATAAGATGGAATGGAGAAGATAAAAAAAACAACCAAAACAACAGTAAATCAATCAGTCACAAGAGATAACCATGAAGATGATTAAAGATTAATTCTATTGCTGCTTAGGAGAAAAGTTTTATAATCACTCCACCTTAGAGGACAGAGAGCACACCAATCACTCAACTCTCAAACCCTAACTCTAAAATAAAATATCACAAGGAGGTAGGTTGGATGGTTAACCACAAGTCTCCATCCTATCTCTTAAATGTAAGGGCTAGTTAGCCACATCTAACTCTTAGTTGGTACTATCTACTTAGTCCAATGGGAGAAACCCGATAATCCCACACACATGGTTTTTACTCATACATGTTCACATGTGCACACTTTTCAAAGCGTATAAGTCCGAATCCGTTAAGTCCTTAGCATTAATCCATCTTGATCAAATTAGCTTCTCCTTGACCTAAACCACTCTCCCAAACGTCGCAGTTTTGATCCAAGATAGTTTCAAATATTTTGGCCAAACTACCAAAATACCTGTTCTTGACTCGATTTTTGTCTTCTATTGCAAACAATCAACATACTTGTCACGTGTATGTACACCATTGGCTTGCCACTTCGGTACGTCTCTCCTGTTTCGGTTCCACTGGAACACACCTCACTTAAACCGACCAAGCCACATAGTATAACTAACAGCATCTCGGCCTCTAAAAATGGTTTTGGTAATTAATGAATTTATGTGGATATGGGACTAATGTGTTTGATGAGTGTTTAAAAGGTTAAGTCCCTAAGTTGACGATGAGGCGCATGCTAAGAATCAACGTGAAGATCAAAAGTGGCTCAAGGCAAAGGTATACTTAGACTAGGACCCACTTTTTATTTTTACCAGTCTTAAGAGAAAGGATGGAAGACCGGATTATAGGCTAAATGTCGTACCATAAAGAGGGATTATGGCAAGTAGCTTGATAGCATAATTCTTGTGCCATTTGGATCAATTTAGGATCATGCATTCATTGAAAATATAATCTGAAAGTCAAATCTATGCTCTGTCTAGAAAAATGGAAGTACCGGAGTTTTAACGGCAGAACTACCGTAGAGCAGAAGTTCCGTAGTCTTGAACGGTATTTTCGATGCCCAGAAGCTCCGAAAAACTGAGTGGAGCCTTTTTTTTAGAGAGCACCCCCGGATGTGCTCGGTGCTCTGTCTGGGCAACCAGAAGTACCGCGTGTAAATCACAATACTTCCGCTTGCCAGACGCTCCGGCTATCCGAGCGGAGCCTTTTTCCAGAGAGCACCCTCGGGTTGATTTCTGAGTTCGTGAAAACTGGAAGTATCGGAGTTTCAACGACGGAACTACCGTTCGAGCAATAGTTCCGAAGTCTTAAGTGGTACTTCCGGAGCACGAAAGCTCCGGTAGGTAGGGCGGAACCTTTTTCTAGAGAGTGCTAACTTTTGGTCTCGACCCAAGCGGAAGTACCGCGCCGACTTCCCGGAACTACTAAAGAACGGAACTACTGGATTTATAACGGTGGTTGTTCCGCATCGACTTTCAACGGCTAGTTCAGAAGCTCTGACATAGCCGTTACTGTCATGTCAGAGCCAGAGCGGAAGTATCAGCCATCGGCCTGCGATACTTCCGCTCGCCTTGAATTTTTCTGGAATTTCACTCTAACAGCTACTTTTGGTTGGTGAGGGTATAAATACCCGTACTTCTGCTCAAAGACAGCAAGAAGAGACCTATTGAACATCTTTGAGCATTGAGTATTCACTCCACACCTTATTTACTCCTTGTGCATTCATTGAGGTGGTTGAGCTAAAAAAGTGCATTGCATCCAATAGTTTGATCTTTTGGCAATCAATTGTGGTCAAGTGAAGCTTGAGATCTAGTACTCTTGGTGTTTGCCGGCACCTGGATGACTAGGTGGAGATTGTCCGGTGATCTTCTCAAGAAGCTTGTGAGTAGACACAGCGTGTGTGAAGGTTGAAGCTCACCTACCTGGAGCAGAGAAGAGCTACCATTAGTGATTTGAGGTGAAAGGCTTAATTTGTGGAGCCGGTCCAATTCGTTTGGGCTAACCTCAACATGGACTAGGAGCAACCGGCAAGTTTCCAAACACCACAGTAAAACATCGTGTGTACTTATTTCTCTCTTGTCTCCTTTTAGCACTTGTACATTTAACTTATTGTGATCATTTATTTGTGCTAGTGTTCTTGTAGAACCTCAACTTTACTAGAATTATGTAGGTCTCAATTGCATTAAATCCTATCATATTAAAATTGTAAGAAATTAATTAAAAGGCAAGAAAATTTAAAAACCTCCAATTCACCCCCTCTAGTCGGTTATCCTTGATCCTATAATAACCCCGCCATTTGAACTTCCCTATTATATTTCCTGCCTTTCTCATGCCATGCTTGAGCTCACCACCCCACCCAACATTCTCGATCATTCTGGGCATTGACTCCTCCATGAGCATAGCCCCGATTCCCACCATTGACCGTGGTTGACTACAAGCGACTACATATCCAAAGACAAAGAAATTATTTTTGGGCATAAGTTCTTCACAACTTGACCCTCGTTAATCAAACCATACTTTATGCAACATTAATGTACTGACCTAGGTCAACCCTACTCAATCTATGACTCGATTTCTCGAAATCCTCGAATATCTACCTTGGCCAGTACTATCGCCCATCACAGGCCAGTACCACTGCACCTCGCAACTTGACATCTCTAGAAAATATCTATTTCCAAGTAAAAATTAGAACTACCACTCAGCGGTATGATCGACACCACGCTGTGGTACTACCACACAGCGGTATGACCAACACCATGTTGTGGTACTACCGTTTTCCCAAAAAAATTCAGAAAATGATCCAAACAAAATGCAATCTTTGCAAAATCAAACAACTACTCCACAAAACTTACAATGGTTCATCATAATATTATTCTGGACCTTCTCACATGGGGTTTCAATCTCTCCCCTTGATGAACCCATTAGTAATTTTTCAAAATACAAATAGAAAGTCATTTTAGACATAGAAAATTTTGCAAACAGAAGCTCAAAATGGTCACAAGATGAATGCAAAGACTGAAAATGGAAGTTTTCCACAAAAACTTCAAATCCACCAAATAAATTAGGAAATCTCAGTCTAGGCCTATATAAAAAGAATAATTATTCTATTTGACCTTAGTCATGGTGAGGAGATCAAAAGATCAAGAGAATCACAACAACACATTAAAGCTCCAATATAGCAAGATTTTACACAAAAACTACAAATCATGCTCTAGATATGCATTTTTACCAATATTTCCCCCCTTTGATAATAGAGTCATCAAGATGCAAGAAGAAGATATAGCATAATGAAATAAAGTGATTGTATTTTATTCATTTTTAGCATTAGAAACCATGAAAATTATTCAAAGTGACTCTACAAGTATTACACCAAGTCATATTATTTGAAATAGCTATTCCACATGATGACAAATCATATATAACAAAACTAAATCCAAATGATCAATAATATAAAATTAAATAGATTTTTGGCATGTCAAGTTGCTCAAGATCATAGTTTTAGCCAAAAGTATCTAAAAATGACCCAAGCCATGTCAATAAACTAAATGAAATCAAGAAGCTATAATTGAGTTAATTTAGAGTGCTATAGTTCAATGTTGAATTATTTTGTTCAAGCACTTAGAAGTAAGAAAATTAAGCACACTTTCGCACTTACTAAAATTCATTTTCGATTTTATCTTAGCAAAGCAAGTTCTAGAATAAGAGCCATCCACAACTGCCTCCTAAGGTTTAACCTTTTCACAATTTTTATTTTCTTAGCCACGTGCTAGATCTCAAGTCGTGCTACGACCATTGTAAGCAATAAGCTTAAGAGAGTGGTCTAGGTCTTTCAAAACTCTCCCTAAGTTTATGCCTATTGAAATGGAATATAATAGAGAGTGTTTTTCAATAGCATTTTGTAAAAGAGTATGCTATTCAGTAGCATAGAATCAATATTCTCAAAATTATTATATGTGTAGTTGTGTCTGATACATCGCATATTGTTACCAGTTGTAAATAGTGTAGTCGTCGAGCTAACATTAATTTAGTTGTTAATAGTTGTACTTTCGAAACCATGCTAAATTCAAATTGATTTGCAGGTATGGCTTGTGACCTCGATGGTTCGGATTGGCCTTCGGCCTACCGGACCGGTGCGTGGAAGCGCAACACTACGCTAGCCATCATGTCCTACATATTAAGGGTGAGGACGAGATGACTGAGTTGGGGGTGGTCCCTACGTGGACACTCCAATGGCTTGAAGACTAGACATATGTCGAGACCCGAATATACAATTCAAACTCTCTTGTGTATTCTGCACTAGTCCAGGATCACGATAGTGTACACAGTGTAAACATAGATGAAATATCAACCATATCACAATTGACTAAGAAAAGACTCAAATATTATTAATTATTAGAGTTACGACTTTATGGCCAAGCTTACAAATAATAGCCTTAAGACTTAAAGAAACTAGGAGCGAAAAATAAGAAATAAGCATATTAGCCATTCGACATACCCACAGGCAATCGACTAGGGAGTGAAGCCCTAATCCACGAAGCCATCGAGGTATCCTCCTTCTGGTAACCCCTGCTGATGTGGCTTCTCTTCCTCAACTAAGCAAATATGGATATAACCGTAAGTACATAAAGTACTCAGCAAGTCATTTGTAACAAAGATGCAATATAGTATACAAGGCTTACCAATGGATGGCTAAAAGGTTTTTGGCAGAAAGCAATAATTTAAAGTAAATATAATAAATAGATTGAAAGCAAACTTTGAAAATGAATAATAAATAATAATCAAAGGAATTAAGAGTAACCACAAGTGAACTAACCTTCACTCTAATGAACCACCCGTGAACTAATCATTCATATGGTGAACAACTAATGAACTAACCATTCACTTTCCAACTTAACCCAACCAAGTTTTTATGAAAACTCTACCCCTCATCTGAAATCACCAAGCATTATCCATAACCAGGGACACGGCTATTCGAATAGTTTTACACTCTGCAGAGGTTACACAACTTTATCCACATAATATGTCCTTTTTGTAGTGTCACTAGTATAACACGTTTCCTTAGACGTGCCGACCAAGAAGTCCACAATAAAGCCTTTACAATGCTCGATCTCAACTCAGTTCCACCTCGCTAGGGTTTCGCCATTGAGCAAGTAAATCCCGTAGTCGATAATTGCCCCCTCTTGCGCCAAAGTGGATCCACAGCTAAGGCCAAACTACACTCATCCCAATGACGGAACCGGAATTGAAACATCACAAATTAATTAGTCAAGTCCATCCCATACTGGATATGTGATTGTACGATAAGGCTCAGATCAATGACGCACAAAGTTAAGTCCTTAGACATTACCCAGGCGAAACAACCACATCCCTAAAGTGATAACCACACTTCTCCCTTTACTACACGATCATTCGTCCAAGTAAAAACCATTTTGTGTAACAAACACCAATGACATTACCCATACCAAGGTGCACAAATTTTATAACTATGGCTAACCACGATGATCCAATATATCATTAAGTCAAAATTAATTAATCACATAAGATGATAAACCCAACGTACTATAGTAAGCATGGCTAAACAATTTAAACATATAACCCATGTGATAGCTACTATTGCATCACTAGTTAAATACCCATTCTATGGTGACAATGGAATCATGACATTCAAATTATCAAGGAGGAATTAATCAAATAGGTCCTTAACTATAATACAAAGGTTTTATAATAAAGTAGTGATGCATGATAATTTAAAACAAAAATAATACATAATAGATTTAAAATCTAAGTTTAATATGATCAAAGAACATGACTTGCCTTGGCCTTGCTAAGTTAATGGCTCTTGATCTTTAAATCTTGCTTCAGCTCCTTCGAAAACATGATCTAACGCAAAAGAAAATGAAACGAAACATAAAATAAACTCAAAAAAATTCAAATTAACTCCAAAAACTACAAAACTAGAACCAAAAGATAGAGCTCAATTTTAGACAAATTTAGGAAAAAGAATCGAGTTAATCAGAGTTATGATAGAGAAGAACGGGCTCTCGAAAAACCTAATCTAAAGAAAGATGTTGAAAATCAGAAATTCTACTATGCTATGGACTCCATGCACAGAAAAAGCAAGTCTACGATGAACCTGGCTCATGAAATAGTGCATGGGCGATCGGCTAGTTGATGTGGTAAGACACCTGGCAGACACGTCATGCTAGGGCTGAGGTGGCGGGGTAAGGTGGCAGCTGACTCGGCTTGGTCGGTGCATGGGTGTACGGAACAATAGATCTAACATGTGGATCCCGCATGGAATAGGCTCGGCGCATGTGGACGCAGTCTACGGGAAAAGTCGAACTGACGGCCAGGCGCAGTGCGATGCGGCGTGGATGGGCGCATGGTGCTGCACGCCGACGTCGGAGATGATGACCCACGAGGCGGCTGGCTTGGACAAGGGTGTTGGCGAAGCTCGGCAAAGACGACGAGGTAGCTGCGAGTGTGAAGAACGAGGGCAGTGGCATGGCTTTAAAGCGCATACGCCGAGGAGGCGGGGTCGGCACAGCGGCGAGTTTGACTTGGAGGCGGCCTAGAGGCCTAGATGGGCACGGTCGTCAAGACGGTGGCGGAGTTGAAGTCTCGATCGGGAACGAAGATGAATAGTGCCAGAAGTCCCTGATTGACGACACATGGTGGAGAGAAGAATCAGACGGCTGTGGTTAAATCGCACCGTTGAACAGTGACGTGGCTTTCAGTGGTCGCCACGTGCCACTTGAGTGAGTTCCGGCGGTTGGGAATGGCCACGCTTGGATGGCAGACACGTGGCACAGCTCGTGATCAGATGGCTGAGGTTTAATGGGCCAAAAGGGAAAGGTGGGCCGGCCAGAAGGTTTGGGTTTATGCCCACAAGGGTTTCAAGAGATTTTCTATTTTCAAAAATTCAACTGAATCCATTTGTGCTCTAGAAAATAGCAAATAAATCCAGAAAAAACCCAGAAAATTCCAGAAAAAACTTTGAAGCACAAGGAATCCAAATAAAATATTTTTATCAAATGTTAAATTTTAATTTAATCATATTAAATCCTTTTAATTCATAAACATTTTATTTAATCTTTATTTAATTCCAAAAAAAATCCAAATGATGAATTTTATTTTAAAAGCTCTGAAAATCAAGATGTTACAACCCACGCTGGAGAGATAAGTTGTCTGCAAACTGTGGCACTTTTTTTATCTTATTGTTACGGTATACTTCTTCGTGCTTTGCAGGCTGAGCCATGCCAGCCTTCTACCTCTTGCGCGAATGGTGGAGGCCACTAATGAGGATAGTGCTCCAGTTGAGGATGACAGGGAGGTCCAGGCAGGCCTGGAGCGGTCATGACGGTTCACGTTCGATCGGTCACTACTGACAGCTCTGATGGACCGATGGCGGCCCGAGACGCACACCTTCCACCTCCCATTTGGAGAGATGGCCCTCACTCTACAGAACGTTGCGATGCTGCTCTGCTTGCCTATTGCGGGAGCCATTGCCTCCCCACCTGATGCACCTACCGAGGGGCGCGACGACCTGCTGGGCAGGTTTGAGGGGATTCTTTCAGCCGAGGCTGCGACAGCGTACTACATCTTCTCGGTGCGACAGAGGCATAGCCCACCCCTACGGTGTGCTATCTATTTTTCTTGTTTAGTGATTCATTATCCTTACCATATGACGGGTTTGCTATTTTTTGTTTGTGCATAGATCGAGTGGATGGACCTAGAGACCGGCGAGTACTAGGTGTCGCGGCACCTCGAGGTGTACATGTTATGGTTGTTCAACTGAGTACTATTTACCATCAACTACGATGACTTTGTCAACGCCCACCTTGTAGGGTACGCGAAAGCCATTGCCAACAGGGAGGAACTGCACATCAACTAGGGATCAGTCGTATTTACCGTGACGTACAGCGGCATGTGCGACGTGTGCTGCAGGACGAGGCTGACCTCTCTCCTCACAGGTTACCCCCTCCTGCTGTAGCTGTGATCATTCAAGTGCTTCTCCCTCGAACAACCAATGCTGCTTGATAGCAGTCCGTACCACGCGGACATGTACCACAAGGGCGTGGTGGACCGGCCGACCACATGGTCCCTTTGATGCCCTAGATGGATACATACTCTCCCAGAACTTTATTATACTTGTATTACGGGTCATCCTTTGTAACCACTGTTCTGCCTCACAGACATAGTTTGCACACTTATAGGTCACATGTGTGTACGAGCACTTCATCGAGCAGCTCGACTGCCTCACCATTGACAACATGCGATGGGAGCCGTATTCAGCTCAGGAGATGGCAAACTGTGCTTCTGTCGGGCTGTCCTCACTGTGTTGGTGCGACCAGGCGTACTGGCTGGCGCGGAAGAAGCTCGTATTCGACGTGTTCGTTAAGGACTACACGGTGCATAGGTTGATGCGCTAGTTCGAATTTTGCCAGGTTGTTCCTGTCCCTATCGGGCGTCAGGTGCCTGACTCGATCTATACGTGAGTTACACACAACACATGTTTCTTTATTTTTTTCGAGCTCTGTTACGATACCTTTTAATTGTAGTGGTACGTTTCGTAGGCATGGTAGTAGAGGTGGTACCAGGACGAATTGGGTGGGAAAGATGACGCAGTGGCTGGTCAGGTACTTATACTGTTGTATGGCTGTTTTTATTATGTGATTAGAGAGTGCAGTGTTGTACGACTAGAATAATTCGATCAACGAAACCACAATCTAAATTAAAAGTTTCAATATTTGTATTACCACATTAAAATTGCTAAAGATAATCGTAATCATTACCTCTGTCTCCAGAATTTATGCACGTGCTAAAGCACCGTTAATCCCAAGAAACACCCCTTTTCTCTAGTCCTCATGTTCCTCCGTACCCGTAAACCGAAGTACCAACCAAAACAACGAACCAGTACTTTTGTGCACACACAGAAAGGTTGATATTTCTAGGTGATTTTTTCCCTCTTATTCTTTGTTCAAGTTGAACCTCTACTTATTAGCGAAGAAAACATAGAAAATTGCATTCTATGCTGCATAACTATTACCCCCTCCAAAAAAAAGTCCTTTTAAAATATATATAGTCAAATTTTAAAAACTTTAACTATTAATATCTTTTAAAATATTTAGACTAGATACATGAAAATCATATGTATAGATCGTCTCGAAAAATATTTTCATAATATTCTAATTTTGTTGGATTTTACAAAAAATATTACAATAATTAGTTATCAAAATTGTATTTTAGAGATCGTGTGATGTCGAAAACGATTTGTTTTTGTGAACTAAATCGAGTAAATTGGTTGATCAAAGAGCCAGGTGCTATAGTTGTACCACTATTTATTCATTCAATAAAAAGGTGGTACTCTCAACGAATTGCTACATTATTAGGTAGTGTTTGGCCTGGCTTTGAAGCCAGGGTTTTTGGCTTGGCTTGGCTTGGCTTTGAAGCCAGATTTTTGGGCTTTAAAATCGTTTTTCTGGTCAAATGCATAGGCTTCAAAGCCGGGCCACGGAGAAGCCAAGAAGAAATCTAGGCTAAAATGAACTAGAAAAAATAAGTCTCGATTTCCTAGCTTCAACGGCTCATATGACCTATGATAAGCAAAAGACGATCATACCCTTACTACGCCACCAATGGGAGTTGCTATGGCCGCTAACGTGACCTCCCTAAGCGCTGCCACGTCCTCCCCTGAGCGCTGCTACCGTGACCTCCCCACACGCCATGGCCACCAACGCGACCTTCCTTAGCGTTGCCACGTCCTCCTTGTGCGCCATGGCCTCCGCAACCTCCCCAAGTGTTGTCACGGCCTTCTCGACTGCAACCGCCGCCGCGTGACCTCCCTGAGCACCGCCACTGTCGCAGTGGTTAGAGAAGAAGCAATCGAAAGAGGATGGATGCCAATCGGGATTTGGTATGAACAAAGAAGAATGAGAGTAATGTCGTCTATTTCACATATTTTGTAGTTGAGTACTAACATTGGATCAAACATATATGTTTTCTGGGCTCTTGTTTCTATTAAAGCCAGTTTCTCTTGAAGCCTGGTTTCTAAGAAAAAAATAAAGCCGAGCTCAGTCAAATAGATGCTTACTACAGTATTAAAAGTGACTAAAGATAATGTAACAGGTTAAGCGTGTCTTGTAACACACTGTAAAACCGCGATTTCTTTTGTGAATTCTGCTGTGAAATACCTCCTCTCCTCCCCTTGTGCCTGCTCCTGTTCCTCTAAATCCCCAGACTAAAAAAAATACTCAAAGAAAAAATCCCCCAAAATGGCGGCGTCCGGAGAGGGAGCGTCGCTGCCGTCGCCGGCGGGCGGTGAGGACGCCCACCGCCGCCGCGTCAGCTACTTCTACGAGCCCTCGATCGGCGACTACTACTACGGGCAGGGCCACCCGATGAAGCCCCACCGCATCCGCATGGCGCATTCGCTGGTCGTCCACTACGGCCTCCACCGTCTCCTCGAGCTCTCCCGCCCCTTCCCGGCCTCCGAATCGGACATCCGCCGCTTCCACTCCGACGACTACGTCGCCTTTCTCGCCTCCGCCACCGGCAACCCGGGCGTTCTCGACCCCCGCGCCGTCAAGCGCTTCAACGTCGGCGAGGACTGCCCTGTCTTCGACGGCCTCTTCCCCTTCTGCCAGGCCTCCGCCGGCGGCAGCATCGGCGCCGCCGTCAAGCTCAACCGCGGCGACGCCGACATCACCGTGAACTGGGCCGGCGGGCTCCACCACGCCAAGAAGGGCGAGGCCTCCGGGTTCTGCTACGTCAACGACATCGTCCTCGCCATCCTCGAGCTCCTCAAGTTCCACCGGGTATGCATATTATTAGCTCTCTTTACCTTTACACTTCGTTTGTTGGGATGCTTGACTTGGTTCTGTAACTGTTCTGTGATCGGAGGAGATTGAACACTACGATTTTGGGATTTATTAGGGTCTAGAGCTATGGGAGCTGTGTGTTCATATTCCTAGCAATTTTGCAGCTAATTTGAACGAGTGTCTACATTCATAGAGTGTATGACATTGCTGTTCATATGATGACTTATCCTAACAGTGAGTTTTATGAACTGATTTGATGATTTTAAAATTGGCAGCATTAATTTTGGCCAAAAAAGGGTAGTATTATAGATGTGAGGAACAATGAATATGGTCTTATTGGGATCTTGTTCTAATGTTCTATCAATTAGCTGGATTTGTTCTTTGGCATGAACTAGCATGTATATCATCAATGTGCTTGGACTGATGGAAACCAATTTTAGTGGGTTTATATGCATGAAATTTGTTGCGTTTGTGGTATTGCTGGCAGGATGGATGTGCTGGTCATCTGTATTGCCAGGCAAATATCTTTCTTTTTGTATGCATGAGGCTTTGTGAATTTAGACATTAGGAACCAGCTGTTGACTATTTTCTGAGCTTTTTTGTTGGTACATTGGCCCAGTATTATTTTTATAGATGCTGTATTAATCCAGTTTGCTGCGTGCATTACTGGCATCCATCTTACTACTGTTATCTGTTTAGAAAATTGTTGCCTGGTGAAACATCATCATTCCTTTGTGTATCTTTTGCAAATAATATTTGCCATTCCTGTAGCTATTATGGATTACCATTCACGGCAACTGTTTTAGATAAAGTACTATTGCAATAGAAGAGGTGTTGAACATACTTTTTAGTTTTTTAAACAAATCAACAGTTATGTTTTCTCGTCTTTAATAAAGCAGGAATACATGTATTCCGTACTTGTCAAGCATTATCGTGTATGTTTCCTGTCAAGACTTAGTACTTTAGTGTGTAGAATACATCAGCATTTTTCTTTGGCTTTCTAAAGCGCAACTGCACTGCTGTGATGCTGTCAATTTATGCTGCTACTACATTATAGTCCTATGATTATCTAATTTCTGATGGCTATCATTCTTCTTTTGTTCCAGCGTGTGCTATATGTAGACATTGATGTCCACCATGGAGATGGTGTGGAGGAGGCATTCTTCACTACAAACCGAGTCATGACGGTTTCTTTTCACAAGTACGGGGACTTTTTCCCTGGTACTGGACATATCACTGATGTTGGAGCGGGCGAAGGGAAACATTATGCTCTAAATGTTCCCCTAAGTGATGGTATTGATGATGACACTTTCCGTGATCTGTTCCAATGCATCATTACAAAAGTAATGCAGGTTTATCAGCCAGATGTAGTTGTTCTCCAGTGTGGGGCCGACTCTTTGGCTGGAGACAGGTTAGGTTGCTTCAACTTGTCTGTGAAAGGACATGCAGACTGCCTCCGTTTCCTTAGGTCATTCAATATTCCTATGATGGTTTTAGGAGGTGGAGGTTACACTATTAGAAATGTTGCTCGCTGCTGGTGCTATGAGGTCTTACCTTTCTCTCTTGTTTCAAATACAGCTGATTGAAGTTGTTGGTTGAGTGCTTATCAGTTCTGATGGAATGGGGTTGTTACAATGCAGACTGCAGTTGCTGTTGGAGTTGAACCTGATAACAAGTTGCCTTATAACGACTACTATGAGTACTTCGGCCCTGACTATAATCTTCATATTCAACCAAGAAGTGTGGAGAACCTGAATACTACAAAAGACTTGGAGAACATAAAGTAAGTATTTCTTTTAATATGACTAATTGTCATATTCTTTTGCTGGAAGTTGTTCCAGAATCTTCTGTGCAGGGTGCCACCAAATGATGATATTTGGTGTTTTCTAAGCATTTTATTTATAATTAAGTCTTAAGTGTGTCTGTGTTATGTAAATATACTGTTCATCTGTACAATTAATTCTTATTGCTATAAAATGGTCAAATGTCTCAGCAACCTCACACCTTGAGAATTTTTCTTTCTCCCTCTGTATGGATTGGCATATTTTTTCAATAGTTCATTCCCATGTTTTTGTAATTCTAATTCTCAATGTTGCATCATTTGAAAACCATTGTTTCACACCTTGCACTTTAGGGCTAGCGTACATTTTCGCACGACTTGTTGTGCACGTTTCCTAGCTATAGAGGCTAACCTTTATATGTCGTATGGATACTTGTTGTATGGAAATCTTCAGGAACATGATATTGGATCATCTCTCAACCATAGAACATGTTCCAAGCACTCAGTTCCATGACAGACCACCAGATCCGGAAGCTCCAGAGGAGGTTCCTCTTTTGTCATTGCTGATTCCTCATTTTGGTTCGCTTTCTTGCTTTGTCATGTATGCCTATTTGAGAATTTGCTTATGTAGAAAGAGGAGGACATGGACAGGAGACCACCTCAGCGCAGCAGATTATGGAGCGGAGGAGCCTATGATTCTGATACAGAGGATCCTGACAACTTGAAAAGTGAGACTAATGACTTAACTGCCAACTCTATTGTGAAGGTTTGCCCTTCTCCTGAGAATTTTGTCATTCAACTTGTGTACAGTTATTCTGGGTTTCCATACTATACTTGCGATGACTACTCTCTGTTGATGATGTGAAACTGAAATATTTTGACTCACAAAATAAGTTTAACTTGACAAAGTATTAGAATATAGCAAGAGTTCAAAAGTAGCTTTAGCTTGGCAAATATCTCTGATTATTAGCACTCTTTCCAGAAAATCATGGTGTCTAAACTCTAAAGTTCAATGCTGTTGGTGCAGGATGAATCAAACGATGATATGTAGAAGAGCCCCTGAGTTACTGGTCTCTGCACTCCTGGTTGTCGAAATGCATGCTGAAGAACGGGGAAGTATCTGAAGATGTACTGATATGTGCGCCCCCTGACCATTTTGTAAAACAATGAATGTTGGGTGCTTCTAACTTTCTTGCGTGTTGGTTACTCTGTCCATTCGGCACATCCTGAAAAGTGCTGTGCTAGAGAAGAGTTTATGCTGGAATGATTTGTGCACTCATATTTATTTCTACCCCTCCAATGTGTCGAATCTATGCTGTAATCAGTACCCATTAGCCCGTCCAATACTTAATTTTCTCATTTGCAATGCATCTGAGCCACATTGTCGATTTGCCGTTTATAATTTGACTACGGAATGAGAAGGGAAAATAGGCTTAGATCTTTTCCGCCTGTGGCTTATAACTAATGGTTTCATTTGAACAAATAAGTGGGATGATTTTTTTCGTAGCCGAAAATAATTGGGCCAAGCTACCTGTGGTTACTGTTGATGGAAGGGAGGTTATCTGCTCATGCTTTAGATGGAACTCCCTGTTTGTGTGTTTTTGTACTTCGTACAAAGATTAGAGAGGAGATAAAATTGAGAAAGCCACGACATGAAATGACCAAGTATGCAAGATATTGTATCCTCTGGTAATTGCTCCGTGAAAATGAGCGAGAATACCTTGCTCGATCCGCTCTCTCTTGGTCACCTCCAGCCAACCCCGCCGGCTGCCGATTCAACTTCCAGTGCTACTGTCCCCTTTGCCTGGTACTTTATCTCCAAGGGTGGACGCCGCCTACCATGACGATGCCACCATCGCCGTGAGAATGATCCTATGACACAGCAAGCCGTGCACATCGTATGAGGAGCTGGCCACAGCACGTCGGAGCAACTCATGGGCAACCAGTACATGGCCCCTGGTTAATGCTGACACTAGGCAATACCTGTCACATGTTGCATCACCACAGCTCGGCAGAACTTAGGTGGTGTAGCAGGCGAGGCGAGCTCGGTTGGGAGAGCACGCATGGGAGGTGGCTGGGCCCATGGTCTACTGAGCACCCGTGGCTCGGCAGGACATGCCATCTCCTACCGAGTAGTGGAAACTTGGTAGGTGGGGTGTTGTACGGTAGGGACAGGGGTGCTCAGTAGGGTGGCTGGCACTGAAGGGAGGCTCTGATATTATGTAGAAGTAGATGAAAAATCAGTTTATGGTGGCAAACACGTACGGCCTGCGATCATGTATTTATAGCCGGAAGCTACCATGATGGGTACAGACTGTAGTAAAACTGAAAACAGGAGATTACATTGGTGTACAAAACAGAAGAGCTCTAGGAGGTTACAAGGGATTTTGTAGAGCCATGTTGAGAATGTTCATAATTCATTTGTGTTGAACAATTAGCAATCATGTTGAGTTGAAATTTATATTTACGAAAGTTTGCAAGTTTTCAGATTTGTTGTCAGCCTAGAGCGGTCTGATCGACCGGGGTAGTGATCTGATCGCAAGTTCGGTGTGACTAGATTTTGGAGGCAGTTGGACCATTAGTGCGGTGTGACCGGTTTTTAGTTGGCGACTAGTTTTTTTTCTAGAGGTGTTCGCTTGTGTGTGTGAGAGAAAAGTTAAACAGTCCGACTGGCCAATGGGTGGCAGTCCGACCAGGGTTGGTCCAGCGGTTAGACCAGCTCCCCTATTACCGGGGTTTGCCTGGATTGATTGGCACAGTCCGATTGACCGCTCAATGGCGGTTAGACCGGTTTTGTCAGAAGGCATACGAGAGGTTTTGGATATTTATGGAAATTGGTCATTGGTTGAGTTTTGGAGTCCTTGGTCATTGCATTCATGATGTATGAAGCATGTTTGAAGTAATGTGAGTCAAGTTGTAAAGAAATTATGCCTAAAAATAATTTCTTCATTTTTAGATGTTCAAGAAAGCTTAGAGGCAACCATGGTCAACAGCATGGATCATGACTAGGCTTAGGGATGACCTGAGATACGATCAAGAAAGTCAGGTGGAATGGTTGAGCTCAAGCATGGTGTAGAGAAGACAAGAGATGTTGAAGAGAAGGTTCAAGCAACGATTCATCGAATGGTACGGTCAATGCAACATGGGGATACTTGCTGATGAGTGAGCCATTGGTGAGCATATACGTTGCAGGCATGTGGATTGCTAACAAAGGAGGAGATAAACTATGGACTAGGCTTAAAGAAGATGTGAGGTCCACAATCAAAGTGATGGTGCTTTAGTAGGAAAGCCAAAATACTAGAAACAATGATGGGACCAAAACCATGGTACTTGGAGGGTATTGGGAAAGTAGTTTAGGTCAAGAAGATGCTGAGGAGGCCAAGTGGATAGAAAGCTACTACTTAGCAGGTTTGAGCTTATGCACTTTGAGAAGCATGCATAAGTCATATGTGCGTGTAAAACCTAGTACGTGTGGGGTTAACGGATTCCCCGGTTGTGCTAATAGATAGTATACATTAGGGTTAGATGTTGACTAGTTGCTTCATCTATATATGAGTGAGATGGGTAGGAGGCATGAGGCAAAGGGAAGAGAACCAACCATCCATTCATTAGGATTTATGAAACAGACATCCTTGTGTGGAAGTTTTTGGTGAGTGCTCTTATGCGATCCCTATCCTTCATGGTGGAGTAATTATAAAACCTTTATTTAAAAGTTGCAATGGGTCAATCATGTTTATCCTACGTGGTGTGTTCTCACTTTTGTTGATTTTGCACTTGTTTCGTTGTTGTTTTGCCCTCTCTCCTTCTCTGTTGATCTTGCTGGGTTCCAATAATGCGTAAGTGATAGAGATATCTCAGGAGGATCATATTCTATCCATTTAGGGACTAGTTATAGCCAGATTTTCAAGGTCGCCTGTTTTGTTTCGATTTGGAGCTCTTCTAGTGATATCTTGTTCGTAGGGTTCTGGTCTTGAATCTTTAGGTGCTTGCTTGTTGTGACATGTGAGAACTTATCTAGAGACTGTGCCCCTACCCAACACCACCACGCGTGCTCTGCTACTTCCTCTAACTCACATAGCACAACATTGCTCGTGCCTTGCTTGGCACTGCCACACCACAATGCCGCACCACTCCGCCCTCTATTTAAGTCAACCGAACCCTGCAACGTTGCCTTGCACTCTTCTTCATTCCTTGCCTCGCCCTTACCTCCAGAGCTTCGAGCAAAGCTTGAGCTTCATCGACCGTAGTTCCACCGTGTGCCACCTTCTCCCCCGGTAAGCCACTCCACTTCTTGCCCACATCACATCTTGTTCTAGGCCCTCCTCTAGCTTTCCCCTCACCCGATTCCTTGTGTTGACTGTAGGAGCTTACCGTCATGGCCTTCGTCCCCAATCTGGCCATCGCTCACACCACCAGTTCTTCTTCAGTGTGTCTTGGTATGATTCCTTGCCCCTGGACCATCTCCTCACCTCCCTCTAGCTATCCCGGTGAAGACATTGGCCATTTCCCTCTCCAGATCACTGTCGCTGTTGAAGATCACTGCATCTCCTTGGGTCATCATTGACAGCCATCCTCGGTTCATCCCTGGCCGCTTTGACCACACTAGTAGTTCCCCTTGCCGCTAGATGCTCAATGTGTCCTTCATTTGCTCGATCAGCCACTATTGGCCTAGTTGTTGTGATGGCCGAGCCATCCCCACCATCATGTGCAGTCGTGCCACTGCCCTAGGTCACCTCTCATCACACCGTCGCTTCGCATATATGCGTTAGGGTCTAGGCAACCCATTTTTAGGTCACCAACCGCCACCATCGCTTAGCTCGCTGGCACCATGCATGGCACCATCGACAGTATTAATGCTTTATTTTGAAGAAAGAGAGAGCAAGCCCAATAGTGCTGGCCCCACCTGTGAGTCACTCATGACATTTCTTAAAAAAAATAAATCAAAAAGAAAATAAAATCCGTTGTGGCCCCACCTATTAGTCATTGTTATCTTTTCTGGTAAGAAAATAAATAAAAAATAAACTAAAACTACAGGAACTAGCTATCAATAAGAAACACCCTCTCTCCTCTGTTTATTTTAGGATTTTTGTCCTAATTTAAACTTTGATCGGCTTGTTCTCACTCGTTTTAAATCTAAATAGAGTGAAACTTATTTCTAAATTCATGTAAATTCAAGATCTTTCTAACAAGAGTGAAATAATGACATTTGGAGTTCATTCAAATTTACTAGGAAACAAGTTAAGATTAACCATAGGTTACAAATTAGTTCCTCATGTAGTTTCGGCCACAGAACATTAGTCACTTGCATATAGACCTTCACATCAGTAGCTTGCTATTAAAAGTTATTTGCTAAGTGGTTATGCATTGATTAAGGCTTAGAGTTTTAGGACTGTCACTTAGCACACAGATTAATCAAAATTTAAAATCCTAGGATTAATTAATTAATTATCAACTAGTGTTTATGCATAATTAGTGACCTAACTAAAGGTTAATTAGCAATTAGTGGTATAACTTGTCAGCCGCTTTGGTGTGTCTCTAGTATAAGGATATTATAGCAATTAATTAAATAACCGACCCCATATTTTAATTAATTATTGAAATAATCATTCAATTAATTGGAATCTGAACCTCAAATAATAAATATGTCATGAGACTCCTAGCAATGTGAAATCTAAGATTAATCTGCTTAGTTAAAATTATACCTATAGAAGGTAGAACCTGTGTCGTAATCCTTAAATAATAATATTTGATAAATGCTGCCCAATGCACCATGTAGACCCCCGTATCAGTCCATGGGTCACATAACTCATGAAACTTCTTTAACAAATAGAAAATAATAAAGAAATAATTGATTTAGGTTTGAGTGATAGTATTCACCGGTAAACTCTATCTAACTGCTTTTGAATCCAGAGTGTAATACTTCCACGAATATTCATTTACCCTCCTTAATCCCTCCTTTATGCTCTTCCTGGTAGATTTCCTTCATGCCTTTTCCCTCTTGCTCAAACTTGTTTGACCCCATCTACATTTGTGCTCTCTAAAACCCTGTCTCTTGTCACCAATTAGTCATGATAGAATTTAATTAACTTTAGTTGGATTTATTTGAATTTTAGTGTTTATTTGAGTTGGCGTGTATTCTTTTGAATTTAGTTGATTGCCTTTGGATTTATTTGCGTTTCGATCCTTTATTATGTAATTAGAATTTAGAGTATAAAAAAAGCAATAGTTCAAGCAAGATCAGGATCCAGATAAAAAACGAAGACTAAGAGTTTGAGCAAGAATAAGCCCCGTAGTAAATTGAGTAAAGCAAGTCATTACTTTGATCATATTGCACCTACTTTTTTAAGGCGAAGTATCTTACTTTAAACTATCAACTTGCATCTCTTACTTGGATTAAAATTGTATTGTCACTAGATTGTAGTTAATGCCTTAATTTTACTTGTATTATTAAATTTCATTCCTTGTATTTGGACATAATCCCTTGTCACTCTAGAATTAATGGTATACATAGTAGTTGATAAGTCTGTATCTAAACGCTATACTTAGCCTCACTTAGATATGTGTAGGCATTTTTGCCCAGACATTATTTAAAACATGAAAACTTATTTTTGGGTAGCCATTGGATAGAAATGGCTGGCATTTTAAACTTAGAAAGGATATTTTTGGAATCCAAAACTCTAAACTTGCTTCATTCCCGGGTGGATAGTAAGTTGGGTTTGTGTGGATAGAGCATGAGAGTTTGGTATGTACCAGACCGTCCAGGTAATCTTAAAGACTGAATCTTGTAATAACTTCTGAGGTAAAATAGTGTAACCATAGGTTTATAATGGATACGACCTAGCCAATTAATTTGCATCGACCGAGTGCTGGATGTGCCATCCAGTGGAACATGAGCAAGCGTGCTAGATAGAGGCATTGACGTGCGGCACAAGAGGGAGCTTCCAGAGTGGGCGGATAGAACCCCAAGCAGTAGAAACCTTAGCGGGTGTAACCACATTGGGAAGATGCATTATAAAGGCCTTGTGATGATCTTCTGAGCTTCACACCAATGGTAGCGTGGCAGCAGAATAGGTTGAGCATCTCTTTTGTGGAAAGTGTGCGACCCTTGCAGTGTGAAAATTATTCGAACATCGTGCCCACGGTCAAGGGTGGATGTGGAAACTTACTCGATTTAGTGTCTATTTTACAAAAAATCTTTATGGTTGGGATGAAAAACAAGATGGGTGGATAAAACCCTAACTTTGATTTTCCCTGTGTGGATAGAACCCTAGAAATAAAAAAACATATGATGGATAGAACCATGCTTTCTAAAAGGTGGATGAAACCTTTGCTATGATTATTACTGGAAATTTTTGTACGAATAATCCATTTTTATTCGAAATTACAGAAATATACCCGCGGAATTTTTTTTACAAAATAGGCTCCAGTCGGCGACTGGAGCCTTTCGCCCAACCAGGGGTCGACACAATTCCTCTCGCTCTACCTTGGAGCGACTGAATCCAGTCGCCTTGCCGTTGGGCGACTTTCATGCAGTCGCCCAATGGGGCGGTGACTGGATGCAGTCCCCCGTGAATGTTTTAGATTTTGTCAATTTTGTAGTTTTAAACTGGTAAAAAATCTGCTAAAGTTGTAATTAAAGTTTATGTTCATTGTATGTTGTAGGTGCGTAAATAATTTTGCAAAAAAATTTTTACGAACGATTGACCGTAAAACGATTGATACATATGATGGTAAGTGATATTTTGATGTTACTGACAATCTTCGTGCGGTTGTCATCATTGAAGTTCACTATTTGTTTGAAGCGTGCAATGAGTAGGTAACGAGGAGTAAAAGTAAGCATGACATAGTACTAAAAAGTTCACATGGTAAATAAAGAACGTAAGCAGTACATGAAACAATGGTGTACAATCAGGCGCCACTCTAGCCTGCCCTGTCCCCACGCCCGTGTCCTCCTGTACGGCCCCACTTGGCCATCCTCCGGTGCAACAGGTGACGACGCTCCGAGAACGTAAAACGATCAGGAGCGTGTCGCACCTGCCTCTGAGCTGGTGGAGTCAGCTGCACCTCTGGCTGTGTACCCTCCGGTGCACCGGGGAGGGCACTGCCGGAAACAACCTCTGGTGCTGAGTCAGGAGGTGCAAACACAGATGGCTGCCTGACCCACTCCGAGAAGTACTGGTCCACATCGTCCGGGCTCGCGGAAGGGCTGTACCGGTACTCAGACTGGAAAGGACCTGCAAAAGTAATATTGTTAATTTCAGATGTAAACATTACGATAAAACGGAGATCGTACGATACGTACCCTCAGTTGGCGCCATCGCGCCTGGAGGAGGGGCGTATGATGCCGAGTACACCCCCTGTGTGGGCAAGCCAGGGATGTACGCCGGATGCGGTGTACGAGGCCATCCCCAGGCAGATCCTCCAGTCTCGTCCGGGTGAGGTGGTGTAGGACATGCCCACGTAGAGCCTCCAGAGTAGTGCCACGCCGGTTGGGGCGGCATCGGTGGCCAAGCTGTCCGTGCGCTGGGTGTGGGCGTGGAGGCCGCTGGTAGCCTCGTGCAGGACAGTAGGTGCACGACACGTGTACCCCACTCTTTGAAACGATGGTACACGCTGATGTGCTCCTCGTGGCCCACCTCGGCACTTGCGGCGAGCCTATGCAGCATACCCTCGGCCTCCGTGATGATCGAAAGACCCACATCAGACTGAAGGAAAAGACATAAAATGGTTAATTATCCAAGGTAGCATTGCCATTAGGGAATATTCGAAAATACGTGTAACTTACCGCGATGTGCGCGTCCCACGCGAGGTGCGCGAGATACGTAGTCCTCCACGAAGATGTCGTAGACGAGCTTCCGACGGGTCAGCCAGAAAGCCCAGTCGCGCCAGCACAGGCTCGACAATCCATCAGTAGCACGGTCCTCCAGTGCCGCCTGTGAGTACGGCTCCTAGCGTACGTCGTCAGCCGTGAGGCGGTGATCTGCTCAACAAAGGGCAGATACGCCCGCGTGACCTGGACATGTGCGAACTGCACTTGCAAGGACGAATAGGTGGTACGTATGACCGTCGTTAGTACAAAGAAAATAACTAATAGACATATAACTTACCCGTCGACGACACCAAATAGAACCCATCGTCGGGCGGTCGACGTCTCCCCCTGAATACATTTTGGGCCCGTACAGACCCATGTTGTCTAGCAAAGGTCGTTTGAGGTTGAAGCGCTCGAACGACCACAGCTGCAGTAGGAGGGGACAACCCGCGAGGATCGAGTTCGCCTTGAACCTCCTGCACGCATCGCATAGCCCACGGTAGGTCGCGGCAAGTATGGCTGATCCCCAGCTGACCTGGGGGGCCTCGCCGTTCGCGATCACCCTAGCATAAGCGATGAGGCGCGTCGACGCTGTTGCTTTAGCTGCTGGTGAAGAGCACCCAGCCAAACAGCCACAGGAAGTACGCCTCCAAGTGGCGCGAGACCTGGTGATTGTATGCCTCTGGGTCCATCCGCTCCACCTGAATGCAAACAACATTTTATTAGTACGTAATAACGCAAATAAGAGCTTCGACGACACAATCGATTGTAAAGACCACGTACCCGATACAGTGCGAGCCACTTCAGCGATGGCCCGTGGGTATGATTCACCAGGAAGATGTAGTGCTCACCCACAGTACCCGGTGGAAGGACCCCCTCGAATCTGCCGAGTAGGTCGGTAGCGCGATCGGCCGGCGCCTCGGTAGAAGCGGCGCCTCCGCGATCGGAAGGCCAAGAAGCAGGGACACATCCTGCAGGGTCGCCGTCATCTCCCCGAATGGGAGGTGGAAAGTGTGCGTCTCGGGCTGCCAACGGTCCACCAAAGCCGTCAGCAGAGAGCGGTCGAACGGGAAGCGTCGTGATTGCTCCGGGCCCTCGTCATCGCCCGCGGCCAAGGCGGGTACATCCTCCTCCGTGGCCTGCACCATCCGGTCAAGTGGGAGTAGCCCGGCATCCCGCAGCCTGCAAACAAACTAAAGGTCAGCACTGAACGTTCTTACGGTAGCACTAAAACGCTGGCGTAGTGCAAACCTGGCTGTCCAACGAGGGTCGAGTCTCCAGGCCACGCGAGGTGTGCGTGTCCGGACCACTCCCAGCTCAGCCGGCTCGTCCGCGCTCCCCGGTGGCGGCACACGACGGGAAGCGCGATGCACGCGGTCCACGTGCTCGTCCAACAGGGGATACTGCCAGTCACGCGCCATACCTGCATACAGATGTCATACGCATGTTGTTAATTTTGTTAATTTTGTAAAACTATATGTTTAATAAATTTAGTATAACAAATATTTAACTTTTTGTAGCTAGATCTACACCTACGGTTGCTTTCTATACAAAAAATTTCTATAATAATATTTCTACCACTAACATTTTATACAAAATTATGTTAACTAAATTTTATATATTAAGAATTCTATACTACAAATTTTCTATACAAAAAATTTTCTATACAAATTTTCTATACTAAAATTTCTATACTAATATTCCTATACTAAAAATTTCTATACTAAAATTCCTATACTAAAATTTCTATACTAATATTCCTATACTAAAAATTTCTATACTAAAAATTTCTATATTAAAATTCCTATACTAAAAATTTCTATACTAAAAATTTTTATATTAAAATTCCTATACTAAAAATTGCTATACTAAAAATTTTATACTAAAATTCCTATACTAAAAATTTCTATACTAAAATTCCTATACTAATATTCCTATACTAAAAGTTCTATACTAATATTCCTATACTAAAAATTTCTATACTAAAATTCCTATACTAAAATTTCTATACTAATATTCCTATACTAAAAATTTCTATACTAAAATTCCTATACTAAAATTTCTATACTAATATTCCTATACTAAAAATTTCTATACTAAAATTCCTATACTAACAATTTCTAGACTAAAAATTGCTATACTAAAATTCCTATACTAAAAATTTCTATACTAAAATTCCTATACTAAAATTCCTATACTAAAATTTCTATGCTAAAAATTTCTATACTAAAAATTGCTATACTAAAATTCCTATACTAAAAATTTCTATACTAAAATTCCTATACTAAAAATTTCTATACTAAAATTCCTATACTAAAAATTTCTATACTAAAATTTCTATACTAATATTCCTATACTAAAAATTTCTATACTAAAAATTTCCATACTAAAATTTCTATACTAAAAATTTTATACTAAATTTTCTATATTTACCATTTTTACTACCACTAACATTGCATACAAATATACTACAAATGTAATATACTAAAAAAATTCGAAAAAAACCTGAATATGAAGATCTCGCGCTCTCCTCTTCTCCCCTCCTTCTCTTCTTCTTCCCCTCCTTCCTCCTCTTCTCTCCTTTCTCTTCTTTCTCTTCTTTCTCTCGTGTTGCCGATCGATGGAGGATGCAAATGAGCAGCGGCACGCTCGGCTGCGGCCGCTGCTTTTAACCCCCCTGTCGCCCGCACGTTGGGCGACTGGAAAGCTGTTGCCCAACCGTGCGGCGACTGCATGCTAGTCGCCCAACGTCCGGGCGACAGCAATAACTCGCCCAACCGTTACCAAACTGCAGTCGTGTCGCCGCCCGGTTGGGCGAAAGATGGGAGGGCGACTGGAGCATATTTTTGTAAAAAAAATTTCCGCGGGTATATTTCTGTAATTTTGAATAAAAATGGATTATTCGTACAAAAAATTCTTATTATTGTATACTCCTACACTCTTTAAAAACACAGTTTAGTTAAAATTGTAAGTCTTAGGCTTTCTATGTATTATGTTATGAAATCGACAAGGCAAAGTACAAAACAATGAAGAATAGTAAAAAACAACAGACAAAGATTTAACATGAAAAACCCGTGTGGGAAAAATCATGGACGCATGAAGGTGGAATTCACTTTATGAGAAGACTTCACAAGCATGGGGGAACTTTGGCGTGTCTCAACCATGCATGACTACAGGGGTACATATATGGACCAGGGAACAGAGTCTCGTATGGAGAAAGAACAGAGTCCTAGTCGACAACGAAATAGAGACCTATCAGAAATAGAAATAGTAACTATTTTAGTGACGAGAACGGCACTCCGCTTGGAGCCTCAAAAGATAATGGTGTTGAGTTGTAGTTGGAAGTGCCTCGTAGTGCAGAGTCTATCACGAACACAAAGATGATCCCAATCGTAATCTCCGACCAGTCCTTCAAGCGGACGGAAAGACTAGCAGTGGTTGGACCTGTCTTAAAGTGGTTGAACCTGACCAAATTTAGATCACAAAATACAACAATTTCCACCTTGAACCGAATTCCTTTTGTATCGAAAAGAATACAATAAACTCCTCCATAATGGTCACGCAAACGATCCAAATTATAACATATCCAAACGGTGAATGAAATACCAAATTCAATTATCCTCACAACTGAAATATTTTTTCTTTAAAGTCTCCTCGATCAAGTGTAGCCCAAAATATATTGAAAACCTGTAACTCCACCTTAGACTCTATATATGTGGATCTTGCCACAGTAACCTATAGTATACAATAGATCACGATGAAATCTCCAATGAGTAATCCCATATGGATGTTATCCATAATACGCACAACGACATG
The DNA here is from genome assembly GCA_036346575.1 of Dendrocalamus sinicus. Classification (NCBI taxonomy): domain Eukaryota; kingdom Viridiplantae; phylum Streptophyta; class Magnoliopsida; order Poales; family Poaceae; genus Dendrocalamus; species Dendrocalamus sinicus. Next base: position 17,353,843 of record CM070664.1, read on the forward strand.
AATTACAATGAACTCCACCTCCAACAAAGACATGCAGAGCTGACGACACTGCTTCTTGATGAAAGATAATGATTGATTGAAGTAGAAGATTATTGATAGACATAGCGCAATACGATGCCATGCCATAGCGCTGGGTGGCATGGGCAATAATATTGGCGAATCTAGTACTGGAATAGTCATCGAGGTAGAGTGCCAATTGACACTCGGCATGATGCAGGTTGGAGCCAAGTCAAAGTCAAGATGTAGAACGGAGTTGAGGTGAGTCAAATACCTGAGAGCAATAACCTCCTTGATGCCACTCTTGATGCTGCAAACAGGCGCCCCATGAATCTCTCCTCTTGGGGGCAGTGGCTTTAAACTCAAACTTCGAGCTTTGATACTATTTGTTATGAAATCGACAAGGCAAAGCATGAAACAATGAAAAACAATCAAGAACACAAGACAAAGACTTAATGTGAAAAACCCTTGCGGGAATGGGGAGAATTCCGTTCACATTATCTAGACCACAGACACATGAAGGCAGAATTCACTGTATGAGTAGAAGTTATAAGCATGGGGAACTTCGGCGCATCTCAATTGTACGCGACTACAGGGGGTACATATATAAGCTAGGGAACAGAGTCCCAAATGGAGAAGGAACAGAGTTATAGTCGGCAATGAAACAGAAATCTATCAAAAATAGGAATAGTAACCTTCGCGGAGACGAAAACAGCACCCTGCTCGAATAGTCTCAAAAATAACGGTGTAAAGTTGTAGTCAGAAGCACCTCGAGTAGCCACGTCTGACTCCAGTCGGTGTAGAATCCATCATGGATACAAAGATGATCCCAATCATACTATCCGATTAATCCTTCAAGCAGTTAAAAAGACCAATAGTGGTCAGACCCGACCAAATTCAAATTACAAACAATACAATATATTCTATTTCAAATATAGATTTCTGCAAATAAAGAACCGCAAGCCTGCATTTGTTCAACGAGTGCTCCTTGGTACTCGGGCACCATAGTCTAAAATAGGTATGTATCGTGTGCAAATTTTTTTTTAAATTTCTTGGATGTCAAGTCTAACTAGTTCAAATAAGTTTGAACAAAAATTCGAATTGTAATTGTCTTTTTTATGATAGTTTGATTGTAGGTATATGCTGATTATATATATATATTAGCAAAGTATATATATATATATATGTATGTATATATATATATAAAATAACGAGTGCTCCTTGGTACTCGAGCACCATAGTCTAAAATAGGTATGTATCGTGTGCAAATTTTTTTTAAATTTCTTGGATGTCAAGTCTAACTAGTTCAAATAAGTTTGAACAAAAATTCGAATTGTAATTGTCTTTTTTATGATAGTTTGATTGTAGGTATATGCTGATTATATATATATTAGCAAAGTATGTGAGCTAAATTCGTTCAAAACTTTGAATTTGAGTATAATTTTCAAATTTGTACGTTTCATTTGAATTGTTGTAGATGAGTATATACCATAAAACTGATAGTTTCAAAAAATATACCCGAATTTAGATGGAATTGATACGCTTATTAACTCGTAGCCGTCTGTGATAGTTGACTACCACAGACTGTTTGTAGTAAAAACCGTCTGTGATATATAGTTTATCACAGATGGTTTACAGTAAAAATTGTCTATGATATTAATATATTATAGACGATTTGTAGTTAAAATCATCATTGGCAGATAAGAAAAAGAAAAGATAAAAGAATAATGCGTCGTTGGCAGGAAACGATGGGTCACACCCACCAGTGAACAGGGCATCCGACTTTTCTGTCCCGCCATAGTACGTATACTATCATTTCCCATTTTATCATCACTATATTAAAGCCAAGGGAGTTCCCGACCTCCCACCCATGCCATGTCATCCATTTTGCGCAAAACCTCTTGCATTTTTTGAAATCACGTAGAGGTCCTCAGTTCTCACAAAAGGTCCCTGTTAGGGTTTTTTTTTCTGAAAACCCCTTCCACTTCACCGAAATTGCGTATCCTTTGCAAGATAGCACCATGCGCTTTTCCAAAATTACGTACCGATTCTTATTTAGTTATATACAGATCCTTACAGGTCTTCTGTTTTTTTGCCAAAAAGGCCTTCGGTTTTCTCAAAATTACGCATGTGTCCTCGATTTTTTTTAAAAAAAACTTCTACACGAATTGCCATCTCTTTTACTTTGATCCACACAGTAGCTAGTGCGACGTGACGCTGCACTTATGCTGCTAGTTATTATCATCCCTCGTCCGTTCCTTGATCGGATGCTGCTCGATGATAGTTCAATCACACGTCTACTCCACATAAATCCCCTTCCTAAATCTAGCTTTTCTGCTTCATAATATAACTTATGCAAAACAAACACACAAATGTCCAGACTAACATTATTCTTTCACTTTGGTAAGCTGCTAGGCACATTATTGTTTGTTACGTACAATCACATAACATAGCCCGATCATTCAACGATCAACATATCAGCTCCTATTGTTCTTTGAGAACAGAACACTGTTCCTAATAAAACAATTTTTTTTTTGCAATTCCTTCCGCAGAGGGGCAGAATTGATCTTCACTTCTTAAACAAGTTTTCTTGGTCCAACAAACCATAGAAACAAACTCATCAGTGCAATGTTTTCCACGTCATGTCTTGGCTTCTTTTCTAGTCGGTGATATCGCTTATCGTCCCATTGGTGACATTGTACTTCAGCTGCTTTGACGAATTCTAAAGACAGCAATTTGTCACTGCCTTTTAACCCTCTTCCCAGTCAATATCGTCTTCTTCATCACCAGACTCTTGGGCCTCAACATTCAAATCTGCCAATTTATATGTCTCGGCTGTATTCCCTACATCAGTTTAAACATATTAGACCCGGTAGTTGATACACAATCTTCAAATGTCTAAACATAAAACTGAAAGCTGACACATTTGAGATTTAAGAAATATCTAACATATGAACCTTTGATTCATGATGTTCAAAAATGTCCATAACCACATGCCAAGATGGAAACCAATATGGATAGGATAAAATTTATTCCCCAAACAGGAAGGATGCTTTCCTAATACGTCCATAGCAAAGTTTAGAAAATGCCATTTTCTTTTCCTTTAAGCACAGGGTCCTTTGCATACGTATACTTTATGGTTACTAAAACAAATGATGAAATTTCAACAATTCCAAAGTAAGGCACAACAATTAGTTCTTAATTCTCAAATCAATTATGGCATTCCTACAAACCGAGTCATGGTATTAGGTAACAGCTGAACAGTGTCAGCTTCAAGAAATAAAAAATACCATGTTCATCCTGTATAAAAACTTAGATTGTCAAACCCAGATAACAGTTAATTCACCATTTATTAGAAACATTAAATCAGCTCTGCTTTGTAGCTCCATACATTTACACTAAACGATATTATTGAAGCCAAGGAAACTAAGGAAGCATAAGATACCTGCAGGTTGGTCTTCTTCCCATTCAACACCCTCATTCTCATCGTCAGCATCCTCGCGTTTGGACTTCATACCCACCTGCCGTTTAAAATTAGATTCAGAAGCAAATGTCTGACCTTCATGCTGCATCCTCCTTTTTGCATCCTCTTCTTCCTGTCTTTTCCTCAGGGCCTCATAATAAGCCTTTATGTATTCATCCTACACAAAAAAAAAATAATTAATACAAAACCTTTCATAATAGTAAATAAATCTTGATTGTAAAAAGTCAATTTATGTTCATCCCTAAGCTGACCTGTATACTCTTCTCATCTTCTTTCGAGTCCTGTTTTTTGTCATCCTTGCCTTCTGATTTTTCATCCAGTTTAGATGGGCTACTGGTCTCTCCTCTCTGTTCTTTGGTAAGATTCATGCCTTCTTTGATCATCCATGGAGGTAATACTTTCAACGCTGTACCAGCAGTACCAGATTCAACACCTTCTTCCTTTACACCAGCACCTGACAATGCAACTTCGACCTGAAAAGCCAAACAAATACTTCATTGATCAAGTAACGGCATTATTGAAAGAAAGTAAAATAGATTATCAGTTATACAAGCTAGGAGGTGCATGTGTGATTGCATGTTAAACATAGATATGCATTAGTGAGGAAGTATGTTGATGGTGTGTCGACATCATAACATTATTCAACAAAAACTACAACTGTTTTTTCAATAACATCCTTTGTTAAAATTTGGAAAGAAACTAGTTTAGATTTGATTAAAAGAGTTTTTCTTATTCTGATACATAGCATGTGCAGACTTCTAAGTAGACAAGGATAGACATATGCTTGAAAAGTTTGGTGGGATATTGGCAAGGAGGTTGAAATATTACTTAATGGAAAAGTGCATATAACACCCAAACTTTGCTCAGAAATCTGTTCAACACTTCGAACAATGAAACTGGACATTTACCTCGGAACTTTGCAACCCAATTCAAATAACATCCTGACCCAGTTTTGGATGGTAGTATTGCTCATGTGATGTGATGAGTGGATGGTTTTACTATCTAAGATGACACGCTGGTCAAACTTATGTGAATGATAGGTAGGTCCCACATTACACTTTTTTTTTCTCGAACACGCAGGAGAACTGCGCATTATTATATTAAGAAGAAAAGAAACACAAACAAGACACACCCACTCACACCAAAGGAAACAAAATAAACAGACGCGCCCTAAATACACAAAACAGACGACCTCGACCCAAAATTAACTCCCATTCGGCCCCAGGGCAAGGAGGTAATTGATTCCTTGTGCCCCTGCCAAACTCCAAAAAATAAGCTCCTCACTAGCGAACAACAAAGCTCTAGCTAGGTTTGGAGAATCAGCATCAAACACACACCGATTACGAATATTCCACAAAGTCCAAGCTCCCAAAATGATGATGGAGTTGAGGCCCTTTCTTAAGTGAACAACCACTGCATTTGAACTTCTTTCCCACCAAGCATCAAAGGAAGTCTCATCAGATTGGGGGGTAAGCATTTGCAAGCCCACTCTACGTAGCAGGAAGAACCAGAATTCACGGGCAAAGACGCAAGTTGATAGCAGGTGGTTGATATCTTCTTCCTCTTGATCGCAAAGGGGGCAACAGGTCGGGTGTGGGAGGCCTCTTCTTGCTAGCCGATCGGCTGTCCAGCACCTGTCTCGGACAACTAACCACATGAAAAATCGGCATTTACCGGGAGCCCAAGATTTCCAAATCCTCTCATAGGGACTGAAAGCCACCATACCCCGAAATAGAATTTCATAAGCCGATTTTGCTGAATATTGCCCATCACTTGAAAATCTCCACACATGAGAGTCTTCTACCTCTGGCTGTAGCACAACTTCAGAGATGCTGTCCCAGAGCGCTAGGAACTCTGAAAAGAAAGCAGCCGACAAGGCACCCTGGATGTCTCTAACCCAAGAGTGATCTGATAGAGCCTCTAAAACAGTCCTCATCTTCCTTTTCCTGCTGGGAACCAAAGCCAAAACAAGGGGAGCCAAATCAGCAATGCTCTGGCCATGAATCCATCTGTCTGTCCAGAAAAGCGTCGCTGCACCATTGCCCACTACTGAAACCACAGCAGCAGAGAAGAAAGATTGGACACAATTATGGACGGAGATGTGAAACATATTCCACGGACGGTTAGGGTCTGTTTTTTTCAACCACAGCCATCTCATGCGAAGAGCCCAACCAAGATTTCGGAGATTAAATATTCCCAGACCACCAAGCTCTTTGGGGAGGCAAACTATGGGCCACGCCACCAGGCAATGACCACCCTTGGCCTCTTTCCTTCCTCTCCAAAGGAATCCCCTTCTTATTTTATCAATAGACTTGATGGCCCAAGGAGGAAGATCAATGGCCATAGCTAGGTAGATCAACATTGAGGTGAGAACATGCTGCACCAGAATTCGCCGTCCTTCCTTGGTCAACAGATCAGCCTTCCAACTGGGCAAACGTGCAGCAATTCGGTCAATATAAGGCTGCAGCTGAACTTTTGATACAGTCCTCAATGACAGAGGGGCTCCGAGGTATTTGCAAGGGAAATCCTTCAGCTCGCAGGGTAGAAGATTTTGAATAGCTGTTATGTCATCCTCTGAACATTGGATAGGAAACACATTACTTTTTTGCACATTCGTTTTCAAACCAGAGGCTTCACCAAAAAGGCCGAGCAAGTCAAGAGAAATTTCCATATCACTAGCAAGAGGCCGAAGGAAAAGGACCACATCATCAGCATAAATGGAGATTCGGTGATGCAAAGCTGTAGAGGATAAAGGCTGGAGTAAACCTACTTCTGAAGCCATAGTGACCAGATGACTCAAAACATCCATCACTAAAATAAAAAGCATAGGTGACAACGGGTCACCTTGCCTCAGCCCTCTCTGATGATAGATGGTCTCACCAGGGACGCCATTCAGGAGGACAAGCGTTGAAGAGGAGGCAAGAAGACCACTGAGGATGTCACGCCAAAGAATACCAAATCCCAACTTTTGTAGCACCTCCAATAAAAAACTCCAAGAAACTGAATCAAAAGCTTTAGAGATGTCTAGCTTGAGGAGCATACATGGTTGTCTTTGCTGGTGTAAAAATTTTGCAGTTTGCTGTACTAACATGAAGTTGTCTTGAATGAACCTTCCTTTGATAAAAGCACTTTGATTATGTGACACTAACCCATGAAGCTGGCCTGCCAATCTGTTTGCAAGAATTTTTGTGATGAGTTTAGCAAAACTGTGAACCAAACTGATTGGCCTAAAATCCTTGACGCACATTGCATCATCTCTTTTGGGCAAGAGTGTGATATAGGCTGAATTGAGGAGCTCAAAATTTCTAAATCTTCGCCCCCAAACAGCAGAGATCGCAGCCATGATGTCATATTTAATAATTGGCCAGCACACTTGATAAAAGCGACCTGTAAAACCATCGGGGCCTGGGGCTTTGTTAGAGGGCAAATCGGAGATAGTTCTCCAAACCTCTTCTTCTGAAATAGGGATTTCCAAGCAAGACAGATCATGAGAGGCAATGTTCAGCTCCTCAAGATTAATTGAGTGCTCTCGATGCAAGCTGGTGCCAAGTAAACCCTTGTAAAAATTAAAGATGACCCTCTCCTTGTCCTCATGTGTCGTGAGCACTTGATCTCCATCCAAAATTTTTCCAATGAAATTCTTCCTCCTCCGATGTCGAGCATGGAGATGGAAGAGCTTTGTGTTAGCATCTCCTTCCTTGAGCCACAAAATACGAGAGCGACATCTAGCAATTATTCTCTTCAAAGAGGAAAGGGCCAGAACATGTTTTTTCAGTTGTTGCAGGAGCCAGATCTCAGAACTGGACAACATTCGACTATCTTGAGCAATTTCCAACTGGTGAAGAACCTCCCGGGCAAGGGCCAGTTGGCTGTTGACGTGACCAACTCTTTTCTCACTCCAACTCTGCAGACTTCTACTGGTTGCTTGCAGCTTTTTTGCCAATGAATCAAAAGGACAGGAGGTAGACTGAATCGAAAGCCAAGCTGTCTCTACTGTTTCCTGAAAGCCCTCTAACCGCGGCCAAAAAGACTCGAAATGGAATCTCCTTCTGCTGGTTTTAACGTCATTTAAACCCAAAATAAGCGGGCAATGATCCGAATCCTCAGTTGCCCCACTTTGCAATAGGCAGTTTGGATAAAGCTCTTCCCATTCTACTGAACAGAAAACGCGATCCAGCTTGACCAGAGTAGGCGAATCTTGGCGGTTGGACCAGGTAAATTTGCGTCCATGCAGCGGCAACTCTTTCAGGGCTAAGTCATTGATCAATCTCCTGAATCTTCCCATCATAGCACGGTCTAAAATGTTATTGTTTTTATCCTCCTCCCTAAAAATGAGATTAAAATCTCCAACCAAAACCCAAGGCCCTTGACAAGCGGCCCGAATGTCTCTTAGTTCCTGGAGAAAATGTATCTTATTATCATTGCCCTGCGGTCCATAAACACAAGTTAACCACCATCCTTGACTCTGCTCGGGATCAAGGAAGATAGAGATACTGTGGGAATCAACCCTTGTGCAGCGGGCCGGGCCAAAGCAGTGACGCCAAGCCACCAGAATGCCTCCGCTTGCACCGACCGATGGAAGTTCCACAAAGTTGTCAAAATCAGACCCAAGAGACGAGAGCAGAGCTCTTCGAGAGGTCGTAACCAGCTTTGTCTCTTGGAGACAGACAATATCAGCTCTAGACGAATCCACAAAAGCACGAACAGAATCCTGGCGGGCCTTGGAGTTCAACCCTCTCACGTTCCAAGAAACAATTTGTTTAGGAATCATGGTAACAAAAACAAGACGACCAGACCAAGCAAAGGAAAAACGAATCAAGGCACAGGGGCCTCAAACTCTGGAGGCGGCCAGCCGAACAGAACCGCAAGTGCATTAACATGTCCTATTGAGAGAGGCTGTGCAAAGGTCTTGTTGTAGTCATCCAGAGCATCTTGATCAATCCCTTCTTTTTCTCCAATGATATGTAAAGCTCGCATCACACGTTTCTTGATTCTGGAGGGTTCAGGCTCTGTCGCCATCTCGACTCCAACTCCCGCCAGGCGACGGCTTCGGCGCGGAGGAGCATTTGGCAGAGCTACACGTGTTCTTGTTCTGGAGCTGCACGGTGTAACCAATAATCCACCAGTATTTTTTGATAACTTTCTGATGAAGATCTTCCCTGCACCGAGGGAAGAGAGGCGTACTCCGGCTGCAGCTGAGGGGGGTGTACACACAGCAGAGGAGTCGGTGCCCTGAATGCACCGTCTGGAGTAGACTCTGGAAAAACTCGATGGAGCCCTGACGAAGCGACTTGGATCAAGCGCGGCAGCCGTCACATTGGAGAGCGCTTGAGGAGAACGGGCTTCAGCAGGAAAGACTTGGAGTGGAGGTGGCCCTGCTGGAGAGCATATGACTTGCTCCAGAACTTTTCCTTCCAGGGCCAAAGGCCCAGGAACTGAAACAGGCACGGGACTCTCTGAAATAGGATCCGGCCTAAGCTGAGAAGGCCCATGCTGCCCTGGCAACAAAATAGGCCCTGCAACTACGTCTGGGGAGGGAACCATGGAGGGTTCCCCATGAAACGGGCCCGCAACCACCGCAGCAACAGGATCCAGGCGATCACCCTCGAGCCCAGGAACCGACTCATTAAGCAAGCGTGGGGGAGAGACCAAAGAATCCTCATCAAGTGCCTCGGGACTCGGCAAGGGATGGGAAGTTGGATCGACTGGATGCTGCGAGTTTCGCGCCAGACTTGAATCCGCCACCCTTGGCCCGAGACGGTCCGTCGCGGAGATTGCCACGTGGGTAGCAGAAGAGCCACCGCTGGTCGGCGGCCGACTCCGGGAACTGGACTCTGGAGAGGAGCGTCGACGCCTTCGCCGCTGCCAAGACTCGGAGTCAAGATCATCATCCGAGGATGACGAACTGAGGGCATCAGCACCCAAGGACGCCACCGTGTAGGAGATTCCGATGGTGTAGATAAGACTTCTCTTGATTGGAGGGTGATCATCGGTGATCACCGGAGGCTCAACGATCTCAAGCAGCTTAGCCTGGGGAATGGTCTCAGGGTGAGAGCACCAGCCGGTAAGACGGAACTTCTTCAAATCAGAACGATCAACAGTGTTGGGATGGAGGCGCAGGACCCAGCAGAACGGGGCGAGAAGGTGCTCTGCCGTCGCAAAGTTCCAGGCGTGAACTGGGATGCCAGAGAGCTCCACATCGACCAGCACGGGCAAAGAACCTGCGGAAGCCTTGGCCTGACGAGACCAGCGCCTGAGATGCAGCCGGAAAGAAGCAGTCCTGATACCACGACCATTTCCGTAAACTCTTGTCGCAGTTTGCTCATCCGGTAGAACCAGCAGGAAATCCTCAGGAGCCGACGGGGTGAGGGAGAAGGACTCTGCGGCGAGTCCGAAACGACCGATCAACTCCTCCCTAATCACCTCAGGGGAAGCCACCGGCGCATTACCGATGACCGAGACGAAGAAAGCGAAGCGAAGATTGTCTTCTTCTCTGGCCAGATCATTGGACCAATCAATGATGCACCTGTCAGTGTGCTGCACCGCCGTGGAGTCAGAGTGATCACCGGGGGCGACCAGGGCCGCTGGGGGATCAGGCTCCGGAGTGACCTCGCCATCATCGGGGTTAACCATCCGGTTCCTGCGACCAGAGGAACGACGTCGACGACGGCGGCGCCCCGAACGGCCAGCATCAGGCCCGCCTTGGTTACCGGGGCCGACCTTTGCCTGACGGAACTCCGGAGCAGAGCCAGAAAACTCTACATGGGGAGGAGAAATACGACGTAAAACGGACACCCTTCTTGGAGCTGCCAAAACCCGAGGCTGTGACGCAGCGTTCCAGCTCCGGGGGTTGAAGACACGGTGCTCGCTCGAGACCAAACGCCGGGGCGGCGGCACTCGTTGCTCCAGGCATCGGTTCGCGCGATGGCCCAAGCGGCGACACCTGAAGCAGCAAGTACGACGACGACAATCCGCCGCCCGGTGGGACCTAGAGAAACAATTGAAGCATTTGTTCCTAAGGTCCTCCGGAACCGGACGACGCACCACAGCACGGTTCCGACGACGAGAAATTCTCTGCCACCCGTCTGCATCCGGGCCACAGGCCCACCGACCGTGGCGCACCTCGGAGCGAACAGGACCAAAAAACATGGAGTTTAGGCGGCGCAGCGCCGGTGACGGAGGTGGCAGCGGCGGCGACGGCCGCTGCCGCGCAGCACGCTCCTCCGTCAAGGACTCCATTGGGCCAGGAGCAACCACCGATAGCAGGACGTCGCGATAGGAGGGTGCTTTCTCGGGAGAAGGCGAAGCGGAGCTAGCGGATGAGGGGCTGCCTTCACACCACCTCTCCAGCCTCGACCTTCCCACTGACTTGAAAGGAGGCTTGAAAGGACGGGCGTGAGGGGAGAGGGGCGAGGAGGAGGAGTTCGGCGCCCGCGGGGAGGGAGGGGAGGCCGGCCTAGAGGAGGACGCGGCCTTGACGGTGGTCGCCGGGTTCGGGGTGAACTCCAGCGGGGGGTTCAGGAGAGGTGGCCCCATTTATTAGTAGATAATCAAACTTCAGAGGGCCAACTGTAGCACAGTTTAGCAATGTGATTCCCCCATTACACTCTCCCCCAAATCGAAACAGCGGGAACTACAAAGCGGTCACTATGGAAGTACGGTTGGGAGCTCGGTGAGGGAGAAGCCCTTATGGCTCCACACAAGATTCCAAAACCCGGAACCGGAGAAATCCCGGCCGGCGGCTGGTAATGGTAACCGGCCGGTTACCGGAAAACTGGCAAAAAAACCGGTCACAATGTGAAAATCATAACTTGAATTTTGAGATGTTTTGAAATCAGTAACCAGAAAAACTGCCGGTAAAAACAAAAACCGGCCAAAATTTCAAAATAAAAAATTGATACCGGCCAGTTTTTTCGGTTATCAGTCTCCACCGGTAGAAACAGTAACCGGCGGTTACCAACCACCGGGATTTTGAACCCTAGCCCCACATATCATTGACTCAACTTGGCCAGTATGTCATCCTACATGCCAAAACTGCTTACTCATCGCGCCACGCAGACAATACCATCGTGCGAAACCGAGTCAGGGTGTTATTTGAACCGGATTGCAAAGTTCAAAGGTCAAATGTCTGATTTTATAGTTTAAAGTGATGGATGGACTTTCAAGTAAAGTTTGGGGTGTTATATGGACTTTTTCGTTACTTAATTACTATGTGTGTGCACATTACTCTACTATAAAATCCAATATACTTCAATCTATATGGCAGACTTACCTTTGTCTCTCCAAGGAACGGCATCGGTGTACCATTATACTGCCCCTGTGAGTTCCTAGATGAATCTGCTGCACTAGAGTCACCATTTGCAAAAGCACCAATATTTGCTCTTTCCCATGATTGCAAACTCCCAAACTCAGGAGCAGGCAGATCCTTGACCCTCGCAAGTTGTGATTGCAATGGCTTCAATTGTTCCTGAATCGGTACAAATATAAATAAGCCAAGCAATATATAAAACCAAACTCGACTAGATCATCAAGATTCTGAGGCACATAAATTTGCACGAGTAGAGGGGAAAAACGTTGACAGATTAGTATACAGGGAAATTACCTCCAAAAGCATATGAAACACAATTAACTCTTTTCCCAAAAATGAGAATACAATGTTATTGTCCCAGAGAGAGTACAGTATTCTAATTTTCTCATCCAAGCACTTCTAGTGATCTAATCTAATTGGTTAAAATATTTCTTGACTAGACTGCAACTGCAAGAGATGAATGAAAATTACATTGAACTTTAAGTAGACAGTCAAGAATCTGCAAATCGAAAGTTGTATAAGTAAACAAACAAAGCAACAGTTCTTAGATGATACTGCTGAAATGCATGTTATGCTGCACTCTTAATGCTGAAACTAAAGCATGTGTAACCTCTAGATTTATGGCAAAGTAGGTGACATTCACAACTGTGAAATGGCATTCACAAATGAGCAACTGTCTCATAGGTAGATGTACACATCAGTGTTACTGATGTGATCATAAATTCATAATTCGTGTATGATGAGTAGCATATTTATGCAAGCAATTTTCTGGGAAGCAAACCACTTATTGGGGAAAAATCAAAGAGAAAATTTCATGCAGCACTGAGAAAGGCAACCAAGAGAAAACTTATTTGATTTCTATTGCATAAAACAACCACCACTTCTGAACACCAGTTATGCTTGCATGTCAAAAATTTCCAATATTTTTGTTTTATTCTGTAATGTAATGTTTTGCACTCTTGTATAGTTGTATGTAAAATTTGACGTTAAGAGTTACAAAATTCAAAACAATTAAATAATTACCTCAATTCTTTGCTGCATATCCTTCAATTTCTCACGCCTACGCTTTCTTGCATTGTCATCACCATCTCCCATTTCCTCAGAAGCAAGCTTGTCACTCTCTGCAACTAGTTCACCATTGCAATTTTCACAATGGAAGTACTCATCCATGTAGCTTACAAGTTGCAGTGCATCGAAGGCTGAGTACCTGCATATAAGAAGAAAAAAAAGGCAGCTGAGTGTCTCAATTTTCCGTCTAGCACAGAATGAACTAGAAGTAAACTTAGTACCTTTTTTTACAGTTAGGACATATATAGTGTTGAATTGTATTTCTGCTGTCCAATTCATCCTTCAATTTTTTCTTCATGCGGTGTATCCGGTACCTTACAACATCACAGATCTGTGTTTCAGGAGAAGATATACCATGTCAACAATAATGTACATCAGATGATACAACAAGAAACAGATGGGAGATGAATGGACAAAATGTTTTTATTATTGCAATCCACGAATGGGGCTTTCAGTTATGGATGTCTATTGGGGAAAGCATTACAGCAGAAGAATCAAGCGGGCAAACAACTCCATCCAGGATTCGAAGTCCTCCCAGGCGTAGAGTCCAGTTCCTTTACGGAACGGCTTTGGGGGAAGTCCTTCCAGACTGACTAGAGATAAGATTGGTTTAGGAATCGGTTAGGGAAGAGTATCTCCTGTAACTTATAAATAGACTTCCTGCGTTTGGTCGGGAAGGTAGCGAAGAAATAAAGATTCTCTCTTCCCCAAAACCCTAACTCTCTCGGGTGGTTTTCAGCCACGGCGGAGCCAGAAGGTTCTCGTCGGGAAGAGGCAGATACTATCCCCTCTACCCATCCATACAACCTGAGATCTAGAACTAAGGCCCATAACAGATTGGTATCAGATTCCATAGCATTTGACGCACTCACCGCGGAGCTACGCGACTTGAAGGAGATCCTGAGCACAATATTAAAGCGACAGGAAGAACAGGCTGCTACCCATGCAAACCTTGAAGCTGCTGTCTTGGCTATTGAAGGGCGCGTATCTTCACCAACTCAGGACACCAACTCGGCAAATTCGTCGATACGATGTCCTGCCGATGATCCTCCTGCGGCTCCAACTCCAGGTCGGTTCTACAAGGTGGATTTCCCTTTGTTTGATGGCAATTCAGATCCTTTGGAGTGGTTAGCTCGTTGTGAGCAATTCTTTCGCGGTAATCACACCCTTGAGGAGGAGAAAGTCTGGCTGGCGACATACCATATGACGGGCATCGCAGCTCAGTGGTATTACAAGTTGGAACGTTCGGAGGGGATCCCCACTTGGGCCCGGTTCCAGAATTCTTGCCATCTGCAGTTTGGACCTCCTTTTCGATCAAACCCAGTGTCCGAACTTGCACTTTTGCGGCAAACAGGATCTGTTGAAGAGTATGCACAGAATTTCTACAAGGTGCTTTGTCGCGCTGATAATCTCTCGCCAGAGCATGAAGTTGGACTGTTCTTAGCTGGGTTGGGCGACCTTATCAAGTCCGATGTTGAATTGCAGAGTCCATCTTCTTTGGATACTGCAGTAAGTCTAGCCAAAGCTGCGGAGAGACATTACAAGCTCTTATACACTTCTGGATTGATTAGTCGTCAGCCGCACTCCAGTTCTCTGCCTTCGGCCGCCAAGTCTTTTCCAAAGCGGCCAACAAAGACCGCTCCTCTCAAGCCGCTGATGTCCTCTCGCTCCGCGCCACCAACAGGGACGTCAGTACCACCGCAGAGGGCTTTTCGGCGCCTCACACCAGCAGAAATGGCGGATCGTCGACAAAAAGGCCTCTGTTTTAATTGTGATGAGCAATTCGCAAGAGGTCATCGTTGCAAACGATTGTATTGGATTGAGATATTGGATGAAGATGATGTTCCAGCAGACGGTATTGGGGATCCCAATCCTCAGATTTTTCTCCACGCATTGACTGGAATTACTTTAGGAAATAATATGCAAGTCATAGTCATCATTAATCATCACAAGTTCCGCGCATTGGTGGATTCGGGATCTACTCATAACTTCATCAGTTTGGAGGCTGTTCAACTGGTCGCTATTTCTTTACAGAATCGCACGGGTATTCAGGTGGCGGTCGCCAATGGTGGCAGGATCCCTTGCCCAGGCTTTTGTCCATCCTTGCCGTTCACCATTGACCAGGAAGAATTCTCCATCAATTGCTATGCCTTATCACTTCAAGGTTTTGACTTAATCCTGGGTGTTCAATGGCTTCGCACCTTGGGCCCAATCCTATGGGGCTTTTCAAAGCTATCAATGTCTTTCTGGCATCAGGGTCACCAAGTCAAGCTGCTGGGTATACCGCAGAGACCATCATCCCGGCTGTTTGCACTCAATGAACCGACTAAGGAGCTATTACCTGCCCTCTTATCGGACTTCCAGGACATATTTCAGCAACCGTCGGGATTACCTCCTCAACGATTATTCGACCACCGCATTCACCTCTATCCAGGCTCCAAACCGGTGGCCGTTCGTCCTTATCGGTACCCCCATCATCATAAAGATGAGATCGAGAAACAGTGTGCAGACATGTTATCTCAAGGCATCATACGCCCCAGTACCTCCCCCTTCAGTTCACCTGTGCTTTTGGTCAAAAAGAAGGATAATTCATGGCGGATGTGCGTCGATCACGTGCTCAAATACCTGACTATCAAGGATAAATTTCCTATTCGGTTGTGGATGAGTTCTCGACGAATCAAGCATGCTAAATACTTCACAAAACTGGATTTGCGCTCAGGCTATCACCAGATACGAATGCATCCGGATGATGTTCATATGACAGCATTTCGGACACATCACGGCCATTTTGAATATCTGGTTTTGCCTTTCGGTCTCTCTAATGCCCCAGCAACATTCCAGGCTATTATGAATGCTATTCTCCAACCATATCTTCGCAAGTTTGTATTGGTTTTCTTTGATGACATCCTCATATTCAGTCCTTGGGCAGAAGATCCATGAAACTTGAGGAACATAAGCCACCGATCCACGAATGACCACCGAGGTATCTGATCCTGACACTGGTGGTATTTCACCAAGCATTGCAGAAATAAGAGAAGTCTTTCCTCCCTGCTTCCCACTATTGCAACTAAACTGCCAACAGGTACATCCAGATTGACATTTGACAAAGTTGGTCTCTCAGCCTGCCAATATTTGAAAAATTAGTTTCAAGCAACATCTTAAAAGAAGAGGGATAATTGTGATAATTGTGGTGTTAACAGAAGTACAAAAAAAGGCATATTGTTAGAGATGTTTCGCGCCTCCTCCCCTCCCGGCGCACCAGCCCCACGTCGGCTCCTACTCCAGGTCCGGCGGCCACCTCTCCGGTCTTAGTGCCGTCCCACCCGCCCCCCCCCCTCCCCTTGCACCGAGGGCTCCGCTCCTTCCCGCTGGTGGTCGCTCCAAGGCTCTTCGTTGGACCGACGATTGCCCTCCCTCTCCTGGCTCCATTGGAGCTTCTTCGGATCCTTCCCCACTTTCGTTCAAGGAGGCCCTCCTTGCTGGGGCAGCCTCGGCTTCGTGTTCGGCGGTCCCTGATGCTTCACCCCAGGTGACCCTGACCGCAACCTCGCAGGCTGGGCCTAGCTTGGCTGCGCCTCGTTTGGTTCTACGTCCGGAGGAGTGCAGAGCATCGCTGTCAGTAAGAAGGCCAAGGCCCGACGCTCACGGCTGGTGGAAGGTTGAGGGGCGGGGTTCTCGTCGTAGGCGCCTTGAGGAGGTGCAACGTCCTCGGCGTCCAGTCCCGGTAGACCTGCGAGGGAAGTGCTTCAATTGTTTCTCCTCGCACCATCGTGCGGCCAGCTGTCGGCGTAACCCCCGTTGTTTCCTGTGTCGGGCTTTGGGGCATCGCTCCTATGTCTGCCCACTTCGGCGTCCTGCTGTGGTCTCGTCGACGCCACGGCCTGAGCAGTTGATGGTGTGGCGTCCGGTTTCCGCAACATCCCAGGAGGCACAGTCAGGCATGGAGGCCAGGTGCGAGGAGGGTGCTGCTATTGGCCAGGGGCGGCGGCGGAGACGTCGGGCTCGTGCTCGGCGCTTGTTTGGACGTGCGTCCGGCCAGGCACTGTCCTCCCCTCCGGAGGTTAATGCAGGTGGTTCGGAGGACCCCTCTCCGCTGGCCTCGAGTGATGATGATCGCCCGGCCGCCGCCAACGTCCACCCCCAGAAGTCCAGGAGAATCATCGACCGGTCGAATAGCATCGTTCATCGGGAGGAAGTGCTTGCTCGTGCTCTGGTGGTCACGGTGATTGGAGAAAATCCGGGAGGCGCTGCGGAAACCATTAAAGCGTCAATCTCACGTCGGTTTGAGATCGAGGAAGCTCTGCTGGTTATTCACCGGTATGGTCCCGCGAGCTTTCTCTTGATCTTGCCAACGGATGACCTGGCGGAGAGAATTTTTGATGGTGGACGGGCGATCATCACCTCCTCCTGCCGTTTGCATGTCATGCGCTGGTCTCGTTTTCTCCAGTCCTCGGCAGCAAATCTTCCACATGCTGTCGAGGTCGAGTTGAAAGGCATTCCGGCGCACGCTTGGGAGCGGGCGACAGCGGAAGTGCTGCTCATTGATTTCTGTTGGATCAAGGACCATCACCCGGACAATTCTTCCCGGCGAGATGTCTTTCGGGTGACGGCTTGGTGTTCCAGTCCGAGCGACATCCCCACGGAGATGGATCTTCAGATTGTGGAGCCTCCTCTGTTTTTGGAGGGGTCTCGTCCAGTAAAGCGTGCTCTGTCTTATTCTATTGGTATTTCGACGGCCCCGTTCGAGCAGCCGTTGATGGCAGGGGACCCTCCTTCCCCGCCTCCGGCTGGCAATTACAATGATCGTGGTCGCCGCAGAAGACGCAGGCGTCCCCGTCGTTCTTCGTCGCCTCTCCGCGCGCGGCGCGCAGGTGGCCCTCGGCGACGACGGAGGAACTCATCGGGTTCTGGTGCATTCAAGACTGGGTCCACGGG
The DNA here is from genome assembly GCA_036346575.1 of Dendrocalamus sinicus. Lineage (NCBI taxonomy): Eukaryota > Viridiplantae > Streptophyta > Magnoliopsida > Poales > Poaceae > Dendrocalamus > Dendrocalamus sinicus. Next base: position 17,371,635 of record CM070664.1, read on the forward strand.
AGGCGGCTGCGGCCTGCCACGTGAGGCCCGGCCTGGGGTCCTCTGTTGAAGTGGCCACTTTCTTCCCGGGCGACGTTTCGGGTGGAGAGGCTATTGATGTCGATGTTGCTCTCCTCCCGACGAGGCAAAGAACTCCCCTGCTTCCGATGTGGCCCGGCGGTGTCCAGAACCCGAGGCGCCGTCGCGCGGATGGCGCCGGCGCTGTCGGTGACCACCTTAATGAGTCAGCCCGTGCATGGGGATTTGGCTTCGTTACCCTCCCGGGCACACATCCTTAATGACCAGAGCTGCAACATCCCCAAGGAACATCTCTGTGCTGCAGGGGTTTCGATTGTGGGGGATGGGCTGGGGGCGTTTTCGATGGACAATCCTGAGTTGGATTGCCTCAGGGAAGATTGCCAGACCCCTCCAGTTGTTGAAGCCCCCCCTTCCGTTCCTTCTCACATGGTGTCCAATTCTTCCATGGTTGCTCCGACGCGGGTGTATTATCGGAAACGTCGTCGTGATAGGCTTCTCTCCCCCTCCCAGCCTGCTGAGGGGTCGGGTCCGTCACCTCAATCACCCACAGCAGCACCTTGCCACAGCCTTGAGGTGCTTCGCAAGCCGGTAGACAGATTGCTTCCCGAGCCGGCCATCGATAAACGGAGAAGAAAGGCACTAGTGTCAGGGATGCCACCCCGTCGGAGCAGACGTGTTGCTGGCGTTAGTCCGTGCTCTCCTGGGCCGTTAATCACAGAAGCTCAGAGGAGGGTAATCCACAATCTCGGCTTCGGGGACAATGAGAAGGTTGACAGCAAGGCTCAAGATGACTATGCAAAACTCTTTGAGAAGCCTCTGCTCGCGCCAATGTGGCCGCTCTGGTCGCTATCTTTGGATGGAAATCTGATTTTGAGGAACATGTGTGCTCGGCAGGCGCAGTGTTCGTCTGTTGAGATGTTTGGGTCGTCCCTTGTTTTGTTTAACAAATGAATTCTTCTTCTATTTTGATTTGGAACGTGCGGGGTCTCAACCAAAAAGACCGGCGCAACTCTGTTAGGGATGTCATCTTATCTTCAAATGCTAAGATTGTTTGCCTCCAGGAAACGAAGGTCGCTAATATGAATCCACGTATTTTTCTCTCAGTGTTTGGTTCAGCATATGATAAATCCGTTGCTCTGCCAGCCAATGGTACCCGTGGAGGTGTTATAATCGCCTGGAAGAGCAATCTCTGTCCGGCTATTGCTTCTAGGATTGATGATTACTCTGTCTCAGTCCATTTCTCTGAACAAGATGGTCGTAATTGGTGGTTCACCGGGGTGTATGGGCCACAAGAAGATGACGAAAAGGTCCTGTTTTTGCAGGAACTAAGGCAGTGTTTGGTTCGAGGGACGGGGACGTCCCAGGTGGGATATCCCACTTTGGGGTGGTGTTTGCTTCCGGGACAAGCAGAGTCAAGGACATCCCACTAGGAATATTCCTTGTAGATCCGGGACCAGGCAATCCTCTTTTTTTCATGGGACAGAGTCATCCCACGTGGGATAGAGTCATCCCACCTCTTTGTTTTTTTAAGTACTATTTTGTTTAAATTTTTTAAAAAAAAACTCAAAGGCTTATGTATACAAACATATCAACAATAGCCTCCAATTTTTTTTTAAAAAAAACTCAAAGGCCACACATGTCCCACCTTCATCCTTCCATCCAAACAAAGGATGGGACCATTCCATCCCACTTTATCCTTCCAACCAAACAAAAAACAGGGATGACTCTATCCCCCTAACCAAACAAAAAATGGGATCATCCCATCCCAAAATCAGGGACAGGACCATCCCATCCCACCTTGTCTCTAAACCAAACACAACCTAAGGGATATACGGGCCTTGTGTAATGGCCCTTGGTTGATGGCAGGAGATTTTAACTTAATCTACCAAGCTATAGATAAGAACAATGCAAACTTGGACAGAGCTATGATGGGAAGATTCAGACGGTTCTTGGATGTTTTGGAGGCCAAAGAAATCCCCCTCTTAGGGCGCAAATTCACTTGGTCAAATGAGAGGACTTCTCCAACGCTTGTCGTTGGATAGGGCCTTTTGTTGTGTTAGGTGGGAGAGATCTTCCCGATGCCGCTTTGCGAGTCTTTGCCTCGGTGGTGTCGGATCATTGTCCCCTTGTTCTTGGTTTGAAAGTCGGCCTCCTGCAAGCGGAGGTTCCATTTTGAAAGTTTCGGACAAAAATACCAGCTTCAAAGAGGTCGCTCAGCAAAGCGGGATGCTTCCGTGCCGTCTTCGTGTGCGGTGGAGCGTCTTTTCTAAAGCTGCGACGCCTAAGCGGTGGTCTTCAAAGATGGAGCCAACGTAAGGTGGGTAATATCAAGCTGCGCACTGAATTGGCAAAGGAAATCCTTCATCGTCTGAAATTGCAAGGGATTCTAGGGATCTGTCTCTAGGTGAGGAAGGGCTGCAAGAAATTGAAACTCCATTGTCTAGGTCCGCATCCTCGAGCGCACTATTGCGAGGTTGCGTTCTAGAATTCTCTACTGCGTGAGGAGACGCAAACACATCCTTTTTCACCAAGAAAGCGATTTAGGAAGAAGAAGAATTTCATTGCTAAACTTCTTGTGGATGACAGTGGGCCGTGTCTCGGGAGGAGAAACATGAGGTGTGTTGAATTATTATGAAAATCGCTCATGCAGTGAGGAAAGGGAATCCACCATTGATCTCTCTTCTTGGGATACTTCCGCACGATCTCTCTTCCTTGATGATCCATTTACGAGAGAAGAGGTCCGGTCAATCGTTAAGGGCCCGCCACTTGATAAATCACCGCCCCGACGGCTTTCTCGGTCGCTTTTATAAATCCTGCTGAGTATTATTAAGGAGGATGTTTTGCGTGCTCTTCGGCGATCCAAAGATGGTCACGTGTTTAGATTTAAACTCCTCAACACAGCCTTCATCACCCTCCTCCCCAAAAACCAGATGCTCTAGAAGTGAAGGACTATCGGCCCATTAGCTTAATACATAGTTTTGCCAAATTGGTGACAAAACCTTGGCCAACCGCCTTGCTCCACTGCTGCCAAACTTGGTCTCAGGCAAACCAGAGTGCTTTTATCGAGAGGAGAAATATCCATGATAACTTTCTCTTTGTGCAGCAGATGGTAAGAGCCTTGCACCGAGAAAAGGAGGCGCATATCCTTCTCAAGTGGATATCTCCAAAGCGCTTGATTCAGTCTATTGGTCTTTCTTGCCGGAGGTCCCGCAATATTTAGGTTTTGGGCAGCGGTGGTGTAATCTCTTATGCCCGATCCTCTCTACTTCATCCACCCGGTTCTTGTGAATGGAGAGCCCGGTGATACTATTTTGCATCGTCGCGGATTGCGGCAAGGTGATCCACTCTCCCGATGCTATTTATTCAGTGATGAATGTGCTGAATTCTTTGGTCGAGTTTGCTACAAGGGAACATCTGTTGCAGCCACTTGCGATCTGAAAGTAAGCATAGAATTTCCTTTTATGCGATGATGCGTTGATTTTTGAGGCCCTCTTGCTCCGATCTGCAGACCTTTAAATTCATCCTTAATCTTTTGGGCAAGCCTCGGGCCTCGTAACCAACTCACAAAGAGTTCAGCTTCTCCAATCCATCGCTCGCTTGATGATCTACTTCATACTTGGACATCCTATCTTGTGCTATCAAGGATTTCCCTGCGTTTATCCGGGTATTCCGTTGTCAACGCATAAGCCTACCAAAACCGAGCTTTTACCTTTAATTGATAAGGTCGACCACCTCCCGGATGGAAAGCTTCCTGATGAACAGGCGGGCGTTTGGTTATGGTCGAATGGTCTTGACGGCCACTCCTATTTATCTTATGATTGCCCTTGATCTCCCAAAGTGGGTGATTAGAGCAATTGACAAGACGCGTCGAGGTTTCCTTTGGAAAGGTCAAGAACAAGCAAATGGTGGAAATTGTCCGTGTCTTGGAAAAGGTCCAGCACCCTTGGAATATGGAGGTTTGGGTATTCATAATCTTGAAACTCTTGGTTGGGCTTTAAGAATTCGTTGGCTTTGGGCCCGAAAAATGATCTGCTAGACCTTGGAATGGACTCCTGTCCAAGTTCCGAAACGCCTGTGCTATGTTTTCTTTGGCTATGGAATCCTTGGTGGGAAATGGGAGTCAACTTATTTCGGATAGATCGGCTTAATGGCAAGACCATGGCGAATTGGCACCAAACTTGCTCAAGATGATTCCTAAAAGAGTTTTGAAACAATGACAGCTTGCTCAAGCACTTCAAAATGTAGAAGGTGGGTGGTGATATTAAAGGAGCTTTGTCTGCATGCATTCTTTGTGAATATTTGATGATCCGAACTTGGTGGATAATCTTTCTCTTCTCCCGATGTCCAAGATCGCATCGCCGAAGTTGACTCAATCGGCATTTATAGTAGCAAATCACCTATGCTGCATTCTTTATAGGAACTATCAAGTTCTCCCCATGGAAGAGGATCTGGAAGAGCCGGGCGCCACGAGATGCAAGTTTTTATGTGGTTAGCCTTCAACAATCGGGTTTGGATCTGCAGATCGTTTGGCAAAACGTGGATTGCCTCATCCGGATGTTTGCCCCTTTGTGACCAACTGAGAGACTATACAAAGATTTGCTCATCTCATGTGTCTTTACCCGCAAGTGTGGTTCTTGATCCCGCAGTTGTTCGAACTGACGCCGCCGCGCTCCCTTGCCGCCAGATGTTCACTTCTCTAATCGGTGGAGGAAGGCTATGAGAAGAGTCCTAAGGAGATTCACAAAGGTTTGAATTCGCTCATCATTTTAGTATCCTGGGAGGTTTGGAAACACCGAAATTTATGCGTGTTTGAAGGAGCAACACCTAATAGTAATTTGCTTCTTCAGACCGTTGGAGAGGAATGTGCTGCGTGGTGCATGGCCGGTGCTTCTAAACTCAATGAGCTACTCATAGGATCGCTTCCCCAAGGTGCTTAGGCTCTAGGGATCCTTGGTCTTGTTCTGGTCATGTCTTAGTGGTTTTTGTGTGTAGGGTATATGGGAGGTGGCCCTTCTTGAGTTGGGCTTTGTTGACTCGACTCTTTGTACTCTTTGTACTTTTCTCTCTTAATGAAATGACACGCACTCTCTGCGTCTGCTCGAGAAAAAAAGTCCTTCTTGGGCGAGCATTTGTGCCATATCGTAGCAGCTTTCTGGTCTTCTTCGCCATCATCAACTCTTCCTCAAGCAATCCAAATGTTCTTTCAAGACAACCTCGCCATACCGGGTCATGTGGTCTCAGCAGAGGGGGTTTTGATGGACCCGTCCAAAGTACAGGACATTCAGCAATGGCCGATTCCTACCTCACCTAAACAATTGAGGGGATTTTTGGGGTTAGCAGGATACTACCGTAAGTTTATATGTCACTTTGGATCTATTGCTGCACCTCTAACCCAGTTGCTCACCAAGGATGGGTTCTCTTGGTCTCAAAATGCGAATGATGCATTCACTGCCCTAAAGGAAGCTCTCTGTCGGCCATCCTTCTTGACTCTTCCAGACTTCACAACACCCTTTATAGTTGAATGTGACGCATGAGGCAGCGGATTTGGGGCTGTACTCCATCAGGGCTCTAAGCCTATTGCTTTCTTCAGCCGAGCAATCCCACCACACCATGCCAAGTTAGCTGCTTATGAACGCGAACTCATTGGATTGGTCAAAGCCGTTCGCATCAAGCGCCACTATCTTTGGGGCAAGGCATTCATTGTGCGAATCGACCATTATAGCCTGAAATTCTGCTAGATCGAGACTAAACACCATCCTCAACACCATTGGGTCAAGAAACTTTTGGATTCGATTTCCAAATTGAATTCAAGCCTCAAGCGCACCAATATAGTCGCCGACGCCTTGTCTCGCCGCGATGAACAAATGACCTTATCGGCCATTTCAATGCCGAACTTTCAATTGCTGACTGAGCTCAAGGAAGAACTCCGTTCACTGCCAGAAATTCAGACGCTTCAATCCCAGTGGGCATCTCAAGAACTTCCTCCCAATTGGACTTGTGTTGATGGTTTCTTTCTGTACAATGGGCGGATCTTCATTCCCACTTCGACAGTCTATGTACAGCAGATTATCTCAGCTTACCACTCCATCGGTCATGAAGGAATCCAAAAATCATTACACCGCATCAGACAGGACTTCTATATACCACAACTCAAAAAGCTGGTTCGTGCTCATGTGACCTGCTGTGTTACTTGTCAACGCAACAAAGGGGATCACCTTCACCTGCAGTCCGCTACACCCTTACCCATTCCACATCAGATTTGGTCGCACATCTCAATGGATTTCATTGAGGGGTTTCCTCGCGTACACGGGAAATCTGTAGTCTTGACGGTGGTAGTCAGATTCTCTAAATACGCTCATTTTGTTCCATTGGCACACCCCTATACGGCTCAGTCCGTGGCTAATGCATTCTTTGAGGCTATTGTCCGGCTCCATGGATTCCCCGAATCGATCGTCAGCGACAGGGATACCATCTTTACTAGCAACTTCTGGAAGGAACTCTTCAAACTGGCCGGTGTCTCTCTAGACATGACGTCAGCCTTTCACCCGCAAGCTGACGACCAGAGCGAAGTTGTCAATCGCACCATCGAAATGTACCTTCGTTGTCTCAGTGGTGACCACCCTCGTCATTGGGTTCGATGGCTTCCGTGGGCGGAATTTTGCTACAATACTTCTTATCACTCAGCCCTCCGTTGTACACCATTCCAGGTTGTTTATGGGCGCTCTCCACCAGCCATGATCCCTTACAAAGAAGGTACAACTTCCAATTCTGCGGTCAAGGCAAATTTACGCTCTCGGGATGAATTTCTGCTTGAGATCCGAGAACGTCTATTACTAGCTCAACAGCGCATGAAGGACTTTTACGACAAGCACCATCGGGAAGTTGAATTTGAAGCGGGCCAATGGGTCTTACTCAAACTTCACCATCGGCAAGCCGTGGGTATCACAGCAAAGTTTTCCAAATTGTCACCCAAGTTCTATGGCCCTTATCAAATCATTGAGCGGGTGGGTCCAGTGGCATATAAACTTCAACTGCCTCCTTCGGCTAGAGTTCACAATGTTTTTCATGTGGCTTTTCTGAAGAAATTCATGGGTGATCCACCTTCCACACCACCAGCATTACCGGACATCCTTCACGGTCGAATTGTGCCCACTCCTTCCACGATTGTCCGCTCCCGTCTTCATAAAGATAAGTGGGAGGTTCTTGTACAATGGGCTGACCACTCACCATCCGAAGCTTCTTGGGTACCGGTTCAAGACTTCAAAAGGCAATATCCTCACTTTCAGCTCGAGGACGAGCTGTTTCCGCAGGAGGGGGGAAATGTTATGGATGTCTATTGGGGAAAGCATTACAGCAGAAGAATCAAGCGGGCAAACAACTCCATCCAGGATTCGAAGTCCTCCCAGGCGTAGAGTCCAGTTCCTTTACGGAACGGCTTTGGGGGAAGTCCTTCCAAATTGACTAGAGATAAGATTGGTTTAGGAATCGGTTAGGGAAGAGTATCTCCTGTAACTTATAAATAGACTTCCTGCGTTTGGTCGGGAAGGTAGCGAAGAAATAAAGATTCTCTCTTCCCCAAAACCCTAACTCTCTCGGGTGGTTTTCAGCCACGGCGGAGCCAGAAGGTTCTCGTCGGGAAGAGGCAGATACTATCCCCTCTACCCATCCATACAACCTGAGATCTAGAACTAAGGCCCATAACACTTTCATATAGGGGTGAGCAAAAAAATGAAAATATACGCCAATGAACAGAAATGTAAACAATAAATGCAATGTGGCAATCACCTATAGTTGTAATATTGATCAAAATGTCAAGATAAGAGTATAAGCTAAGAATTAGAGACAGAGAAACAAAGAAATATTGTAAATATCACCAGCATACATGTCCACAAAATGTATAGTGAAGTCAATTCAATGGAATGTGTAGATGAGAAGGTTCACTTGCATGATATTTTGCCCACATCAGTTATCCTATTACTGTTCAACTAAAATTGTAAGATGCCCAGTTGAACTTAACTATTCACAACAGTAATGCTTTGTTAGCACAGCTTATCTATGTTTGGTTTGTATCCCTACAAACAAGTAGACATGCATATAAGCACTGCAGGCACCACATAAGGATAGGGTACCACAGTCATCATGTTCCTTACTGTCTAGGGTAAATCTTATGTTCCATACAGTGTAGATTCAGATAGCCTTATGTGAAGGATAGGTTTAAGTGTTTAACCAAGATATGCACACACCACATCACACAGTGGGCAAGTAAACCTAAAAAAATCAAAGAAATGACTGTTACGTGGCTTCTAAGAGTTTCTATACCCAGATTACATACTAACAAACAGTAAAAGTCTGATGAACCATAATGATGACAATACAACTTCCATAGTATCTACCCTGACTTGGGATAAATGACTGAACACTAAACAAGTGTGAACCCAACAGGTCAAATATGCCAAACCACACTAGCTTTTCTACACTTTTGTATGATTCTCTTTTGCACTAATAGGCCTATCTCTCTCCCTGGTGCCTAGCGCAGACTAGTCCTGATTAAACCTTTCTGAAATTCAGAAATTTACTAAATCGTGGTCCCACATATTGTGGAGGGGATGTCTTCTGTTTGCACATCTGGACAATGGTGTTTATCTTACGAATTGTGATTACAAGTACGCCCAACATGGGGATGTCTTCTGTTTGCACATCTGGACAATGGTGTTTAATTGTTTATCTTACAAATTGTGATTACATGTAGACCCAACATTTTGTACAATTTTTCAAACGACAATCAGGACAGAATCTGGACAACATATTAATACTAGAATTCACCCTTCTTTGCAAATCAAGGCAATCAAAAATGCCATTTAGCATAGAAAAGACCAACAAACATGAAATGTCACTCTACTTTTTTCAACGGACTATACAAATCATGCATTGAGATGTTGCAATAACAGATTATAAAAAAGATACTTCTTATAAATAAGTAAATAAAGCCACTATAGAAGTCTTTCTTTAAGTAGCCTTGTGTGAAGCATAAGTTTAACCAAGATTGCACACACCACATCACACACGCAAGTAAACCTAAAAAAACGAAGAAATGAATCTTCCGTGGCTTCTAAGAGTTTCTATACCCAGATTACATCCTAACAAACAGTATAAGTCTAATGAACCCTAATGATGACAACACAACTTCCATATTGTTTATCTACCCTGACTTGGGATAAATGACTGAACACTAAACAAGTGTGAACCCAACAGGTCAAATATGCCAAGCCACACTAGCTTTTCTACACTTCTGTATGATTCTCTCCTTTGCACTAATAGGCCTATCTCTCTCCCTGGTGCCTAGCGAAGACTAGTCCTGATTAAACCTTTCTGAAATTCAAAAATTTACTAAATCGCGGCCCCACATATTGTGGAGGGGATGTCTTCTGTTTGCACATCTGGACAATGGTGTTTACCTTACGAGTTGTGATTACAAGTAGACCCAACATTTTGTACAGTTTTTCAAACAACAATCAGGATAGAATCTGGACAACGTATTAATAGTAGCATTCACCCTTCTTTGCAAGTCAAGGCAATCAAAATGCCATTTAGTATAGAAAAGACCAACAAACATGAAATGTCATTCTACATTTTTCAACAACTATACAAAACATGCATTGAGATGATGCAATAACAGATTGTAAAAATGATACTTCTTATAAGTAAATAAAACAACTATAGAAGTCTTTCTTTAAATAAAGAACAAGAGCCACCCTTTTATTTGTGCAAGCAAAAATATCTAACAACCACACAACCACAAGTTTAGGATAACTAACCTGTGCATAGTCCAAGCAACAGTACGAATGTGTGTGCATCTTTACTTTCTCTTCTCCCTCCTTAGTACCTGGTTGACCATCACCAGCAGCAGCTGCTGCGGCGCTATATATTTTTGCTCCTTTTGCTGACTGCAGCAACCAAGTGAAAGAAACAAAATCAGAAAAGAAGAGAAGGAATGACAACATGCCCCCCCCCCCAAAAAAAAGGGGAGGACAGAGACAAATAGACAGAGGGACTATTTACTTTCAATTAATGCATTTTTTTTATCAAGCAACACACACAAGATGTTGAAAATTGTATGACAATCACCTCCATATTTCCAGGAAATAAAAACATATAACTATTTGAATATATGTTAGAATATATATTTGGCATGTATTGTGTGTCCTGCAGCAAATCACCAACTTCACCGCAGAGAAGTTTAGCTGGAGAAAATCATCACACATGCATCACACCTAACGCAACACATTCTCTGACCACTGATGTACTATTTTCTTTACTGCTTAACAACATTTGAGAAAATAATCAAGAATATTTTTGCGATCATCTGGTGGAGATATAAAGTAGATCATGCCCCCAAAAAATTCAAAATGACAAGATAATGGACCCACAATAACATGAGCAATAAAAAAACTAACCTCCTTTCGGTGATCTCTTGTCACTAGCTTCTCTTCTTCAAAGAAACGGAGGATACGGCGCAGTTGTTTCGAGTGGAGCTTTAATGATTTAGCCAAATCTTCCTCTCGGACCCACTGGCGTCTAAGGGTGAAAGTACAAAAAAAATTGCATAAATCAACATAGCCAACAAACAAATAGTTGTACACCAAAGAAAAGAAATATTTGAAAGAGGGTCAAATGTGGTGATGACAAAAAAAGATTAAGCTAGTACTTCATAAAGACTATTTTGAAAGCAATTAAAAATTTTCGTTCATTTGAGGGCCAGGTTGTGTCTAACAAACCAGTGGGAACGGGGACCTCTAGGGATTTTTCAGCCCCCTAGTGGATTGAGTATGTAAATACCCTCAACAACTGTGGTCATCTTTAATCAACAAATTTTACAAACAGAATAGCAGATACGAAACAATCTAAGGTAACAGAGCATCAAGTTCTGCTAAAGTAGCTGTGACATATCACTAACCATCTTAGAGTTGGTTACTAACTCAGCTCCCTAAACTACATTTCGGCCCATGTGGAGTGAGTCCTCCATCAAAACCAAACCATCAGGGGGAAATCACCAGTTTGTAGTTAGCTGCTACCATGGTCTCCTAGAGTAATTTTGGGTCGATACCAAGACCTCCATCGAAACCATCCATCCAGGACAACAGGAGCCATCACAATGTTCACCAGCAGCGATCTCAATCTCCGGTATGGCAGAATCAGCCCACAATCACAATCCCCGCATGTACTTTTTCCATTTTGGCAACTCTCGACAAAGACATTTTGCTAAACTTCTCAACTCTTGCAAGGTATCCGATTTTCAAACTATCCAACTAGACCATTTAGGAGAGAGAAATAAGAGCAATAATGTCATAGCCTCATAGGCCCCAGACGTAACTCCGTTTGGTCGACCCACAATTCTACCTACGGGAAAAAAAATCCAAACCTGGCTGCGCCCTAAGCGTACGAATTCGCATAAAAATTTCACCAGATAGCGCCAGTTTTGGGCAGAGATTTTCCTTGTACCTGGTGAGAGCGTCGAGGACGACGACGGCCATGCCCCGGTTGTCCCCGCGGGAGGTCTTGGGCTGGTTGTCGCCCTTCGTGGAGATGTCGTCGTAGAAGGCGCGCCCCGCCAGCCTCACCAGCCTGCCCCGCAAAGATCAGCGACGAAAAAGTGGGATAGTTCTTGTGCTGCTACGGCTAGGGTTTGCAGGGAGAGGGGGGGGGGCATCAAAACTCACCGGTTGAAGGGCTCGATGGTGCCCATGGGGGCGGCGGCGGCGTGCGGGTGGATCAGGATAGTAGCTGCTTCGCCATGGGCGCCGGCGGGTGGGTCTCGGGTGGATTCGGGAGGATTGGGGGTCGGCCCTGTAGTGCGAGGATGGATTATGGGAGCTGACTGGAATTGAGCTTTTCTGTTCGTTTCCTTTGCTTAAAAGCTAGGGGTTTATAAATTGATTTAAGATAAAAACTAGCTTTAAAGTATAAGTCAAAAAAACTAAACCTAAATAAACAGAACGTAAGGGAAGCCAAGAGCTTTATTCAATTTCAAATGAAGAAGTCAAATTACAATCAGACCAGAAAACTCAGTGAAATAACCTAAAAATTCAAAAAATTTGAACTTTTATTTGAAATTTTGCTTGTATTCTCTCCTTTCCCAATTTGGCAAGCTCCCCAAAATCCGCTTTCCCTTTTTGGTACCCCGCTTTCTCCTTTTCCTAGCGCCACCGCGCAAGGGCGCCGCTTCACCGCCTCCCTGTTCACCCGTCCACGCGCGCTCCCTCGCTTCGCCGGTTTGTGGCCGCCACTCCTCGCGTGTTCACACCCGGCTGTCAGCGCGGTCCCACCAGTCAACCTCGCGCTCCTGCTCTTCCCTCGCTTCGCGCGTCGCTGTTCGCACGCTCGCTCCTCTCACCGCAGCACAGCTCGCTCGCTTGCTGCTCAAGCTGTGCCCAGGGGTCAAACCTTTGCCAGTTTCTGAAGAGAGACAATGCCACCTCGCCCCTGTTCTCTGCGCGGCAGCAGCCCTCACCCTATCTCTTAGTTCCCACGAGAGAGACACATTCCCGAACCGCCTCTCCGTGGCTGCTGACACTCCTTGCGTTATAAGCTTTGTGACCACTGCAGAACACTTCATACCACTCCCACGAACCCTCTCAACCCACCAATTTCAGCTCAAGACGACCGCATCACCGCCGGTGAGCCCTAGCGGCCATTCCCTATTTCTGTTGATAATTTTTCGATTCCTTACTCTAACACGGTCTTCTTTACTCCCTAAACACGATGGTGAACTCGCCTGAGCACGAACGTTCGCCGGAGGCCTTGATGACTGAAGTCATCGCCGGCTGAGAGGCCTCTGTCGTGGCCAGCCCTACTGGGCCTTTCCCGACCCAAACCGCCACTGCCATCGTGATCCTGATACTCCCTAAATGGATAAACAGCCCCCCAATTTTGCCGGAGAACCTGTAGAAAACCATGGCGCCACCGTGAAGGCCGTCGCCAGCCACCGCCGTTCATCCCCTCACCTCCCAAAACCCCAAAATGGATTCCTGAGCTCAAACCGCCCCCTTCTGCACCATCCATTCCTCCGGAGAAGCCTTGTTGACGCCGCTTCGCTTGAGCCATTGTGCTCTGTTTTCTGCCGGAGAGGGAAGCTGGAGGTTGAAGACGACCTCTCGGGGGGCGATGTGGTCAAATCTCAGCCGTCGGCGCCCGTTAACTCCTTTCCATCCGAGGCGTCAGTGTAGGGCGTGGATGCGTGCGCGTTTTGGGACTTTGGCCGCTCGTGAAGTGGGCCACAGGCCGACCGGCCTGCTCGGCCGCGCGGGCGAAAATCCGGCCAGGCCGCACTGTGCGGTTGGGCCGAGCCCAACACTGTTCATCCAAGAAAATTCAGAAAAATCATTGAAAATCCTAGAAAAATCTAGAAAATCCCAAAAATATACCATTTTGATTGTCTCGATGTCGTGAACCTATTTTTTTTACTTTCATTTCATCAAATTCAATCCCAAATAAATTCAAATACCTCCATTTGAATTTTATGCAATTTACTCCTTTTTAATTAGATTATTTTTCCTAATTTGGTTATATTCAAGTGTGGACTTATGTTGTTATTTTATGTGTTTACGCTAGCTTCCGATCTCTCTGAAGCGATGGTTCAAGGATCAAATCCAAGCACCGAGGTTTACGAGATTGTCGAAGTTTCCGATCCGTAAGGCAAGTTACAAATTTTTTATCATATTGAATCCCCTGAAATTTACATTATTTAATTAATGTATTTTCATTATTGTTAATTGTGAAATGTTAATTGATTAAAATAAATGTTTAGAATGACATGCTAAATAGTTAAATCCTACCACTGATAAATACCCTGTTTAATTGGTGGCCTTAGTAATAATTAAAATATCATGTAAATATTTGTAGATTATCACATTCAAAAATTTGTACTACTAAGTGACTTGGCCGTTGGTACTGCATTCAAAATAAAACTGCATCCATTCAATGTAATAAAACCAGTATATTCCCACCTTGAATATCCTTGCAAGTAGTAAATTAGGGTTTATCCTTATAACTTGTTGAGTACGATTGTACTCATAACTTGCTAAACAACAACAGAAGATCAATGGAATCAGGAAGTCCCAACTGAAGACGAGGTTCCCGAAGAGCCTTTCTTCACAGAGGATGAGTGGTTTTAGGTCTCAGCTGTGCTCAGGCCGCTTGAGAGTTTCTGTGATGTATGTTAATTTTGGGCTTGTGCACCTCTGTAAAAACTGGTTGTTAAACCGTTTGTTGTAATAAAAGTTGGATATTTTGCTGTTGATTTTTGAGTAGTTGCGGGGATTACTAGCACCTTCAGAAATAGGGGCGTTACAGAGTGGTATCAGAGTAGGCTTGCTTGACCCTAGGTTGAGACCTAAGGGGAATTAGGAGAGCTGTTTTATAGCAAAACCTAAATGAAAAAGGTAAAAGGATTTATATAAAATATAAGTATTATTGCTGTCTTTTCCTTCCTTGGTGCTGTCTTACCTATCTTAGTTTATTTCTGGCTTAAGTTTTGCTTTTTGCAAATGATTATGTTAAGCCTTGTCTAATCTCAAAATTTTTGTTGTTAAGCAGATGGTGCACTTTGTTCATTCAAGGCCAGAGAACATTGTGGGATGGTTGTCTTAGCTCTGGGAGATGCATCAGTTTTTGGGAGCTACAAATTGGCACAAACCTGTCTTCCATGCCGTGACCTAGTATGTGGATGATGAACGCTATGACTAGAAGGCATGGGTTGATCTGACCCCGCTACCTGTTCGTCCAGACAGAGAGCGAAGGTTTTATGGTAATAGAATTAAAGAGTTTGATGCTGTTCAAGACGCTGCCAGGAATGCAGTATTGTACCTAAGGAGGTATTACAATGCTGAGTTCGATAAGTCTCCTTTTGATATGGTTCCCCAGACTACCTATAGAGGAAAGACCTATGCAACTCCACAACCGAGAGATGAGGATGACCCACGCCTGGGGGTAGCATCGAGCTATATAGTCCACCAGGAGACTATGTATTCTCGAACCCTCTAGGAGTCTCAAGAGCTACACAAGCAGCTATATCAAGCCCAGCAGGAGATACGTGTGTTGAGACAAGACATCCAATGATGAAACATGGTTGAGGCCAGAGAGATGTCGGATTGTGGAGAATCCCCTCATGTGCCTACAGATCCTGCTCCATCCCAGCCTTGTCGACGCCTCACTGCCCGGGGCTATCATCTCCTATTCTGTCCAGTTCGTTCTCCAGAGCCACGAGTCAGAGACGATGACAAGGGCAAGGGGCCAGCACAGGAAGACGACGATGATGATGATGAGGACCCGGAAGAGCATATCCACTACACTTCAAGAAACCCACCATCCAGTGGCTAGTGAAGATCAGAGGATGAGCTCCAGAGGCAGGATTTTTGTGAAGCAGTTGGGCTAGTTTAGTTGGCGGTAGTCTAGTTTGTATCCAAGTAATAGTCTTTTGTGGTTGTAAGGCAGGTTGTAAAATAAACTCTAAGCAGTTTGTTAAGATTTGTTGTTAATAGTATCTCTATCTTTCTGCCTTCAAAGAGTCTTTCTCCTTGTTCACTCTAGCTCTTATCTCATTCGCTCTAAACTCATCTTGAAATTCAAATTCTCACCTATCCGATTTTCTTGAAAAGCCACTGCGAAGCTAATTTCAAGCTCCTCACCGCAGAACCAAGATGGTAGGAATGGAACCAGATCCAAGAAATCAACCAGTAGAACAAGATAATGCTGTAGGAAACCAATCTGCTCTTGCTAGTATCTTGGCCATGATGGAACAAAATAGGCATTGGGCAGAAATGAACCAAGCAAGATTAATGAAATAGCACTCAAGATTACTTGAACAAATTGCAATCAGGACAGCTTCTTCAAGTGGTTCAGCAGGAATAGCTCTTGGTAGAGAAGGGGCACAAGTTACATCAAGATGAGCTGATTTTCAGAAGACTAGACCCCCTACTTTCTCAACGTCACTAGATCCTTTGGCAGTAGAGGATTAGTCAAGACATGTAGAAAGGAAACTAAAAACAGTACAGCGTGATGAGAGGGAAAAAGTATTGTATGCCTCTCATCAACTCAGGGCCAAGCTGCCACTTGGTGGATTAACTTTCAGACAATGCATGAAGACAGAGAGATTTCTTGGAAAGAATTCTAAGAATCTTTTCGTCAAGCTCATATCCCTAATGGTGTTATTCAAGTAAAGCGCTGAGAATTTTAGCACTAAAACAAGGGGGACGATCAGTTATGGAATATCTACATCAATTTAATCAATTGCAAGATATGCCCCAGATGATGTTAAGACAGAAGCTAAGAGGATGGAGAGATTCAGGGAAGGCTTGCAAAAAGTCCCTAAAATACCATATTTCAGCTATGGATTTTAAGGACTTACCTGCCATGGTAAATAAATTGATTACATCTGAAGAAGCAAGAAATAAGATGGAAGAATCATGGAAGAGGAAAGCAATGCAAAGATCAACATCATCCTCTAGTGCTCAAAGAGGGAGAACACTAGCACCACCACAAAATTAGGGGTGCAAACGGGTCGGATTCGGATGGATATTGTTGTTACCATATCCTAACCCATATTTTTTCTCCGGATTCGGCACCAATCGGATTCGGTATCAATCGGATTTGGTGCCGGATCGGTCGGGATTAACCCGTTTGTAAGGAATGTATGCAGTACAGCAAATGGAGTAGGAGGATGTACTGTCAAGAACTTGATGTTACTGCTTAATAGCTGATGTGGAAGATTTTATTTTACCATTGCAAAAGAAAATGAAACGTCAAATAGTAGCACTAACCTGAAATCAAACTTGAAGACGTATCGGATTCGGACGGATATTACTGTTACCGTATCCTAACCCATATTTTTTCTCCGGATTCGGTACCAATCGGATTCGGTGCCGGATCGGTCGGGATTAACCCGACCCGTTTGCACCCCTACAGAAAATCGACAACGGTCAACTCGCCAGGTGGTACTCATACCACGACCGCAATATAATGCTCCTCAGCAGGGTGCCAGTTCTCAATCTCTGATGATAAGATGTCACACCTATGGAGGAAATCATTACAAGCGGAATTGTCCACAAAAGACAAATGCATGTTATCATTGTGGCCAAGTTGGACATTTCAGAGATCAATCCCAAGAAAGGACTGCCTTCTGAAGTGGCAAAACTTCAGACCAGAACTCAACAACCAGATGTAAAGCCAATTATATTGCAAACAAGACCTTCTGCACCAAGACCAACAACACCAGCCAAAATCACAGTGGGAATGCCTACAGGGTCTTCCACATGCATGTCTGCAGGTAGAGGCAGAGGCATAGTAAATCCAACATTTCAAGCAAGAGTGAATCATCTTTCAGCGGAGGGTGCAGCCGGGGCAAATGACGTCATTGTAGGTATGTTTCCGATCAACTCCAAGCCTGCATTGATTTTATTTGACCCTGGTGCAACACATTCATTTTTATCCATGGATTTTGTCACAAAAAAAATCAAATGCTAGTTGTTTCATTGCAAAAACACTATGCTATTCAAACACATGGAATTAGGATGGAATCTCATTTTAGGTGTAGTGACATGACCATAGAAATCCATGGGGTGGAGTTTAAAGCCAATTTATTGCTGTTAGATATTAAAGGAATAGATCTTATCTTAGGAATGAATTGGCTTACTAAAAACAAAGCCATAGTGAGTTGTGAGAATAAAACAGTGACACTGACCAATCTTGAAGGTCAAGAGATAGTGGTAAGGACTAATCATGATTTAATACAGAATATGAAGAGATGTGTACACAGTGTGCTGACAAATGAAGGAATACAAGTGCAAGTGGTGCAAGAATATCCAGATGTATTTCCTAAAGAATTACCTGGAAGGCCACCTGATCGACAGATAGAGCTGGCTATAGAGTTAATTCCAGGTAGGGCTGTAAAAAAAGCTCGAGACTCGTGAGCTACTCGGATTCGGTTCGTCTTAGACTTGACTTGAGTTCGGCTCGAATTATAAACGAGCCAAGCTCAAGCTTGAGCTGAAGCTCGCAAGCTTATCGAGCTCGAGCTCGAAAAGCTCGAGTAGGCTCGTTCATTATTGCTAAGCATGACTCTTTAAAGTGTATACACATGTATTTCAATTTTTATCAATTGTATTGTCCAAATCACACCGGGCTTATAAATAAGACAATGGTTTAAGCCTAAGAACAAGATAGACTGCAGTTGGCTAAGCTTATGGTAGATAAAAAGCTAAAGACTCGTGAATTGCTCGTGTTTCGCTCGTCTCAAGTTCGACTCGAGATTGGCTCGAAAGATAAATGAGCCAAGCTTGAGCCTAACTCTAGGCTCGGGTGATTCTGAGGCTCGGTTCGAGTTCGGTTCGATTCTCTAACAAACTCAAGCTTGAGGCAGTGAGCTCGCTCGAGCTCAGCTCATTTACAACCCTAATTCTAGGCACTAAACCCATTACAAAACATCAATATAGAATGTCAGCCAATGAGTTAAAAGAGCTTAAAAAGCAGCTGGATGAATTGAAAGAGAAAGAGTTTATACATCCAAGTGTATCACCCTGGTTAGCTCCAGTGTTGTTTGCCAAAAAGAAAGATGGAAGTCTGAGAATGTGTGTTGATTATCGGGGATTAAATGCAGTAACAATCAAGAATAAATATCCATTGCCAAGAATTGATGATTTATTTAATCAACTCAAAGGAGCAAAAGTATTCTCAAAAATCGATCTGCGATCGGGCTATCATCAACTCAAAATCCGAGAACAAGATCGAGAAAAGATTGCATTTACAACAAGATGTGGGCTATATGAGTTTACGGTGGCACCCTTTGGTTTAACCAATGCACCAGCATACTTCATGAACCTTATGAACCTAGTGTACATGGACCAGTTGGATTGTTTTGTGGTAGTTTTTGTGGATGATATACTGATTTACTCCAAAGGTGAAGAAGAACATAGGGAGCACTTACATATTGCCTTGACCAAACTCAGAGAACATCAATTGTATGCAAAATTCAGTAAATGTGACTTTGGATAAATGAAGTCGCATTTTTGGGCCATATAATTACTAGAGAAGGAGTCAAGGTAGATCCAGAAAAGATCAAATCTGTTATGGAATGGAAACAACCAACTACAGTGACAGAAGTGAGAAGTTTTTTTGGGTTAGCAGATTATTACCGCCGATTCATAGAAGGATTCTCAAATATTGCTCGTCCACTTACACAACTGCTTAAGAAAGACAAGCCTTTTGAATGGACAGACAATTGTGAGGAAAGTTTCCAACAGTTGAAGACGAAGTTGACAATAGCACCTGTCTTAATCCTTCCAAATCCAGAAAAAGAATTTCAAATCTATTGTGACGCTTCAAGACAAGGATTAGGATGTGTTTTAATGCAAGAAGAAAAGCTCGTAGCTTATGCTTAAAGGCCATTACGACCTCATGAAGAAAACTACCCTACTCATGCTTTGGAGTTAGCTGTAGTGGTTCACTCACTGAAGATCTGGAGGCATTACTTATTGGGTAATTACTGTGAAATATTCTCATATCACAAAATTTTGAAATATATTTTTACGCAACCTGAGTTGAACCTGAGACAGCGAAGATGGCTAGAGTTGATAAAAGATTTTGATATATATCTTCAAGAGTAAAGTCCATTACCGGTCCTTAAACTTTTTATGCTGTGTCATCCCGGTCCATAAACTTTTAAAGTATGTCATCCCTGTCGTAGGGGTGGCCCCCACCTAAACCCAGCAGGCCTGGTAGGAGATTATAAGGCCCAGAATAGGCCTTGTGTAATGACAGAACTGCCCCCAGAGGGGATAACCGGACGTAAGGGTATAACTGTAAAAGCACTCCTCATGTGTATATATATATGTGAGTAAGCCATGGGGAGGACCCAGGCCATTACACTTATCTTCATTACTCTCTACTACCATCTCTCTCTCTATTTGGTCTGTAGCCACAACAGTTGGCGCCGTCCGTGGGGAGCACGAAGACAAGCCTGAAGACCAAAGGAAAAAGATGACACCGAAAAAAGCCTCACCAGCGGCGGCGAGGGGAAGGGTGACGGACGGGTCGGAGCGGCGCGCGAGCACCAGGGCTTCGGCATCGGCCGCCGAAGGAGTTGGCGGTGGCGTGCGTCGCGGGTCGCGGTGTCGATGCCGCGCGGAACGGCAAACCCGCCAGCGCCACTACGACGACATCCAACCCGTTGTCGCGCATCGCAGCAATAAAATTTCGCCACCCTTGCCGGCAGCGCGGATCCGCCGACCGGGGGTTGCTGCAACGAACCATCCGGCGGATCTGGGGATTGGGAGGCGATGGTCTCAGACGCCGCCCGCCGAGCGCCCGGCGGCCTCGCGACACCTGCGGTGGAAAGCGCCCTACTAGCAGCCCTCAACGCGTTCCAGCGAGAACTAGGGGACCTTCGCGAGCCGTCCGAGATATACAAGAGGCTCGAGCCGCAGTCACGCCGAGAGTCGCGCCGAGCCCACGCCGAAAAGGTGGATACCGCGAAGCCCCACGACTAGCCGTGTCCCGCCGAGAGGCGAGATCCGAATCCCGCTTCGCGGGGCGCGCAGCGGCGTGGCCCAAGACTTCAAGTTCCTCGCATCACCGACCCGTACAAAGGCGACACGGATCCTCACGAGTTCGTGCGCGTGTACGAAACCGCGATGGAGGCCGCGGGCGGAGACGACACCGCGAGGGCGAAGGGACTTCCCCTCGCACTGCACGGAGTGGCGCTCTCTTGGTTTTTTACCATAGAGCCGGGCTCCATCTACGCGTGGGAGCAGCTTCGCGACCGGCTTCGTAGCAACTTTCAAGGACATTGTGTCGAACGAATCGACGCGGACCAACTCTTCGCGGTGAAGCAAGGACCCTCGGAGGCGCTCCGGGGCTACTTCAAATGCTTCGCCAAGATTAGACGCCAGGTAAGCAATGTTAATGAAACCACCATCATCAATGCAGCCATACAGGGCCTTCGCCCAGGCCCGATGGCCGAATACAACGCGCGGAGGCCAATCACGACAGTTGCCAAGCTCTTCGACAAAATGGACGAGTATGCGCGGGCGGAGGAGGATGCGCGAAGACGCAGCATCACCGCCCTGGGCCTCGCCGTGGGGCGCCGCGTGAGGTCGGGCGGTGGTCCTCCTCGGCCGACCGTGGCCGAAAGCTCGAGGAGGCCCTCCCGAGGCAAGGAGGCCGAGGTACAGAAGGCTCTTCACGGTGCAGGTCCAAACCTCGGCACCGCCAGCGCGGCCACAAAGCGGCCCACCATGTCCTCGCACGAGAGCGCGCCAGGACCCGACCCGCCTCACGGAGGGGAGACCGGGATCGAGGGCGGATTGACTACGGCGCCAACCCCACGCAGTAACAAGAGCTCCTACACTATGGCAAGTGGTGCGAGGTACACGGCCACGGCGATCATTACACAAGGGCGTGCCTCGCGGTGATGGAGCCGCGAGGGTGACGGCCGATCTCGCCCGCCTCCTCGGCCCGCCGGCCCACGTGGGGCACTCAAGGGATAGCCCCACACGGCCACCGCCACGAGGGCGAGCAGCGTCACACCGTCAACGTCATCACCGGAGGCTCCTCTTCAAAAGCCCCCGGGGAGCAGCCGCAACTGTGGATGCCGCCCCGCAACATCACCTTCGACTTGAACGACGCCAGGGGCGTGGAGTATCCTCACCAAGACCCTCTAGTCATCCAGGCCCACATTGCAGGCTGTGAAGTTAGGCGCGTCCTCGCCGACGGGGAAGCTCATGAACATCTTATTCGCAAGCTCTCGACCGCATGGCAATCCCCGAGGCCGCTAGAGCGATCAGAGCTCCACTTCAAGGCTTTGGGGTCAACCGCTGCGAGCCACGGGGCACGTGTCCTTCCGGCCACTTTCCGCCAGAGGGCAACAATGGTAACATCCGCACCAACATGTCACCTTCGATGTTGTAGATATCCCGCACCCTACAACGCCATACTTGGGCGACCCGCCATCAACTCTTTCGAGGCAATCCCGCACCACGCGCTTTGTGCGCGCTGCTCCCGCCCGAGGGCGCCATCACCGCCTTCGCGACGAGATCTCGCCGACGCGTGCCAAAAGTGGCAGCCATGTTCGCGCCGCCGGTGCATGCCCTCTCCGCGCCCTCGGTGGCGCCTTCCGCCCGGTGGACACCTGCCGCGCCCGGCGCGGAGTTAAGAAGGTGCCGCTCCAGGCGGAGGGGCAATTTGTGTCCATTGGCGATGGACTCACACCGGGGGTCGAACGGGACCTGCTCCGAGTGCTTCAGAGTAACGTCGACATCTTCGCATGGTCTCCGGAGGATATCAAGGGTGTAGACCAAGCGGTAATCGAGCATCGCTTGGCGGTCCGCCCCGACGCCAAGCCGGTCAAGCAAAGGCTTCGCGATGTCGATGGATCGCAGCAGCGCCAAAGCGCAGGTGGCAAAGCTTCTTGGCGGGGTCATCCGCGAGGTCCACCATCCGAGTGGCTCGCTAACCCGGCTAGTCAAAAGGCGGGGCTCGGCGCATGTGCATCGACTTCACGGCACTCAACAAGGCGTGTCCGGCGACAATTACCCTTGCCGCGCATCGATCAATCGGTCGACGCCATCGCTGGTGCGAACTCATGAGTTTCTGGATGCCTACTCGGCTACCACGGTGTACATGGCGAAGACGACGAGGACAAGACCGGTTTCATCACCACCGGGACGCTTACGCCGTCCAATGCCCTTTGGCTTGAAGAACGCAGCGCTACATTCACCCGCCGCCGCCATTGCCCCGCGGCCCACTCGGAGGAACGCCGAAGCTTATGTCGATGACGTGGTGGTCAAAACTCACCAGCTTGCCCTGCATGGCCGGGACCTCCAGGAAACCTTCGACAACCTCCAGAAGGCGGGCATCAAACTCAACCCCGACAAATGTGTCTCCGGGGTGCAGGCGGGCAAGCTCCTGGGTTTCCTCGTCTCGGACGGGCATCCAGCGAACCCCGACAAAGTAGACGCCATCCGGGCATGGAGCCGCCCAAGACTACGAGGAGGTCCAGAGGTCGGGCGTCGCATGACGCCGCTTAAGCCGCTTCCTATCCAGTGCGCGGGCGGGGCTTGCCATTTTTCAAGACGCCCGCGGTGCGATGGATTTAGTTGGGACAGAGATTGCGCAAGGCCTTCAACGAGCTCAAACAAAGACCGGCAAGCCTCCCCACTGTCGCCCAAAGCACCGAGGCTCCTCCCTGCTCTATCTAGCCGCGTCGGTCATCGCGCGGCCGCCGCCCTCGTCTTAGAGGAAGGCGCCACGCAACCGCCCGCCTACTTTGTCTCCGGCCCTCCAAGGCGCCAAGACAAGATACACGAGCTTGAGAAGCTCGCCACGCTGGTCATGGCTTCCGTAAAGCTTCGCATTATTTTCTCGCCCACCCGATCACGGTGCCTTCATCATTCCCCGCAGATGCTACACAACAAGGAGTCCACAGGCGTATTGGTAAGTGGGCCGCCGAGCTCGCCTCTTCTCCTTGACATATGCTTCGCGACGGCAATCAAATCCCAAGTCTGGCGGATTTTCTCGCCGAATGGACCCGCCGCTTAACTCGTCCGTGATGCACGATGATCCCGCTCGACGCCATAATCGATGGAGCTTACAGCGCCGCCGCGCGGCGCGTAGGGCGTGATCGCCACACCCGGCGGCGCGTTTCTTGTACTCGCGCGCTTTGCCTTCCCCGCCACCAACAACACGGCCGAATACGAGGCTCGCTCTTTGGCCCGGCGGCTCAAGGCGCGGCGCGAGATGGGTGTTGGTCCGCACCGACTCGCGCTGGTGGCCGCCATGTGGACAAGTCATATCAAGCCAAAGACCCCGAAGGCCTGGCACCTGCGGCGGTAAGGGCGAGGAAAGGCACTTTTTGGTGTCACCATCAAGGCCATCCCCGGCAGAATGAGCAAGCCGACGCCGCCAAGGCGGCGACCAAGAATCGCCCCGAAGGGCATTCTACGAGGTGTTAGCAAAGGCGGTCATCGCGCAGACAACCGGACGCGGCACTTGTCCACCGCATTGGTCGGCCAGAGATTGGCGGAGCCCATTTTCACTTCCTACAAGGCTCGCTGAGCCGGAGGACCTCGCCGAAGCTGCGACGATTGCAAAGACCGCGCACGGTCCTTCCAGTGTTCGGCGGGACACTATACAAGAAAGGGGTTTGCGCGCCGCTCTGTCGCCTCTACCGAGGAGGGAAAGGAACTCTTGGTGGAAATCCACGCAGCGCAGCGGATCCCACCGGCGCCGAGGTCATTAGTTGGCAAGGCGTCGAGACAAGGCTTCATCGCCGATCGCCATCACCGACGCCAGACCTCGTCCCGTCGGTGCCAAGGGTGCCGATGGATGGCGCGCATCATCCGCAGCCCCGACAAGCCTCAACCCAATTCCCTGTGGCCACCGGGCGCGCTGGGTCTCGAGATAGTAGGACCACCGCCCGAGCCCCGTGGGACCTCCGTTCGTGGTAGTCGCTACCGAGTATTTCTCCGATGGCCGAGGCGATCGCCCGCCAAAGTCACTTCGCGCCATACGCGCTTCCTATGGCAAAACATAATATGCCGCCGGTGTGCCTCGAGCTCACGGCCGACAATGGCTGCAGCTCGACGCCGCCTCTTCAAAGATTATTGTGACAAAGATGGGCATCACCTCCGATTCGCCTCGTAGGGCATCCCGACCCAACGGGCGGCCGAACGGCGAATGGCGCCATCTCTCGCCGCCATCAAAAGCGCTGGTCGGATTGCCGAAGGGCAAGTGGTCGGCGAGCTTCCTGGCGTTCTTTGGTCGCCGCACAACGGTAACGCGCCCAACGGATTCACGCCATTTAAGCTCCTTTTCGTGACGGCGGTGACGCCAAGAAATCAAGGCCGGCTCGCGAAGGGTCCTCGCCCAAGCTCCCAAGACGAGCGCGCGTGTATCCTGGACCTCCTCGATGGGGCACGCGCGACGCAGCCCACCACGCCGAGAAGTACGCGCGCGCATAAGGCGTACGGACCGCTCTATATGCCCGCGGGGTTCAAGCACGGGACCTTGTCCTCGAGTGGCGCTCCAGCGAAACCGCTGGCAAGCTGCAGGTCAAGTGGGAGGGCCCGTACATTGTAACGAGGCATTGCCAAAGGCGTACGCCGCCACGCTCGAAGGACAAGCCTTTCCGCACACATGGAACGCGACAAAGTTGCGCGCGGTACTACGCCTAAAAGCAGACAGCAGAGGTAGAGCTACCACCGCTGTTAGGCGATGCTCGCCGCGCAAACGGAGTTCAATAAAGGTTGCTATTCCCAAAGACATCCCCGTCCGCTGAAAGCGTAACAAAGTCCACGGACTTTAAATAAGACGTAGCGGCCGAGCCTAGCTCGCACGCGAGTCTGCGGACTATAAATAAGACGAGCACGCACTCTCACGGAGTATAAATAAGACGCAGCGGGGACGCCCGCGCGCACTCTACGGAGTATAAAGAAGACGTGGCGCCGAGCCTAGCTCGCACGCACTACCCACGGACTTTAAATAAGACGAAGCGCCGAGCCCAGCTCGCACGCCGCGAGTCTCCTGACTATAAAGAAGACGTGGCGCCGAGCCGAGCTCCGCACGCACTAGTCCACGGACTTTAAATAAGACGAAGCGCCGAGCCCAGCTCGCACGCGCGAGTCTCCTGACTATAAAGAAGACGTGGCGCCGAGCCCAGCTCGCACGCACTAGTCCACTGACTTTAAATAAGACATAGCGCCGAGCCTAGCTCGCACGCGCGAGTCTCCGGACTATAAAGAAGATGTAGCGTCGAGCCTAGCTCCGCACGCACCAGTCCACGGACTTTAAATAAGACGTAGCGTCGAGCCTAGCTCCGCACGCACGAGTCTCCTGACTATAAAGAAGACGAGCATCGAGCCTGGCTCGCACGCACTAGTCCATGGACTTTAAATAAGACGTGGCGCCGAGCCCAGCTCGCACGCCGCGAGTCTCTCGGACTATAAAGAAGACGTGGCGCCGAGCCCAGCTCCGCACGCACGCAGTCTCCGGACTATAAAGGAAATCGTGGCCGAGGTTCACCTCCGCACGCGCCACTCCGTGAAGTATAAGCGAGATGCGCGACCGCCCTCCGCGTTCGGCGGCAGTAATACCAAGCATAAAGTACTACTTGGTTTCATTGTAAAAGCAAAAGGGTTACTGGTCACAAGCGCAAGAACCAAGACGTCATCCCCTGCCCTACCGCCACCTTGGCGCGTGCGGACGAGCCCGCTGCCGCCGCGCGCGCGCTGGGACCCTTCAAGCCACCGGAGGAGGTCCTCCCCATGCAACGTCTCGCCGCACACGACTCTGCCGCACCTTCCCGGCGCCCTGCATCCGCTGGTGGAAGTTCGCGCAGCTAGCCCCGATGGAGCGGATGGCGTCCGACATAACCTCCGCCTGGCCGGAAGCTCCAGCTGAGGATTCGCTAGCTCATGGGTATGCCTACACCCACGAGTATGAAGCGGGCGAGGCGGCGGCACGCACCAACATAGCCGCAGTGTTCGCCAAAGGTTCGCGCCACGAAGAGCAACGCCGCCCTCCTCGATCAGCCCGAGCGTCTCCGACAGAGCCTCCACCAGGCGTCGATCCGCACTCGGACGCACGATCTCGGCGGGCTCGGTTCGAGACTCCATGGCCCGCCATGCCGACGTGGACGCATCCCCAAGGCAAGGCGGCTCGGCAGCAGCCTCCGCCACCGGGCGTTCTCCCCTTCTAGGACAGCGATCCGCGCACGGCGGCGCGCGCTCCCAGCCGCGGCGCCCGAAGCCTGTGGTCGCGAAGTTGTGCGCCACCGGGCGTCCTCCAACGCACGGTTCTTCATCCTTCGCAATGCGAGCGATGTTTGCCTCGCGGAGGTCCGCTTCGAGCCCTTCGCCCCGAATGCGGGCCTCGTCAAAGGACCGGCGAGGCAAGCGCCCGACAAAACAACGACCGCAGCCGCCCAAAGGCGGCACTTACATAAGCTGAAGCGCGGTACTTACCTCATCTCGAGGCCTCGCAATGCGAGCGCTAGAGGTCCTCGCGCATGACGACAAAGCACCTCTCGGTTGAGGCCATTGTCGGCACGCTCGCGGCGGCGTAAGATCGCAAAATATCTCCGGCGAGGAGGAAGTCCGAGCGAGTGAGCCCCGCCACGACATGTCGATTTATCGCGCCACGCCACGCCGCCGGCAGTGGACACCGCGAGCATCTCGCACGAGGCTCCGACCTCGCGCACACCCGCCGCCGATCCTTCGCCACATACGGAGACGCCGCCTCGCCGATGTCGGCAGAATGAGCGAGCGGACGGAGAGAGTCTCGCGGTCGAGAAGAAAGGGACTCACACCTACCTCCCGCGCCCTAATCACGGTAGGAGGTGGCGCTCGGTCGGCCGCCCGAGGCGCGGCGCTCGACGGCCGGGAGAGGGTCTTCGGCGCGCCCGGCCGCCGTAATCCCGCGGCAAGGCCCCGCAACAAAGATATCGACCCCTCGTTGGCGGCGGGATCGCGCCCGAGGGCGCTTTCGCCGCGGTGGCACAGCGATTCTTCCGCAGCAGAACCAGCTCGCCACCGCCGCCCCACGGTTTCCTCGGTGGCGGCACGCTCGCCGGCGCCGCGTTGATAGCGCACCGCCCCGGTGCTCGCCGCCAGAACGACGCCACCGGGTGGACGGGTTCCCACTCAACGATGGCCACGGCCCGAGCACGGCTCGTGGCGTCGGCAGGCGCCGGAGATCCGCGCGGTGCGCCTCCGGCAAGATGACCAGGCCCACCGCCGGTCCACACGCCTGTCTCACCGGGCCGCCGCCGGGGCTGCGGGTGCGACGGCAATGGGAACGCGCCGGCGTCGCGAACAGCCCCGTAGGGCTATCACCGCCTGAAGCGCTCGAGTCCCGGCGGAAGCTCTTCCGCACCACGCGCTCGGGCACGATAATGCCTACACCTCGCAGTGCGGTTTATCCGCCTCGTTTAGCCGCTTTGACCGCGCCTCGCGAGCCCGGTGCTCCTTAAGCGTGTACGGGCGAGGAGCGCCGCAAACCGCGCGCTCGCATCTTCTAGCCGAGCCATCGCGCAGAAGTCATGTCGATTAGGCGGAACCCAAATAGATGCAATGGCGCGCTGGGCGACTTACAAGGTGCGGAGGGCGGAAGCAGCCGAGACACAGATGGATCGAACCCGTCCCCGCGGGGGCCATTAGGCACAACATACTTCCCGGGAGGACAGTGGCGCCGCCCCATGCATCGTGAACTCCTCGCCGTGTCGCGACGCCATTCGACGGCGACACCGACGAGGCTCAGAGCTTTCGCGTGTCGCCAATCTCCGCCTTCGACTCGGCGTCCGTTGAACGAGATTGGCCCACCTCGCATCGCACCGCTCTTGTCGGCCACGGTGTAGTAGAACCACCACCGCGTCCCACCGACGCCACCGCTCGACGAGGCTAGCACGAGGAACAACGTCGCGCGACGCCCGAGCACGAAGTCCACACCGCCGGTTGGACACCGCCCGCCAACCTTCCCGGGTCGGCGGTGTGCATCGTGCGGGGTGGCGAATAGGCTCGCATCGGGCGCCACCTCGGTCCGCACGCCCACGTGAAGACAATGGCGGAGTATCACGTGGGGCGCCACCGGGCTAGCTCCAACCGTAGGCCCGCAGACTTCGCCACAAACAACGCATGTGGCATCCGAAGGCGGCATCGAAGAACGCGACAAAACAATTGCCTCTAGGGCCCCGGGCTTTGGCTCCGCCTCGCCCCGCGGGTAAGCGAGCCCCATCGCGATCCACGATCTTCCTCATCCACGAGCCGCTGCAAGATCCCCTCCGTCATGCGGCTCTTCCCAAAGACACGGAGCAGGAGCCTCCCGAATGCTCCATCGCGTTCCACAACTTGTTGCGCGAGCTCCCCGCGCACCGCTTGTACTCGGGAAGGATGGCTCACCTCGCCGGCTAGGCAAGGAACCGCCGCGGGGTGGTAGGTGGCGCTGTCGTGGCTAGCCATTGCTCTTCACGACAAGGAAAGGAGAAGAAGAAGGCAAAGGAGCAATCGGCGAATAATTAGCACGGCGCAAGCGGCGGCGGATCAAAAGCAAACGAGGAAGGGTGCCTCCACCTCAACACTAGCACCTTATAAAGGCCGCCGCCGCCTCGGGCTCAACGCACGACGGATCAAATTCCCAGCGATTCGTGTCGCCCAAGATTTGGAAAGAAGAACCGCCGACCTAGAAGGCCGCGCCGTAGGTGGCTGGCAGCGCACGCCTCTACCTCTTCAACACGCGCCCAAAATCTCGGGGACGAGGTGAACGGCCGCGTCACGCAACCGCCACACCCCACTGCAGCATGGCGATAAAGACGACGCGACACCGACTTCTACTGTGCCAGCGCCGCGTAATTCCACCGCCATTAAAAGCGCACTATGAGTCTCGCAAGGCCACAACAGCCGGAGCGCAACCATACCGGCGCCAAGCTCCGATCGCATATTCATTTTCGACTAGGCGCGGCCTTCGCGCCACCCGCTCAAGGGTAGGGGACGAGCGCGCGTCCACTTTCGACTAGGCGCCACCAGCGCCACCCGCTCGCAGGTAGGGGACGGAGCGCGCGCCCACTTCGACCAGGCGCCAGCCGCGCCACCCGCTCGCAGGTAGGGGACGGAGCGCGCGCGCCCACTTCGACCAGGCGCCACCACGCCACCCGTTCGCGGGTAGGGGACGGAGCGCGCGTCCCACTTCGACCAGGCGCGCCGGCCGCGCCACCGCTCGAGGGTAGGGGCGAGCGCGCGCGTCCACTCGACCAGCGCCACCCAGCGCCACCCGCTCGGAGGGTAGGGGACGGAGCGCGCGTCTGCCGACCAGCGCCACCCCGCCGCCACCCGCTCGGAGGGTAGGGGACGGAGCGCGCGCGTCTGCTCGACCAGGCGCCGCCACCGCCACCCGCTGGGAGGGTAGGGGCGGAGCGCGCGTCTCGCCGACGACCAGCGCCGGCCAGCGCCACCCGCTCGGAGGGTAGGGGACTGAGCGCCGCGTCTACTGACGAGGCGCCGCCCGCCACCCGCTCGGAGGGTAGGGGCTGAGCGCGCGCGTCTGCCCGACCAGCGCCACCACGCCACCCGCTCGGAGGGTAGGGGCGGAGCGCGCGCGTCTACCGAACAGCGCCAGCCAGCGCCACCCGCTCGAGGGTAGGGACGGAGCGCGCGTCTACGACCAGCGCCACCGGCCAGCGCCACCCGCTCGGAGGGTAGGGGACTGAGCGCGCGCTCACCGACCAGCGCCGGCCACGCCACCCGCTCGGAGGGTAGGGACTGAGCACGCGCGTCTTTCGACCAGCGCCACCAGCGCCACCCGCTCGGAGGGTAGGGGACGGAGCGCGCGCCTGCCGACCAGCGCCCGGCAGCGCCACCCGCTCGGAGGGTAGGGGACTGAGCGCGCGCCTATTTCAACCAGCGCCACCACGCCACCCGCTCGGAGGGTAGGGGACTGAGCGCGCTGCCTACTTCGAGCCGCAGCTTCGTGCTCCCCAACCACAAGCTTGGAGGAATTCACAGGCCGTAGGGGACGGAGGGGGCCAAAGGACTCGACGACATGGCTTCGGCCCTGTGAAGCCCTTCACCATGAGAGGCTCCTGTCGTAGGGGTGGCCCCCACCTAAACCCAGAAGGCCTGGTAGGAGATTATAAGGCCCAGAATAGGCCTTGTGTAATGACAGAATTGCCCCCAGAGGGGATAACCGGACGTAAGGGTATAACTGTAAAAGCACTCCTCATGTGTGTGTGTGTGTATATATATATATATATATATATATGTGTGTGTGTGTGTGTGTGTGTGTGTGTGTGTGTGAGTAAGCCATGGGGAGGACCCAGGCCATTACACTTATCTTCATTACTCTCCACTACCATCTCTCTCTTTGTTTGGTCTGTAGCCACAACAATCACGGTCCTTAAACTTTCAAAGTGTGGCAATATCCTATGTAGTTGTAGCAGTGAACTTTTTATGCTGTGTCATCCCGGTCCATAGACTTTCAAAAGAAATTGCCACACTTTGAAAGTTTAAGGACCGGGATGACATACTTTAAAAGTTTATGGACCGGGATGACACAGCATAAAAAGTTTAAGGACCGGTAATGGACTTTACTATATCTTCAATATCATCTAGGCAAAGCCAACGTGGTTGCAGATGCACTTAGCAGAAAGGCTTATTAGAGTATAGTTAATAAGATTGATTATCCACCGCAATTGGTAACCAAAATGCAAAAGTTCAATCTGACAATAGTCGAACAAGGCATGTTGGCAACACGTGAGATTTAACCACTGTTGACAGATCAAATTAAATTAGCTCAAGACGAGGATGAAGAAATTCAGCAACTCAAGAAGAATGGTCAAGAGAAAAATCCAACTGAATTCACTGAAGACAAGCATGGAATTTTGAGGTTTTGTGGTCGTTATTGTATACCCAAAAAGAAGGAACTGAATGACTTGATATTAGCGGAAGTTCATTCTTCGCAATTTTCAATACACCCTGGAGGCACGAAAATGTATCAAGACCTGAAGAAGAGATTTTGGTGGAGTAACATGAAGAAAGAAACAGCAGAATATGTGGCCAAATGCGTATGTCAACAAGTGAAGATACATCATTAAAAACCCTCAGGTCTGTTACATCCATTACCTGTGCCGGAATGGAAGTGAGAAAGTATTGGTATGGACTTCATTACTGGATTACCTAAGACTCGAGAAGGATATGGTGCTATCTAGGTTATTGTTGATCGGCTAACTAAGGTAGCACATTTCCTTCCCATCAAGTAGACTTATAGAAAAGATAAACTGCCAGAGTTATATTTGACAAAAATTGTAGTACTTCATGGAGTCCTAAAGAAGATTATCTTAGATAGAGTTGCTCAATTCACTTCAAAGTTTTGGGGAAATTTACATGAGGCGATGGGTACAAATTTGGCTTTTAGTACAGCAACAGTTATCAAGCATGTTGAGGGCATGTGCCATTGTATATGGAGCAGCATGGAATACCTATCTACCGTTTGCATACTTTTCATACAACAACAGTTATCAAGCTAATATTCAGATGGCTCCATTTGAAACATTATATAGGAGAGAATGCATAACACCTTTGAATTAGACCGAGGTAGGAGAACACCAATTTCTTGGGCCTCAAATTGTCCAGGATGCACAAGCTCATGTGAGAATTATCAGAGGTAAAATGAAGATTGCTCAAGATCGTCAGAAAATTTATGCAAATACTCGCAGAAAGGATCTGAACTTTGAAGTAGGAGATTTTGTGTATCTCAAGGTTACTCCATTCAAAATTGTCAAGATATTTCAAGTAAAAGGAAAGTTGGCTCCAAGATATGTAGGTCCATTTCAGATCACCAAGAGAATAGGAGAAGTGACATATGAAGTGCAGTTGCCACCAAACCTGGCCAGAGTAAACAATGTATTTCATGTGTCCCAACTCAGAAAATGTTTGAGACAGCCTACCGATGAGGTTTCAATAGAAGAGGTTGAACTCCAAGAAGATTTGACATATCCAGAAGAGCCTTTCTAGATACTAGAAACGACAGAGTGATAAGTCAGAAACAAGAATATCAGATTTTGTCGAGTCCAATGGAAAAATCATACTTTGCAGAGTCTACATGGGAGAAGGAGTCACACTTACAGTGGGACTTTTCCAACTTACTCTCTGGACCAAGTTAATCTCGAGGTCAAGATACTTTTTAAGGGGGTAGGTTGAAATAACCTAAAAATTCAAAAATTTTGAATTTTTATTTGAAATTTTCCTCGAATTTTCTCCTTTCCCAATTTGGCAAACTCCCCAAAATTCGCTTGACCCGTTATGCTCTGCTTTCTGCCGAAGAGGGGAGTTGGAGGTTGAAGACGACCTCCCGGGGGGCGACGTGATCAAATCTCTGCCGTCGGCACCCGTTAACTCCTTTCTATCCGAGGCGTCAGTGTCGTTTCAATCCAGGCCATTCGTGTTGTCTACGCGTCGCCTATCGGGGGCGGATGTGTGTTCGCGTTGGGCCTTCGCGACGTCTTGCGCTGGCGGGCCGCAGTCGACCGCCCGCTGGCGCGCGGAGAAAATCCGCCAGTAACATCGTTCGGTTGTGCCAAGCCCAACACTGTTCATTCGAAAAAATTCAGAAAAATCATTAAAAATCCCAGAAAAATCTAGAAAATTCCAACAATCCCAAAAATGCACCATTTTGATTGTCTCGACGCCGTGAACCTATTTGTTGACTTCCATTTCATCAAATTCAATCCCAAATAAATTCAAATCCCTCCATTTGAATTTTATGCAATTTACTCCTTTTTAATTAGATTATTTTTCCTAGCTTGATTAATTCAAGTATGGACTTATGTCATTATTTTTTGTGTTTATGCTAGCTTCCGATCTCTCTGAAGCGACGGTTCAAGGATCAAATCCAAGCACCGAGGTTTACGAGATTGTTGAAGTTTCTGATTCGCAAGGCAAGTTACAAGTTTTTGATCATATTGAATCCCATGAAATTTACATTATTTAATTAATTATTTTCATTATTGTTAATTGTGAAATGTTGATTGATTAAAATAAATATTTGAATGGCATGCTAAATAGTTAAATCCTACCACTGATAAATGTCTTATTTAATTGGTGGCCACATTCACCTTGACAGCCTTAGTAATAATTAAAATATCATATAAATATTTGTAGATCATCACATTCAAATTTTGTACTACTAAGTGACTTGGCCGTTGGTTGGCAGGGTTTGAAAACTGGTACTAGGGTAAGGGTGCACTGTGGAAAGCCACGATGTGACCTCTATCCACGACCTTACCCTAGGGTGGAGGCTGGTTGAAATGGTGGTAGTGCTGTTGAGCACAGTTGGGATGGTTGTTTATGCCTCAAGTGAAAAATATAAGGACGAGAACCTTATGCTAAGTAAAAGACATAGTGATCTCTCAACCACAGGAGTTGACTTGTCAACCCTGGTTTAGTAGCTGCTCAACTCAATTGAACCTCTACAGGAAGTTGGTGTTTGATGATGGGGAGTTAAGTATGCGGACCGGTAAAACCATACCTAACAACGATAGAGGTCACTCAGAGCGGGCAGAAGAGTTTAGGGTTAGATGTGAACCGTGTCTAAGTGATTTTGTTGGGCAGAGACTATATAAAGAATTGAGCAGTGAAACGACTCGGTTTTCTTAATTTTGTCGCGGGAGTTAAGAAATCGTGTGGGTAAAGCTGAGCAACTCTGTGGAGTGAAATTAATGGTATGTGAATACGCCATGCTTCTGGTTAATGAAGCTGTATTAATTGGGTGATTCCAACATCGAGGCAAAAGTAGCTTTTATAATGTTGTTAAATTGGGTAATGGTGAATTTTAACTGCTAAAGGAAAACCACATGATCTTAAGGAGAATTGCTTTGATTTTATTTGTTTACAAATAAAACTGCATCTACTCAATGTAATAAAACCAGTATATTCCCATCCTTGAATATCCTTGCAAGTAGTAAATTAGGGTTTTCCCTTGTAACTTGTTGAGTACGGTTGTACTCATAACTTGCTAAACAACAATAGAAGATCAATGGAATCAGGAAGTCCCAGCTAAAGACGAGGTTCCCAAAGAGCCTTTCTTTGCAGAGGATGAGTGGTTTTGTGTCTCAGCTGCGCTCAGGCCACTTAGGAGTTTTTGTGATGTATGTTAGTTTTGGGCATATGCGCCTCTGTAAAAACTGGTTGTTAAACCGTATGTTGTAATAAAAGTTGGATCTTTTGCTGTAAGCTTGTGCTGTTGTGGTGCGCACCCATATTCAGTACTCCACAACTGTTCATTTTTTAGTAGTTGCGGGGATTACTAGCGCCTTCAGAAATGGGGGCGTTAGACTCAGGACTCGAATTGAGCAATTCTCTACCGACCCTCCCTGTTAAGATACATGCCTCGCACTGCAATTGAAACAACCTCAAACTTCAAAAGATTTGATTTCTTTTTTTATTTTTGTTTAAATTCTTAATTCTTACCCAATTTGGCAAATTTCCTTGTGTTGCACCCTTCCTCTTTGGTCTCTCTGCCTTCTCCTGCCGATGCCTTATGAAAAGCCACCTTCCACCACCGCCTCTCTATTGCACTGCTCCATGCGCCAGGCTGCCGTCGCCTGATTTTGCGGCCACGTCCTCCCCTCACGTTCACACCGCTTGGTCCACTCTTGGCATCGCGGCCCCACCAGTTAGTCACCCTACCCTCTGCCCTCTCTCGCTTCGCGCGCCGTCTGACCCGCCCCTCCTCTCTCCCGCCGCAGCTCGTTGCTACGCCTGGCCAACCCGCGCGAGTCACCATACCAGTTCTTTCCGTCACCTGCCAACTCTTGTAGAGAGCTAGTGCCACCTCGCCTGCATTGTCTCTCCCACGGCAGCATCCCTCTTTGCCTCTCCCTTCCACATGCCAAAACTGCCCGAACCCTAACACTGCTCCCACCGCCTCATTTCGCCCTTAAAGCTCAACCAGCTTCGCTGAGAACCCCACACCACTCCCACCTTCACATCAGAACCACCGAATTGAGCTCTTCCTCACTGTAGCGCCGCCGGCGATCTCCTTTGAGCCCAGTGAGCCCTAAACCCAACCTTCTTTGTCTCTTGATTAAAATTCAATTGCATTCGCTAACAGGGCCTCCTTTGTCTCTTGATCACGTTAGTGAACTCACTTGGACGTGAGCATTTCCCGAGAGCTCTAGTGGCAAAATCTACCACCGGCCGGAAAGCCTTTCCCATGAATAGCTCAGGCGAGCTTTTCCTGACCCAAACCACTGCCCCCATTGTGAACCTTATGCCCTACAGATGACTAAACCACCCTCAACCTCATCAAAAAAATCACCAAGAGATCCTAAAGCCACCGTGGAGCTCCAAACCTTCTCTCCTGCCGTTAGCCACCACTATCCATGTCCCCGTCTTTCAAAGCCCCAAAATGGACTCCTCGTGCTCCAAGGAATCCAATTATATCCTCCTTTTTTCCACAAGTGAGCTTCACCAAAGTTTGTAGGATCGAAAATGGCAACAGAGGGGGGTGAATGGTGCCTTCAAAAATTGCCTCAAGTATTCCGCACATTTCTTCTCCAATAGCTATAGTAGCTATGAAGAAGAAGATTCATGCTTACTGGATGACAAAAATAATTTTGCCGAACGACTCAAGGAAGAGGCAAGACTAGACCGGCATAATTTTCAGAAAATAGACTTCACTATCAAACAAAGGAAACAGACTGGAAATTGCAAGAACTGAACATAGAGAACTAATGCAGACCAGAGAGCAGCGACAAGAAGCAAAACAATGAGCAGCTAGCCGAAATGAGACTGCACAGAGATTATCAAAGAGCGAACTGAAAACAGACTCTTTGCTGCTGAAACTGCAGCTGAAAATAGTCTAAAAGAGACTTCCTTTGCTGCTGAAACTGCAGCTAAAAATACTCTAAAAAGTGACTACCTTTGCTGCTGAAACTGCAACTGAAAATAGTCTAAAAGAGACTTCCTTTGCTGCTGAAACTGCAGCTGAAAATACTCTAAAAAGTGACTACCTTTGCTACTGAAACTTCAAGCAAATGACTGAAAAGAAGCATCTGCCAAAAACCAAAGGAGCACAGTAATTACTGCTGACTGCCCCCAACTGAAAACTGAACACAAACTGCAGATCAAATCAGCAGGCAACCAAAACTAAAAACAGGAGCAAGACGAGAAATTGTGCTGAACTGAGGACTGCATGCACAAAAAAGGAACTAAAAATATATGCAGCAGCAACCTGAAAATAGAATTGAAGATTTAGAACTGAAATCTGCAGCAACAACCTGAAAACAGCAGACACAGTAATTACTGTGTTGCTGAACCGAAAAGCAGAGAAAGGACTAAAGATTGCAGCATTTTTCAAGCCAAGGTAAGCTGAGATTTGAACCAAATAGCTTACTCAAACTTCAGGAAGAGATCAAGAGCAGTTCGGCAGAGAAAGGTCATTTGGCTGCATGGACGGAAAACCAAACCGAAAAAGAGACCAAGGTCCAAAAGGGCTTGTGATTCTCCATCTTTTGGCCAGGAGACTTTGAAATACAGCAGGAAATGATCTCACAGCAGGAAAACACA
Source organism: Dendrocalamus sinicus (assembly GCA_036346575.1). Taxonomy (NCBI): domain Eukaryota; kingdom Viridiplantae; phylum Streptophyta; class Magnoliopsida; order Poales; family Poaceae; genus Dendrocalamus; species Dendrocalamus sinicus. Next base: position 17,408,753 of record CM070664.1, read on the forward strand.
ATTCTTCAACAAACATTCCACTGAGAAAATCAAAGAACCAAATGTCCCTTGCCTCCAAACCCTAGCTTTTGCAAAACAAAGGAAATGTGAGCAGGAGAGAGAGAAAGGAGTACACATGGATTTTGAGATTTGCTCTTAGAAATAGATTGGTCAAATGACCTTGGGGCTAATTTCCTGCACAGAGCTAAAATGATTCATCTCCTCAAGCAAAAGAATCAACCCAAACACTTAAAACACAAAGAAGAATGTAAAGCTTCAAACCGCGTAATCAAACACAGTGCACAAGAAAAGGGATAGCTCAAACTCAATCCATTTCATATTGATTCAGAGACATGGGCTATTACAAAGGGTTCATCTCACAGCCATCTCACTACATGCTTGCTCACTGAGATGATCACACGCACACTCACTTGTCTAAGCTCTCACACACGCAGAGAAGAAGGAACACCACTCTACTGCTTTGAGCTCCCAACGCTTACTCAACACTACCATCTCCCACTCTCTATATAGAGAAGAGGAGCTCACACACTCAAATAGCAAATCAAGAAATGTCAGCCCAACCACCAGGCTCACACCCACAAATGGGAAATCAAGAATTGCAGACCAAACCTCACTTCCTTGCTCCACATACAAATGAAGCAAAAGTCAAACTCTCATCAGGAAAGTGGAGGGAAAACCAACACTCCACTCCAAACCCTCACTCTCTATTTAGCTTCCACAACCGGGTCTCCAACCCGTTATCTTCAATCAAATCTGCTTCCATTTTGCAGCCTTGCGCATTTTACCGAAATGCCCCTGCTGCACCTTCCCGGAAGCTTCCTGTCCTCGCATGACCGCACCCGGCATCCTGACTGTCTGGACCTCAGCTCCTCCCTGAGCCTACTCCCGGTCTACCTCGTCGTTGCCCGTTGTGTCCACCTCCGGCAGCTCCAACTCCAGTTCCTTGTCTCCCGGCTTGCAACCACCTCAGCAACCTTGATCATCTTCGACGTCTCCGACCGTCTGGACCTCAACACCTCCTGTGCTTAGTCCCGGTCCTCCCACGCCTCACCAAGACCTAGCTCCGAAGTTCTGCAGTCACACAGACAAGCAAACCATCACGTACATAATACCGCTCGAAACAATATAAACAACAATAGCATCAGAAAAAGGTACTCAAACATGAAATACCCAAATCGACCGATCAAGAAGAAGAACAAGTGTCCTAAACACGTCCGATCGCGTTTGACCAAGTCCAACCATACTAAACTGCACCATGCACCGACTTGGCGCAACCAACCAAATCAAACTCAAACTTTTCAGAACACGAGTCAATTATTCATCACAAACATGGGGACACCTCCACATGGTCTCTCAAAGTTGAATCGTGGAGAGTCATCACTCTCTTCCGCTGTTGAGGCCAACCGAAGGAAGAAGACGACCTCGGGTGCGACGTGGCTACATTGCAACCGTCCGTGCGCCGTGGCCAATTGGACGAGGCCGATCGTGCGGGCAGGTCATTCGGCCGCGCGCGCGAGTTGGGTCAAGGTAGGTCAGCCCATTTGGTCATTTCAATTTTAAACCCCGCACAGGTTTCTCTGTTCACGTGGGCCAACTCAACACTGTTTACCGAAAAACTCAAAAATTCAAAAATACCCCGTTTCGGTCGGTTCGACGCTGCGAGTCCTTTTTTGACCTCCATTCCACCAAGTTGAGTTCCAAATAAATCCAAACCCCTCCATTTGAATTTTATTCTATTTTATACCTTTTTATTTTATTCTATTTTCCTAGCTTGATTAGACTCAAGCACGGACTTATGTTATTTTATATGTTTGCGCTAGCTCCCGAGCTTTCCATGGCAACTGTGCAAGGACCAAAACTAGGCAATGAAGTATACGAGATAGTATAGTTTGCAGAGCAGCAAGGCAAGTTACAAGTTTTTTATCATATTGAATCCCATGAAATTTAAATTATTTAATAACAATATTTGCATTAATGTTAATTGTGAAATATTATTTGCTTAAAATAAATGTTTAGAATGACTTGCTAATTAGTTATGTCCTACCACTAAAAAATACCATGTTTAATTTAAGGCTGCAATCACCCTGATAATCTTAGTAATATTTAATTACTGCATAAATAATTGTAGAATAGCTTACTCAAATTTTTGTACTACTAAGTGATTTGGCTTTTAGCCGGTAGAGTTATTAAAATGGTTCTAGGGTAAGGATGAGTAGTGGAAAACCACAAGATGTCCTTCGTCCACAACCTTACCCTAGGGTGGAGGTTTGAATAGATAGGTGGTGGTGCCGTCGAGCACAAATCATCTGGGATGAGCTCAAGTGAAAAGTAAGGATAAGAACCTTATCCTGAGTAAAGGACACAATGATCTTTCAACCACTAGTGTTGACTTGCCAACACTGATCTAGTAGCTACTCAGCTCGATTAAATCTCTACAGGAGGTAGGAGTGTGGATGATAGGGAGTTGGTATACAGAACGATAAAACTATGCTTAACAACGGTAGGGGCCACTCAAGATGGACAGAAGTGTTAGGTCTAGCCAGTTAAACCGGGTCTGAGTGGATCTACCGGGTAGAGGCTATATAAAGAATTGAGCAGTAAAAAATCTTATTTTCTCAAACTTAGTCGTACGCTAGTTGACGCGTGTCTATAACTTGACATTGAGAGTTTGAGAAACCTTGTGGGTAAAGCTGAACAACTCTGAAGAGTGAAATAAATGGTATTGAAATACGCCATGCTCCTGGTTAATGGAGCTGTATTTAATGGGTAATTCCAACAGCGAGGCATAAGTAGATTTCATTATGTTTTAATCTGAGTAAGCTGAGTAAACAATTGTTGAAAACCCCCTAATCTTGAGAAGTTTTCATTGATGTTTTCTTGCTTTCAAAGGTTTACAAATAAAATTGCAGTTTTCGTTGATGTTTTCTTGCTTTCAAAGGTTTACAAATAAAATTGCATCTACTCCCATTAATAAACCAGTATATTGTCCTCCATTGGCAATCTGTGGAAATAGATAAAGTAGGATTTACCCTTGTAACTTACTGGGTATTGTTGTACTCATTACTTGCTAAACAACAAAGAGAAGAGCAATGGACATCGATGAACAAGCTATTGATGAAGATCTGGAAGGACCCTACTTCTTCGGCGACCAGTGGTCTTAGGTCTTAACTGCACTCAAGTATGCCTGTGGGAGTTTCTTTTATGCTGTAAGTTAACTTTAGGCTTGCACGCCCGCTGCATCAAAACTAGGTTGCTAATCCTTATTTCTATATTAAAAATTGGGTCTTTTGTTGTAAGCATGTATTGTTGTGGTGCACACTTGTGTACAGTACTCTACAACTGAACAGTTTTGGGCAATTGCGGGGATTACTATCGCTCTCATAAATGGGGGCATTACAGCAATGAGTAGCCTTCACCTTTGCATTTTCACATAATGCATCCTTGATACGATTTGTAAACATGGAAGTTTCTAAAATTTTAAAAATTACCAAATGTAAGGGAGTATATGTTTTATATCTTCGCAAAATTTCAACATCAAACTCTATCACATTTATATTTGTCTTTTTTGTGTATAGCAAGTACAATTGGGTTTGATCTTACAATTTTGCAGAGATAAGAACATAATTTCCCCCTTCTCGTATATATTTTTTAGAATGTTTGAAAAATTCTATGTTTGTTTTTTATAGAATTTTCATTAATTTGCATTTTCACATAATACACCATCCACAAAAATGTCTACAAAATCATTCACATTGATCTGATTAGTATGCATCATTTGATATGCAAAAATTAAACCTTTTAAACCTGGTACCCTATGTTCAATTCCTACCCCGCTCGTTGGTGCAAAGAATTTGTAGGAGGTAGAGCGAATTTCCAAAAGCCTATACAACTAGTCTTTGATTTGGGTTGAAAGACTGGCAAGCACATATGAGCTATATGATGATGTTGTCGGAACCCGGAGCGACAACTCCAGGATCCTCTGTGTAAATCGCACTAGTGCACACAGTGGACAACAAAAACAAATACCAAGCATAATGACATTTATTTAATTTAAGGAGTACGGCCTTATGGCCAGCGTTTACATCATCGCACATTGGCAAAAATAACTGCAAAAGAAACTGCGGAAGCGAAGCTGAAAAGACGAAGCCCAAGCCTGCCCACAGGCAAACAACTGCAAGACATAGCCTACTCGTCCTGGTCTTCACCGTAGTCGAAGTCGTCTTCCTCTGTGTGGAGATAGCAACGTGAGTACAAATTTGTACTCCGCAAGTCACACGGAGAAATGCAATATAATGATAAAGGCTTCAATGGAAAGCTCATAGGGTTAGTTTGCATAAAACAGCATTTAATGAAATAAATTAAATAGATTGAAAAGACTGAATTTAATACAATACGTAAAGACAGTACTTGTAATTGAAAATATTACCATCAGTGCAGGCTCCGACCAAACACCAACCTATCCACGGGCATCCCACCCGGACCATCTTTTTCAAAAGATCACGTATGGATTCCATCCATCCACACGCTTTCACTGCGCAACTCTGATGAATTCCATTCATTCACCAGATTTCAATCTCTCATGGATTTCATCCATCTGCAAGGTTTTCATCTATCGTGGATTCCATCCATCCACAAGGTTTTCGAAAATATTTTTGAAAAACAAAGTCTAATCCATAAAAAACTTTTACTCAGCATGCCCAAGACCGTGGGCATGACTATCCAGGATAGATTATACACTCTGCAGAGGTTGTACAACTTTACCCACAAGACACGATCAACCTTTTGTGCCACGCGAGTTACACACTTCCTTAGGTGTGCGGCAAGGAGTCGTGACAAGGCCTTTACAATGCAAAGCCTTCAACCTGGCCAAGCCAACTCTAAGATTTCACCCGAAGAAGGAATCCACTGCATCGGACCCCTCTTGAGCCGAGTGAGACTTCTCATGGCCTACGCCACGCTCACTTTCATCCTACAACATGACCCGTGTTGGGACTCGCAAATTATTCAGCCGTGGCTGTCCCATACCGCCTTGTGGTAGTACGATAGGGCTTTGCAACAGTAGCTCACAGACCGGTCCTTAATCTGACTTAGGCACAACCACATACCCCCTGTGCCCGACAATCAACACTGTGTCTCCGAACAATAGTGCATGCCTGCACCCACCACCTAATCATTAGCCTAAGTCTAAACCAGATTTTCTATTTTATTTTGAAAATGATTCATAATCCTTCTTGACTCACCGAAGTCAAGAATACAGTTCAAAGCTTATCATTTTATGTGAAAAGGTATCCCCAAAACAAATATTACAACTATGCAGGTCTAAGCATTTGATAAAACGTTCTCTAGTCAATACTAATGTACTAACTAGAGTTTGATCTAGGGTGACAAGTTATCAGAGAATTCAATAACAAACAGGTATTAACTAAAGTTAAAACTAAATTGAAATACATTGAATAAAATTATGCATGCAATATAATTTAAAACAGCATAGTTTTATTTGAAATTCTGGGATCAACATGATCAAGGAGTGTGACTTGCCTTGCTCTGCAGTCTGGTGTGAATCGTCATCGAATTCTTCTGAATCGTCGTAGTCTACACGCGAAGAACCAAAGCGCATAAATTCCAATAAATCCAAAAAAATCCAAAAATTATATAGTATATATTGACAGATAGATTATGATTTTAGATGAATTTAGGAGAAAGAATCAATGGATTCGGAGTTCGTATGAGGGAGAAAGAATATCTGAAAGTTTTGGACATCACATGAAATGATAACAAAATACGAGAAGTACTTTTTGAATAGTATGGTGTCGGTTGGTTGTGAGGTGGCTGGCGAATGGGAAAAATGTAATGCTAGCAATGAGGCAAAGGTGGTGACACAGGTATGGCGGCGAGGAACGGCGGCAATCACCGGTGGTGAGACAAAAACGGCAGTGACGACGTGGTAGCGACGGCTGCAGGTTGGAGAGAGATAGTACCGGGTATGGAATGTGGAAATGTAAGGTAAGCACGGGGTAGAACACGGTATGGTGAGGCTAGAAAAATTATTTGCTAAGCTGAAAATTCATCGGACACGATACAATCGACGTTTGAACGACGATAGTGAAGAAACATGAAAAACTTGATATCTTGGTGCTCGGTGAAGCGAATCCAAAACCATTTGAAATGTAGCTACCTGGGATAGTTTGGCACGATGTGATGCAAACGGATTGGGGAAAACATCACCGGATAGATGGGGACACGGGATGCCATTGGCGGCCAAGGCGAGGTGTCGGAGGTGAAAATTTGTGGTGGCTTTTCGGGGAAACGGAAGGAAGCACGGCGTAGAACGCGGTGAGGCAAGCTCAACGGTACAAACGACTCGACCAAAGGATATCGGATGGTGGCGGAACATGGCGGAGAAGACATTCAACGACCGACAGGTTGACATCGGCGTTCCGGGCAAACGGAGAAGAGTTAGCAGGTGAGGTTTGTGGCGAAACGAAGAGGAGAACATGGGGAACGCAGTGCTCACCTTGGTTGTTGTGGAACATGCATGGTCGGCCTGCAGCGAGGAGAGAAGTGGTGGCACGATTTGGCCACAGTGCTCCGGCGATGCTCCGGCGAAGCTCCGGTGAAGGCGAGGGGAGCACCACGTAGAACGCGCAAAGGCGAAGCCAATAGTGTGGTCAATCGTGGTCGGAATCCACTGTCGGTATCCTTAGACTTGAGATCATCATGGTTCCCAATATGCGTAGTAGCCTATTTTGGGACTACTAACCACTACTCCGTAACTGGGTAGTCATAAAAGTAGTCTTCGGGTTTGCTATGAAACATGTAGTGGGATGTGAATGATCAAGATAGAATTTGCCCTCCTTATGGGAGAGATATCTCTGGCCCTCGATGTAATGGATTATGAAAGTGCATGGCCATGCCAATGTGATTGAGGAGTCAATCACAAGTTTATAATCTATCACGGAATCGAGAGAGTGATTGAGCTATTAAGAGGATGACACAGTCTCGCTTGAGCTTAATCTATATCGTGAGGCAAAGGGATTCGTACATGAGAACATTACAGTTCAGTAGATATGATCTTTACGTATACTTTGGGGTTAATATGTCTTGCTAGAGGCCGCTATTAATGTGGTGACCGGAAAGGTGTTTCCGTCGCGACCAAGTATACATGAACCTGCTGTGTCGCACACTTAACGGGTTGGAACACTAATTCGAATGTGATTCGGATGTGGGCTCAATTCGGATAGAGATCCTGATAGACTCCTATTGGGCCTCGGTCCACGAGGCTCAAGTGAGGAGGTCTATATATTTGGAGGCGGGGCCGAGGATGTGCGCTGCTCCTCCCGAGCAAAACCCTAGCCGCCACCTCCCGAGCCAAACCCTAGCCGCTCGCGAGTCTTTGGTACACTCGCGATCGGCGTTCCACCCGGGCGTGTGGATACCGGTGGAGGCGCTGCTCGTTCGGCGTTGATCGGCATCAACAAACTACGATTGGATCTTCTCGTGGTGTGGTTGATCGCGTGGAGAGACGATCCGTCGGGACGATCGGCTACTTCCACTACTACCTCGACGCGCGTGGTTGGATCGGCTTCTCCAACTCTTCTTCGCAGCACCTGCGCGTCTAGTGGTAACGATCTATGATCCCTCCTTAGCATGATGTCCCGGTGTGCGCGGTAGAAATTTTTATTTTCTCGCTATCGTAGCCTCACGCGCGTTCCTTGATGGTATCGAGCCATCTTGCTTAGTTTGCGATCGGATCAGCGCATATGATGATATGCGGTTGTAGTAGATCGGATCTATTACGCTCTAGATCGGTCGGTTCATGTGATGAATCGATGGTAGCCTGAGTTGATGAGATCAATCGGTGAATAGGGGTTGGATGAGGCACAGTTGTATCACTACTAGTGCCCTAGAGATTGTCTCGGATCGGCATAAGGTGGTTATGTCGAATACTAGTAGGATACGAATCGATAGCCTCGGGCGATGGGAATACTAGTGCCCTAGAGATTGTCTCGGATCGGCATAAGGTGGTTATGCCGAATACTAGTAGGTTACGGATCTGATGGCCTCGGCCCAGTGGAAAAACTAGCATCCTAGAGAATGTCTCGGATCGGCATAAGGTGGTTGTGCCGAATAGTTTTTCCATTGCGATTTCATAGATTGGATCTGTAAATTTCCGCCGTGCATACCCGCCTTGTATAGCGTCATGGGTTCACATCGTTAGGTAGAATACGATTCTACGTCTAACTTGTTTTTGCAGAGAATGATGTGAATGGTATGGCCCTATATCTTATTGGAATGTATGAGATGTATGTGATGCATGTAACATTCGTTCATGGCCTGCGTGTCATGATTATTTCAGCTATTGTTAGCTGTCTATATTGTATTTAACGACCTGCGTGTCGACCTTAATGCTTGAATCTATCTTTGTAATCTTCAATTTCTAGCTATTATAGGTAGTAGCCTAGTTTTGAGGTTAAAAGCTTTCAAGCATGGTGGCCTAAAGGAGTGATGTGGAGGATGGAGATCGTCTACACCTACATGGAGATGGAGATCACCATTTTTGGGCCATACTACTTCACGATTAAATGTGTTTATCTGTGATATTATCTATCTTATTCTTATGCAATGTTTTTGTGATATGTTGCTTTGGTAGGATAGAATCCTCATAAAATTAGGTGTTCATGCCCTTCCACATGTTGCACCAAAAGATAATGATCACCGCATGGTAGGTCTACCAAAGTAGAGTGCCGTCGATTATCATCATTATTTGGGGTAGATGTCGGACATCTACATGCGAAGCATTTGGTTTACTTAACAAGGTTATCAAAACAGTTTTGGACCTTGGGGCATAGGTTGGGGCAGGGCATATTGATGTCACCCAACAAGCAAGAGTCACATAAAGATGTGATTAGCAAGGTGTTGCTTACCCATGTCACTAGTTTTCTAGCCGTGATGCCAAAGCTCACTAGGAATTTGTGAAATGAGGATCTTGACCCACTATGTGACTTAGAGGAGTTTTGTTGCAAAACACATAGTGGGAGTCTTTTGTTAAATAGTTTAATAAAAGATGAACATAAACATAGTGCTAAACTTTGCATATTCTTTGTTGTAGATCATGTCAACTAATGCCGCATCCAGTTCTTTTAATTTGCGATCTATTCTTGAGAAAGAAAACTCAATGGAATGAACTTTATGGATTGGTATCGTAACTTGAGAATTGTTCTCAAGCAAGAGCGCAAGGAGTATGTCCTTGAGTCTCATTATCCCGATGACTTGCTCGATAATGCTCTGCGGTTGCACGAAGAGCTTATGAGAAGCAAACGAATGATTACCTTGATGTGAGTCGTCTCATGCTTGCCACAATGTCCTCTGAGCTTGAAGCAATATGAGAACACAGATGCCTACAAAATCATTGTGGGGTTGCGTGGTATGTTTGAGAACCAAGCAAGGGTGAGAGGTTCAACACTTCAAAGTCCTTGTTTGCGTGCGAGCTTGCGAGAAGGAATCCGTCACCCTCATGTGATTAAGATGATTGGCTACATTGAGAGTCCGGAAAAGCTTGGTTTTCCCTTAGCCAAGAGTTGGCTATCGATGTGATTCTCCGATCGCTCCCGAGCTTTGAGCCATTCATATTAAACTATCACATGAACAACATGGATAAGACCTTGGCGAGTTGCATGGGATGCTAAAAGTGCCGAGGAAAGCATTAAGAAAAGCAGCAATCATGTGATGATGATGCAGAAGGCAAGGGCAAGCCCAATGTCAAGAAAGGCGGTCAAAAGAAAGTTAGCTCCGATGAGATCGCGAGCGGTTCTAAGGCCAAGCAAGTCAAGAAGGGCGCTCCTAATGCGATTGTTACTCACGTAAGCAATCAGTCATTGGAAAAGGAACGCCCAAAGTACTTGGAGGATCTTGAGAAGAAGAAGGGAAGTACGACTTCCTCTCGGTATAAATGTTATAGAGATCAATCTTGCTACTTCATCCACCGATTCTTGGGTATTTGATACCGGATCGGTTGCTCACCTTTGCAAATCGTTGCGGGGCTAAGAAGAAGTAGAAGTTTGAGGAGGAGCGAAGTGGATCTTCGCGTTGGCAATGGAGCAAAAGTTGCTGCGATCATTGTTGGCACCATGCCATTGTCTTTACCTTCGTGATTAGTTTTGGAATTGAATAATTGTTATTGTGTTCCATCTCTTTCCAAGAACATTATTTCGCTTCATGTTTGCAAGCGAAGGTTATGACTTTAGATCTGTGAACAATGGTTGTTCTCTTTATTTCAAAGATATGTTCTATTGTCATACTCCATTGGTGAATGGGTTATATGTTCTTACTCTTGAAGAGTCACCGGTCTATAACATTAATGCAAAGAGGCAACGTTCGAATGATTTAAATCCCACGTTTATTTGGCACCGCCGCTTAGGTCACATAAATGAGAAACGCATGGAGAAGCTCCATAGAGATGGTATTCGCACTCGTTTGATTTTGAATCATTTGAGGCATGCGAATCTTGTTTACTTGGCAAGATGACAAAGGCACCTTTCACCGGTCAAGGTGAACGGGCAAGTGACTTATTGGCACTCGTACATTCGATGTATGTGGACCAATGAGCTCAATAGCCGAGGGGTTTTCGTGATTTCATAACTTTTATCGATGACTTTAGTAGATATGGGTATATCTACCGATGAAGCATAAGTCTGAATCCTTTGAAAAGTTCAAAGAATTCCAAAATGAAGTGCAAAATCATTTAGGCAAGACAATCAAGTTTCTACGATCGATCGTGGAGGCGAGTATTTGAGCCATGAGTTTGGCAATCATCGAAGGATTGTGGAATTGTTCCACAATTGACTCCGCCAGAACACCTCAATGGAATGGGGTATCGAGCGAGAAATCGCACCTTATTAGATATGGTGCGCTCTATGATGAGCCAAAGTGATCTTCCGTTGTCTTTTTGGGGTACGCTCTTGAAACATTTGCTTTCACACTAAACGAGGTTCCATCAAAATCAGTAGAAAAGACACCATATGAGATGTGGACAGACAACGTCCTAGCTTGTCTTTTCTTAAGATTTGGGGATGTGAGGCTTATGTAAAACGTTTACAATCTGATAAGCTCACCCCTAAATCTGATAAATGCTTCTTTATCGGGTATCCTAAGGAAACAAAAGGATATTACTTCTATAATCAAGGAGAAGGCAAAGTGTTTGTCGCTTGGCATGGTGTCTTCTTAGAGAAAGAGTTTCTCTCAAGAAGGGATAGTGGGAGCACGGTGCAACTTGAAGAAATTCGAGAAACACCTAAAAACGTTTCAGCTCCTCTGAACCACAACAGATGAACAAACCGTTGAAGAACTGTTGTGGACACACCGGCACCACGTAGGTCGAGAGGTCACGTCGTGCACCGAGAGGTACATGTTCTTGACTACTCAACAACGGGACATATTGTTGTTAGACAACGATGAGCCTAAGACCTATGAAGAAGCGATGGTGGGACCAGACTACGAGAAATGGCTTGAAGCCATGAGATCCAAATTGAATCCATGCACGAGAATCAAGTTTGGAACTTGGTTGATCCACTGATGGTGTTAAAACCATTGAGTGCAAATGGATTTTCAAGAAAAGATAGACATAGATGGAAATGTTCACATCTATAAAGCGCGATTGGTGGCCAAAGGTTTCAAACAAATTCAAGGTGTTGATTATGATGAAACTTTTCGCCGTCGCAATGCTAAAGTCTATTCGGATCATTCTAGCGATTGCTGCATATTTCGACTATGAAATATGGCAAATGGATGTCAAAACAGCTTTCCTTAATGGAAATCTGAGTGAGGATGTGTACATGACACAGCCCACGGGTTTTGTCGATCCGCAATCACCGAAAGATATGCAAGCTGCAAAGATCCATTTATGGATTAAAGCAGCATCTCGGAGTTGGAACATTCGTTTTGATGAAGTAATCAAAGGGTTTGGTTTCATCAAGAACGAAGAAGAGCCTTGTGTTTACAAAAGGCTAGTGGGAGCACACTCGTGTTTACGGTCTTATATGTGGATGACATATTATTGATCGGAAATGACATTCCTATGCTCGAATCATTAAGTCTTCATTGAAAAATAGTTTCTCTATGAAAGACTTAGAGAGGCGATATATTCTGGCATCAAGATCTATAGGGATAGATCAAGAAGGCTAATTGGATTAAGCTAAGATACGTACATTGACAAGTTATTGAAAAGGTTCAACATGCAGGATTTCAAGAAAGGCTTCCTACCTATGTCACATGGTATAAATCTTAGCAAGAGTCGATGTCCTAGTACACCGATGAGCGGGATAAAATGAATGCGATTCCGTATGCTTCGGCTATGGGATCCATTATGTATGCCATGCTTTGTACACGTCCGATGTCTCGTATGCTTTAAGTGCTACAAGTAGATACCAATCGAGATCGGTGAAAGTCACCGGATTGCCGTAAAGAACATCTTGAAGTACTTGAGAAGAACTAAAGATGTGTTCCTCGTCTATGGGGTGAGGAAGAGCTCGTTGTAAATGGTTACACCGATGCTAGCTTCCAAACCGACAAAGATGATTTTAGATCGCAATCTGGATTTGTGTTACTGCTGAATGGCGGTGCGGTGAGTGGAAGAGTTCCAAGCAGAGACGGTTGCTGATTCTACAACGAAGCCGAGTACATAGCGACTTCAAGGCGCTAAAGAGGCCGTTGGATCAAGAAATTTGTTTCGAGCTTGGTGTGGTGGCTAGTGCCTCCACCCAATGGACCTCTCATCGTGACAATAGTGGGGCCATTGCGCAAGCCAAGGAGCCTAGATCGCACTAAAAGTCCAAGCACATTCTACGGCGATTTCATCTCATCCGCGAGATTGTGGAGAGAGGCGATGTGAAGATATGCAAAGTACAAACGGATTTGAACATTGCGCATCCGTTGACAAAGCCGCTTCCCGACCAAAGCATGAGGCTCACACTAGGGCAATGGGTATTAGATACCTACATGGTTGACTCTAGTGCAAGTGGGAGATCACAGTGATATGCCCTAGAGGCAACATGGAGATGTTGAATATATCACATACTATGTTTATGATACATTGCTTTGTTCCTTGAAATAGATATTATCATTATTGATCAATGAGTATGTGACTTATTCATGAGACTCTTAATGCCAAAATGTTGCTATTTCTAAATGATCCCGATCATATATCATATGAGGAACAAATATGATTCAAAGATCAGCATATGTATTGATTGATGATCATGTCTCATGGATCATGGTATGGAGATACCAAATCAATAATATGGACATGTGTTAGTGAACATATGTTGGATAGACCCGCCATGAGACACTGCAGAGATTCCATGTGTCATTAGTTGGTCTCAAGTAGTGTTTATGTAGAATCCTTAGACTTGAGATCATCATGGTTCCCAATATGCGTAGTAGCCTATTTTGGGACTACTAACCACTACTCCGTAACTGGGTAGTCATAAAAGTAGTCTTCGGGTTTGCTATGAAACATGTAGTGGGATGTGAATGATCAAGATAGAATTTGCCCCTCCTTATGGGAGAGATATCTCCAGGGCCGGTCCTGGGATTTTAGGGGCCCAGGGCGAAACTAGAAATAGAGGCCCTAGTATAAATATCTAAATATAAATCTACACACACACACACACACACACACACATATATATATATATATATATATATATATATATATATATATATATATATATGGGTGTAATTACACCCACCTCTAATATACCACCTAAACAAACTTGAAATACTCCTTTATCACTTTAGGTATACTCGTATACTAATTATAAGATATTCTATATAGGAACCACATAAAAAAATTGCAAGGGAGTCCATAGTTTTTAGCGTATTTTGTAAATACCTTTATATATGTACATAAAAAGGAGTATGTTGAAAAAATGTACATACCACCTATATGATCTTAAATACTCGTATACTACATGTACATACCCTCGTTCTGAGATACTCCCTACGTTGTGAGATACGACATAGGGTGTAATTACACCGGGAGTAGAAAAGAGGCTTCCTATATATATATATATATATATATATATATATATATATATATATATATATATATATATATATATATATATATATATATATATATATATATAAAAATTTTACCAACAAACACTTAAAATCGTTATGTATTAAAGAAAAATTCATATCAAGGAGTTTATAGATATTACCTTAAAAATTTCTTCTAACATTTCTAGATGCGAAGTCATTGATGATGGTATTGATATCAACCTCATCCAATAATTGATCTCTAAACCCATTGATATGCCTCCAATCTCTAAACCCATCATGCCCCAATGAACTCTTGCAATTATCAGAATTGAAAAGCTTGCAACAAAAGCAAAACACCTTATCAATGTGTTTTGAATAAACTAACCATTTTCTATCATGTACCTCTCCATTGCTCATTTTTCTAGAGTAATGACTGCATTTAAAAATGTCTTGAGTTGTCATCCAAAGGAAATTCAATATTTTCTTCTCTTATAGGCCCCTTCTCCACTAATATGTCTCTTGCTTTGTTATCAAGATTACCCCAATTTATCGGATCATAAATATTTGTAGTAAATACTGGTTCATCAAAACTAGCAGATTCTGTAGCAGATGAATTAAATATGTGTTCATGATCACTCACATTGTTATCATCTGTGTTGACGTTGACATGGTCTTCCGTAGGGCCCTCATCTTCTAGATTCACATTAGTATCTTCCTCCACAATAACTATCGTCAATTCATCAGGATTTCTTGAACTGCTCGTATTACTTTTAAAAAATTTGTCAATGGATCCCCTCTGTGATTCTGTCAACTCATCTATTCGTTTTCTCTTTTTTCTTTTTTCACTGCCGGATGCATATTTTCTAGATGACATAGTACTGAAAATTTAAAGAATAATAGTATAATTAGTAACTACAAAGCACTAATTATTGATTAAAGTTAAAGAACAATAGTAAAACTACAAAGCAAAGCACAATAGTATTATAGCCAAACATGAAACATCGTATGAATGTATGATCATAGAATATAAAATTTCAATATGTCTATACGTACGTGTACGTCGTTGACTCGTTTGTGTGGCATGCATGCAGCAACTCTCCGTCCAGGAGGCAGGAGCGTGGGCAAGCGCCAAGCGGGCAAGCGGCCGATCAGCTATTCAGCCGATGCGATATTGCGATGGCGAGTTGGCGATGCAGTGTACCGGCGACGGCCGACGGTAGAAATTTTTCTGGGCGGGGGCTGGCAGAAGCTGCTCAGGCGGCCGGCGGCGCCGGCCTAGACGAAGAGAAGGCGAGATCACGAGACATCTATGCGGATCGAATCAGAAGATGCGGTGATCAGTGCCGGCCGCTGCGTAATATCATTAACGTACGTGGGCTACTGGGCCAACAGCCAACCGCGGTGTATATACTCATGCATCTTGGTATATGGGGCCCTCGATTTTGGGGGCCCGGCGCCGCCCGCTCGCCCCCTCGGGGCGGCCTTTGGATATCTCTGGGCCCCTCGATGTAATGGATTATGAAAGTGCATGGCCATGCCAATGTGATTGAGGAGTCAATCACAAGTTTATAATCTATCACGGAATCGAGAGAGTGATTGAGCTATTAAGAGGATGACACGAGTCTCGCCTTGAGCTTAATCTATATCGTGAGGCAAAGGGATTCGTACATGAGAACATTACGAGTTCAGCCGATATGATCTTTACGTATACTTTGGGGTTAATATGTCTTGCTAGAGGCCGCTATTATCAGGGTGACCGGAAAGGTGTTTCCGGTCGCGACCAAGTATACATGAACCTCTGGTCGCACACTTAACGGGTTGGAACACTAATTCGAATGTGATTCGGATATGGGCTCAATCGGATAGAGATCGGATAGACTCCTATTGGGCCTCGGTCCACGAGGCCCAAGTGAGGAGGTCTATATATTTGGAGGCGGGGGTGAGGATGTACGCTCTGTTCCTCCCGAGCAAAACCCTAGCCGCCACCTCCGAGCCAAACCCTAGCCGCTCGCGAGTCTTTGGTACACTCGCGATCGGCGTTCCACCCGGACGTGTGGATACGGTGGAGGCGCTGCTCGTTGCGGCGTTGATCGGCATCAACAAACTACAGATTGGATCTGCTCGTGGTGTGGTTGATCGCGTGGAGGAGACGATCCGTTCGGGACGATCGGCTACTTCCACTACTACCTCGACGCGTGGTTGGATCGGCTTCTCCAACTCTTCTTCCATTGCGCGCTGCTGCGTCTAGTGGTAACGATCTATGATCCCTCCTTAGCATGATGTCCTGGTGTGCGCGGTAGAAATTTTTTATTTTCTGCTATCGTAGCCTACGCGCGTTCCTTCAAATAATGCGGTTGGTCACCTCTAACTGACCATCACTTTGTGGGTGAAAGGTTGAACTGAGGTGTAATTTAACACCTGTGAGCTGGAACAATTCTACCCAAAAATGACTAGTGAAGACCGAATCATGATCACTAATAATGGAGGAAGGGATACCATGCAGACGCACGATCTCGCTGAAGAATGAACGGGCAACGGAGGCAGCTATGTAGGAGTGGTCCAATGCGATGAAGTGCACGTATTTGGAGAAACGATCCATCGCTGTTAGGATCACATATTTGCCCCAACCTTCGAAAATCCCTCAACAAAATCCATCGAGATATCTTACATACCACATGCGAAACTTTCAATGGCTACAGCAAACCAGCGAGGTGCAAATGGTCTGTCTTATTGCGTTGGCAAATTGAGTAGCCCTGCACGAATTCCTAAACAAGCTTACTAGCCTACAGATGATAATAGGTGGCACGAAGCCAGTGAAGGGTCTTCTGCATGCCTTCATGGCCACTGCCGTGGGCGTCGGTGAGCACTTGGGACTAGAGAGCAGATTCGGCTGAAATGAACACATGGCCGTGATAAAGCAGCAAGCCATCCACCACAGACCAAGCTGAATTGGCTTACTGAGACCGAACCTGTTCCACTAATTCTTGTAGTTCTACTGACGTGGACAGCTCCACCTGTAGCTCATCAAATAAAACAAATGTGGATGAGGAAATAGCCAGAAGAGCCACGACCTGTTTAGTGCGCTTGGACAAAGCATTGACCACTGCATTCTGCCTGCCTGGCCGGAACTCAACTTTAAAATCATACCAAGAGAGCTTGCTCACCCATGTGTGTTGAGGTATCATGGTTAAGCATTGATCCAAGAGATACTTAAGGCTATAATGATCCGTACAGATCGTGAAAGCTCGTCTCCGTAGATATGGTCTCCAATGTCTCACCACTTTCACCAAACCAATCAATTTGCATTCGTAGCACTACTACAGAAAGCCTAATAGTAGACGCCTCATCACAGACGGTTTTGTGAAACCGTCTCTAATGAGCACTATTACAGACGGTTGTAATTTGGAGGACGTCTGTGGTATTTGTGGCGGGAAAATGGATTATCACGACGGTTATTAACTATGAACCGCTCGTGATACGTTGTATCACGCAGCGATGCGTATTAAAAACCGTCTGTGATAATCCAGATTATCACGAGCGGTTTTAAATAAAAACCGTCTCAGGATAACTTGTTATCACGCAGCGGTTAATAATTAAAACCGTCGTGATAATTCCTGACGGTTTTTATAAAAACCATCTGTGATAATGTCGATGAGGCATTTATTGCGCTGCTCGCACGCATCTGTCTTCATTTCGATCCAGATCTAGCCACTGCTGCGCACTTTTTCACTCGGGAGGAAGCTAGGCGATTTCAGGCCTTGTTAATTTGGTGGGAAGAGGCAGAGATTGAGCTTTGAAGATTCATACTTTGCTGGTTGTTCTAGATATGGTTAGTAATGCAATTTATTTTTTCTTTAATTGCATTACAATTTAGTTCTAAGTAATCCATGAGTGGTTATTGAAGATGGTTAATTTGCAAAATTGTTGGTTATATAATAGTCATTGTGTTTGTAATATGAATCTAGCAAATAAAGTCTCAATATAATAAATGTGGCCGGTATATATGTAGTTATAATTAGTTAATCTAGATTTTAATACTAAGTTGTTATATATGTACGTAACGTAGGACCGAAGCTGGATGTATGCCGCGAGCCGTGTGAGTGAAGAGTACATTAATGGCGTTTCTGCTTTTATAAGAGCTGCCGAGGAGGATATGTTGAATAAGGGGGCGATATATATGTGCTGTCCATGCACTGACTGCGAGAATGTGAAGATGTTTAAGAACCGAGGCAAATTGAATCGCACTTGATTCGGAGGGGTTTCAAAAAGGATTATACGTGTTGGACCAGTCATGGCGAAGTGAATGATCATATGCGCGGATGACATCGCGGTGAAGTGAATGATATGCCCCGGATGACATCGCTCAGGAATCGAATGACATGCCGCGGTGATGTCGATTGTGGGTCGGATTCGGATAGGTTGCGATGATAACTGGATCGAGATGCTTAGCGATGTTGAAGAGAACTATGATGAGAGAGAGTATGTTAAATTCCGTGGCTTGATGGAGGACTCGAGAGAAACCTTTGTACACGGGATGCAAGTACACGAGGTTGTTGGCGTGCTTGAACTGTTGAAATTGAAGGCAAGCAACGGTTGGTCGGACAAGAGTTTCAACTGCGCTGCTAGGTCTTTTAGCGGACATGCTTCCGGATGGAAATGAGTTGCCTAAAACCACGTATAAAGCCAAGAAGGTTCTTTGTCCGTTGGGAATGGAAGTAGAAAGAATACATGCATGCCCAAGCGATTGTATCCTCTACAGTAAAGAGTATGCAAACATGCATGTATGTCCGTGTGCAACGCATCCCGATACAAACGTAACAATCAATCGCTTGATGGCGAGGAACAGAGGCGAAGAAAGGACCTCCTGCTAAGGTGACATGGTATTTTCCTATAATTCCCGTTTGAAAAGGTTTTTGCAAATCCAAAGGAGGCAAAATCTGCTGCGTTGGCACTCGGAGGAGCGCAAGAAGGATGGAATGATAAGACACCTTGCTGATTCCGCGCGGTGGAGAAACATCGATAGGAGTTTTGCGAGAGTTCTGCAGAACCAAGGAATATAAGGTTTGGGTGAGTGCAGATGGAATGAATCCTTTCAAGAGCATGAGCAGCCGACATAGCACATGGCCCGTGACTCTGCATCTATAACCTTCCTCCTTGGTTGTGTATGAAGCGAAAGTATATTTTCTTTGTCGATACTTATCCAAGGGCCAAAACAACACGGGAATGATATCGATGTGTTCCTAGCACCGTTGGTGGAAGATCTAAAAGTAATGTGGAGCGAAGGGTACAGGTATGGGATGCGTACAAGCGAGAGAACTTCACTCTGCGCTCCTTATTGTTCTGCACCATAAATGATTATCCTGCCCTTGGTAACCTATCGGGCCATAGTACAAAAGGTGCCAAAGCTTGTACTCACTTTGTTTAGATGGTACCGAGAGTGTGTGGTGAGACACTCACGCAAAACCGTCTACATGCGTCACCGCCGGTTCCTTCGGAGGGCTCACCCATACCGCAAGATGAAGAAACAATTTGACGGAGAGAAGGAAGATGGTTCAGCTCCAAGGCATTTAAGGGGCGAGGTTTATGATATGGTTAAGGATTTAGATGTTGTCCTCGGAAGGGACGTAAATTGAGGGCTCATGAGAAGAACACACGGAAGAAGAGATCAATATTTTGGGACTTACCTTATTGGGAGTACCTAGATGTTCGAAGCTTCGCATCGACGTCATGCACGAGAAAAGAATGTGTGCGGCGACAGATTGGTCTCTTCTTGAACATCCGTGATAAAACAAAGGGCGGTGTCAACGCACGGCTTGACTTGGTGACATGGACATCGGGCCCGAGTTAGCACCGACAAGCACCGATAATGGATGAGCGTACCTTCCCCTGCGTGTTACACTCTGTCCAAGGCCGAAAAAGCAGAATCGTGCGGTGCTTGCATGGTGTGAAAGTTCCGTCTCGTTACTCGACAGCGTGAAGAAACTTGTTTCGATGCAAGATTTGAAGTTAAATGGCATGAAGTCTCATGATTGTCATGTGCCGATGACACAGATGCTCCCTATTGCAATTAGAAATATTTTGCGATCAAAGTCCGAGAGACAATCATGAGGCTATGTTATTTCTTTAACACAATTGCTCGAAAGGTCATCGATCCCGAAGGACTAGATGCTCTGCGGACGGCGAGGTGGTGATGACTCTATGTCACCTTGAAATGTATTTCCCTCCTTCGTTTTTCGATATCATGGTCCATCTCGTTGTTCACGTTGTGTGGGAGATAAAATGTGCGGGCCCGTATTCCTCGCGCAGCATGTACCCATTTGAGAGGTTCATGGAATTCTCAAGTCCTACGTGCGGAATCGTTCTCGTAGGAGGGCGAGCATCGTCGAAGGTTATGCAAGCGAAGAGGTGATTGAGTTTTGTGTCGATTATATGGCTCGATTCAACCGATAGGTGTCCTCAATCTCGTCATGAAGGGAGGTGAAGGGTCTCGGAACTATCGGAAGGAAAGCAATCACTCCGGATATGGACACGTATACTCAAGCCCATTTCACGGTGTTGCAACACATGACCAAGTGGCGCCTTATGTGGACCAGCACAAGGATGTGCTTCGCAATGAGAATCCGAGAGCGCCGGATGTTTGGATCATGAGGCAACACAACCGTTGGTTCAACCAATGGTTGAAGGAGCAAATTGCTAGGAGCTCGCCGAGTGAGGCGCTGAGATGGTTGGCAAAAGGGCCGACATTTACAGTTGTGACATGGCAAGGATATGACATAAATGGGTACACATTCTATCGCATCTCGGGATGTCAAGAGCACTAACGAGCAATGAGTCCGCATAGATGCATTCGATGCCGATGGGTCGAGAAACTCGTACTATGGCTTAATAGAAGAGATTTGGGAGCTCGACTATGTGGTTTTCAAGATCCCCTTATTTATTGCCGTTGGGTGCATCTCCCACGGTGAAGGTTGACAAGCACGGTGTCACGACCGTGGACCTCCAACGTGTCGGGTACAAAGACGAACCATTCGTACTTGCCAATCAAGTTGTTCAAGTTTTCTATGTAACCGACCGGCAAATAAGAAACGCCATGTAGTTCTTCATGGAAAAGGAGAATTGTCGGAGTGGAGAATGTAGTGGGCGAGGAGGAATACAATCAATTTGACGAGTTACCTCCTTTTGGAAATGGCATAAGGGTCGACGATGAACAACGTGACGAAACTAGTTACGTACGCATTGATCATGATGAAGGGCTAATTTTTAAAGGAAATAAGCAAGTACAATAAGAATGTATATGTGAAAATGTGTGACAATTTTGAGATGTATATGTGAAAATGTGTGACAAAATGTATATGAGTATTGGCATTTATGTATATGTGTGATGCACATGTGATGGTTGATATGAATGCAGCTGGTTGGTGTTGTATATGAATGCAATTTGTTTGGTGGTGGATATGAATGCAGCTGTGGTTATTGGTGTTGTCTTAATAACTACGATCGCAAAGGCTTATCACGACGGTTTTAAACTTAGAACCGCTGCGTGATATCAATAAAACGAGCGGTTCTAAGTTTAAAACCGTGCGTGATAATATGACTATCACGACGGTTATACACTTAGAACCGCTCGTGATATTTATACTATCACGAGCGGTTTTAGACTTGGAACCGTCTCGTGATATTAATATCACGACGGTTTTGAGTTAGAACCGTGCGTGATAACCTCCTATATATACCCTCGGCTAGGGTTTTCCTGTGCGCTGCGCAGTTATTCGATCTAGATCCAAGTAAATCCCGAGCCCGTCGTCGCCTCCGCCTCCCCGAACCCTCGTCGGCGCCTCCTCGAGCCCCTCGCGGCCGCCTCGTCGAGCCCCTCGTCGCCTCCGCCTCCTCGAGCCCTCGTCGCCTCCGCCTCCCGAACCTCGTCGGCCGCCTCCCGAGCCTCGCGGCCGCCGTCCGAGCCTCGTCGCCTCGGCCTCCCGGCCCCTCGCCGCCGCTTGTCGAGCCTCGTCGACCGCCTCCGTCGACCCCCTCGTCGCCTCCGCCTCCCCGAACCCTCGTCGACCGCCTCCCCGAGCCCCTCGCCGGCCGCCTCCGTCGAGCCCCTCGCCGGCCACCTCCCCTCGATTACCGACTGCATTGTGAGCACTTTCTGTGATGGACTAGGGTTTACTGCAGTAGCTTAATTAGTTTGCTATTTGGTACATTAATTGTTTACTACAGTTGCTCGATGATGATAAAATCATATACTGAGATTGGTTCATTCGATGCTTGAGCTCTAATAGTTTGTCGGTTCATGCAGTTTTCAGGTTATAGCATGTTATTAAATTGATCTGTTCGATTTAATCTTGACAAGTTAAAAGACTGAATTATTGGGCAAAGTTAACTTGTGTGGTCTTGATCTGTATGAATACCGTTGTTTGAATATATGCATGCTAAATATATCTTGATCTTGAGATTTTAGAGTTTGTATCTAGAGCTCAAAATACTGAATTCATTATTTGGCATAACCAATCAAGGAAGAGTATATGATTTAGTAGCGGGACGGCCAAGATTAATCTTGTGCAACCCTACAATTTGAGAGCACATATTCATGTTGAGATCGTTATTGATTCTATTATTGATGCTTGTTGCTTGTTGCTTCATATTGCTACCATTATATATGTATATATGTAGGTATGTATATGTATACATGTAGGTATGTATATGTATATGTATGTATATACACATATAGTATGTAGTATATAGTATAGGCACATAACCCCTCTCTGTGTCCACATCACCCCCTCCTTCTCCCCTTCCTCTACTCCTCTCCTCTCTTCCGAACATTGAGCATCATGTTTGACTTTTCGTGCTTCCTCACTTTGAACATTCTCATCTTATCTTAATAGACCCACAAAATGAGCAACATGTCACCCGCGCATTCTTCACCATCATCGCCGGGCGTCCGCTCCAACATCAAGGCGCCAAGGAAGAGGGCTATCAAAGAAGCCTCGAGCCGATGAGACCATCACAATGAAACGAGCCGGCTGACCATCCCGGAATCACAATGGGAAGAGTTCAAGGCGATGAAAACGACCAAGAATTCAAAAGTACAAGTGTGGCGCACAAGGCCCTCCAGCAAAAAACACGCACCCCACGGACTTGGCACGGTGGGTATGCGGGTAAAATCCCGATGGAGGTTGGAGGATGAGTGGCAGCTGCAGAGGACATCGCCCGCCGTTTTCCAATATCCGGATGACCGCGCTCGAAATTGGCTTAGAGCAAGGTCATCTACAACGACATCGGGGCGTCTCCTTCAAACCCTGCGGACCGCAAGTGTCCCAGCGCTGGTAAGATATCGATCGAACTCGTAGCTTGTAATTACTCCACAACCGTGCAATTGAAATGACATGTCGTGCTCTTGCGGGAAGAGCTGAGTTTTGAATCTACAGGATCATTCCAGGGAACAAGGGAGAATGATATGCTCTCCGTGGCCCAGGAAACAAGGAGCACCGGGTCGTCGAGAGGCCTTGGGCTTTACGTTCCTTGGAAACATGGTTTCCAAGATGACTCGAATGTATCGGCGTAGGAAGAGAAACAAAGCCGCGTGAGGAGCAGCTACGAGAAGAGATCAAGGAATCTCTTCGAGAGGAGCTATTTGCTCGGATGGGTGAAATGTCGAGAAGAGGTGCGGAAGCAGACGAGAAAGTCGCGAGCCACCGCCGCCGCTATGCTAGGTAGCCCGCACAACCGTCCGAGTAGTCTGCGCGTCCAATCCGACGCATACCAGTCCAAATTTCTGTGGGCGACATCACAGTAATAATTATTACCTCTCGAATGCTTGCTCCATTGGTAGGCCTATTCGAGTAGCTAATTTTGTATCGTTATGTAGGAGCCTCTGACGCAAGCTCCAAGTGAGATATGGCGCCATTCCCTTGTTGCTTGGGGCCGGGCATATTCGTGCAGTAACGGGGCCATGGTGCACGCCAAGCTTTAGCGCCGAGCCGCAAAAGTTAATGTGGATGGTGTGTATGTCAATTTTGAGGTGGTCCCGCTACAAGCCCCCAACGACGAGATCGTGACTCTAGGACGAGCCATTGGAACATTCATCCGGTGGCCCAAAGCGACATCTTCTGGAGGCTTCTTCACGGTGGCGGGACGAGCAACATGCACTGGTGCCATCTCGATACAAGACCATCGGTTCCACCACGGATACTACAACGGTGCTATCTCCACGGGCCCTATTCTCGCGAGCAACTTGCACCGCTGCTACCTTCAAAGTCGACTTAGTGAAGTCGACCCATAGCCGAGCGCAAGGCGGCAAGGGCAAAGCAAAGAAGACCAATGATGATCTTCCGTACCACCCTTTGGCCCGCAAATTCGTGCTTGGCGAGCCGTTGCTCGAGCAAAAAGCCCTCCAAAAGCTACCATATAGTTGCATGCAATTGCACACGTGGTATATGCAGCGATCCAATAAGCGGAGGAGAACGGACTTCAAGTATCATCACAAATTCTCAGGAAGATTTACACACAATCTTCAAGAGTGTACATTCGTGGTCGCCTTTGAGGATTTATTCGAGCTGTTCATGCTCAACGCTCTTGACGTCTCAATCGTTCGATCTTTGGACGCCGTAAGTGTGTACAATCACGCTCTCGTTAATGTCATACCGATAAATGCCATATCTAATTTTTGCTTTCGTGTGTATATATATAGACACATGCTGATTAAAGCTAGAGTATCGAACTCATCACCGGTTTCTTGGACCCACAATTGGTCGCCAAGACTACCATCGGCGTGGAGGCATCCTCGTCGAGAGGTACATTGCATCGAACTCTTTGAGTTGTCATAATAAGGACTATGTACTTATGCCCTTCAATCGAGCTTTCATTGGATTTTAATAGTAATTGTACCAAAATGGAACAAGGTATATTACCTTGATTCCCTAAGTAAGAATAAAATGGACTTCACAATTGTCGGCCAAGTAATCGATAGGTAAGCACATATTCCCCATACATATCTACATTGTACTCTTTCTTTCCTTCCGAATGATTAAGGTTAACCTTTTGAATTACGAGGGCGTTCGCGATGTACATTGAAAAGGGAGGTGACTCAAGCGCGGGCCAACGACTCTTGACACATGTTCGAGATTTTAAGGTATTCGCTATTTCACATTAATTAATCCTATACAACAGATGGTACTAATGCCTTTTGAACTAACACATTCCATTTTTGCGGTGCCACCAAGAAGGGCAACACATGTGGATACTACGTTTGCCAACATATGGAACTACTCCTCGATTCCTCGAGGTCACCAATCGCAAGGTTTGTCACTCTTCCCATAATTACTTCATACTTATCACGTTACATATATATGTACATTGATATTCCTATCGACAGTCAGTATCAATCCCGTCAACCGCATTGAAACGATGCGAGCTTGAGAGGTTCAATCGAGTTAGCGTTCTTTTGCGACTCAAGTCATACACCGGAAGGGCGGTTCCACTGCGCACACCGATTTCCTATTGGTCTTATCACTAAGTGTAAATGCGATGTAGATCTTTTATAATCGTGCATTTGTTAATGGATATTTCAGTTCAATTCAATTAATTGATTTGCGAAATGGATGCATGCTTTATGTCCGTGAGATGAAGTGCGATGTCAATTGGATGTTTTATGTCCATAAATGTACCAAAGCAAATGAGATGTGTGAATTGTATGTTTTTATCCGTGATTATCTCGCTTGTTTGAGAGGGCATGGCTAGCATTTCTGAGGCTAGCCAATAGCGTAAATAGATTTTGGTTTAGGAGGAAGGAATATCACGACGGTTTTAAGTAAAAACCGTGCGTGATATATATCCTGACAGTTTTTCATTAAAAGCGATGCAGTGATTATTAGATATCACGACGGTTTTTAATTAAAACCGTGCGTGATATCGATAATCCTGACGGTTTTAATTAAAAACGCGTCGTGATATCTAATAATCGCGAGCGGTTGAAAACCGTGCGTGATAACCTTCGATCATCAGCGACCCATAAATTGAGGCGGTTGAAAAAACCGTGCGTGATGGCGTTACGAACCGTGCGTAATGTCGATTTCTGTAGTAGTGTAGGTAGCTAGCTTTTGATGGTGAATGGGCACAGTATGACTGAAGAATGCAATGGGCCTTATCCCTTGATGGAGCACTGCACCAAAACCAGTCCTTGATGCATCACAATCAACCATAAAGATGATATTAAAGTCAGGAAGCTGCAGAACAGGTCCTATTGTGAGGGCCTCCTTTAGAGAATGAAATGCTTCGTCTGCATCTAAAGACCATGAGAACCCTTCCTTCCGTAGTAGCCACGCGAGAGGAGAAGCTATCTTGCCATAACCTTTGATGAACTTATAATAATAGCCCGTGAGGCCAAGAAATCCGCGCAATGCCTGGACGGAAGTAGGAGTTGGCTAGCTCTGAACTGCCTCTACTTTGCTGGGATTCATAGCCACGCCCTGCCCAGAAATGACATGGCCTAAGTAAGCTATGGAAGTGTCACCAAATTGGCACTTACAACGCTTGAGTGCTAGCTGATGTTGAAGCAGAAGCTGAAGAATAGCTCGGGCGTGCTACAAATGTTCCGCCCAGGACGAACAATAAACCAGAATATCATCGAAGAAAACCAACACAAAGCGACGAAGGTATGGCTTAAGAACTTCATTCATAAGGGCCTAGATGTACCTAGGGCATTCGTTTGGCCAAACGGCGTAACCACAAACTCATAATGCCCCTAATGCGTGCGGAAAGCCGTCTTCTCAATGTCCGAGGGGTGCATGAGGACTTGATGATAGCCACTGCGCAAGTCCAGCTTCGTAAAGAAGAAAGCACCCTTAAGCTCATCCGAAAGCTCGTCAATCACTAGGATGGGAAATTTGTCTTTGATCGTCTTATCATTAAGGGCGTGATAGTCCACAAAAAATGCTAGGAATTATCCTTCTTCCGCACCAACAGGACCGGTGATGAGAATGCCGAAGTGCTATGTTGAATGATGCCCCTTTCGAGCATCTCCTCACATTGGTGCTCGATTTCATCTTTCAACAATCAGGGATAGCGGTAAGGGCAGACCGCTACAGGATCAGTGCCTAGTCGAAGGTGTATATGGTGATCACACTGACGTTGTGGTGGCAGCACTCAAGGCTCCTCAAACACTGCACCAAATTCCTCCAACAGGTCGATCATGAGGTCACCTTGCTTCGCCAAAAGGGCCTATGGCTGGCCAGATGTAGTCTGTACTCCTATTCATATTATATTGTGATGAAGCTGCCAGAAGGACATTGTGAGCCGTTCAAAAATCCCAGACAATGGGGTTGAGGGTCCGCAGTCACGAAACTCCAAGCACCATATCAAAACCTACCAGTGGAATAACATAGAAGTCGATGAAGAAGTCCTCCTCCCTAGGGGTGCAATCGGGTCGGATTCGAACGGATATTGCTCATACCGTATCCTAACCCATATTTTTTTTCTCGGATTCGGGGTCGGGTACGGTAAAACCGGATACAAATACGAATTTGGAATATTCGGAATTTCGAATACGGTGCCGTCGGAACGGATACTTGACGGTTTCGGATCGAAAACAGATAATGTAGACTGATAGTATGTGCATACGGAAAGAAACATATGCTAAACCATACCACCATCACTCCAAGTCTTAAACTGTTAGACATAAGCACATAATAGTGATTATAATTCATCAGCCGAAGATGGTGTGGCGTTTCCTCCAAAATTGTCCATTGAGGTGTGGCGTTTCAAGATGAATCTTGATTTTTGACGGACAGCATTTTCTTTTTCTAGGCTAAAGAAATTTTTACTAAATTAAGGAAGAGACAGTAGACAATTGGGGATAATAGACTTTTGAGAAATTTATCTGTTCATTTACTAAAGCATGCCAAAGTTCATCATTTAATAATACTTTGATTACATGCTTTTCATTCCATTACCTAGGAAGTGATCTTAATAAGCAAATTTAGGATTCCAATTGCACAAGCAGTAGAATTAGAAATAAAACACTATTTTAGTATTGTATATTTATAGTTGCCACAACTGAATGTCATATTCCTTTTAGAGAACTTAAGCTTGCATAATCCAGGAAAACTTTCTATACACTGCACACCTTAACCAACCAACATGACAAAAAACAAATACTACCAAAATAAAAGGTGAATTCTTAGCTCTTACCAGATATCCGAATCCGAATCCGACCGGATAATTATCCGGTATCCGAATACCGATATTATTCGGTCGGATAACAACTCTCCCGAATCCGACATTAATTATCTGAATTCGAATCCGACCGGATACCAAATTCCTTTCCCGAATCCGGTACCGATCGATCGGGATTAACCCAACCCATTTGCACCCCTACTCCTCCCCGATGTGAACTAGGACTCCCCTGAGCGAGGCCGCGCTGGAAACTTTATTTCCATTGGCCACAACCACTCGGATGTCCATGCTCGGCACAATAGGAATACTGAGATGGTGAGTGGTGGTGTTTGTCACAAAATTGTGAGTGGAACCCGGAGTCCACAAGAGCACACAGCTGGCTATCGTGGACGGCTCCTGTCAATTGCATGGTTTTGTTGGCTCGAATGCCGGTGAGGGCATGAAGAGAGATCTAGATGTCGTCGTCCAAGTACTCTTCAATACTTCCTCATCCTCAAGCTCCAACAAGTAAACACCCTTCAGGTCCACTTGATAGCATGATCTCTAGAAAATTTTCTCTAGACAATTAAAACAAAGCCCTATCATGCGGCGATTGGCCATTGTAACACCCCCATTTCTGGGGGCGTACGGTTACCCTCGCAGTTGTCCAGATTGTTCAGCTGCGAGTACTGTAGCAGAATGTGCACCATTGCCAAAGCATGCTTAAGCATAAAAATCAGACTTTATTACAAAAGTAAGGCTTAACAGCCAACGTTTACATAAAGGAGCGCACAACCCAAAGATACATTACCAAAAGAACTTCCACAGGCAGGCCTGAGTGTAGAGTAAGCCCTAACACTCGGCGTCGTCTACATCGTAGAGCTCGACGTCGTCTTCGGAGACTTCTTCCTCCTCTTGACAAGCTTTCTCTGTTTAAAATTTTAGCAAGCCTGAGTACTCCAACCCCGTACTCAGCAAATCACACGTGGAAATACTATATAACTAATTGCCAGGGTTCTCGAGTGGAGGGTGTATAGTGGTTTTATTATGAGGTAGATGCAGTTTTATTTGCAAACAATTAAAAGTAAAACATTTTCTCCTTAAGATCAGGGGGTTTTAATTAACGGGATCAGTTCATCACTTATCACATTAAATCATTTCAAACCCTCCTTATGCCTCATTGTTGGAATCACCCAATTAACACATCTTCTTTAACCGGAAGCACGGCGTATCCGAATACCATTTATCTCACTCTGCAGAGTTGCTCATCTTTACCCACAAGATCCCTTAACTCCCGCGACAGAGTTAAGAAAACAAGGTGGTTCACTGCTCATTTCTTCATGAAGACTCTACCCGATAGACCTCCAAATGACAGAGTCCGCTATCACGGCGGACATTTTATCGCCAACAAGGCGGATATTGTGCCCGTCTGAGAGGATCTATCGTTGTCGAAGATGCTTTTACCGTTTTCATACCGACTTTCTCGTACCCGTTAGATCTCAACTCAAACCCGGATATCTGCCACGCAGGCCAGACTACCCGTCCTGGAAGGATCTAACGTTGTTCAATATGGTTTTACCGTTTCCATATCAACTGGTTGTACTCCGTTAGAGATTCAATCGATTTGAGCAGCTACTAAACCAGGTTTGACAAGTCAACGCTTGTGGTTGAGCGATTACTATGTCTTTTACTTGGCACAAGGTTCTTGTCCTAATATTTTTCTGAGGTCTGCAACCTCCACTCTAGGATAAGGCGGTGGGCGAAAACCGCCGCACGGTCCCCCACAACACCCTTACCCTACATTTCCCCTAAGGTAAAGTCGTGGGCGTAGATCACCACGTGATTTCCCACAGCACACCCTCTACCTCGATGCAGTTTTCAAATCCTACCGGCCCACCCAACACCTTAGAAGTACATACCAAAGATCAGGCCTAGGTGCGGTGTCCCATACCACCCTACCCTCTCCGGGTTTTTCGATTCTACCGGCCAACGGCCAGAGTCACTTAGTAGTGTATCATACTGAATAAAATGATCTTGTATACATTTATATCATATGTTAATTCTTACTAAGGTTGTCAAGGCGAATATGGCCATCGAGGTAAACAGGGCTATTTATCAGTGGTAGGATTATCTAGATAGCATGCCATTCTAAATCTTTGTTTTAAGCAATTATCAGTTCGCAACTATCAATAATGAAAATACATTAAATAATAATGTAATTTAATGGGATTCAATATGATCAAAAACATGTGACTTGCCTTGCGGACTTATGATTTCGACAATTTCGTATTCTTCAATTTCTGGGCCTTGATCTTGATCCGAGGCTTCGTCTCCTTGAATCAGCTGCTCCTCGACGTCACGTGCTAGCGCAAAGTAAATAAAATCAATTTAATTCCACGCTCGACGAAAAATGAGCTAGGAATAACAAAATAATAAAAATTTAAAAGAATAAAGAAACTCTGGAAACTCCAATAAATGGGAATTTTAGGCTTATAGGAGGGCTATATGGGAAATTGGGCTTGATATTTGGGTTGGCGGGCTCGAAACCGATCTGGGGAGTATAAACATGCATTTTGGGCTTTGGGTCGGTTACTGTTCATTAGGCCGGTCGGGTACTATTCCTCGGGTGCGGGCTATGCGGTTCGGCGTGACCCACTCGGTCCGGCTCGGTCGGGCGCGGGCGAGCTGGCTGGGTCCAGCCAAGTCGGCACGGTGCGGTCGGGGGAACAGTGCTCGCGCACTGTTCCTCTTCCTCCTTCGGCCCGCATGCGCGCGCAGGGACAGGGGACGGAGGCGATGGCGGCCGGCGGAGCTACGACAAACTGCGACGAAATCCAAAGGCATGGACAGACTCGGGACACTCCAAGGATTCCATTTTCAGTGGTTGGAGGGCCGGTGGAGGTGGCATTCGCCGGTGGCGAGACCTTTCTTCCCGCGGCCATTTTTGAGCTTGTGCGCTAATGGGAGGTGGTCTAGGCAATTGGGTGGGTGCTAGAGCATCCTTGGGTGGTGGGGGAGCTCGGGGAAGGGTCGGCCGAGGCTGGGGAAGCTCGTGCCGAGCTAGCCACGGGGGGGGCGGCGGTAAAGTGGCTCACGGCGCCAGAGAAGAGCGGCGCTCGGGAGGCTAAGGCGGCGGGTTGGGAAGGTTCCTAGGGTTCCAGAGATGCTACTGACGGGAGAAATTGGAAATTAATTGGCCAGAGTACAAGAATCAAGAATTAGGGCACCATGGGGAATTCCGGCACCGGCGGCGCTCCGGCGGCAATTGGTACAATTAGGGCTGGGGGAGAGGTTGCTGGTGACTGGTGGGAGCTCACGGAGGGGTGAAGAGCTTTAATTAGGGGGCGAAAGTCAGTTGGCGCCGGGGCGAGGCAGCGGCAGGGCAGAGGCATGGGGAGAGGGCAGGCGCAGCTGGCCAGCCATCAATGGTTCGGCAGGGGCGGGAGAGGCGAGGCACAGCGCACACTCGAGCTGGCGGTGTGTGCTGGCGCGGGAAGAAGCTGGAAGAAGGTGCGGTGGCGAGAGGGTGTAGGCGGCGGGGAAGATTTTTCAGTCATGCATAGTAACCACGCGAACTTGGATGGATGGAGGAGATTGCTTCAAGATTCATGCACAATTTGGATGTAGATTAGTGAGAATTAGGCTCTAGTTTAAGAATTTGCAAGAAACCTTGAGAATTCAATAATTTTCAAATTTTTGAAAATTGGGGACGTTTCAGCCATCTCTTCCCCTGTCAGACGACAGAACCGGGAGTTGGGTGTCCAAAAATTGGCATCGGTTGGTGAAGCAATTGGTTTGGGCATCAGCACTGGTGGTCCCCTGGAAGTGCCTTTGCCAGTAGCGGCCAAGTTTCATAAGAATGCTCGGTTGGTATTGGTTGATAGGCTGGGAGCAACTGGGCGAGCGCCACTCACTTTGCCATCATCCTCCTTGATGATGTCTATTCTCTTCTCGTATGCCCAAGCAAGACTCACGGCTGCCTCTAATGTAGATGGATTTTGGAGCTTGACATCCGTACGTAGTGGGTTCTTAATTAAGGCCACAAGTGAAAATTTGAACTTGCTGTTTCTCTATCATATCCTCACAGCGGCATAAGAGGGTTGCTCCGAATATGAGGTCCAAAACATGGATTGATATGATCGACAAAGTGAGGCCACGTCGGAACCCCTGACTACGCTCCAAACAGTAATACCACTGTTGCGCCACTCCCGTCATGTGATATGATGCTAATCATACTTTTTCTTCTTCCATAGTGTGCTGTCTGGAGAAAAACTGTTTGCAATGGTTAAGCCATGGAAGAGGATCCTCCTTGCCGTCAAAAACCAGAAAGGAGAGCTTGTGGAAATGGGGCATGCCTCGGCTGCCCTCACCCTGCGCCGAGTGGACGCTGTCTTTGAAGCCCTCTTCATCTGATAGAGCACAAAGAGGCTGGTGGTGGGAAGTCTGCCTCACACGGTTATCCATCTCTTCTAACTTTTCTTGTTGCTTGGAGACTACTTGCAGAAGCTGGGCCATCTGCCGACTGAGATCGGCAATCATCTTGTTGTTGTCGTCCATTGCTGAAGAGCGCAGAATTGGCCGGTGAAGTGCAGAACGCAGGCAGACTGCAGGTCGCAGGATGCATATGTCTCTGATACCAATTGATGTGGCTAGGGTTGGGGGTACAGAGAGGCAAGGGAAGATCGCCCTCTGTCATTACAGTAGAGGCTCTGACCTAACCCGTTAGGACTCAATTGATTCTTTATTGCCTTCTTAATATTGAACGGTAACCTTTATATAAGAGGTGCCTTACCTAATACAATTTACTATAGATAAAATAGATCCTTCCTAAACAATCTCAACTTCTATTAGAAAACTAACTCTAAGAGATAGTAACTACTTATCTCCTGCTTTATTCCATCTCGCCGACGCAACTCGGACTGAAGCCGATCTGGACGCCTCTTTGCCGCTACCGCTCCTGTAGCTGGTCAAGTTTTGGCCGCCGACCCCTCTGCTGCTTGGGCTCGCGCCCAAACTCCTTGCTTCTTGCGCCGATAATAGGTTTCCCTACAAATGCGTCCACAACAATGACAGCAAAGGAAAGCTGCTTCTCTGATCCATTGCTTATATGTTATTGTTGCTGCTGAGGTTGGATAGACACCTAACCATCTACACTAGTTGTTTTGCCCAAACTAGCAATATATACAACTGCACATAATGATGACCAACACAAGTTGATTGAGAGTAAAAATAATATAGGAATGTCTACAACACAGTCGATTATTCTTTTCCCAAATCTGTCAATTTTGGAAAATTGGATCTAGATCCGAAGGCACGTCGCGATCTGATGGAGGGCTAGAGCCGGAGACGGACGTGAAGGCGCACAAATTAATCTTAATTAAGCGCACCCGATGCTGTGAAAATAAACGAAAATCCCCCGAAAAATGCTACGCTTCCATACTCTGCCACATGCATAATTAACATAGAGTAATACACCGTGGCATAAACGCATGCCTGTAATTAAGCGTAAGTTGCTAGCCATGCATTAAATTGCTGCTAAACCCAAGTTTCCCTATAACTAACGTAATAAAATTAGTAATCCTGGGCACCATCAATAAGTAGAGAGAGAGAGATGTGCAGCACGCCCGGTACACCGAAAACCAAAACCAAAATGGACAAAACCTCACGCTGGTCACACACGCCGGCTGGCCACCACCGCCGTCGCCGTCACATTCGTCGTCGCCGCCGCCGTCCTCGCCCCTCTCCCAGCGGCCGCCGCCCAGCAGCGGCCACAGCCCCAGGCAAAACTCAAACCAAGACTGAGAACCGGAGTAGACGCGTTGAAGGACTGCTTCATCACGGACAAGAACGGGCGCAAGTGGGCGTGCTCCCGCCACATCGACCCGGCGGCCAACCTCACCATGTTCGCATGCGCGGTCGAGAACCACATGAGCGCAGAGATGGAGTTCGACTGCAACGACGACATGATGCCGTTCTACGCCGAGCCCGGCGAGACCGTGGGCCGGAGCTACGACAGCGTGTTCGACCCCGCGCCGCCGCACCGGCAATACACGGTGCAGCGGACCGGCCCCAGGGTGTCCTGTGTCTGGGGGTACGCCGGGAACTACATGAGAGGGGTGGTGGTGTGGGACGAGCAGTGGCCGGAGGCGTGGTCGTGCCGGGATGGCCCCGCCGGCGACGGCCGGTGCAAGCTCGTGTTCGAGAACAGGGAGGTGGCCATCGTGACTAGCGCCGGCAGGAGGCGGGTGCTGGGGGACCTTGCCGTGAAGGAGTGCAGCAAGACCTGGTACGGCCGGTGGCTGCCGTGGAGCCTCGGCTGCACCTACCCCAAGCACGACCACCCCTACGTCGGCACCGTCGGAAAATGACGACGCCGGCGATGCTTACAACATAAAGCCTATATAGACACATTTTCTTAATATAGTACATAATATCGCTACACTTGTAAAACGTTGTATAAACATCTTCCTATGTATCATCGCTATAATAAAAAGATGTTTTATTAGAATACCTCTAAGAAAATAGAGATAGCGTTTTATAGAGATATTTTATTGTCTATATAAAGAAATAGAGACATTACATAGAGGCTTTAAATTATGCTACTAATGTAGTGAGCCACAGAAATTTGGTTTGTTGTCTATCTAGGAAAATAAAGATATTACATACAGACATTTAATTATGCTACTACACTACTGACGGCCCTATCACGAGCGGTTGAATCGTCATCACGCATTTGTTCTGAGCGAACCGTCAGTGTTTAGGTGTCAGTGATAGTTGATGGTTATCACAGACGGTTCCCGAGCCGTCTGTGATAACTCACATTACAGACGGTCTTTATTACTAACCGTCTGTGATAGGCGAGTATCACAGACGGTTGTTTATAAAAAACCGTCTGTGATAGTCTCGTATCACAGACAGTTTTTGTAAAATTCACTCTGTACGCATGACAGCCAATTCGAAGCATATCCTAGCATCCGAGGCACATCCGAGGCCTGCTGCTGTGTCTTGAGGAATGCCAAGAGCTGGTCTTCAGATGTGGCATTCCTCAAGACACAGCAGCAGGCCTCGAATGTGCCTCGGATGCTATGCTATGCTTTGAATTGGCAGGCATGCGCCTGACGAAACAGTTCATCTTTCCACCCAAATGGTCCATGTATCTTTTGCAACAATCACAGCTAATACAGAGGCAAGCACAACAACACATTCAGATCTATCACAGCTAAGAACGAACCTTACGACACTTACGGCAAGAGTGTGTTGTCCAGCTGCCCACCGTGCAGCGACGGAGGCGCTAGCTCACAGCGGAGGGGAACCTAACTAGTGGATGAACTCACGCGTGACTAGTACCGGTGGAAAGGTTGATGAGAAGTTATTAATAAGGGCCGAGTCGTGGGAGGAATTGGTGCCAGCCATTCGATGTGGAGAGAATGGACGGGTGAGATCGAAATCCTGGGTATACGCCAATTATTGGTAATATTTGCTTATCACAGACGGTTATTTACACGAACCGTCTGTGATGTATACTATCACAGACGGGTCGTGTTAATAACCGTCTGTGATTGTGCTTATCACAGACGGTTGGTTAATAGAACCGTCTGTGATAGACCTTCACAGATGTTTTATACCACAAACCGTCTGTGATACTTGACAACAGTTAGCTGAATCATCGCTACTGGCGTACGTGATTCAGAGACCAGAGATGAAGAAAAGAAGTGGGAATAAGCAGATAGATAGTCGCTCAACGAAGAAGTCGGCTATGTCGGCTGCTCACCGAAGAATCTGGGAATGCCTTTTTTTGAACTTTTGTTTTAAAATTGCCTTGAATTTTGCAGGAAAAAGAAGGATTGTCGGAGTGGACATCACATCTCGGCAGTAGTCGGCATCGTCGAGGAACATGCAAATACAGAGGCAAGCACGACAACACATTTAGATCTATTACAGGATAACAAGCTAGTGAACTCTTCATGGAACGACGGTGCGGGCGAACAAGACACACTTACCACACTTACAGCCATATAAGCTCACAGTGGATGAACTCACGCGTGACAAGACCCATGGAAAGGTAGATGGGGCATTATTTATAAGGGCCGAGCAGAGGGAGGAACTGCTGCCTGCCATTCGATGTGGAGAGAATGGACGGGTGAGATCGAAATTCTGGGTATACGCCAATTATTGGTGACACGTGATTATCACACGTCAATTATTGGTGATATGTGATTATCACAGACGGTTATTAACTCGAACCGTGTGTGATAATAAATATCACAGACGGTTCTTAATACGAGCCGTATGTGATGTATCAGTTATCACAGACGGTTCTTAATACAAGCCGTCTGTGATGTTTCAGTTACCACAGACGGTTCTTAATACGAGCCGCGTGATGTTCGATTATCACGAGGCGGACCGTATTAATAACGATGCGTGATATTAATATCGATTTAACGATGCGTGATATTAATATCATAATATGAACGGTTTGTGATATTAATAGCAGAGATGGTTTGAAATACGAAGCGTCTGCGTTAATGCTTAAATATGCGCGCCCTAATCCTGCATGCTCTTCTACACACTATGCTCTCCCTGATCATAATAGCAGAGATGGTTTGAAATACGAAGCGTCTGCATGCGTTAATGCTTATATATGCGCGCCCTAATCCTTCCACACACTATGCTCTCCCTGATCATCTTCTTCATCGCCAGATTTCTCAATAATGACATCTAAAATTCTTTTGATCTCCTTCCTCTCATCTATCCATCATGAGTTGTTCGGACGCAACCTTACACAGGCGGCCAAAAATTTACGTCTGGAGCAGCTCCTCCGCTCACGCCCTGCTCTCCTTCCTCGACTCGCTTCCATCCGTCAGCTGAACCTCATCATCCGCCGTCGACGGAGGTGTCTCATTGCCACTCAGGATTGGGAAACCGCCCTCATTCTCGTTCTTCTCTACAATGTGCACAAAGCGGAGGAAGATCTTGCGGCACTGCAGACACACTTGGATAAACTTGCCGATCAAGCAGATTGGGCCGATAATGCGGAAGCGCATCTTGACATCCTGTTTCAGATTATGGAACATGCTAATGATCATTTGCCCATGCTTGAGGAGGAAGTCGAGAAGGCAAGGGCAATCTTGACGGCATTTGAGAACACAACGGCTGATCCTCCAACTCCAGAAGTCGACGAAGAAGCATATGAAGCCCAGAAGATTCAAATCTGGGAATGTCTTTTTATTGCACTTTTTTAATAAAATTACCTTGAATTTGACTCTCGTCTCTATAGATTCTGTAGTTTAAACGATACCACAGACGGTTCATGTTAATAACCGTCTGTGAAATTTCACAGATGGTTAGTAACACGAACCGTCTGTGATGTCCCATATTATCACAGACCGTTCGTGTTAATAACCGTCTGTGAAAATATCACCGACGGTTGCCAGTATAAACCGTCTGCGACAGTTTAATCACACAGACGGTTCCGTATGAACCGTCTGTGATGTAGCCGTCCAGTATAGCCTCTTCTGTAGTAGTGCTAGTATAATGAACTACAGACATAGAGATGTTAAATTGTGCTACTAGTATAGTGAACCATAAAAAATAAAATATGAAAAATATGTCTCTTGCAAAGGTTGGTACTTGAACTCTAGATCTCATGGAAATATGTCATGTTCTTTTCGGCTACGGCTTATGGCTTTTGGCTGTTTACTGTACAGATTACGGAGAGACAGATACTCACTTGCGATTTTGGCTGGTACAGATATTAGTCTTTTAACATGTAGATCGTTTAACTTGTAGACCCCGTCTTGAGAAAATACTCCATTTAAAAGTTAAGTACTGTAACAGAAACCAAAAGCCGATTTCAAAAACCCAAAAAAACATGCCCTATAGGGAGAACTCACACTAGCCACCTTAACCTCACAAACTCACATGTTTAGTTGCATGTTGCAATATTTATATGTAATTCTTTTAATACATATCAACCACAGGAAAATGCCTCTCGAGAGTTGGAAAATGTCTCAAGAAAATATCTTTATATAACAAAAAAATTAGACAAATTAGAGAGCATTTTAAAAACATCTTTACAAGATATAATTATGAATGCGTCTCGAAAACGTCTCAAAAACCATCTTTAGCATACAGATTTTTGGGATGATTATTAAAGTGTTTCTAAAAACACCTCTAAACTATAGAAGTACTGATTTTAGACAAATTAGAAAACGCATGTAGAAAATCATCTCTTTGGGGATTTTTCTTCTGAGCGGCAAGAATCACTGAGGACACCAATAAAAGAATTTACACATGCACGAGTCACAATGCATGTCCATCTGCCTGTAACCTTAATGTGTCACTGTAGCTATCATTGCTAAATTAACAAAGTGAAAACTAGAAGCTTAATTTCGTAGCAGTTCATAACTCATATCACTTTTGGAACATGTAAAACAGTAGGCGCCGGCATCAGAATTAAGCAATTAATTAATTAACTTTAAGTACATAACTCACATTTTCGAATCATTCGATCGATCCAAAATCAGACAAACACGTCGCAAAGCTATACCCAAAGACTACTAAGAGTTCTTTAAAAATTTAGAAAACTTATAACTAGCAAATCCGATTAAACAGCCATTGTCGTGCTTGTTATAAACGTTCTTGGCAAAGCCAAACCAAGGCAAACAACGGCAGCAACAAGAGGACATAAATGCCAAACAAGGAGGAGAGCACGAGGCGTGGTGACCGTGGGTACGTCAGTCCACGGTTTTGGTTACCGGCCGGTATAGTTTTGAACTGGCAAAAAAAATTTGGATACTTTTTAATTTAAAAGGTTTTGGCCAAGATTTGTGAGATCTCGGCTGGTAACCAAATTTGAATTCTAGTTTCATTTAAAAATCTCATGCGAGATTTTCTCAAGATTTCTGGTTACTGATCTCCGATATTTTTTCTCCGCCGGTAACCAAAACCCTACGTTAGAGACAACAAGTTCTCACGCGTCAACGGCGTACGACGCTCTCCTTGAGATCGTCGTCTGTCGTGTGTGGGACGGTTGTTTCATCCTTTTGCTCTCGCCTCCCGAGAACTATATGGCGCCGTGCGTGCTGTCCTGTCTAGAATAAGCCCTTTGTCCACCGTTTCCTCCTATAGCTGCCTCTCACAGGCTCACAGCCTCTCTCATACCCACAGGCAGTCCTAATGTAATTTGTGAGTGTTCAGTTAAACATCTAATTTTTTTAGGAAATACCATATATTTAATAGGTACATTAGTCATATATACTGATAAATTGGTCCAGATACTTCATATTTATACATCTAATAGATTCCAGTCCACTCCCACACCTTCCTCCCTAATTCATCTAAAAAAACTGCAGCCCAGCTGCAGATTCAAGGAGGTCAGGCTAGCTATCGAGCTTAACGAGTTGTTATCGAGCTTCGTTCAAAATTGGTACAGCTCGACTTCAAATCATTTTATTTGTCTTTTAAGTGGTTGTTTTAAATTTGAGCTAATGAGCCACTATTAAGTTGAGCCTTATTAACTTTTTTCACTCGAAATTGACTCATTTCAATTTTGAACTTATCAACTATTGTAATCGCAACAATTTTGATTTGAGCCCAAACAAATATTTTTGCCAGTCGACTAGAGAGTATGAATAGATGGTTTAATTTTTTTTTGCCAGAACTGAGTTTTATGCAAATTTAAATGCAAAGTAGCAAGCGAGCGGTGGCAAACACCAATCAGGGCCTAGCTAGACTGCTTAGGAGCCAGGGTCCTGAGAGGGAGCACGAGGCGATGACGGCTGGGCCATCGAGGACAACTAGGCAAGCAGTGCACGTCGACAACAAGACAAATGCATCCCGATTTTCAAGTTTCAAATCACATACTCCCAATTGAATAATTTTTCTTAATTGTTTTATAATTTCTCTAAATTATTTGAGATGTTATCTCTAGTATAATCAATTTGTACTTTAATTTTTGCTACTATAGATCGATCTTAACTTTCTTTATTAAAATAATATTTTATTAACTTCGAACACCAGTTCTAAAAATTCTAGGCCCGGCATTGCTCACACCCGCGACGACACGGCCAGCAACAACAATGCCTTCCAATAATTCCTGGTCTGCACTCGGACAACAAATCTGGTGGTCGTGTGTAACGACGCACTCCTCCTCGCGTGCACGCGGGATTGCAAGTACCTCCTCTGCAACAGTGCAACCCCGCGGCCCCGTACCGCCCAGTCCCGGTGCCACCGGCACTGCAAGTGACGACAGCAAGCACAACGCATATGGAATTCACTTTTTTTTTTTAGATTAAGGAATACTCGATATTCCGGCCTCCAGCTGCGATTAAGGAATTCACTTTGGTGTGGTGGATTCAATTGGAGAAATTAGGGTAGCGTAAAGCTGCGATGGATCTGTATTTAGACTTCATGTTGGGCTATCTAGCATGTGTTGGGTCTACTAACCTAATAAAGATTTTATGGAGCATGTTAATTTTGTAACAGTCCAGCAAAGGGAGCAGACCAGGACCAGTTCTCCTCCTCCTCCGGCCAGCGGGGCGGGAAGCCTTATCTCAACGTTCCTCCCCCTTCATCTTCTCTTCAACGTCGCATCACGCCAAGACCGATGTTCAGGGTAGCACCAACGATAACCCCGCTGTATGTATTACTTTGCTTGGGTCCTTGGAGTGTGTCACTGCTCGGCATGTCCACCGGCAAGCCGCAGCAGTCGCTGTTGGCCTGTTGCATGACTGCTTCCCTGGCTCAGCATACGCACCCTCTGTGCTCTCCAAGAATGGTTGATCAGTGGTCACTACCTCTGCTTTCCATTATTAGGGAGTAGTGCTCCACGTTGAGATCTTACAAGGGTATGTATCAGCGTCTAGTGTTTTATTTTTCTCCCTCTCCCTCCACAGCGTGTTCTATATATACGTTTGATTAAACGCCAGAAAGGGACATCTGAATATGAATCATGCTAATTGTGCAAATGCAGCTCAACACTTGATCATCAAGGATGTAGCGCTCTGTGCCAACAAGAGGGAATTTCAAGCTTCAAA
Organism: Dendrocalamus sinicus; assembly: GCA_036346575.1. NCBI lineage: Eukaryota > Viridiplantae > Streptophyta > Magnoliopsida > Poales > Poaceae > Dendrocalamus > Dendrocalamus sinicus. The sequence goes on from CM070664.1 coordinate 17,449,984, forward strand.
TGCAGGTTCTAGGAAAGTTTCATGCAAGTTTCGAGTTTCAAATGAAGTTGCAAGTTTGGCCCGTACCTCATCGAAGGCTTTGTCGTCCTTGGCTTCGGCCGAGCAATGATCGGCCAATCAGAGCCATCCCCATCTGATTTCGTGTGACTAAAGCATCATCGGAGCCCTCTCAGTGAGACTGTGCCAGCCTTGTACCGCTGAAGCCTCATCACCCTTGGTGTCGTGCTCCTTTCTGCTCTGCCTCAAGTCCACATTGCCAAGCCACCTGGCCATCCTCGAGCCTTACCGACACCCATGCTCGTGGGACGCTGTGCCTTTCCTCACAAGCGACGAGCATCACTTCTCTCAGCAGGAAGAAGATAATTGTACCACCACCATTAGTTTAAAACCATAATTAGTTTACCTCTAATGATCACCATTTAATTAAGCTAGTGTGTCGTTTTCTGGTGGGCCATCGTCATTAGTTAGGTTAATGTACCACTGACATGTGGGCCCTTTACCAGTTTAAAACCCTTTTAAAATCAGTTAAAAGAGTTTAGGCACTAACATGTGGGACCGATTTACTATATGCATAGCAAAAGAGCCCCAACTGTCAGTCATAATGACATTTTCCAATTAAAAGATAATTCTAAAAAGAAATTAAAAAGCAGTAGGCCCACCTGTCATACACTGTGCTAATTTTTAGTATAAAAATAGATAAAAAAATGATAATAAAAACCCTAGTGTGTCCCACCTGTTAGAGAGAGAAACTCTCTTATCCTTTTTATTTTTGGAATTTAATTTTAACCCAAACTTCAAATGGTTCGTTCTATTTTATCGTAAGTCTAAATTTAATGAAATTTATTTCTAAATACATCTAAAATCAAGATCTATCCAATGGGACAAAAATCATGAATTTTTAAGTTCATGTGAATTTTTATTTGAATTTAGTTTTGTTTTGCTGATTTTTATCTGAATTTTCGCACACATGTTTGTATAGCGTACGAAGCCTATGAGAAAGAAGGAGCCGAAGTAAGCCAAGACCCATAAGACCAATTAAACTATGAACAAGGTAAGTCAATACTTTGATTATGTTGAACTTATATTTTATGCAAATTACTTCTGTTTAAATTAAGAAAATTTCATGCCATTATTTATTACGCAAAATATGTTCATTTTAGAATTTTTAGATATATACCCGTGATTCATTATAATGCTATTACATCCCTTTCCTTGAAATAATTGGACACCAAAATTCTTGTCACCCTAGAATCTATAATAGTATTATTATTAACTATATAGTGTTATGCTTAATCTTGTTTAGAAACTCAAGGGCATTAATATGCTCTAACATCATTTCAACAAGAAAAACCTTATTTGGGCAGTCACTGGTAGAGAGTGATTAGTATGTTGTAATATGGATATTTTATGCTCCAAAAAATCTCAACTTGCTTAACTGTTTGGGAAGATGGTATGGGGGCCGGGTGCAGTGAATAGACGAGAGTGTTGGATTGTGGTAGAACCACCCAGATAACTCTAAAGACTGAATCTTGTATGACCTCCTAGTGTAAAATAGCGCAACCATAATTCTATAATAGGTATGACCTGGCTAACTAATTTGCACCAATCCAGCATGGGTTGCGTAATAGGTGTGAACATGTGCAAGGTGATGGTCACATCCCTTTAGCATGATGACGCAAGAGGGGGCCTCTAGAGGGATGGTCACATCTCACTATGGTGGAAACCTTAGCGGTTGTAACTTCACTAGAAAGATGCATGGTAAAGGTCTTGTGGTGATCTTCTTGATCTGCTTGTCTAAGAAAAAAAAAGGTGGAACATAACAAGTTAGTTGTCTCTTGTGAGTAAAGTGTGCGACCTTTATAAAGTGAAAACTATTCGAACAACCATGCCCACAGTCATGGGTGGCCGTTGGAAACCTACAGGAGTTAGTATCTATTTCTAAAATCTTTGTGGGTGGAATAAAAGCTGGTTGTGTTGCCTTGGGTGGTCGGACCCAATGTGGTAATAGGTGGGTGTAACGCTGAGGAACTAGCATTGGATGCAGGATGCCATGTAACGATTGATAGATCCTATATTATTACTAATATTTCAATCTTTCACGCATTTTAAATAATCAATTTCAGTTAAAACTGGTAAGTCATAGGAATTTTCTATTATTGGTAATTGTCAACCAAGACATTTAGCAAAAGAACCCTAGCCAACATTGCTCAGCCTTGCATCTATAATACTGCATTTGTATGTTGGCTCGCGAAGCACGGTTGATGGTGTTCACCCTCGCTTACTCAATTAACTTAGAAGTGGAGGAACAAGACCCCTATGCTCATCATGATGCACCGGGTCTTGAAGGTGAAGAAGACGGAATTAGGAAAAATCATTAGCCTGATAACTTTTGCCCCTAGTCACTTTCCTGTGGGAATGCTATGGCCCTACTTTCATTATTAAAGGTCGTTTCCACTTTTTGGATCTTAAGTATTTGGCCTAAGCGGCCCCTTATGTAAAAACTACCCGATGTGGTATATGTGTAAACTCTGTTGTGTAATATTATGGTTTGGTATGATCTAAGTGGTGTATAAAATAGCTCAACAATGTATCTGTGAGCACTATATATTGATCCATGGAATAGTGCGACAGAATCACAGATGATTCTGGATTATAAAATTCAGGTCCAACATTCTTTCAAGAAAAGTCCGACAACTAGTGCTACTTCATCGTTGGGCTCTACCGTGAAGAGTAGTGCTATTCAGTGTTTCAAATGCTTGGGAAGAGGTCATATCGCCAAGGAGTGACCCAATAATTGTACTATGCTTTTCACGAAAAATGGAGAATATGACTCTATAAGTGAGTGTGAGGAAGAACATGTTGTTGATCCAGGATGTTATGAGGATGTATTGGAGGAAGAAGAAGTTAGGTATGACGAAACTCCTTTTGTACTAGGGCCTACACTTGTGGTTAGTAAAACCCGAAGTGTACAGGTCAAGGATGATTCCAGTGCTCAGTGTTGCAACTTATTTCAGACACAAGCTACGGTATGTGACAAAACAATTAAGTTGATCATTGATGGCGGAAGTTGTTATAACTTGGCAAGTGTAAAGATGTGAAAAGCTGAATCTTTCACTGTTGAAACATCATCATCCTTATCATGTGCAATGGTTTAGCGATTTGTAGGGATGTGAATGTTCAATACATGGTGAGAGTGCAATTCAAGATGCATAACTAGTCTAATACTGTGGAATATGATGTGGTGCCTATGACGGTATGCCATTTGCTGTTAGGAAGACCACAACAATTTGATCGAGGTGTGATGCACAATATGCCTAACAATACATATTCATTTGTATTCAAAATGCAAAGGTGTGAAGTTGCTACCCATGACTCCAAATCAAATCATTGCCTAAATTTTGCACAAACAAGAAGCGAAGGTAGAAAGCAAGAATGAGAGAGAAAAGAAAAGTGAGTGAAATCCACAAATCAGTGAGTGAGAGCCACAAACCAAATATGAGAGGTAAAAAGAAAAGTGAGGGAGAGAAGCTAGTGATGTTAGCCACCAAATCTGATTAGAGAGAAGTAAGGAACAACATAGATTTGATGCACTTTGTACTTTGTACAAAGATACATTATTTTCGACTAATGACTTACATCTTTTTCCAGTGCTGTTTCTCATATTTTGTAGGCTTATGAGAATGTATTTTTTGGAGAAGATACCCACCGTCTACCACCGATATGTGGCATTGAACATGAAATTGATCTCATTCCAAGAGCTTCACTGCCCAATCACCCTCCATACCACACCAACCCAAAGGAGACGAAAGAAATTCAGCACCAGTTACAAACGCTACTTAAAAAGGGGTATGTACATGAAAGTCTTAACACTTTGTGTTGTTCCTATGAATTTAGTTTCTAAAAAAGATGATACATGGAGAATATGCGTTGATTGTCGAGCCTTTAATAAGATCACCGTTAGATATCGTCATCCTATTTCTAGGTTAGATATATGCTAGATGAACTTAGTGGCACTGTTATATTCTCTAAAATTGATTTTAGGAGTAGATACCATCAGATTAGGATGAAACCTGGTGATGAATAGAAGACTGCTTTTAAAATGAAATTTAGATTGCATGAGTGGTTAGTGATGCATCTTGGTTTAACTAATGAATCTAGTATATTTATGCAGTTGATGAACTATGTTTTGAGTGCTTTCATTAGTAAATTTATTGTGGTATATGTTGATAACATTATGATGTAGAGTAGAACATTGGAAGAACACATTGATCACATTAGACAAGTACTAGAAGTGCTTAGGAGTAACAAATTGTATACTAAAATTGAGAAGTATACTTTTTGTACTATAAGGTTGTGTTTTTAGGCTATGTAGTTTCTAGACGAGGCATAGAAATAGATGAGTCTAAAATTGAAGTAATCAAGAATTGGCTTATTTCTATGAATGCTAGTCAAATAAGAAGCTTTCATGGTCTAATGGGGTTCTTTTTTTGTAGATTTGTGCGTAATTTTAATATTGCCCATTGAATGAATTAACTAAAAAGAGTATTGCTTTTGAGTAGGGTGATTCACAAGAGAAAGATTTTCATGAGTTAAAGAAATGATCGATAAAGCACCATTACTTGTTTTTCCTGATTTCACCAAAACTTTTGCGATTGAATACGATACTATTGGAATAGGTATTGGTGGTATTTTGATGTAAGAGAGAAACACAATAGCATATAATTTAGTGAGAAACTTGGTAGTGCTCAATTGAATCATTCTGTTATGATAAGGAATTATATGTTTTGGTTCGTGTGTTTAAAACATGGCGACATTATCTTTAGCCAAAAGAGTTTGTTATTCGTTCTAATCATGAGGCTTTAAAGTATTTGAAAGGTCAAGATAAATTGAATCGTAGATATGCTAAGTGGGTAGAATTCATGAATATTTTCCCTATGTTGTGAAGTATAAAAAAGATAAGGAGAATGTAGTTGCTAATGTGTTATCTCGTAAGAGTGTGCTTTTAACTCAAATGAAAGTATATGTTCCTAGATTGGAGAGTTTGAAAGAATTGAATGCTTTCAAAAGTGGATTTTCGTAACCATGTTCTATGTGCAAAGATGGGAAAGATTGGAATAAGTTTCATGTTCATGATGGATTCTTATTTTGTGCTTACAAGCTATGTGTTTTAGATTCGACTATACATTTGCTATGGTTATAGAAATCTTATGTAGGTGGATTGATGGGGTACTTTGAGAGAGAAAGACTTTCATGATGTTTGCCGATCTTTTTTATTAGCTAAGAATGAGATGTGACATCGAGATGTTTATATAGCGATGTGGGACATGTCACAAAGCTAAAGTGAAACTTAATCTACATGGTTTATATACTCCACTTTCTATTCCTAATGCACTTTGGGAGGACATTAATATGGATTTTATTTCAGGATTGCCTATGACTAAGAGAGAGAGGGATTGGTATTTGTAGTTGTTGATAGCTTTTCTAAAATGACATACTTTATTCCTTATCACAAAAGTGACAATGTGCCATATGCAACTAAGTTGTTTTTCAGGGAGATTGTGAGATTGCATGGAATGCCATGAACCATCATTTTATATTGTGACATTAAATTCATGAGCTATTTTTGGAATACTTTATGGGCTAAGCTTGGGACGAAATTGTTATTTTTAATAACTTGCCACTCACAAATGAATGTACAAATGGAGGTGGTGAATCACACGCTTTCAATGTTACTCCGAATGATGATAAAAAAGAATTTAAAGAAGTGGGATAATTGTCTACCGCATGCGAAGTTTGCTTATAACAAAGCGATATACTCTACTACTCAATTGTACCCATTCGAGGTGATGTATGACTTCAAACCAATTGCACAGCTGGAATTGCTACCACTACCTCTTTAAGAGCATGCTAATATGAAGGCGTGCAAACATGCTGAATTTGTGAAGAAAATTCATGTCAAGACAAAAGAGGAGATTAAGAAGAAGGCACGCTACAATGCTGAGAAGTCAAATAAGACAAAAAAGAAGATATTATTCGAGCCAGGAGACTTGGTTTAGATGCATCTACACAATGATCACTTTCCAAAAATCATAAGTCCAAATTGATGCCTCATGGAAATGGTCTATTCAAAGTCTGAAAATCATAAGTCTAAGTTGATGCCTCATGGAGATGTTCTATTCAAAGTTATAGAGAAGATAAATGATAATGCATACAAGACAAAATTTTCTAGGTGATAACTATGCGGTGAATACTACATTCTATGCTGTTGATTTGTCACTGTTTTTTGGACCGGAAGAAACAAAGTTGAGGATGACTTCTTTTGAAAAGGGGGAAGAATGATGAGGACATCCCTATTACTACCACATCCTCCTTGTCACATGGTGCTGTTCATGATGACTTTCAAGCTACAAAATAGCCGACTAGCTCAATTCAAGTTAAAAAGAACAATGATTCTCCAATTGGACTGATTACCAAAGCATAGGCAAAGAAGCTTGAATTCGTTTCTCACTGAGTTAAAATTTGAATTGGATGAGAATTGTTTACTACCTAATAGTAATTTTCTACTTGTGCTTAGATTTGACAAAAAGATGCCGTTGAAAATCGCGAAGAGAGAAGATGATGTGCTGCATAATGTTTAATGATGCTAGAATCCAAGAGGGAGGTATAGGAGGCTAGGGTTGGTGTCAAGCATGAGCCAGCTGTCCACTTCTGAATCCACATGGGAGACCTATGGAGAAAATGTGTAGACCTATTCAACCGAGAAAAAGATGTGTGAAAGAGGAGAAAGATGTGTGGAGAAGGAATCTGAATCCACTTCGGGTGGATATGGTTTCTAAGCGAACACTCCGAATAGGAAAGGGCCTTCATGCTTTTATTTGGCCAAACCAGATTGACACACGTTTTTATTTCCATTTTTGAGTCCGAGACAATTTAGGATCGTGTGTTAGAGTTAGAATTGGTCTTTTTGGGCGAACCCAAAGTTTAGTAATGCCTATAGGCACTATATATTGTAAGGTATTGTGTACTAAGGTTTTTTAGACCACGATTAAATATTATGAGAATTATACTCTTGTTTCTGGGTTAGCCAAGTGCAACTTTGAGGGAATTGAGAGTTTCTCGTCGCCGTTGTTCTTATGAATCCTTGGGGTTTTGCAAGAGCATAATCACGTCTACTTTTGTATAGTTGGGTAGACTGGATCACGAGCATTATGGTTGGGCTAATTCTTCTGTCACCGATTGCTATTTTGATAGTGGTTGGCGTCATCGGTTCGTTAAAGTTGCACGTATCCAAATTATCATCGTTGATTCTATGTCTTAAAGATTGGACACCCCGTTTCATTCATTTTGCCTATCCTTAGCCAATACATTTTTTGTTCTTTTTTCCTTTTTCCTTGTACATAAACCTCTTTTACTTAGTATATTAATATTAATATATATATATATATATATATATATATATATATATATATATATATATATATATATAGGGTACTCTCCTCCTGTTTCTCATAAAAAGTGTGTATTGGAGATCATGTTGATAACTAAAATGACAAGTAAAAAAATAATGAAGGTAGTATAAGAATGCAAATTCCCTCTATGTTCCACCTTTTTTCTCTTCAATTTCCTCTAGGGCCTTGTTTAGAATACCATGATTTTCCATATTATTATGAGAATTAAACTGTTTCATACGATATAACTGCACAAATCCCGCATTCTAAGGTGGTGATCGGTTCGGCTGAAAAGCTCATGGCTTATGGCTGAAAACACTGTAGCTGGCTGAAAAAAGCACTGTAGTTGACAACGGCTTATTTAGCATAATTAAATTTTAAAAAATTAAAAATATAAAAAATATGTTAGCTCATTACGTATAATACAAACAAATACGGGAAAAAAAGAACCGGTAAAAAAGCTCAACAAAAAGCCAAAAGTTCAGAAAAAGACGAAACTTATGAATAGTGAAAAATAAGTCAGAAGCCAAAAGCTGAAGCCGAATTGATCAGGGTAAATATTCCCTAGACAGAGCACACTATTTCTAATGTTATTATTGTTCCAAATCATTGAAGTTACCCCAAATGCCAATACTTTTCCAACAATGCAAACAAGTTTATTTGAAGAGTTCTTAGATGCGGTTTGAATGTTGTATAGCTCACCTAACTTCTATGTTTTTCTTTGAAAAATTTGCAACCAAAACTCAACCAAATTTAAGCTAGACAACACCAACCACAGCCCATGGAGATGGACATCAGTCATTACGACATGTGACGCGGCTGTTTTTTTTAAAACAAATTAACACAACTAATCCAGTAGTCCTAAATAAATACAATAATGTAAAAAAGTAAAAGTAGAAGGATTAAAGCAGAAAAAAGGGTAGGGTTAAGCAGGGTTTTTGAGCTTGCCACGCTGTCAAGTCTAATCCCACTTCGCCCTCGCTCGCTGCGCTGCCATGAGGAGCCTCGCCGTCGCCAGCCCCCACCCGGGCGCCGCCTTCGCCGCCCGCCGCCGCCGCCTCCACCCCGCCGCCTCCGACAGGTCGTCCTTCTCCTCCCCCTCGCTCTCGCATCTCCACCAGACGTCTCGTCAGTTTCCTCGCATCTCCGCGGCCCCGGGAAATCCCCAAATTTATCTCGATTTGCCCGTGTTGAAGCCGCGCGGTTCATCTCTTTGAACGCGCCATTTCCAGTTTGTCGAAATTTTCCTTGAGATGTTCAATTTGTCATTCCCCGGTACTGACGCCGTGCTGATTGGCATTTGTGCAGGGGAGCAATTTCCCAGCGTTGGCGATGCGAGAGAACTCAAGGCCTTTCCTTTGGGAGCTCTCTAAGGTTGGTGTTCTGCATTGTGAACAGTCTCTGTACATGGATGCGATCCCACCTGACTGAAATTGTTGCGTTGTGTGTCTTGGCATTGAACTCAAACAGGACTGTTTTTACGGTTGGCCATTTCGCTTAGCTGTAATTGGTACCACTAGGTTACGCAGTGCAGTATAGAGCGTTAGATTTTTAGAGAGAATTTGACGAAATGCACGCTTTCTGCTTGATGTTTAATCCATTAGAAGCCGCCAAGCAATTTTGCTCTAATGAAATGTTCCCATACTTTCAGAGATAACTGTCGTCTCTAGTCAATTTTTGTACTATCAATGCCGTCTTCGATATGATTATTTTTTTTGTTTATCAGCTCAATGTTTGGTTTGTTAACCATTAGCCATTGCCGATTTCTCAATAGATGTGTTCCTTTTTCTATTGTTGTTTTATTCAGGGTCAGCCACCTTCCAGGAAGGTTGCACAAAGATGTTTCAAAGAATTTGCTCACACCAACTGCTGGTAGTATTATCTCCCGTCTTACATGGCCATTGTTTCAGCATTCCCATCCTTTAGGAATTGTAGATGTTAGCAGTTAGAACCAGGGTTCCAAATACCGGAACCAGGCACAATCCCGGCTAGGGGCCGGTATCGGTTACCGGCCAGTAACCGGAAAAACTAGGAAAAAACCGGTCAAATTTCAGTTTCAGAATTTGAATTTGAAATCAGTAACTGGAAAAACTGGCCAGTTACCGCCCAAAAAACCAGTGAAAAACCGCTAAAAACCGGTTTTTCAAACTTGAAATTGGAAATTCCTAATACATTCATGGTAAAAAACATGAAGTCAAGCACGAGAGGTGCATGCATCTTCCTAATACATTCTACTAGTGTTAAACAATGTAAACATCATTAGGAACTTTAACATTCAAAATTTCAAATTTGAATTAAATAAAAAACCGTCGGACTAATACATTCATGGCAAAAAGCATGAAGTCAAGTACAGGTGTATGTATCTTCCTAATATATTATATTAGTATTAAACAATGTAAACATCATTAGGAAAATCAACTTTAACATTCAAAATTTCAAATTTGAATTAAATAAAAAAATAGCCGAACTAATACATTCATGGCAAAAAATATGAAGTCAAGCACGGAAGGTGCATGTATTTTCCTAATACATTCCATTAGTATTAAACAATGTAAAAACCATTAGGAAAATCAATTTTAACATTCAAAATTTCAAATTTGAATTAAATAAAAACCATCGGTATTTCAAATCCCGGACCCCACTGGTATAACCGGTTACCGCCGGGTTTTGGAACCATGGTTAGAACTACCATTCGTTGTGTAATTATTTTTGTTTGAGGTTTATCATCTACACAATCTTGATTACATACGAACTGTTCCTTTCTTCCAGTGCAGTCAATATTCATTTTTAATCTAGCCTAGATTGTGATATAGTCTGTTACTTCATAGTTTAACTGCGACTTGCTAGTTGCTACTCAATTGGAGGTGTTCATTGTTACAGGGTACTATTGCAATTATCTCATCTCAGGTTTCAGTTTCGTATACCATTTAACCGTTATTGAAGTTACTAGTCTATAGCCATTCATTTAACATGTTCGTTTAACCCGAATTGCATATGCATCTAAGATATGTATTTCTTTTCAGCTGTTTCAGTTGAACAAGCTGAAGCTAGTGCTCATCTTCCAAAAGGTGACATGTGGTCTGTGCATAAGTTTGGTGGGACCTGCATGGGGACCTCGCAAAGAATTCAGAATGTTGCTGACATAATCCTTCGTGATCCTTCGGAGAGGAAACTCGCAGTTGTATCCGCAATGTCTAAAGTCACCGACATGATGTACAACCTTGTAAATAAGGCTCAATCAAGGGATGATTCTTACATCGTTGCACTAGACAAAGTTTTTGAGAAGCATATGACAACAGCAAAGGACCTGCTTGAAGGAGAAGACCTTGCAAGATTCTTGTCTCAGTTGCACGCGGACATCAGTAACCTAAAAGCAATGCTTCGCGCAATATATATAGGTTTCAGCTAAAATCATTGCCCTTCAAGTTCTTATTTTTGTGTGATCTGTGCTGCTTTTCAGTAAAATAGGTTTTCTTTGATAACTTACGGAGAATATTACATTAGTAGTGTTATGCTAAAGGCTGAATTGTTGACGAATTTACTATTCTTGCTATTAAGGATGAAGTTTGATGATAGAAATATCTTCTTAGCTGAGATATGGTACATTTCTCTTTTTGCAGCTGGGCATGCAACAGAATCTTTCTCTGATTTTGTTGTTGGGCATGGAGAGTTATGGTCAGCTCAAATGCTGTCATTTGCCATAAAGAAGGTAAAGATGAACCATGTTGAAAAAAATGAGCAACATAACTATGGCACAAAATAATTATTCTCACTGTAGATCTTTTATTATTTTACTTTGCATATATGACTCCCTAAAACTGGCAGATCTCTTAATAATTGTTGCTCCTTCGAGCTTCCTTTCTGCTGTGAAGGACCAGCTAAACCACACCTGAATTTAGCAGTATATGCGGCTTCCCTCTTGGGATAATATTAATAATGTTCTATCTCCTTTTTTTTTTGAGAATTTTGTTTGTCAAAAAAGAGTATTTATTATATTGGTGCATAGGAGCTTATATAAAGTTTTTTGGGTACTTGTGCCAAACCATTGTGGTTTTATTGCAAATTTTGCAGTTGTCCATAAATCTATATTGTTAATGCTATTTGCATTCAGTTTTTAGTATTCTCTCTATGGAGTCACATTTATCATCTTCACAAGGCACTACTCGCAAACAAGCTTGACAAATATGAAGTATCATCTGAAAGTTTCTTCTTTGAGGTGTTTAACAACTGTTTGTAGTTTACTAAATTCATTCAGAGCCACTATTGCTAAGCTCATATATGGAACATTGGATTTTAAAGAAATAACATATATTGAGTAATTGCTCCTTGGCTGTTGCTATCTCTTACTCCAAATATATGTATTGCATGAGCATAGTACCGTGTCATGAACCTTAGTTTATAACAGGGTAAACACCGTGGAAGAGAGACCGACTACGATGCTTAGAGGAAAGGGCGCTGCTGGGGTAGAAAGGATCTAGATTAGGGAGAGACTTGAGACTAATTCATCTTATTGCTTGATTGATAATAGATATATGCTAATCCTCTTCTATATGGACGAAAGGATAAGTCGACTTGACCTATAAGAAATAATCTCTATATCTAAAAAAATCTATCTATAATAGCTGGAATATATTTATAAGGAAGTAAACCTATCTAGTAAAAATACTTATCTCTAATTTCCAACTACCAATGCACCGGCGGTGTAGAGAGGTAGAGAAATAGGGAAACATCACACACCCTCTTAGGGGGGGTGACCTTTCATATATATAGCCCAATGTGGCTTGGAGTACAAGATGTACAGATACAGCGTATACAAGGACTATACATGTCTAATACCAGCCCGCAGTCGCAGCGGGAGGATCTCGGACGCAAAGACTGGACCGAAAGTCAGTGAACAACTGTACAGGTAAGCCTTTGGTCATGATGTCCGCGAACTGATGAGTCGAAGGAACATGGAGCACCCGAACCTGTCCCAAGGCAACCTTGTCGCGAACGAAATGAATGTTGATCTCGATGTGCTTTGTGCGACGATGGTGGACAGGGTTAGCGGTCATATAGACGGCGCTAACATTGTCACAAGACACGACGGCCGCAAGCAACGCGCGTGAAGCTCTTGGAGAAGCCGACGGCCAAGAAGACTCGGCCACGGCGTGAGCAACCGCGCGTACTCGGCCTTCAAGATCGAACGACACACGCTGCGTCGGCGCTGAGGACCAAGAGACCGGTTGTCGCCGAGGAAGACGTAGTAGCCGGACGTAGAGCACACGGAGTCCGGACGGCCGCCCGATCCGCGACGGAGTATGCGGTGAGAGAGTCAACCGGCCGAGCCGAGGTGGGGCCGGTGGACAATGTACCTTCCGGTAGCGTAGGATGCGCTTGATCAACGCGAGATGAGGCTCGCGGATCGTGCATGAAGAGGCACACTGCCGAGCGGCGTGGCGAGCTCGGGGCGGGTGGCGTTAAATCTGCAGGCGCGGCAATACCGATCTTGTGAAGGGTCGGCGACTGGAGAGCCTTCGGTGGCGGAGAGCTTGGCACGAGCGTCAACCGGTGTGGCTGTAGGGTGACACTCGGCCATGCCCGCCCGCTGTAGGAGATCCACAGCGCATCGGGCGCTGGAGAGAAGAATCCCCTCCGGCGAGCGTGATGAGATGCCGAGGAAGTGGTGTAGGTCGCCGAGGTCCGTCATGGCGAACTCGGAGTGAAGGCGCGCCAGGATGCGCTGCAGGAGTGCAGTCGAGGACGCCGTAAGGATGATGTCGTTGACGTACAGGAGCAGGTAGGCAGTGGCGTCCCCCTCGTGGAGCACAAAGAGGGACGTGTCGAGACGCAGGCGACGGCCGAGCCGGGCGGTAGGTGGCGAACGTTGGTACCAGCCCGAGGAGCTGTTTGTGCCATAGAGAGCGCCGCGAAGATAGACATCGTCGGGGCGGCGGTCGACGGCTCGAGGCTGCGGCGGTCAGACGGTCTCCTCCAGATTGCCATGAAGAAAAGCATTCTGCACGTCAAGCCGTGAATCGGCTAGAGCCGCGGTAGCAATGCCGAGGACGACTCGTATCGTGGCAGGCTTGACGACGGGGCTGAACGTCTCGTCATAGTCGATGCCGTGGCGTTGAGAGAACCCGCAAACCACCCATCGCGCCTTGTGGCGGGCAAGGGAACCGTCCGAGTGGAATTTATGTTTAAAAATCCACTTGCCCGTCACAATGTTGGCGCCGGGAGGACGAGGAACGAGGCGCCATGTCCCGTTGTCAACAAGCGCCTTGTACTCGTCAGCCATGGCAGCACGCCATTGAGGATCGGCCAACGCCGGTACCGGCGAGACGACTGAGTGGGTGGCGGAGAAGCCGTAGCGCCGAGCCGACGGCGAGTCCGCCTGCGGACCGGTGACCATCCGAGGCCGGCGCAGACAGTGGCCGGCGCTGCAGCAGCCGCCCGGCTGCTGCAGCAGCCGCCGCAGCAGCGTGGTGCAGATCGCCGGCCGCCGACGCCGTCGGTGCCGGGGCCGCTGATCATCGTCGTGGAAGTCCCGGGCTGCTGGGGCTGGGGCGGATGCTGCCTTTGGAGGTGGTGCAGCCTTCGGAGGAACAGGAGCGGCAGCCACCGCAGGCCGAACAGGGGCGGCTGCCACCACAGGACTGCGAAATAGGATCGCGGAGTCGTCCTGCAGCTCCTCGAGGACCGCCTGAGTAGGGCGCAGTTGCTCAACGTCGGCATACGACGGAGCGACCGCGTGGAGGCGTGTCGGCACGGTAGATCCTGCAAGCAAAAAATCCAGGTCGCTGGGCGAGGACCCAGAAGTGTAAAGCCCGAAGGGAAAACAAGTCTCGTCAAAACAACGTGGCGCGAGATGATGATGCGCCGGGTTGATAGATCAAGACAGCGGTACCCCTTATGCGAGGAGGGATAGTCGAGAAAGACAAGCCGTCGAACGAGGAGCGAGCTTGTGGCGAGTCGTGGCGGTCAGGTTGGGGTAGCAGAGACACCCAAAAACACGAAGATGAGAGTAATCGGGTGTTTTGTTGTATAGTAGAGCATATGGAATGGCATTGTGAACAGCGAGCACAGCGCGCGGCTCAAGAGTATGTTCTTGTGGCGCGCCTCAACCCGAGAAGATGTAGGCATGTGCGCATGGATGAGCATGGTGCGACTGATATTGTTTAGTGTGCGAAGAATGCGTTCGGCCTTGCCATTTTGTGGGGAAGTGTAGGGATACGAGAGGCGTAAATGAATACCACGAGAGGCAAAAAGAGTGTGGAGGGTATTGTTTACGAACTCAATGCCGTTATCGGCCTGGATGGCTTTGATGGCGAGGCTGAACTGCGTGGAAGCATAGTTGCAAAAATTAGTGATGTGGGCTGCAACCTCAGATTTGCGAACGAGGGGAAAAGTCCAACAAAAATGAGTAAAATCATCAAGTAAAACAAGATAATATTGATAACCCGAGATACTAGCAACAGGGGACGTCCACACGTCACAATGAACGAGTTCAAAAGGCATAGAGCTAAACGAACTAGATTTTGAAAATGGAAGCCGCACATGTTTGCCAAGTTGACATGAATGACATAGAGTATGCTCTACTTTATTACAACTTATAGATGCACTATGGCGAAGGATGTCGATGGTGGTGGAACTGGGATGACCGAGACGGTGATGCCATAGGTTGGTGGAGGTGGCGATGCTGGCGTGTGGAGCGGGAGGTGCTGCGGGGATGGTGTAAAGGTCACCAAACTATTGCGTGAAGCATCACGCTACTGGCCTGGATATCCTTGACAGAAAAACCAAGAGCGTCAAATTCGATAGAACAGTTGTTGTCTCTAGTGAACTGACGAACTGAGAGCAAGTTGTGCACTAGAGATGGAACAACTAAAACATGATGAAGTGGAAATTTTGACACGGGTGTGTGAAGGATAGACTTGCCACGACATGAAATAGGAAGAGTTTGACCATTGCCAATGGTAATGTAAGAATGAGAGGAAGGATGGCGAGAAAGGAGTATACCATCCGAGGAGCTCATGTGAGAGGAAGCGCCGGAGTCCAACACCTAGGGATTCTGATCCTGGACGTTGAGCTGGTTGAGGGCGGCGACGAGGCCAGCCTGGTTCCACATAGGAGCCACCGGGAGACTGGAGCGCGCGAAGGTCGTGGGGCTGCAGCACGGCGGCCGTGTGAGCTGAGGCGTCTTGCCGAGGAGACTGGCGCCAACCGCTGTGACCTTGTTGAGTCGGAGGGGGGGGGGCCTGTGGAGCCCACGGGTTGTAGCAGATCCAGGACCCATGGGCTCTGTCTTGGCCGGCTTCTTGGCGCCAGCCAAGAAGACCGCCGCGGCGCCGCCGCCGCCGAGCCGCGCTTGCCCTTGCCTTTCCCATTGCCGCCGCCGCCCTTGTTGCCGCTGCTGTAGCCGCTGATGTGGGGGTTGTAGGAGCCGCCAGAGTTGGTCCCGGCGGTGGTGGAGCGACACCCGCCCGGACTGGTGCAGCCAGAGCCGGCCGTAGTGAGAAGGGCGGTGTTGACGACGGTCTTCTCGTCGTTGGCCAAGCGGAGTTCTTTTAGAACCAGCATGTCATGGGCTCTGGCGAACGTGGGAAGAACGGCGGAGTTGGCGATGTCGTCGGCGGTGTTGGAGAAGCGAGGGTTGAGGCCATGCAGTAGGGCGAGGACGAGCTGCGAGTCCTCCACAGGATGGCCGACGTCGCGAAGAGCGGCGGCCTTGGTCTTCAGGCGTTGGCAGTACCGTGGCCATCGGAAGGGAGGGGAGGCGAGCCGCCGGGGAGGAGGTCGCGACGCGAGGGAATCGCGCGTGGGTGGGGTGGCGGCGGCCGCGAAGGGAGGGAAGGCGAGCCGCCGGGGAGGAGGTCGCGACGCGAGGGAATCGCGCGCGGGTGGGTTGGCGGCGGCCGCGAAGGGAGGGGAGGCCCGCCGGGGAGGAGGTCGCGACGCGGGTGGGGTGGCTGCGTCCGCGCGGTGATGCGATCGGAAGGGAGAGGCGGAAGCGGTTAATTAGGATCTAATTGTCTGATACCATGTAGAGAGGTAGAGAAATAGGGAAACATCACACACCCTCTTAGGGGGGGTGACCTTTCATATATATAGCCCAATGTGGCTTGGAGTACAAGATGTACAGATACAGCGTATACAAGGACTATACATGTCTAATAGGCGGGCCCGGCATGAACAGTGCCCCAGCGTCGCAATACCGTGGTACTGTTCATTTGCGTGAACAGCAATTCCTGCCGGTAACATACCACTTAATTTTCAGACATAATTTTACTTCTGCAATATATTTGACATACATGATACATGTAAGTTTTTACCTCTAGTTTTCTTCGGAGAAACCCTGCGTATACCTTTTTACCTCTAGTTTTCTTCAGAGAAACCCTGCATATACCTTTATAAACATTGACTTACACTGAAATATCTTGCAATACGCAGTCTGGAACATCTTGCAGTTGGATGGATACAAGAGAAGTTCTAGTTGTAAATCCTACAGGTTCCAACCAGGTAGATCCTGACTACAAGGAATCTGAGAAACGACTTGACAAATGGTTTTCTCAACGACCAGCTGAAACAATAATTGCTACTGGGTTTATTGCGACTACACCTGACAACATCCCTACAACCTTGAAAAGAGATGGAAGTGATTTCTCTGCAGCCATAATTGGTTCCCTTGTTAAGGCTCATCAAGTCACCATATGGACAGATGTTGATGGGGTATTTAGTGCAGATCCCAGAAAAGGTGCTATCTCAGCCTACTTCTTTCACATTTAGTCTGAAAACTTATTTACTGACTGTTAACATGTTATGCAATGTGACAAGATAGATAACATGTGTGCATGCCGTTTTCAATATCTTCATCTTACATGTCAAGGCTTATGCCTCCATCAAGGATTGACCATATGCCTCAATGCTTGTCCACTGTACTACTGTGTGAGTAAATGTAAAATGTTTGCCACCAGAAGTCTGCATATTCAGGTGGTCCTTAGGCTACATGGAGATAATTTGACCAACGGATATTATTTATAAGATCTATCAAGTAAATTATATCCATTGGAGTGAAGGTGCATAATCTTTGTACTGATCAAACAATTGCCAAAGCCACCCAGTAGTTCTATAGATATCTCATAGAAAAAAAATAGTAAGTTCACAGAAACTGATTGACGGTTTAACACTCAACAAGAGAAATGTAGTAGGAATTGTGTTGAACTTATGTCTTCACATGCCTATGGGGATACTAAATTGCGAACATATCCATTTTGTACATCAGTAAACAGTGTTAAACAAATCTGTGAACTTTATTTGTCTATGCACATACAGCATGTTTGAGTAACCTTACTGTTGTTATAACAGGGCCACTTTGAGTATATGTATTTGATAATAGCATCTTATTAATGCAGTTAGCGAGGCTGTGATCTTAAGTACATTATCGTATCAGGAGGCCTGGGAAATGGTAATTTCTCTACTATCTGGTTATATTCTCATTGATATTGTGGTCATGCAAGTATGCAACTATATGGTTGAGCATTCAAGTGAGCCTCTGTGCATGAGAGAAGTTGCCTGGTGCAAGCTGGCTTTTTTCCTAAATTAACAGCACTTCATCAGCTTAGGCTGTGATGGAGCTAAGCTAGGCTTGCTTGCTGGGTACTTGGACGTAGCAATAGTGAGAGCCATTTGCATACACTGTTATGTACTAGAAGCTTTTGGATTTTCTCTTGCTTCAATATCTTGTAGATGACGTTTTTGTGTGTGTGCAGTCATACTTTGGGGCAAATGTCTTGCATCCACGTACCATCATACCTGTGATGAAATACAATATTCCCATCGTTATAAGGAACATGTTCAATATTTCTGCCCCTGGAACCATGATCTGCCAGCAGCCTGCGAATGAAAATGGTGATTTGGAGGCTTGTGTCAAAGCATTTGCAACTATAGATAAATTGGCTCTTATTAATGTTGAAGGGTGAGTCTGTCTAGGTCAGCGCATTTTCTTATTTTTATCCTCCAATATGTGGAGTTGTGGACCCCACATATAATTTGAATGCAGTCATACCGGGCACTGTGATGATTTTTACTAAGTTCCAAAAAACAGATTTTGGGCCTATACTCTCGAACTTCATTGAATCTTCTACTCCCAGCTCAACATGAATTTTGATTTTTCACACTGCAAGATTAAAGCATCAATAAGCACATGCAAGATGCTCTGATTATAGATTTATTTGGACTAGTTACCTCTATTACCTTAACAGTGCACTAATCTTTGGTGTAGAACTGGAATGGTTGGTGTTCCAGGTACGGCAAGTGCCATATTTGGTGTTGTGAAGGATGTTGGAGCTAATGTTATCATGATATCACAGGTAGATACTGTTTTCTCATCTTTTGCATCTGCATATGATTGATGAAGCTTCTTCCTAACTGCAAAGTATGTGCAGGCTAGCAGTGAACACTCTGTATGCTTTGCTGTTCCAGAAAAGGAAGTTGCAGCAGTCTCTGCAGCCTTGCATGTTAGGTTCCGTGAAGCATTGTCCGCAGGCAGGCTATCTAAGGTATATTCATGATGATTTTTTTCACTCTTCGTATTTGTTAAGATGTGATTCTTATATGTGAACTTTTCATTTCCAAGGTAAGCATTGTGTAATAACCATAGGATGATCATGTTTCTTGATGGTTATCTAATTTTCTTAGATCTTTGAAAAGAATGCTAACCCTGAGAAAATTCGAGATCATTTATACATGGATGTGCTGCACAAGCCTAAATCAGTTCAACATAACTTTGCAAATTTAGTATGTTGGTGGCATTTCAAATGTTTAAATGTCAATCAAGGATCATACATCATGCAAAAAAGCGTACTGATAGCAAGTCTGATTGTTAGGATCGCATGTAAATACATGTAGCATTTTGCTGGTTAATATTTTTATTAGAGATAATGTGCACAGTGTTTATCGTAATGGTGTCAGCTGAGCAAAATACTTATTCTGATTTCTGACCTTGACTGTAATGATGGTCTACATGGCAACTTCCATGTTATAAAGCACTAAAGCCTCTCTAGAAGTAACATCTTGAGAAAGAAAAAAAAAACTGTATGCTGTAAACGAGCGTCAGAAGTTTCTAATATTACCATGATAGACCTAACAGTGCTAAAAGCATACAAGCTGGTTGGAGCTAACTAGATAGTCTAGTCTGTAGATGTAATACCCTGGCCCCTCCCTAAGCCTAAAATGCTACCACCTACTCTATAATGTTACCAACTCCAACTTTTGCTGCTGGTCTTGCAAAGCAATTCTTTTATTTAAATATCAATCAAACGACAAAAGTCGGTATGCTTGACACTAAGCGCAGCAGAGGTATAAATTTATTAATTACCAAAAAGGTACTCAACCATTCAAGGCTAAGTATATCAACTGTAGATATGTGAATTACTAATGCACATGAAATAATTGTGCTACTCCCGCCCGTACATGTCGCCTTCAAGAGATTCCTAAAAAAACGATTAAGCAAGGGTGAGTCCGAAGACTCAGTAAGCACACGATAAAACAGTAACATCACTTTAACAACTCAATCGATTTCATGAATCGTAAGCTGTAAATCAAATCCGTAACTGTAAACTATAAGTCCAATCTGTAACTGGAAATTGTAAATCAATTCTATGTTGTTGGTACAGTAATAATCAAATCATATTTATGAACTGTAATCCAGAATCTCAGGGTTTCCTCCCTGCCTCCTGTTCGTTTCCTGCAAATGCAATACGATGCAATGCACCTTTGTATGCAGCTTATACCGGTATAGTTGAGTTGCTTCACTCGTTGGTGAAACCTTCTACCTCCATTCCTGGAGGTGCCTACCGAAGTAGGTCTCATTTTCCCCACCGTCGTGGGAGGCATACCGTTGTAAGTCCATGAGTGCAATGCATAATGCGCCGATGTATGTCGCTTATACCGGTATAATAGAGTTGCATCACCCGTCGATGAAGCCCCTCTGCCCCCATCCCTAGAGGTGCCTACTGAAGTAGGTCCTATTTTTCCCACCATGTGGGATGTCTACTGTCGTAGGGCTTTCATGATGCTCATGGCACAATGTAAATGCAACATTCTTCAAATGTTGATATTCAATCATAAGCATCACTCATTGTAGTACAATCAATAGATAAGCCGAGATATCATTTCATAACATGGCATAAAACAAATACCAGACATTCATCATAATCCACTATTCTACCATGCACTTGCCTGATTATTTCGTGGACAATGCGTGGAGGAGCATCAAACCAAAACCTCCACCTAAAAGCATCACCCGAACCCTTAACTCAACATTGCAATTCACACAAGCATGCAAACAACAACGATTCTACGTGTGTAGACAACCACTACGTTCGTACGCGCAAATTCGATACCAACAACCTCTCACCGGACACCTTCCCGATGCCTCGGTGCCCAAACGATCATAATTTAATGATCGTCATCTATAATCACAGATAAATCTTATTTACACGTCTATCATTTTTCTCCTCTTTTCTTTTCTTCTTCTCCCCTCCTTTTTCTTTTTTTTCCTTTTTCCTTCCTCCCCTTCTTTTCTTTTCCTTTTTTCTCCGCCAACGCTCTCATTTCTTTCCCCGCTTTATCTCTCTCTCGGCTGTCTCCTCTTCCGGATTCAGATTGGGTCCGACGCCGTGCCGCCTCAGCTCCTCCCCGGCTCTGGCGTCTTCGTCGCCAGCTCCTCCGTTTTCCAGCTCCCCTTGGCTCGGCTTCACCATGGCGATGCCGCTACTCGTCGCCTCCTGGCGCTCCCATTGCTGGCGCCTTGCCTCGGCCACCTTTTCCGCAGTTACTGTGGTTTCCCCTACTATCGCTACTACGCCTCTCGCGGGTTTGTCGCTACTGATTTGTGGCCTCACGGCTTGATCCGCGCCTCCTCCTGATGCGTCCGGTTTGTGGTTGATTTGTTTGCTATTTTGATTTGGTTCGATTTGGTTTGCTCATGATGTGATAGGCATGGAGGTGAGCTGCCTTGGCTAGTCATGGCCGAGCTAGAAGCCGCCCGCACGTCGGGGGAGTGCGCGATGGCGGTTGGGTGCGTGGCTACGCCGATGGTAGTGCGCCGCCACCGGTCTTTGTCTACGGTAAAGCTCCTTAGTACTATTTACTCCCTCTACTCTCTTCCTCTACCACCGGCTGGTGGTGCTCTAGGGTTTTTGGTATGTTGCATGTGTGGCTCTGAATAATGAAATCTTGGGGAAAATGGATGGCATGGCCTACCTCGGTCGGCTGGGCTAGGGTTGTCTTGTGGTGGCATTGTCGTTGCTTTTCCCTGGTGCTCGCCTAACCCTAGGATTGTCGTTTCCCCATCGCTCGTGGCTCCTCACCTTGGCGCCTGCAACCGAGCTGCTCCTCTCTCTTGCTCTCGGTTTGTTTGGTGTATGGTGTGGGGAAAGATGAGGGATGGGGAAGGAAGTGAGCTTCGGCTGGTGCCGTGCTCCATGTTTACTCTTCTCTTCTCGACTGGCTGCGTGTGCCTTTGTCGATGGCCGTGCTATTCAGAGGCGATGTGCTGTGTTTTCTGAAGGGTGCTGTGCTGTATTTGGCTGTGGCAATGGCTTGGCTTTGCTGTTTTGTCGGTGACCCAATGGAATTTTGCCTCTCTTTTGCTTGGCTGGCTTTTTCTGGAGGTTGTGCTGTGTTTTTGAGAGGTGCCTTGCTGTGCCTTCTCAGATGCTTTGCTGTCCCTTTACTGTGGCTGTGGGCTGTATATGGATATTTGGGGCCAGTGGGCTGGTTCCCAAGGTCCTTTGAATATTTTAGGTTTGTTTATGCCGAGTGATGACCCTACGGTTGTGAGAGGTGCCGACTGGCCTCCGGACGGTCAGGTATCTCTGTGAACGGACTACCCTGCCCGAAATTAACCTCTAGGGTTCTGACGGCAATTTCTTTGCTTTCCTTGCCTTTTCTTTCCCACGAGTGTTACAGTAGACTGTAGAATATAGTTGTTGTGCTTTTTGTTAGTAGATGTGGTTTAGTGAATGCTGAATAGTGTCTCCATGATGTGGATTTGATCTTCATTTGCCTACTTTCTATATTCTTTGCTTACAGATATTTCTTTTCAGGTTGAAGTCATTCATAATTGTAGCATTCTTGCTGCTGTTGGCCTGAGGATGGCCAGTACTCCTGGAGTCAGTGCAACCCTTTTCGATGCACTCGCAAAGGTAACCCCACATTCTCAGTTTGGTATGTCATCGGCGCACGAGTTTTTTTCTTGAGACAAGGTGCAATTTACCTCAAATGATTGTTCCAGGCAAATATTAATGTAAGGGCAATATCTCAAGGTTGCAGTGAGTACAACATTACTGTTGTATTGAAGCAAGAAGACTGTGTAAGGGCTCTGAGAGCTGCTCACTCGAGGTTCTTCCTCTCCAAAACCACACTGGCTGTTGGAATTATTGGACCTGGGTTGATCGGTCAGACATTGCTTAACCAGCTGAAGGATCAGGTATACAAGCGTTATATATAGCTTTTTGTTGTCATATTGAAAGAAGAATAGTAGTTGATATTTCTGTTGTGGAACAATCACTAGGACTAAGAATGTAGAAATGCACTTACGGTATCATTATCATGCTATCCAGGTCACTGTTACCATCTGGCTAATCACTGCCACCTGTGTTAGGGCTATTTCAATAAGTATGCTGGTGTTATGTTGCATGCAGGGTTATAAATCCCAGTGGTAACCAGCCATTAACCAGTTTTCCTGGTGGGTATCGGGAGAACAAATCTGGGCTTAGGAACATTCAAATTTAAAGTTACCTTTGAATTCAAATTGATGAACAGTAATTCCAGGCAGGAATCGGTCAGTCTGCACTGAAACTGGTTGTGATCCGGTTAAATTCAAATTCTGCATTTAAATTAGACAAATCAAACTGCACGGAAAAAAGGGTACCGGCCATGGTCTAGGATTTTATGTGAATCCGGAATTTGAAACCCTGGTTGCATGCTCCATATTTTCATTATGTTTAGCATTTTGGAGCAGCTATTCATCAGCCCATCACCCTAGTAATAAATCAGGCACTTATAAAATGCCATCCCCTCTTCTGGCCAGTTGGCCACTGCCCTGCCCATCTCCAACATTCACCATTGCTCCTGCACAGGCCATCATTGCCACTCAGCCAGTGGTGCCACTGCCACCTTCTGGATCTAGGATTAGGGAACTTATGGCATGAACCCTCTGCAAATCAGAAAGTGGGAAGTCGTGTCTGATTTCTGTCAGTCTCACAGGCAGGGTAACTTCTAGTTCTAGTTCCATAGTGTTGCGGCCACAAGTGGTATTGTACACTGTTTTCCACTAGTTGAATTTTTGTTGGATGGAAATACATGAGCAACAATAACATTGGAAAGGTTTCTATATTTCATTTTCAGTTGCCTGCTAGCATATTGGAAATGTTTCTACATAACGTTCCGTTGAATTGAATTGTTTACTTTACCTTTTGAGGAAAAGGAATATGTGAAGTGTCATTTCCTCGTTTACTGGGGTTTCATATTTTACTTAACACTTTTACTAAATTGTTCTGCAGACTGCTGTTCTTAAGGAAAATATGAACATTGATTTGCGTGTCATGGGAATTACTGGTACAAGGACAATGCTTTTGAGTGACACGTAAGTTAAATGAATTTCCATTTCCCTCTTCTTTGTGTTTTACATTTTCAGCTCTGTTGCAAAACACCACTGCATCTGATTTGAATAGATTTATTAACTTGGTAATTATTCTTGTTTTGTTAAACATCTATATAATATACTACAATCTACTAAAGGGGTGGCTGTGGATGAACTTTTTGCTAGAATAGGATAGGAATTTTTTGTTTCCTTATTCGTGTATGGCATATTCCTTGTAATATCCCTTTGTACTATATATATATATATATATATATATATATATATATATATATATATATATATATATATATATATATATATATATATATATCCTCTTTTCTACTCCCGGGTGTAATTACACTCTATGTCGTATCTCACAACGTAGGGAGTATCTCGCGTAACAAGGAGTATGTACATGTAGTATACGAGTATTTAAGACTATATAGGTGGTATGAATAATTTTTCAGAGGTTGTATGTACATTTTTTTCAACATACTCCTTTTTATGTACGTATATAAAGGTATTTACAAAATACGCTAAAAACTATGGACTCCATTGCAATTTTTTCGTGTGGTTCACATTAGAATATCTTATAATTAGTATATGAGTATACCTAAAGTGATAAAAGAGTATTTCAAATTTATTTAGGTGGTATATTAGAGGTGGGTGTAATTACACCCGGGAGTAAAAAGTATTTTTCCTATATATATATATATGTATGTATATATGTGTATATATATATGTGTATATATGTGTATATATGTATATATATGTATATATGTGTGTGTATATATATATATATATATATATATATATATATATATATATATATATGTGTGTGTGTGTGTGTGTGTGTGTGTGTGTGTGTGTGTGTGTGTGTGTGTGTGTGTGTCCCTAGCTCCTTCCATTGCCATCCAGTTGCCGCCGCCGTCTATGCCGTTGCCCGGAGCGCGCTCGACCTCCTCGGTCATCGCGGCCCGCGTTCCGCCGCCATCGACAGTCGCCACCGATGCCAAGCCGCTTCTTGGAGCCGCTCGCCGTTGCCCCCAGTTGCCGCTGTCACCGACCACTGCGTTGCGCCCTTGGCTGCTGCTCGTCTGGCAGGCCGCCCGATCGCCTACCGACGCCAGCTTGACCGCCACCCGCCACCTGTTGTCGCTCTCAATCGCTACCGCGTTCGTCGTCACCCTTGATCGCCGACCACCGCTCGCGGTGCCGCCGCTCACTAGTCATCGCGCCGCACGCTCTGTTGCCTACTTGTCTGATCTGATCAATTTACTAATCTGGATATGATCTTTTTATATTAGTTTAAAAATGTTGTGTATCTTGGCTCTAGATCTTAGATTGTAGGGGTGGATAGATTGGGTAGTAGCTGCCTCTTTCCGGCGAGAGCCTTCTTGCTCCGCCGTGGCTGAAACTCACCCAAGGAAAACTAGGGTTTAGGGAAGAAGAGATTCTTTATTGCTTCGCTACCCCTTCCGCTCAAACGCCGGAAGGAATATATACTCTTACAATCCCTGTCTCATAAGGAGACCGACTCCTAAACGAATCATTAGCTAGAAAGATTACAAAGGACTTTCTTTATCTGAAATCCGGACTCCAAACCGACTAGAACTGCTAATGCGCATCAGATGCGCCTGCTAATTTGGCCCGTCGGACATAATGCCGACCCCAGTATGAATCCATAACATTTCCCCCCTCCTGAGGAAACAGCTCGTCCTCGAGCTGAAAGTCTGGAAATTGTCGTTTGAACTCTGAAACTGGAACCCAAGAGGCGTCTGCTGGCGACTGGCCCGACCACTGAACCAAAACTTCCCACTTGCCCTTATACAAACGGGAGCGCACAATGGTCGACGGAGTAGCCTGAACCCGACCATGATGTCTGGAAGAGCCGGAGGAGTTGCAGGTGGAGACCCCCGAAATTGCTTCAGAAAGGCCACATGGAAGACATTGTGAATGCGAGCAGACGAAGGCAGCTGCAATTTATAAGCCACTGATCCAATCCGAGCAATGATCTGATAAGGACCATAGTATTTGGGGGACAGTTTGGAGAACTTTGTTGTAATACCTATTGCCTGGCGCTGATGGAGCTTAAGTAAAACCCATTGACCAACATCAAACTCAACCTCCTGATGATTTTTGTCGTAGAAGTCCTTCATGCGATGCTGGGCATGCAGCAAGCGGTCCCGGATGTCCCGCAAGAATTCATCACGGGTACGTAACGTCTCATCCACAGCAGCGACTTGAGATGAACCCGCTTGGTATGGATTGAGGGCTGGAGGAGGTCGTCCATAGACCACTTGAAAGGGAGTGCATCTGAGGGCGGAGTGAAAGGATGTATTATAACAAAACTCAGCCCAAGGAAGCCATCGAATCCACTGTCGAGGACGATCTCCACTGAGGCAGCGAAGATACATTTCAATGGTGCGGTTGACAACTTCACTCTGACCATCAGCTTGTGGATGAAACGCTGAAGTCATATCAAGAGAAACTCCAGCCAGCCGAAATAATTCAGTCCAAAAGTTGCTTGTGAAAATTGTGTCTCGATCACTGACGATTGATTCAGGAAACCCATGAAGGCGCACAATCTCCTTAAAGAACGCATGAGCCACCGATTGAGCCGTATATGGATGTGCCAATGGAATGAAATGGGCATATTTTGAAAATCTGTCTACTACTGTCAGAATAACTGACTTCCCATGGATCCGAGGGAAGCCATCGACGAAGTCCATTGAAATATGAGACCAGATTTGCGTAGGTACTGGCAGGGGTTGGAGCAGTCCCGCCGGGTGTAGGTGGTCCACCTTGTTGCGTTGACATGTAGCACAACAGGTAATGTAATCTTGTGTAAGCTTCTTGAGTTGGGGAATATAGAAGTCTTGTCGAATTCTGTGGAGTGTTTTCTGAATTCCTTCATGGCCAATGGAGTGATAGTTCGCAATGATCTATGGAACATAAATGGATGAACTTGGAACAAAAATGCGGCCATGGTATAGATCGAGGCCATCTACAAAGGACCAGTGTAACGGAAGGTCTTGATTTGTAAGTTGAGAGTGCAGTGTCTGGAATTCCGGCAAGGAGCGAACTTGTTCCTTGAGCTGATCAAGAAGTTGAAACTGAGGCATTGACAGAGCTGATAGGAGCCGCTGCTCATCCCGGCGGGACAATGCGTCCGCTACAAGGTTGGTTTTGCCCGGTTTGAATTCAATTTGGAAGTCGAACCCGATCAGTTTGCTGACCCAGTGGTGTTGGGGAATAGTATTTAAGCGCTGATCCAGCAGATATTTTAGACTGTAATGGTCCGTGCGGACAATGAACGCTTTAACCCAAAGAAAATGGCGCCAATGGCGCACTGCTTTGACCAATCCAATGAGCTCGCGCTCGTAAGCGGCTAGTTTGGCGTGATGTTGTGGAATTGCTCGGCTGAAGAATGCAATTAGTTTGGATCCCTGGTGGAGAACAGCCCCAATACCACTGCCGGATGCATCGCATTCCACTATAAAAACTGCTGTAAAATCTGGAAGAGCCAAAAATGATGGCGTGCACAGGGCATTCTTGAGAGCAGAAAAGGCGTCATGCGCTTCCTTGGACCAACAAAAGCTCTCCTTCGTAAGTAGCTTGGTTAAGGGTGCTGCCAAAGATCCAAAATGCCGTATGAACTTACGGGTAATATCCTGCAAGACCCAAAAAGCCCCTCAACTGACGAGGAGATGTCGGGATTGGCCACTTCTGAATATCGTCCACCTTGGTTTGATCCATGGAAACCCCATCAGCTGAGACAACATGGCCTAAGTATGAAACTGACTTTGTGCCAAAAGAACACTTAGATTGCTTGAGAAAGAACTGATGATGCCACAGAAGAGCAAAGACTTGGCGCATATGGCACAAATGTTCTGACCATGATGGACTGAAAATTAAGATATCATCAAAGAAAACCAAGACGAATTTGCGAAGAAAAGGGCGGAGAATGGCATTCATAACAGCCTGAAAAGTTGCCGGGGCATTGGAAAGGCCGAAAGGTAGGACTAAATATTCAAAGTGGCCATGATGCGTGCGGAAGGCTGTCATATGGATATCCTCCGGATGCATGTGGATTTGGTGATAGCCCGACCGTAAATCCAACTTGGTGAAGTATTTTGCGTGTTTCAACTCGTCCAGTAACTCATCAACTATTGGAATAGGAAATTTATCCTTGACCGTCTGGGCATTAAGCGCACGGTAATCCACACAAAGCCGCCATGATGATCCTTCTTTTTCACCAAAATGACGGGCGAACTGAAGGGGGAAGTACTTGGGCGTATAATGCCTTGTGATAGCATCTCAGCACATTGTTTCTCGATTTCATCCTTGTGATGGTGGGGATAACGGTATGGTCGAACCGCCACTGGTTTGGATCCTGGTAAGAGGTGAATGTGGTGATCAAAGGGCCGTGGAGGAGGTAAACCAGTAGGCTGTTGAAAAATATCCTGAAAATCTGACAGAAGTGCTGGCAATAGTGCTTGAGTTGGCTCGTTGAGCGCGAACAGCCGTGAAGATGGTCTGTGCACTAAGCCCAAAAATTTGACTTGCCGTCCTTGATGCCAGAAGGACATCGATAAATTGGAGAAATCCCAGAGGATTGGACCCAATGTGCGAAGCCATTGAACACCCAGAATGACATCAAAGCCCTGAAGAGGTAAAGCGTAGCAATTGATCGAAAATTCTTCCGGTCCAATAGTGAATGACAGGGACGGGCAAAACCCTGGGCACGGTATCCTGTCACCATTGGCAACTGCCACCTTGATACCTGTGCGATCTTGCAGGGGAATGGCAGATTGTTGGGCAACCTCAAGACTAATGAAATTGTGAGTGGACCCGAATCAACCAAAGCACGTGTGTGATTCCTAAAAGTGATGGTCAATTGCATTGTATTGCCTGAAGATATGCCTGTTAACGCGTGTAGAGAAATTTGAGGCTTGTCATTCTCAATAGTGTCTTCTGACACATCATCCTCATCCAAAATCTCAATCCAATACAGGCGCTTGCACCGATGTCCTCGTGTGAATTGTTCATCACAATTAAAACAAAGGCCTTTTTGTCGGCGGTCAGACATCTCTGTTGGTGTGAGACGCCGAAAAGCCCTCTGAGATGGTGCTAACATCCCTGTTGGCGGTGCTGGAAGCAGAGGAACATCAGGCGGTCTGGTGAGGAGCGGTGGTGTGCGCTGTGCTGGGTTGAGCTTTGCGGCCGAAGGCAGAGAACTGGGATGCGGTTGTCGACTAATCAATCCAGAACTATAGAGTAACTTGTAATGTCTCTCCGCCGCCTTGGCGAGACTTACTGCGGTATCCAAAGAAGAGGGGCTCTGCAATTCAACATCGGACTTAATAAGCTCGCCCAATCCCGCCAAGAACAATCCCACTTCGTGCTCTGGCGACAGATTGTCCGCGCGACAAAGTACTCCGTAGAAGTTCTGTGCATATTCCTCAACTGACCCTGTCTGGCGCAGAAGAGCAAGTTCAGCCACCGGGTTTGATTGAAAAGGGGGACCAAATCGCAGGCGGCAAGAGTACTGGAATCTTGCCCAAGTTGGAATCCCTTCAGAGCGCTCTAGTTTGTAGTACCACTGAGCTGCGATCCCCGTCATGTGGTATGTAGCCAACCAGACTTTCTCCTCCTCAAGGGTGCGATTTCCACGAAAGAATTGCTCACAGCGACTTAACCACTCCAGTGGATCAGAATTGCCATCAAACAGAGGAAAGTCAACCTTGTAAAACCGACCTGGAGTAGAAGCCACAGGAGGATCATCGGCAGGACGTCGCGCCGACGAATTTGCGGAATTGGAGGCCTGAGTTGGGGAAGAAATGCGCCCTTCTATAGCTAGGACCGCTGCCTCCAGATTGGCATGAGCAGCCGACTGTTCTTCCTGCCGCTTTAATATTGTGCCCAAGATCTCCTTCAACTCGCGCAACTTTGTGTTGATTGAGTCAGAAGCCATGGAATCTGATACCAAACTGTTGTGTATCTTGGCTCTAGATCTTAGATTGTAGGGTGGATAGATTGGGTAGTAGTCGCTTCTTTCCGTGAGAGCCTTCTTGCTCGCCGTGGTGAAACTCACCCAAGGAAAACTAGGGTTTAGGAAGAAGAGATTCTTTATTGCTTCGCTACCCCTTCCGCTCAAACGCCAGAAGGAATATATACTCTTACAATCCTTGTCTCATAAGGAGACCGACTCCTAAACGAATCATTAGCTAGAGAGATTACAAAGGACTTTCTTTATCTGAAATCCGGACTCCAAACCGACTAGAACTGCTAATGCGCATCAGATGCGCCTGCTAATTTGGCCCGTCGGACATAATGCCGACCCCAGTATGAATCCATAACAAAAAAGGTCTATCTAACCGCTACGTCGTCTAGCGTCGTTTGTTAGACTTCGTTGCCTTAATCGCTGCGTCGTCCAGCGCCGCCTACCGATAGCTTTCATTCCATTAGTTGCGATCCTATTCTCAGAAAGAAAGGTTCATGGGACAAACTACAGGTTGTGGTCTTCACTCATGGAGATCACGCTCGATGGTCTCCGCCTCTGGAGACATATCACCAGTGCTCGACCTTGTCTGCCATCGCCAGTTCAGTCTCCCCCTAGGCGGCCTACTTCTGCACCTCCTATAGAAAATGAGGCCGCCAATAGGGTAGAGTCTGTTGTTGCTGCTGCCGACGTTGCTGATGAGCCTTTTCAGTATGCTATAGACGCTTTCGAGCTTTGGTGTGCTGATGAGGTCCGTGTTCGAGCCATCCTGGTGATCAACATCAACGACTCCATCTAGTCAGACATTGTTGGTCTGCGTTCCACTCATCAGATCTGGGAGTACTTCTGCGAGCAATATCAGCAGAGCAACGATGATCAGTTCTTTTCGCTTTAGCGTGAGTTGGAGATGCTTCGCTGGGAGGACTCCTCCGTCGACGACTTCTTTCGAGCCCTGGCCAGTCTCCAGCACTAGCTGGACGAGCTGGCCTTTCCATTTTGCCAGGAGTGTCATAAAGTGTAGAAGGCGGATCATGACCGTCTTCGCCTTTATGATTGTCTATTGTCTTCGCCTAGAGTTTGAGCCTATCTGGGCTTAACTGCTGAGCCACTCATTGCGATCGATCATCACCAAGGCCCTTTCGACGCTTCGGGTTGAGGAGCTTCGCCTCGGGTGAGTAGCATTGTTTGTTCCAACTGTGCTTGTTGCCCCTTTTTCTTCGGCTACATCGACGGTTTCTGCTTCGACTATGGTCCCTTCCTAGGCACCTATTTTCGCTCCTGTTTTATGCATCAACTGGAGTTCAATGCAACTACTGAAGAACCTTGGCCACGACTACCAAAGTTGTGTAGTGAGGAAAAAGCGGAACAAGGCACGTGGGGGTGGATGATCCAAGGGGGGCCGAGAGGCCCTCCATAGGAGGACAAACCGGCTCGTCAGGCTCTCAGCGAGGTGACTATTCAACAACTCGGCCAAGCTCTACTTAGCAGCTCTCTCATTGCTCAACAGGTTTTGCCAGTTTAGCTCAGATGTCTCCTCCATGTGCCTCTTGGGTTTTGGATTTTGGTGCCTCTTTCCACATGACATCGGATTCCATCTCTTCAGTAGGACCTATTTTTTCTATATCTGTTCAGACAACTGACGATACTCCTTTGTCTCTCAGCTATCATAGCACTCTTTTGTCTACTAATTTTTCTGTTCCAACTGTTCCTATGTTCCCCAGCTTACAATGCATCTTCCCTCGGTGGGTTAGCTCATTGATCTCGGTTGTAGGGTTGGTTTTGACTCACACCTATTTTGTCTAGAATAGCCAGACAAAGATGGTTCTTAGGACTAGCCGACGCCGTAGGAATTGTTAGGGTCTCTACATCCTTGACCGCCTTCACCTTCTGTCCACTTCAGTTGCTTCTATCACATCTATGACTACCTCCACCACTGATGCTACCACCACCTCTAGAGCTTTTTCTACGTCTGAGGGCTACTACCTCTCCAGCAGAAGTATGTCCAGGATCTTCTTTATCGGTTTGGTCCGACTGACACTCGCATTATTGAGACTCCTATGGAGCTATCCCTTCAGCTTCATGCCACCGATGGTGATCTTCTTGGGGATCCTACTCGATATCGCCATCGTGTTAAGAGTTTGGTGTATGTTGTGAGCACTCGTTCTGATATTGCTCATGCTGCTCATATCTTGAGTCAGTTCATGGCTCGTTCTACTCATCTTCACTACAGTCGTCTTTGTGTTCTTCGCTACTTGCGTAGGACTATCTCTCGTTATTTGTTTTCCCTAGCTCCAACTTACTTCAACTTCAGGTGTACTCTGATGCAACCTAGTCTAGTGATATTTCTGTTTGTCTTCTTTT
This sequence comes from Dendrocalamus sinicus, assembly GCA_036346575.1. NCBI lineage: Eukaryota > Viridiplantae > Streptophyta > Magnoliopsida > Poales > Poaceae > Dendrocalamus > Dendrocalamus sinicus. The sequence continues at coordinate 17,482,427 of CM070664.1, forward strand.
TTTTGGCTTATTGTGCTTTTCTTGGCTTCTCCCTGATTGCCTAAAAAACAAAGAAACAGACTGCAGTTTCCCATTCGAGTGCAGAGGCTGAGTTAAGAGTTATGACAACAGTGACAATAGAGATTACTTAGTTGAGGTGGCTACTTGCAGATTTTAGTGCCTGTAATGGGACCTCCGACTTTTGTCTGACATTACATGTGCTATCGGTATTGCCCTTAACCAAGTAAAGCATGGGCTCACCAAGCACATTGGTGTTGATGCTTCATATACTCGCTTACAGGTGTAGGAGAGAGTACCCGTTTTACAGTTTGTGCATTAAGAGTTACAGATTGTTACTCGCTGGAGTCTTGCTGTTGGTGATAGCAAGATCCTTACTCTCATCGAGAGGATGACACTTGGGGATGGGAAATTTTCTTGCTTATTTCTCACACAATGCCATGCCAACCTGAGGGGTTGGGGATATAAATTTATAGGCTGCTAACCAGCCAAGCATATGCTAAGATGCTAGTCCTAGATGATAGTCAAAAGCTGGGACTAGCATCTTAGACTAGATTTAGGACAGCTTTTGACTATCATCTAGGACTAGCATCTTAGCATATGCTTGGCTGGTTAGCATCCTATAAATTTGTATCCCCAACCCCTCAGGTTGGCATGGCATTGTGTGAGAAATAAGCAAGAAAATTTCCCATCCCCAAGTGTCATCCTCTCGATGAGAGTAAGGATCTTGCTATCACCAACAGCAAGACTCTAGCGAGTAACACAGATTACCGACTTTTTTATGAAGCCACATATTAGGTACAACATTTGTGTATGGCATTCTTTGTAATATCCCTTTATACTCCCTATATATATATTGTCTATTAGGCCTCATGAATATGTACATAATATTCATAACACTTTCTATTCGTCAATTTTTCGTGGCTGACATTAGTATATGAAACTGCTATTGCATAGTTTCCTTGCCTTGTGAAATAATTGCATGTGAAACAATTGCATTAATTTCTGTCGGGCTGCCCCCTAAATATCTTGCCCGGACAGAATATTGCAGATGGGTAATCGTCAAGATTGTTCACTGAAGAATTTCTGTATGATAAGTGCATTTCCAAGAACTAGCAATGAAAATAAGTTACAATCAAATATTCAGAATGCCGACTTTTTTTGTTTATCCTACCTAAAATTGATTTTTAATCATGATTGCTCACTGATGTTGTTTTTGAATTATGCTAGTATATGATATGTTCTCTGTATGTTTCTTACAGTTTGTTCTTTCTGTAGAGGAATAGGTTTGACCCAGTGGAAAGAGCAGCTACAAACTGAAGCAGAACCGGCCAACCTTGACAAGTTTGTTCAACATTTGTCTGAGAATCACTTCTTTCCTAACAGAGTTTTGGTGGATTGCACAGCAGACACAAATGTTGCATCCCATTATTATGATTGGTTAAAGAAGGGAATACACGTCATCACTCCAAATAAGAAGGCAAATTCAGGGCCACTTGACAGGGTAATTATTTGGCTGGCTATATATTTTTTTAAAATCTATGTATCTCTTTTTATGCTTTTAAAATAGTTGACTATTAAATGATCATTGGCTATTTATGACCAATTTAAGTAAGAGAGCTTGAAATGTGTTGAACTAATTAGACACACACCTCATAACTTGAATGTGACAAGAATTCATACGCAATAATTACTACTGTGTTTGCTGTATTTTATGCTGTTGATGCTTTATAGACTAACAAATATATTTTCCTTGACATACAGTATCTGAAACTTAGGACTCTACAGCGTGCATCATATACTCATTACTTCTATGAAGCAACTGTTGGTGCTGGCCTCCCGATCATTAGCACTCTGCGGGGTCTCCTGGAGACTGGTGACAAGATATTGCGTATCGAGGGGATTTTCAGGTCTGTGTTGGCTTAATATTAATTGATGGCACATCAAATTTTCATATGCTATAACTGAACCTTAGTTAAAGTACTCCTACATGTTTTTCCTTGGTACATGTAGTGTGATGCTGCCTGATAACATGTTCTGTTGACTATTCAATTGCAGTGGAACGTTGAGTTATATTTTTAACAATTTTGAAGGAACTAGGACCTTTAGTGATGTCATCGCTGAAGCAAAGGAGGCTGGATACACTGAGCCTGATCCAAGAGATGATCTATCTGGAACTGATGTTGCCAGAAAGGTATTGCTTGTTTCTTCTTAAAATTTGTCAAACAACATATCTATGCTTTCTACTGTTGGGTACTCCACCAGGTTTAGTAAGCTTAATTTGGCTCTTACACTCTTGAATTGCATATCTATTTGAACAATACAATATTAACCACTTTTGAAAAGGAAGAAAAGTGTGAACCACCTGTTTTTGATTTACATGATGTTCTTGTATACAATCCACTGAACCCTTCCTCTAGGTTCCACGATCCACTTTTCTCCCCCAGGATGCCATTTTTATCCTCAAATGTTCTCATAAACTTTCCCCCTATAGTCCTAACTCCTACTATGCAATGAGGAACTTTCTTATCTTATCATGCTTCTTCAAGTTTTTTAAAATCAATCTCCCACTTGAGGTTGTGTTTCTTTTGTTTTTTAGGGAAGAGACTGCATTTTCATTTCCTCTTGAACCTAATTTGTATACAATTTGCTTTTCATGTATACTCTTTTGTCCTCTATCCTTTCCATCTTGTTGATGATTAAGAAAATATATGAAAAAAACGTTGTTAGTAAATACCTGTGTTGAGTCCTAAACCCTAATTTGTCCTTTGTTCAATTGCTTGTTATTTATGGCACTTAGTCACACTTTTGGAGCAGGTCATAATCCTTGCAAGGGAATCGGGTTTGAGGCTTGAACTTTCTGATATTCCTGTGAGAAGTCTTGTGCCGGAGGCACTGAGAGTAAGATTGCACTCTTCTTGACGAGTATGTGTTTTTATTAACACTTCCTAACTGGAACATTTTGTGCAGTCATGTTCATCAGTTGATGAATACATGCAAAAGTTACCATCATTTGACCATGAATGGGCCAAGGAGCGGAAAGATGCTGAAGCTTCAGGAGAAGTGAGTAGATCTGTCTTTCTCAATTCTTTTCATGAAAAGATCAGGAGTGGGAACTAGGAAGTATTTGTTTCTATGTTGGTCATGTCACCCCACCACAAACCATGCTGTATTTCATGGTAGCTGCTGATTAGAGTTTGGTACATACAGAAGGTTAGTATAGGTATTTTTTGCTGAAATTATTTGCATTATTCTAAGCAGCCAAAATGAAGGATTAACTTCGCCCACCACTAATTTCTCAGCAAACATTAGATGGTTGTTTGTCATTTACTCAAGCACATATCTGTATTCTCCATATACGTTTCAAATATTAAAAGAGATAACAGAGCCATTTATATGTTAAGGTTTTGCGGTATGTTGGAGTTGTGGACGTGGTGAACAAGAAAGGGCAGGTAGAGCTGCGGAGGTACAAGAGGGACCACCCATTTGTGCAGCTATCCGGCTCCGACAACATCATAGCCTTCACCACGTCGAGATACAAGGAGCAACCATTGATCGTGCGAGGCCCAGGGGCAGGTGCAGAAGTGACCGCAGGAGGTGTGTTCAGTGACATACTACGGCTGGCATCTTACCTCGGCGCCCCCTCGTGATGCTCGTTGCTGGAAGCATTTCTGAAGGCAGGCAAATGAACCTGTCATGCTAGGTGTCTTGGTGTTCTTTTTTTGTATGGTTTGCTTGGTTTCTACTAAACAACAGCGAGGAAATAAGTCTGTTCTATTGTGTTGTTCCTAGAGCACTAGGTAGGGGTTGAATCTTGGAGTAGGTCTTATTGAAAAGAAAACAACCCAGCATTCTTGTTTACTGCTGTAATGGTGTCTCCAGGTTTGTTTTGATACTGACAATTGTAGCTTTTGTAGCGAGGTGGAACGACGTACAAATAAATAGTCAATAATGCAATTAGGGTGTTGTTGCTACATTCATGCAACGATATAGCTCGCCTGTAAATTCGATCAGAAAAGGCGAATCATTGGAACCTGTTTGGTTGTTGAGTGGTGATCAAGTGCTCAACTCTACTGTAGCCACAGCTCAGCTTGCCTTGTGTTTTGTTCATTTGTAATTTTGTCGGCTGGGCTGTAGCTGTGGCAAACCAAATATTTGCAGTACTATGGTAGAGGTATCTTTTCCTGATCCCAAACGTGCAAGACGCTGTTGCTGCGTGAGACGAGAGAGAGGCACTGGACTGAAGGTTGACGACAGCTCCTCACTCCGATTCAAGGTGAAGCCTTTGGCACCATGAAGCAAAATCATACTACACATGATGAACAGCAGGAAAAAATTGATCGACCTAGGAAGTTCTAGTATCAGTTTATATGTGTTACATGAGTCTTATGACCCGTACCCAGTAGATGTTATTACTTATCAAAAGCTTGAATTGATGAATATAGCACACATCCATCAACCATCAGCTACTTTTACAGGGAGGTTCCTAGCCTAGAATAGTAACCCTAATCCTACTAGAAAAGGAGCAAGATCACCAAACCTAAACCAGTGGGTAGTCCGAATGCTACACCTATCAGCTGAATGCCCGTGCGTTGCTACGGATTTTAAAATTTTATCATACTACATATTCTAAAACTAACGGGTGGTAAAATTTATTGGAACATGTATAGAAATATGTTCTAATTTTTTTAAATCTGTAGTAACGGATATCTACTCCACCTTAGCAAGCGGAGCAGGAGGGGGGAGGCGAGAGAGGCCGAGTAGAAGAGGAGGTGGGAGATGGTTTTGTATGAAAAACCATCTGTGATAGTCGAGTATCACAGACGGTTTTTTTTATAAACTAGTAGTAAACTAGTAGTAGTTAGTTGCAAGCTAGTTGACTTATTGCTAGCTTCACAAATTTAATTTGTAACCTTGTTGTTAATGTCAGTTGAATTAACAATACTGCTATTGAGTGTTGACCATATCATGCTAGTTGAATCTCTCCAATTGCATATTAGCTAGTAGTAGCTCTCCTTTGTATGTCCATGTAGATTTTTAGATGCATTTTAGCTGGAAGCATCCTTTGGATATTAGCTAGCAGTAGCTCTCCAGCTAGAAGCATACTTTGCGTAACTAGTAGTCCATGTGTCCATGAAGACTTTTAGATGCATGTCTTTTCTACATAGACTAGCAGTAGCTCTTATTTGTTTGATTCTTAGTCCATTTATTTATATGCACTTGTGCAGGTCACTAAGATGAGGTACCATGGTAGACACTAGACACAGACCAACTAGACCAACAAGTCACTACAGCTTCTGAGTCGTACGATCCAGCTAATGATCATAAGTAGAGGGCTAAGTCCAAAGACCTAGCATGAAAATATGGGTTCTGGCCTAATTTGAATAGAAAGGATGTCCTCCAATGTAAGCACTGTGACAAGATAGTTCACACCGAAGTGGAAAGATTGAAGAGGCGCCTCGTTGGGGGTTATGGAAATGTGGAGAAATGTGCACTACCACACATGGGGGTTATTACAGACGGTTTGTAACCCTCATCAAAGATGGTTTTTGAACCGTCTGATTTATTGTGCCAGTGATAACAGGTGGTTATCACAGACGGTTCCTAAACCATCTGTGATAAATCACAATAAAAATAGTTTTTAAGAATAATTATCTATGATATTCGACATATCACAGATGGCTAATACAAAAAACTATCTGTGATGGTCTACATATCATAGACAGTTTTGTGTTAGAAACCGTCTGTGATAGCTCTTTGTATAGCTAAAAAATTTTCTGTTTGGGCTAACCTTAGTAAATGCTAGCCATGCCCTTTGAAAACAAGCAAGCAAATTACAGATAAATAATAGATAAGTGAATTACAACTCAAAGTGATTTATAACTCAAAGTGAATTACAACTCAAAATCAATTATAAAAGAATGTTCATATATTGTCGCCAGAGTTACAATTGAATTACAACCAAAGTGAATTACAATTGAATGAATTAGAATTGAATCAAATGTTTGAACATGTATTAATCAATGTCGCTAGGGTGAAACTCTTCTTTTGAGTCAATGAGTTCCGTCATCAAGAAGGTAGAGAGCCGTCCTCGAACGTTTGAGAGTTTGTTCAGATCGAATGTACTTGATTTGATTATCACGCCCTATCGCTAGGAGGAGTAAAATAGTAAGCATATATATATATATATATATATATATATATATATATATATATATATATATATATATTTATTTATTTATTTATTTATTTATTTATTTAAATTAATAGTTAGGAAAATAATAATTATGAGATTGGAAAACCTTTGGATCATTCTTCTTGGTACTCATAATTTCCTACATATGATGACAAACATAGAATGCACATATGTTGCCTTGTAGCTGCTAGTGGCACTGCAAAAATAAAATTTTATTCATAGGAATAGTTAGTTTGAGAGGCATTATTAGAAAGTGTTATATAGGATTATTGTGTTATAATGGGTACTAAAAATCGTGTCATGTGTTGCAATGTGGCGCTCGATTCCTTGTGTCCTCCCTTGTAACATAGACGATGAACGACCTACGTGATTCTAAAAAGTTATTCTTGGCCATTGCAAATGAAAAAAAGACTACAATAGAGTTATCTATAGAGGAAATAAGCATAGCTGTCAAGTGTTTGTTGCACAAGAGTGAAGTCGTTGTCGTTCTTGAGTAGAAAATCAAGGTATATTACATTGTTCCACTTTGATACAATGACTATAAGGATCTAGTACCACCTACTCATGTCTGTCACCATAGTCATTAAATCTAAGTTTGTGTTGCGTATAAAATATAAATAAAATTTGTATAGTAATTAGTGAAGCACTTATCCCTAGTTGTAGGGCACAAGTATATGGTCCTTGTTGCCCTGAGTAAGCAATCCCATCTTATATAATTCTCGATATAGGATATATCTTGAGTGATGCATTGCTCAGAGATTAAGTGTGGGCCAAGGAAACCCACCAGTTCTCACGATCGTTGAGCTTCTTGCATCATGTATCTATACATAAGCAATGAGTTATGATATTTATTGGTATTATTTTAATGTAGAATTTAATTGTATACACTTACAATGTCCAGCATCATAGAAGTGAGGTGTCGAGGGCATTGAGGCTGAATAGTTAGAATAAGTCATCGAAACCCACGATGAAGAAGCCCGAGTTGTGGAGGAAATACCTCTTTTCATGTCTGATGGTGGATTGTGTCAGACATTGTACTTGATATGATTTCTGAAAGGATAAACCTATTTTATTATCTTACAGTACTATTACATGGTAAAATGACAAAAAAAGGTTTACTAGCAAACACTATCAGCTATTGACATGATTTTTTAGATCACATTTGCTTCTAAAATGATAATATTGACATATTCACAATAGATTCAAAAGGCTATAAGTATGTAAAAGATGGTAAAAATATTCTTGAAGTAGGAGCTTTCTAGAAATATTCATGACACATCATTTAGGAGCTAGCTTCTAACTTGTACATGCATTCATTAATTTATGTTCTTTTGCATGCATTCATTAACTGGTATGTATAACATTGTGCAAGTTGCGGTAGGACAATCTATATAGACTGATGCAGTCATTTTATAGGCTATGGAGTTAACCTGTTGACTTGTGTTATGGTGCATGCATGTACCGTGCCACTCTTTTTTCTTGATGGAAGCAAAGGGGAATGTATGCAACTTGCATGTGGATTATGGAGCTTCTTTTGATCCTCAGTGATTCATATTCCATTTTCTACTACATTCCTGAGTTCTATGTTGAATCACTGGTAGGTTTGACGTGTCCTTTAGCAGCCAACTTGGCTATTTGCATTGAAACAATCTCAAGTGGATATTTTTGTTGTTTGTGTAGGTTGACTATTTCCATGCTTGATGAAAGAGCTATCCTACTTTTGTCTCACCTGTAGTATTTCTGAAGCAAGGGCTAGCTTCATTTGTATGTACAAAAGCATCTTGTTGCTTCTTGATCCATCTTTGTTGCTATAAAACCTAATTACACCCATCATTCAGAACTCATAACCTTACAATCCTATCGTACTGATTATTGATCATCACTTGTCTGTATAGTGTGTTTAACCCAAAAAAACATTGTCTACACTCTGCGGGTTGAAAAATTAATTTACAAATTACAATATGGTAGCTCGTAGGAAAACATTGCGCAACCCCTATGATGAGTTGATGACTACTCCAAGATTGTTGATTTCATCTGCCGGTTTGCACTTTCAGTCCATCACGTCAACACGAACGTCTCTTGCAAAAAGGTACCATTGCTGTCTTTGTGACATCATCAGTTTGAACTTTGAAGCGGGTAACTTTTGCATCTTATTTTACAGCATGTAGCCAATAAAGTACCAGTTAAATAAGCCATTAGTTCATTAGTACTTGGTACCAAGCAGTACTCCAGCAGACTTGAGATGTATATTACTACATACATGTCATTACTTCATTAGTAGCAAGTTAGCAACTAGCAAGCAGAACACCTATATATACATCTCAGTTCTCTTGGTTAAATAACTCATTAGTTCATTAGTACTAGTTAATCTGGGGACTAGTCGGTTGACTAGTCACCCAAGTCATCCCTTTGGCGACTTGACTTGACTTTACGATTTAATAACCTTGTAGACAATTGGACCTCACTTTTTACATTTATATTATGTAGGATCATCGATAGCAATGAGAGGAGGGTGAATGATTGTGATCCACAATGGAAGCCCTTTTTCAAATCTCTTATCTTCTGATTTTTCAACTCTGCCAACACATCAATAACAGGAACAACAAAAAGACAGCAAAAAGAAATGATATTTTTTTGGAACTATAGTAAATATCAAATTGTAAAGTGTGATCAACTGAACAATCAACTCGTTGAATGCAGTGTTCATATATATGACATACAGTTCAACTACTAGATAAAAATAAAGGAGTTTTGGCACATATAGTGTGTTTTACACCCGTATTTGCAAAAATAATTGTATACACATGAGAATGACAAAAATGACACTTCTGCCGCCCGGTCACTAGGCAGCAGCGTGCGTCCTGAAGCAGACACGTAGACTATCGAAGCCTGACCACCATGCGGCCGATGCCTGCCGCCCAGCCACAATGAGGCCGCGTGCCTGTTGCCCAGCCACCATGAGGCAAGTGGCTTGCCGCCCCTCCACCATACGGCAGGTAATTAAGTCGGCTAATTAGCTGGGTTAATACATGTCTAAATTAGTATTTTATATACCATATTTATTCAAATTTTTAAATATAGCAAATGAGCTCAAAAAATTACGAATTATGTAATTTTTTTGACAATTTTATCCACTCTGAATATTGCTCAAAAATTTGTACGATTATGATATTTGTAGGAGTTGTTACATATAGCAAATGAGCTCTAAAAATTACAAAATTTTATGTGCAATCTTCCGACACAGTCGACCTAATTGTATAATTTTTTTAAGAACTTTATGTGCTCTAAATTTATCACATTAATTTATATTATTTTAATCATAATTAATAATATATGATATTTTTTATGGTTAAATTAACGTAAATTAATATGCATCAATGACCTATACGTACTTGCCACGAGTCTAATTTTCAATTTTCCTCAGCTTTCTAATTTTAGACACTCCAAAATTTTCACGTGTAACATATGGATTTCCTTTGGTAAATTATGTTATATTTAGCAAGATTAAACAATATAGATAAATTGAAATTTTCCAAAAAGAGAGAGAGAGAGAGAAAAAGTTTATGGTTGAGTGAAATTTTTTTGCAGACCTGACTTGTGGTATTACCCAGTGCCAAAATACCTGAGGATTGGAGAATTTTTCACCTGGTCTTTCAAATTGGATCATGTTCTCCCTCGCCGATGTGCTTGCTAAATTCATGGGCCAAAATATCGATCCTATCCAAACCGCGAAGCCAGTTCTACCACAAATCTGATCACATAACATGATTAATTCGATAGTTATTCTCATAAATGACTGCTGTTAATCATGTTCTTGTTTTAGTTGCTCACATTATAGAACTAATCATCCAAGATACATCTTGGTTCTTCGATGCAAGCTCCGATTGTTATGCTAACACTGCTTAACTGAAAGGGTAGGGACTGAATGCATGTCGGTCGACTTGTCATTCGCCGCATGTCTTCCTGTCGGTCACAGTCAGGAATGAGGCTGAATGATTGTCACATTGTCTGAAAGAACCTAACAAGGACAGACAGGAACTGCGCCCTATTTCCATTGGACACAACAGAATGGCCAGTTCATTCACCTAGAATATCTCTCAGAGGGTACTGCAACCATTGCTTTTTTCAGGCTGGATGAAGTTACTTCCACCGATTTTTGTCGTCTCTGGAATGTATCATCTACTGACTGAATTTATGGCATGACAACTACAGAATACTGACGGCAACTGAAGATTTGAGCAAGTCCAAGGAAAATATCCATTATTGTCTTGGTTTGGCCAAAGTAGAACCACAAATTTCATTGGACAGTAAAATTCGAAGGTTAGAAACATTCAGTTACTCCACTCTGATAAGTAACATCTCTTGGCGAAAGCAAAACCACAACTTCCTTGAGGTAAGAAATCTGATGATTACAATTAGTCCGATCTGAATCTGATGCAAGAGCATTTTCCATGACTTTTACAAGTTTGCAACATCACACAGCTCACACTTACGGGCAAACAACACAGAAATGCACATGTTTATATGCGCACTTGTTCTTAAGAGGCATATAATCTTGATATCTGTACCACATACTTTCCCATTTCTAACTTTCCTAGCCGTTACCATCCATCCTAACATCTTCGTTGTTAACATGAAAAATAGACAAGCCACTTTGAGTTACAAGAAACAAGATGAAAGGGGAACTGATTTTTTGCTATGCCTGGCACCCATTCTTGGAGCCAATCTAAACACCAAAATGCACGCTCTGCACTCGTCAACTCTGTCTTACGTGTAATTTTACCACCAAATGTACTCTCAAGTCTCAATCCCCTCGACAATGCATGTTATGAATTCAGGAGTTACGGTTTTTATTATGCACAAAATCTTCGTCTCTGCACAATGAAAGTAAAATGGTGAGACCGACAATGCAACGACAAGCCGGTCCAAGTTCAAAGATGAAAAGAAGGAAAGTAGTTGATCTTACGCGTAGCTTTGACCTAATCACTTCCTCAATTGACTCTGCAATTTCCAGTTGCTTCATCACGGTAGTTTGCAGCACCTGATCAATGGAAGTGGGAAATTTGTATTTTCAATTGAAATTGGCAGCAACATTTAAATGATAAATGATCATTTACAATGAGGCTATGATAATCTTGGACAATCTGTGTCTCAAAGATCCTTAAGGATTGTTGGAGTCCTTGTAGTAATGAACACCATAGCTAAGAATACTATAAGAAATAAGGCCTTCAGCTGCCCTTTCTTTTATTAAAAGTTGAAGTTATCTTGCAAGTGTTTGTTTTCTACCTTCTTTTAATAATATAAAATGTATGCTATTGACAGTAATATATAGGCAGACTGCAAATTTTAGTATATTTTCTTATTTATAATATTCCTGAACTTTGAAATACAGATAAGCTTGTACGAAAAATATTGTTAATGAAAGCTTACCTTCTTTGTCCGTTCCAGATCAGATTCAATACATTTTATTCTATCCCATGATTCCAAAAGGGACCGTTCTTTCTCCAGGGGAATCTCTGGGGGCTTGCTGCCAAGCTCATCGACCTTACCCTCGAGCCTCTGAAGGCGCTCAATGACAGGACTGATGTGGTCCAAACTGAAAATCTCCACTGCTGGATGATCATCAGAAATTGGTTCGGGCTCAGCTGGAGGCAGTGGATTGTCGACCCTTGTCTCCTGCTGAACATATACAATGTGGAAGAAGGCGAAAACTTTGACAATAAAAGCCAGCAGTAATCTGAAAAAATGATAGAATTTTCCTTCTGCTGTAATCTCTTTGGGTACTACCGTACCACGTCTGTTGCTTGAGGAACCTAGAGAGGGCAGAAATAGAAATACGTGAACATACTACTCAAGGCAAACAAGAGTGGTTCCAAAGGTGAAGAACTCAAAACAATAAGTACATGGCTTGTTATTTCATTAATGCATAGGGATAAGCATCATGCCGTCGTAGAATAATAAGAACATTAGCTTACCAACTTCAAATGTTAGATACCCTACATTACTGTTTAACTGGTTGTTAAGGTCTCTTGCTACTTGCACATATAATGGTCCCATGACATGAAAAGTCAAGAAAACATTTTTAGTGTACCCCTAATTAATTGCATTGTATGTTCACTTCAATGCTGAAAGATAAAGAACTGTTTGGTAAGAATTAAGAAAGTGAACAAATTTCTCTGGGGAAAGGACAAAAATTGCAGATTTGTTGTATTACATATAGTGGCCTCCAAAAGACTATTAGTAAATATACCTGGCATGTTTTGTGCTGTGCCAGAGCCTAAGGGCACAGCTTGTGCTCTTACTTCTGAGGCACTGCTTTTATCTGACATCGATACTCCTCTACCATAATCGACTGTTTTGTCCACCACAACAAAGTGATCATCGCAACTGTAATAAGCTGCAGAGTCTCGTGCTCTGATCTGCATCTGTGTAAAATGCAAATATATTCAGTATACACACGAAAAACATTTGCATGAGAAAAAGGAAAAAAACAAGTTTAAACTACAATAGTGGGAGGAAAAAGCTCACTTCTTCACGAACTGGAGCTAATCGACTACATTCCACTGTCCTTCTCATCATAGGAGAACCCAGATCATCCACATCTGATCCTGACTCAACTGTTGACGTGTCACTACTTCTACCCTGTCGTTTGTAAGAAGAAAAAAAGAAAATTGTTACTAATTGCCAAGATGAATGTTGCTGATGAAACAAAAGAAAGGTTTCATTCGTGTTAAAGAAAATAACAAGACAATATAAGCGGTTGAAAGTGTAGAGCTTGCCTTCAAAAGATGTAGCCTAGCAAATGAACCCCTTCGTTGCTCAATCTCAGATAAGCATCGGGTATGTCTTGTAGATTTTGCTTCCTTGTTATGTGCAAGCTACAAGAAACCAATCAAAGTACTACAGTTGAGAATGCTGTCGTATACTCTGTATAACATATATGAAAGACATGATACTGAAACTGCCACAAAATTTCTTTGCAAAAACTTGAATTAAACTAGATGAGGAGAATCAAATTTAGTGGTATGTTCAGCTGAGAAGTGCACCATGAATTGCATACGTAATATTCATCTTAAAGCTCAAAAGAAAATTCGTATGTTTGTCCAGCATGTTAAGTGACAAATTCCTAAATGATTATATATTTTTATTCAATCTAGATTTCACGTATGTCTAGCACAGATGTCTGGGGGACTTTACATATTATTACTAATGTATATCAACTTAGCATTATCAGGGTTCTAATCTTCAAAAGATTAAGTGAAAAATCTAGAGCTTAAATCATTATATGTTATATACCGATAGAACAACCTCACTAAGAAGAAGCGTAGATATGGCTAGGAAACAGATCGACAAACTATACCTTCATAATGTTAGGATCATTCCATGGACCTTTGTTAGACATGAGACATCCTCCCTCAGCAGCACAAGTGCATGTTCCCCCCAAAAATTCAGGAAGTTGGCTGTAAAAAGCAAAATAAAGTGTATTCAATTTAAGACAATAGGACAAAATCCTTTCGATCAAGAAACTATAATAAAGAGTTCTAAATGAAATGCGTACCTTGCATCTATTACTTCAAGAAGTTTGCTCCGGAATGTTGTCCCCAAAACCTACAATTGAGGCTCCATCAAAATCTATAGTATTTATTTGGACAAGAACAAGAAAAGAACTCCAGAGATGATTTATACTCACATGTATTTTTGAGGCAGTTTTAGGGTCAAGAAAGCCTTTCACTGAATTCCAGAGTAGCTTGAAACCACTACCAGCATTCACAACAAACATCTGATGCAGTGTCTGAGCATACAAGTAAAGTGTTAGACCATGTAGCTAGGTTTAGGATATTTTGGTGATGAATAATTGACAATGGTTAATTTGTTATGATGAATATTTAGTGATTTTGTTTAGCGATGTTATGCGAGGTGTGTGGTGCGTGCGTGAACTGATGTTGGTCAAGTGAGACGAACTTGTACCGGAAAAATGTTCTTTGGTCTTTGCATGTGCAGGTTAAGCATGGAGGCGATTATAGTCGATGACGAGGTGGACCGGAACTAGGATGGGGAGATCCGAGGTTCAGACGGTCAAGGAGGTCACGAGATGATCGGGCTCATGCTTGGGGCGCATGGAAATCAAAGGTGTATGATACGTGGAGAAGCTACGGGAGGTGCGGTCCTGGAGGCTTCGACACGTGACGCGTTAGAAAAGTTGTGAGTGTGAAAAACCCGTGTTAGGAAGAGTTTCGGGTCCCTTGAAAATTAGTGGGCCAAAAGTCTAATTGAGGTAAAAAAGGCCCAAGCCTAGTTGGATTAGGATTTTAAGGTCTAGCTGAAGTTGAATTAGAATTTTAAGTAGAGTTTGAAGAGGTGTTTTAAGGGGGCTGCATATATATATATAGCCACCAGTTGGTAGAGTAATTGGTGAAAAATGAGCGCGGCCGTGGAGAAGAGAAAATACGACTTTGGGATGGCGTGGTACGGGTGAACAAAGGAGGTGCGGCACTGGATACGATCGATGGATGGATGAATAGTACCCGCATTTTTGAATAAAGATTGTGAGTTTTTTTATTTTGCATCTATTATCCTTTTTTTAGGTTTTTTATTCCTATGTATTCTCTATGCATTGATCTATGTCTACGTATTTTTCTTACTTAAATATATGTATTAGTTTTAATTAAAAATTGATTGGAAGATTGAGTAAAAAAACGTGCATGTTTCGCTGCTGATCGATAGGAAGTTTTCCGTGCTACAGTATTTTGCTATAGTACCACGCTACAGCAATTGCTCCAGTAAAATCAGAAAAAAAAACTGTTTTTCTATTTTTGTTATTTCTGGTTATTGCAGATTAAACAATTGAAAAGGCAAAAAATTTTAAAAAAAAGTTTCCGCTGTGTGTAGCAATTATTCACCCCCCTCTGATTGCTATCAACGATCCTACATAAAGTGTTACCCAAACTTGCATCTTGTATTGATCAAGAGAAGTAAGAAAGTAAGCATACCTCAGGATAATAATCACTGTCAATCTTCTGCATTCTACTTAACATGTCCCTTGCTGTTTTGCTGAAGTTTTTGAGACCCTGCAGCATGATTGACAATGAACACTGGGAATATTGCTAGCATGCAACTTTACACATACTAATTATGGTTTGCAACTAAAAACTGATAAAGTTAATCTTCACTTAGATATAAGGTCCAGCAAATATGAGAAGAATCATCATACCACGCCATCAACGTCTAGTATAGTGGTTGTAGAATCAATATGCCTTTTTGCTGCAATAGAGCAAGCAGGAAACCTGTCCCGGAAGGCTCTCTCAAACTCTTGCACATGATACTTGATGTAGCGGTCAACTGTAGTGATGTGCATCAGTTTATGTGGTTCAACTTTCCCTAATCTCTCTATGTATACTGGCCTTCCCTGCCTGTCAACTCCGTGGTAACCCTGAGGATAATAACAGAGCACCTCGTCTAGCTCTTCAAAATTGAAATCCTACAAGATTCAGTTGGAAATGGTACATATCAGATATATGTTTTTTACATTAAATAAAAATGGATTTGAGCTTGGACATACAACTATGCAAACAAAAACATACTATTTATCACTCTGTTACTTAAGAACAGCTAGTTTAAGATGCCAGTCGGCATTTTCTACACTACTACTAAACAACCTATACATGAACCAAGATATATTTTGATGCCGTTTAGGAAGGTTCAGTCCGAATTAAATATTGACACATTAATACTATATCAACTAGCCCAACACCATTAGCCTTACCTCTAGTATTGTATCTGCACCGCATTCTTTTCTCCACTGGAGCATCTCAGCCCACATATGAATGGCTTTCTCAGTGTCAAATTTCCTAGCCTTCAAAAACCTACAGAGATAATGAAGACATGCAACTCTTAGACTCAGTGAAAATAAAATCAGAAAGAGCTACCCATGCTTCAGTAGCTCTCAGTCTATTTAGTTTTGTCCCAGCACCAACCTCAGCAACATGTGATAATCATTATGCTTGTCAGGCAGCAAGTTCCTGCTCCAAAGCGCTTGCTGGAAGGTAAAGACAGCACGCTCCTCTTCCTCGTCTCTGGCATCTTCAATTGTGAAGGAAGAGGCCTGATGCTCCACCTTCCTCTTCCCCCGCTTCTTGAGTGAACGTGTGAGCTTGCTCGATGCATTCAGTGCCTTCTTCTTGAGTGACACGATGGACAACCTCCTCCGCTCATCCTCTGAGTTCTCCACATCTGACCTCCGCTCTTTCCTCTCGTCAAATGAGAACAACCCCTCCATGCTCTCTGACCGGCGCCGCACTTCAAACAAAAGCACGACAGCACAAATTAGTAATCGAATGAACAACAATTGCAACCCCCTAGACAAGAGAAATGCATACGTGAGATAAAGAAACCAGATTATACCTGACATTATGCTGGAGGCAGAAGACTGAATTTGCAGGTTGGGTGGCGCTGTCAAAAGCTATCAACAACGGCAGTCGCCAAAGATTATATTCTAGTCTCCATTCGCACAGATACACCTGGAATGGAGTAGAGTTTGAGCAAAGTATCATGAGAATATGCCAGTCAGAATTCAGAGTACAGAACACACTTCCATTTCCTTTGCAAGAGAAGACTTTTTTTGGTCTTAGACAAGCTGATGCAATGTTCTTGGTCTCTATCGTAAACATGCCAGGAAAAATTCTCAATTTTTTTCCTCGAAAACGTGCATTTCATTCATTAAGAGGAGGTTGTTACATAACTGGCTACGAAGCCAAAGAAAAGAACGCCCAAACATAAACTTCTTGCTTGATGCGTATGGTGAACTCTTGGGCGTGGTAGTCCTATTTCTTTCCTTCCAAATCATCCAAACCATCAGGACTATCAGCGCATCTACGCCTGTTCGCTGCGGTCTGGGAGCAAGCTTGCGGGTGACTGACCAGTGATCATGCAATGTGTTTTCAGTTAAGCGATAGGAACTGCAGAGGGAGGAGAGCCAGGAGAAGATTGTAAACCACATCTGCTTAATCACCACACAACCAATAAGACGGTGATCCATTGTCTCCGATTGCTGGTCGCAGAAGAGGCAGTCCGAAGGCGCTGGGATGCTGAATTTGCGCCAAAGTTTGAGTGCCAACCACGTGGATACCTTAAAATTCTCGACTTTTGAGGTATTGCATTTGGTTTGCAGCTACCAAGCCAAGACATTGCAAGAAAAGGAAGTTTCACCATCAAAGAAGAATGAAACGCTCCATACTAAGGCCATAGCTGGTAACTACTGACGAGTAACCACACATTAAAGCCAAAATACGTGCTCGGTAAAAAGCCCAGACAAGTCCTGTACGGGTATCGGCCGGGCCACAGAAAAATCAGGTCAAAAAGGTAATTTTGACGAGCTGTTAGTGGGTGACCATCGCAATAACCAGCTAGAAATAGAGAGTAACACAGTAGTAGTACTATTTCGTACCAAGAAAATAGGTAAATGATCCCAAAACGTGCCTACAGGACAGGTTTAGTGGAGCTTTATTTCCATGAAAGAACAAGACAATAGGCAAAAACAAGCACTGGTTCTTTCTTTCACTACTTAGAAGCAGCCGCGTGAACTGCCGTGCTTGGCCTGCCAGGTAGGTTGCAGAAAAGAAGCGTGGTTAACAAGCAGCCTTTGACCAGAGTTAGCACCAACATTGCTCCGATCAGATCGGGGCTGTTTATTTGGATTTTTTCAACTTATTATTTGTTTTACACTGTATATAGTTTATTTGGTACAATAACTGCTGGTTATTTTTTGGCATAATTAAAGTGCCGCTCGGTTGGGTTAAAATAAGTTGGTTTATGGATGAAATTGTGTTGTACCTAGCTGAAATTACTTTATAACTGAAGATGACTTATTTGACATAACTGAATTTAAAAAAATTAAAAAAAAGAACCAACAAAAAAACCAAAAAAGATAAAATTTAGGAATAATAAGAAATAAACCATAAGCTCAAACCGAAATAAATAGAGTCTAAATTTAAAAAATAAAAAATTAGCCTATCACATATAATATAAATAAATATAAAAATTTAAAAAATTAGAGAAAAAAATAAAATTAAGAAATAGTGAACTAGACCGCCCAAACAAGCGAAGCTAAGGCCCTGTTTGGTACAGCTTCACCAATAGCTTCATGAGCTATTGTGAGCTGTTTTTTACCAAACACCCTTTTTGCAAACAGCTTCATGGATGAAGCTCCTTAAATCATGCTCTCACAAGGGAATAGGGTGGGGTGAAGCTGAAAATAGTAGCTTTTCACGCCTCTCTCCTCAGCTCATGATTCTAGGAACCCATTGCCCTTGTAGTTGACAGAAATTACAGCACTTTGCCACTGGGTCCCCACGCCTGTTTCCTCTCCTCCCGTTCGCACTTCTCTACCGTTCGCACTGATTTTAATTTTTTTTATTTTTTAATTTTTTTAATTTTTTAATTCATACTCATTCAAATATATTATTTTTTAATTCATATGACCATATACAAACATACAACTCAAAATATTAGAACAAGTTAGGTAGACAGGGGTATCTTGGACAATTGCCCTCTCTCAGCCATGCATGAAGTTGTTGGTGAAGCTGTTTTGCCAAATAGTTTTCCAAAACAGCTTTAGCTTCACTGGTGAAGCTGCTCGTGAAGCTGAAATAAAAAAAACAGCTTCACTAGTGAATTTGAGCTGTGCCAAACGGGGCCTAAGTCAATAAACCAGGTTAATACGGCTTACTAATTAGTGACTGGCAATACTTATAAACGACCTTGACAAGATTAAGTATTACTAAAGTTTAAAGAACAATCGCAAAAGTGGACTAAATTTCTACTAAGGCGACTTCTCTTGCAGCTGTTTACTGGTAGAGATAATGTACTAATTCTAGATTGCAGAACGCTACCATTGCCATTCATCTAAAACGAAAGTTTTTTTCAATGCTATCTGCGATTCTGCCATTCCTCACAATTCAGGAACAAAGAAATTGAGCTAAAACTTGCAGGGAAACCCAAACAAATAGTTCTTCTGAAACTAGATGTAGTGAAACAGAGATCCACTAATCAACAGCTGCATCTTTCCTTAATCAACTCCTCTGAAGATTGAGAAGATTGCTGGATCACCGGGAGCACCAATTGACCAAGAAAAACAAATCGGAATTCAATTCTGGCGAGATTCAGGCGGCGAAATGAGTCTTGAATGGTTCAGGAAACCGCCATAAAAGCAGCCCATCTCCTTTCATCCCTGAAGTAGGAAAACAAGCAAGAA
This sequence comes from Dendrocalamus sinicus, assembly GCA_036346575.1. Taxonomy (NCBI): domain Eukaryota; kingdom Viridiplantae; phylum Streptophyta; class Magnoliopsida; order Poales; family Poaceae; genus Dendrocalamus; species Dendrocalamus sinicus. The sequence continues at coordinate 17,501,869 of CM070664.1, forward strand.
TTCGACTTTTGACGCCATTCACCACCTCGCAGTTGAAAACGACAAGAAAACCTGAACACAGCGCAGAACATCAAATCAAGAAACAGAGCACCGGCTGGTTCTCACGAGCTCTAGACGAGATTTTATCACCTATAAATCTTACCACCAACAAGAAATATCCAACAAACAAAAGCGGATACGCCACTCGAACCACATTTACCACCAACCAAACAGATTCTCGCATCCAGGTGGATAAACCGATAAAAATTTAAGGATTCTACTCCCCAAAGGCGCCAACAGCAGAGACGATTCCACTCCAGTTATTACACACACACACACAAAAGAAGACATCATAGTCGCAAAGAACATGAGAAACAACAAAGAAATATCACCTCCGGGATCAAATTCAGCACCGGACAATCCCGATTCTTGGACCGCAGCACCAACCAAGAAACCAATGATGATTCCGCTTGGACCCTTCCCCCTCCTCTCCCCTCCTCCGGCTAAAAACCAAGAGAAAGCACGCAGTAAGGGGAGCTTACAGGATGGGACATATATATTTGGTGGGCTCTTTTTGTTGTGGCTAACAAGATTTGCCTCAAAATTTTAAATTCTAATTGTTCACGAGATAGAGTACGAAGAGATATTCGGGTGTAATTATAGCCGATATAGATAAAGTCGAAACAATATTTATTATAATTGATCTGTAGACTCTAACTTAAAAAGACAATCCGTTTAAAACCTAGTTACTGTTGAAAACCAAACCATAAACCCAAAAAAATTAGCCACTAGCTTCTCCTGGCTTCCTGAGATGGGTTCTCTATTCCTCTCGTCTCCGTCTCATTCCAAAGATAAGGTAGAACGTCATAAGAGCATTACGCATCTCATCATCTCGCTCGTGTCTTGCTCCGACATCTTTCTCTTATTTTTTTCCACAGTTGCCTTCTCCTTTTAACAATTACTTCTTTCAGCCACTATTATCCATTTTCAGCTAAAAGTTATTAATCATAGCCAAAAGCCATAAACCACAACTAATAGTGTAGGATCGTAAGGGTCTTCTCACCCCAAAAGCTAGCCAATGAGGTGAGGGACTCCCCTACTTTTAAGTTAGGCCACTTGCCCTTCCACAACCAATGTGGGACTATTCCAACAATCTTCCCCTTCACACATTGGTGTTCCTCAGCCCTTCACCGCCCCTTCACCGTACACCGACGGTCTTTCGGGGTCACAGTCCATTAGGCATTCACACACTAGTGTCTATTGGGCCAGAGATGTTCGAACCGGGCTTTGATACCACTTGTAGGATTGTAAGGACATTCTCATCCCAAAGTTAGCTAATGAGGTAAGGGACTTCGCCACTTTTAAGTTAGGCCCATTGCCCTTCCACAACCAATGTGGGATTATTCCAACAAATAGGAACACCCCCTCAATAACCTCTTTTTTCGAGTTTATGTCTAATGACTTCTCTCGAAGAGATAAATATAACAGCTTTTTGTTATCTTTTCGAAATAGTTTATTGGAATCTTTTTTTAAAATAGCTTATTAGCTTGTTAATATTCAATTCATTTATATAAATATCTGTGCTAAAATTAAAAGCTGTCCGTCCCCGTCGAAAAGGGTGGGCCTTTGTCTATTCATCGGCCTTGGCTTTTGCTGCTAGCGTTTGCACCTAATGATATAAGCAGATAGAGATGAGAGAGAAGCTTCTTCTCCTTGGTAGTTTGGTCACACCTAATCCTGTACTATTGTAGCCATGTAGGGGCTTTTGTGTAAAAAGTTTGCCGTTTGGTTGTTCGTCTTCCTATTCTGGTCATAATGACCTGGTAGCTTAGCAGCTTACAATGTCGGCCCCGGAATAAAGCCCATGCTGGTGCCCACTTAGGTTTGCTTGATTTGCTGCTGGCTCCTCCCTCATTCGAGGGCCTCTCTCTTTGCTTAAAAACTGTGAAAAGAAACAACAGCTCATTTTACAGAGGCGGTAGTTTTTGACAAGGTCTTTTCGAAGATAGTTTTTGAGGAAAAAAATTCAATAAAACCAGGTCTATTAGCTCGTCAGGTTTAACCCTTTCCAAATCATGATATGCGGCGGCACACATCTTAAAACATCCATATAACTGACTTCCCCATTAATCCAGAAATTCCATTAACCCACCTTCTCATTCCCGGTTCCATTGCATCTCCTTGTTTCCTTCTCCATCTGTGCACCGTGTTGGGACCTTGCCAGAGCTTCTTCGATGGGAGTTTCATGGCAGCACAGCGGCCGAGCGTTGCTCCAGAGTCAGGCCTCGCGGGACAATGGCGCACGGCAGGCAAACGGCTCTCGAGTCTGACCTCGCTTCACGACGGTGCATGGCGGCGAGGTACTCGATACCCTGGTGGACATTGTCTGATCGACGAGGCTCAACCACACGCCAAAACCTTTTAAGTTTGAAGTGTGGAAAAATTAATGAGTTTGTGAAACTGATTCTCATCAACACCATTGCACTTTGTTGTCAGATTGAACAGATCACAATTCTATAAACGCACCCATGGTTGTTCGATCAATACCATCAGTTCATCACCGAGCAGCACAACGAAAGCTGGTTTTCGCTTATCGCGTTGATCGATCATGGCGATCTTGTGAGGCCTTAAACATTATGCACATAATATTCAACCACTAGTCTTGCATTAGAACACCTAGAGTTCATTAGATCGGGAGACTTACGGTCACCGGTGAACGCCATGAGCGAAGACCTCGTGCCTGCGTGATGCAGGCGTGGGGAAGAGTCGGTGAAGACCGCAGTGTCGCCGGTAGAGTCCTGCAGAGGCGGCGGAGACGGCCTTCCCGTTGCTAGCAGCGCGCAGTAGACCGGGTGTTTTTAGGGTTTGTGCAGGGCTTTTGGCTCTCACGTAAAACAACGACGTACGGGAGAGGCCGGTACCCATCCTTTATATAGCGCTGTTGCAACGGGGGACCGTAACCATGGATTGATTGGGTACCCCCGATCAGGGCGCTGAAAATCAGGGACGTGGGTTTCCCCACGTCTCCCTCGTCTCGGCCGTTTGGCCTGAGATCAATACCAACATTCTCCCCCTTGATCGTAAGGCTAAACATCATAAGCCCTCTCTCAATAAAAGTTCACACCAAAGTAATGCTTCACAACAGTCAATTAAGTACCGCTGGACATCAGTACTTATAGTGCTCCCTTCTATATCGATCGGATAACATAATACTTCATGGGAGTTTGTTACTATATATGGTCCTCTTATTCCAGGATCACAGGCTTTCCAATAAACCCATGCCGGCAACATGATCACGAAAATTATTGGGTGGTAAGCCTTTTGTGAGCGGATCCGCAAGCATAAATTTAGTTCCAATATGCTCAATCTTAATTGTTTGATCCTGGACTCTATCTTTCACAACATGATACTTTATGTCAATGTGCTTGCCAGCTGCACTCGACTTGTTGTTACTCGAATAGAAAACTGCGGGTTGATTGTCGCAGTACAAAATGAGTGGTTTAGAAATGCTGTCTACCACTCTCAATCCCGGGATAAAGTTCTTAAGCCATACAGTCTGCCCGGTAGCCTCATAACATGCCACAAATTCAGCCTGCATTGTCGACGATGCAGTAAGTGTTTGCTTTACACTTTTCCATGAAATTGCTGCTCCTGCGAGGGTGAAAATATAACCTGATGTGAACTTCTTAGTGTCTTTACACCCCGCAAAATTAGCATCAGAATAACCGACAACCTCAAGGTTATCGCATTTTCTATATGTGAGCATGTGACCTTTAGTGCCTTGCATATAGCGTAGGACTTTCTTAACGGCTTTTCAGTGGTCCGGTCCTGGATTTGACTGATATCTGCCAAGCAACCCGGTAACAAAAGCTAAATCGTAGCGCGTATACTTGAGCATACATAATACTTCCGACAGCAGAAGCGTAAGGTATAGCCTTCATCTGATCAGATTCATAGTCATTCTTTGGGCATTGAAATTTCTCAAACTTATCGCCCTTAACAATAGCAAGCGAGGCAGAGCATTTATGCATATTGTATCTCTTCAGTACTCTGTCAATGTATGCCTTTTGTGATAAACCTAATGTTCCTTTGGACCTATCTCGGTGAATTTCAATACCAAGAACATAAGATGCTTCACCGAGATCCTTCATATCAAAATTGGACGAGAGAAATCTTTTAATTTCCCGCAGCATGTCCACACTGCTGCTGGCCAATAATATATCGTCCACATAAAGAATTAAGAAGGTGTAATTACTCCCCCTGAACTTAACATAAGTACAATTATCAACATCATTCTCCTTAAATCCAAATTTCCTTATGACTTCATCGAACTTAAGGTACCATTGCCTAGAAGCTTGCTTCAGGCCATATATGGATTTCTTTAGCTTGCATCCCAAATGTTCCTCGCCTTCCACAACAAAACCTTCCGGTTGTGTCATGTAAACGTCCTCATACAAGTCTCCATTCAGGAATGCAGTCTTAACGTCCATTTGGTGCAACTCTAAATCGAAATGTGCTGTGAGCGCCATTATGATTCTAAATGAATCTTTGGTTGAGACAGGCGAAAAGGTTTCATTATAGTCAATGCCTTCTCTTTGTGTAAACCCTTTCGCTACAAGTCTCGCTTTAAACCTTTCGATATTCCCTTTGGAGTCACGTTTGGTTTTGTAGACCCACTTGCAGCCTACTGTTTTGGCTCCATTAGGAATTTTCACTAAGTCCCATACGCCATTAGCGCCCATAGACTCAATCTCATCTTTCATGGCATCTAGCAATTTAGATGAATCATTGCTTCCTTATAAGAGCTAGGATCATCTGCCTTCCCAAGATTATCCTCATTCAAGTAAACCTCATAATCACTTGGGATAGCAGATCTCCTCACTCGTTCTGATCTCCTGACAGGTTCATTATTAGGCTGTTCATTAATTGTCACAGGGGGCTGTGAAGGCTCATCATTAGGTACTGCACTTGTATTTTCAGAGCCCTCAACAGAAGGAGTAGCCACAGAATTAACTGGAGATGCAACAGGAGTTGCAACTACAGGTTCAACTGTGGGCACAACCATTTGGGCATAGGAAAATCAGTCTGTCGGATTAGCGGTGAAGCAACATAAATCCGCTTCTCCTCAAGATCAATTTTTCTAGGCTCCAAGTCCCCATTGATGCCATTATTTTCCAAGAACACAGCGTGCCTTGTTTGTACAAATTTCGTGGTACGATCTGGACAATAGAATCGATACCCTTTAGACCTGTCAGGGTAGCCAATAAAATGGCAACTCACAGTCTTGGGATCTAATTTCCCAATATGTGGGTTAAACACCTTAGCTTCAGCTGCACAACCCCACACATGGAGGTAGTTCAAGCTTGGTTTTTATCCCAGTCCATAATTCATAAGGTGTTTTAGGTACTGATTTACTGGGAATCCGATTGAGTATATGTGCAGCGGTCTTTAATGCTTCCATCCATAACTTTACTGGCAAAGTGGAGTAACTCAACATACTTCGAACCATATCCATAAGTGTGCGGTTTCTTCTTTCCGCTACTCCATTTTGTTGGGGATCACCAGGCATTGAGTACTGGGCGACTATACCATTTTCTTGTAGAAACCTGGCAAAAGGACTAGGAATCTGCCCATAAGTTGCATGTCGCCCATAATACTCTCCCCCACGATCCGAGCGCACTACTTTAATCTTTAAATTGTGCTGATTTTCAACTTCAGCCTTAAATATCTTAAATTTATCAAGTGCCTCCGATCTTTCTTTAATAGGATAGATATAACCATAACGTGAGTAATCATCAGTGAACGTAATAAAAGAATCATAACCATCTACTGATGTCACAGGGAAAGGACCACATATGTCAGTATGAATTAATTCCAAAATCCCTGTGCTTCGAATAGCACCTTTCTTTATTGTCTTTACATACTTGCCTTTGATACAATCGAGGCAATGATCATCCGAATCATTAAAGTCTAAAGGGTGGAGAATTTCTTCTTTAATGAGACGTTCAATTCTCCCCCTCGAAATGTGGCCCAAACGACAGTGCCACAATTTCGACGAAGTCTCATCAATTCGCTTGCGCTTTTTATTCACATCACATACATTCATGGATATAGGAGAATCTTGCAGGGATAACATATAAAGCTTGTCGTGTCGGATGGCACAACCAACATTATCATTATTAAAATAAATCAGACACTTTCCGTGTCCAAAATTACAAGAATATCCATCATTATCTAATAATGAAATGGAAATTAAGTTTCTTCTCATCGATGGAACATAAAGAACATCATTAAGTTTCATTACAAAACCATTATTCAAAACTAAAGAAACCGATCCAATAGCTTGAATTTCGGCTTCCATCCCATTAGCCACTCTTAGGCTTCTTTCCCCTCTGAGACTTCTCAACATATGAAATTCCTGCAAGGAATTCGTAACGTGCACAGAAGCACCAGAATCAATCCACCAAGAATTTATAGGAAAATCAGCATAAAATGCTTCATCAACAAAAGTGATTTCATAAGTACCTTTCTTGGCGAGCCATTTCAGCCATCCAGGACAATCATCTTTGAAATGGTCCTTCGACTGACAAAAGTAACATTCACCACTTTTATTCTGTTCATTTGAGCTCCCAGGTCCTGAAGCGTTTTTAGGCGCCTTAGGATCTTGTGGGTCTTGTGGCTTCGTGGCTTCGATAAGGGAGTAGGTTTGCTCCTTCTTTCCCTTTCCTTTGTAGCCACCTCTATTTCTAGAGGGACCAGCCTTATTTGAGGAGCCGACTTAATTCACAAAATCAGTAGCCCCCTCAGCCTTGAGCCTCTTCCTCCTGTGAAACATTAGCGATCAACTCGCTCATGGTCCACTTGTCCTTAATGGTGTTGTAGTTCACCTTGAAAGCTTCAAATTGCTTGGGAAGAGACATCATAATGTAATGGACAACAAAATCATCAGAAATAGTCATGTCCATTGTCTTAAGTCTGGCAGCAATATTGATTATGGTCATAATGTGCTCACGAACATTCCTAGTACCATTGTACTTAGTGTTCATGAGCCTGTGCATCAGTGTGGTAGCATAAACTTTAGAGGACCCCTTAAAGTGATCCTCGATGGAGGACAAATAGTCCTTTACCCTTTCCTTTTCAGGGATTGCTCCCCTTATGGCCTCACTGATGGAGTTTTTCATCACAGCAAGTGAAACACGGTTAGACCGCTCCCACTTCTCAGCATTAGTTTTATATTCCTTCATTTTGTCATCATAATTGTCCTCCCCTTCAGTAGGAGCGACAGGCTCATCGAACCTGAACGCATAGTCCAGATCCAAGAGCTGAAAAGTCGTCATAAGCATAAACTTCCATTTCTGAAAGTTACTACCATTAAGTGGCTCAATTGCATTTACATGAGCGGAAACAGAAGCAGCTGAAAAAATTTAAAATTTACATTAGGAAAGCGCATAATTAATTTGCATGAAAATTAATCTTACGTTTGTATGATTAACAACATGCTCATAAGAATTTTTCGCATCACTGTTGGGCAGAAACGAAAAATTTAACATAATTTATCGCATGCAATTACAATTAACGTTGGTCAAAGAGTAATAGCATGTCAAAAAATAAACATAAAAATAAACATAATTTGATTACATGCAATTACAATTAACGTTGGTCAAAAGTAATAGCATGTAAAAATTAAATACAGCCCTCCAATTGAATTTCCCGTTGGTTCCATTCAATTAGGGGCAGAACATTACGCAGCGAAAAAGAGCATAATATTTTTCAGTAGCTTGGTAACATTATCCGTTAATAATTTCATAAGAGACATCATTAATTAAACATGAGATGTACCATAAAAACATGAAATATATATACTGAAAATAAAACCCAACAGCCTGAAATATACATCATGAATTTCATGTATACATATATACCTAAATACATGCATGAAAAATATGCTGAAAAGCACATACAAGAAAAGTATACTGAAATACATTAGATATCCAATAGCCCATCAGCAAAAATGCGTGCGAGGCCCAAAATTGTGCACGGCAGCCCACCAAAAAACGAAAACATACGGGGCCTGAAATGCCCGAAAGGGCCGAAATTGGCAGCCAAAAACTTGCGCCTAGCCTAGATATCCGAGCGGCCAAAAACTGACCGTCCGATTCGATCTGATGGTCGAAATTCATGCACACCTGCAGCAAAAGGAGACTTAACCCTAACCCTAACGGCATTTGACTCCTCTGCACCGCAAAGCGGACAGCGACGGCGCGCGCAGTCGCGCTTCGATGGATGGCGGGCGGCGCGCGCGCGGGCGTGAAGGCGGCGGCGGTCGGCGATTCCGCGACGGCGCCGCGCGAGCTTCCGCGCGCATGGCAGCGGCGGCACGCGACGGGCGGCGGCCGCGGACCGGCGACGGCAAGGCGACACGGAGCGGCGGGGAGCGGGCTCGGCCGGAGCGGCGGCGTCAGCGCGCGGCGATGACGGCGCGCCACGGCGGCGGCTCCGGCGAAGAAGCGGCGACGCCGGCGGCTCCCACAAGGAGCAGCGGCGGCCCACCCCGTGAGACCCGAGCCCTCCCCCTTTTTGTTCTTGATTTGGGGATTTTAGGTTTCCATCAGAACTTTGCCAATCAAACTTGAATCATCTCCTTCTACATGCTGGCCGAACCAAGCCCTTAAACATTAATCTTTAACAAAAACTTTAGATCCGAGTTCGGGAAATTAATCTAGGGTTCTAGACAAGCCTAGGTGGCTCTGATACCAAATGTGAGGCCTTAAACATTATGCACATAATATTCAACCACTAGTCTTGCATTAGAACACCTAGAGTTCATTAGATCGGGAGACTTACGGTCACCGATGAACGCCATGAGCGAAGACCTCGTGCCTGCGTGATGCGGCGTGGGAAGAGTCGGTGAAGACCGCAGATGTCGCCGGTAGAGTCTGCGAGAGGCGCGGAGACGGCCTTCCGTTGCTAGCGGCGCGCGATGAGATCGGGTGTCTTTAGGGTTTGTGCAGGGCTTTTGGCTCTCACGTAAAACAACGACGTACGGGAGAGGCCGGTACCCATCCTTTATATAGCGTTGTTGCAACGGGGGACCGTAACCATGGGTTAATTGGGTACCCCCGATCAGGGCGCTGAAAATCAGGGACGTGGGTTTCCCCACGTCTCCCTCGTCTCGGCCGTTTGGCCTGAGATCAATACCAACAGATCTCACGTTCTCTGGCTCTCGCTCTCCTCTGCGCCTTATTCCTAGCCGGCACGTCCAGCGGCCGCGTGGACGTCGGCGACACGCTCATGATGATGGACAAGTTCTGCGTCTGGAAGGCCACGTACAACCGGACGTAGGTGACCGCCGAGGAGCGGCTGCGTCAGCTGAGATATACCACCACAACGTGGAGTACGTCGGCGAGAGGAGAAACGAGAAGACAAGCAAGACAAGCAACAGAAGCTGGAATGTGAGTGTGGGTTAATGAAACTCCTGGATTAATGGGAAGTTTGTGGGATGGATGCTGTAAGGATCCATTTTAAGAATATGATCATGTATTTTCTATAACAACTCAGGAGTTTAGTTACAGATAGAAAAAATATCATGTTTGCTCAGAACATTTAAAAAAGAATTAACTTGATAAAAATATGACATAATGACCAAACTAAAAAGTTTTACGGGTATCCAAATCAAAAACTTAACGTACATTTAGAAGAATTGATGAAATCCCACAAGAACGCTTGAGTGCGGTCGTAACCCTAACACGTTAACTAATGCATATTTACTTCTTATGATGTTTGTTTTGATGAAAATAAGCAAAATTAAGTACACTAGATACTCAACAAACCACATAAGAAGGCCATTTAACTGTCATGTAAGGTTTTCACTGGATAGAGACGGGTTAAAAATATGATGAAAATATATGCAAGTTTATTAGTAAAAAACTTTGCACTTAAAATAATAAACATTATTTAATTAGCAGGGGTGTTTTATCATTCACAATTTTCAAATTAAAATTCTCCAAATTATACTATTCATAGCGGGTCAGACGGGGTTGAAAATGGATTAGACACGGTCGAAATGAGTAAAATATGCTTAATAGGTTTTGGTTGAACATTACCGGGTTGGCACTATTCCTAGCGAGTCATGTTTGAATGAACAGTGTAGACCGCTTACTGTGTAGCAGATCAGGTTGAACAGCGTTCGAGTCAAGTTGAAGGAATAGTGTTGGCTAGGTTAGGTATTATTGGGCTGTACAGTACTAAGCTTGGCCCAATTGGCAACTAGGCTGAAACTTTGCTCATGCTAGCTTTACCGGCCCACATTGGCGGCCTAAGTAGCTTGAGGCCTAGCTCGCTCCAAAGTGAATTGGAGCTCGCTCTCATGGTCACTGAATAGGCAATGATGACAACGCAAAATTTGGTGATAGTGACGAGCGGTGGTGTGGCGAGCAACACATTTTGGGCACACGCACAAGTGGTGGTGACATGGAGATGGCTTGTGACTACGGTGTTTGGGGCACGACACGGCAGAGTTACGATAAGGCTTTGGCTGAATTGACGATAGCTCAAGCATCTAGGAGGTGAGGGGAGTTTGGTGGCGGTGATAGCTTAACTCGGGATGGATCGAGAAGCTCTGGTGATGGTGAACGTGGGTGACAGAGTGCTGGCGCATGGCGATGGCGAGCTAGGGGTGACAAGGCTAGGTAGGAGGCTAGGGAATAGCTTTGTGATGATGAGGAGATACTAAGGACATGGGTAATTGGATTAGAGAGGAGGCAACGACAAGAAATCGAACTTTGGGCTTACCAGTGAAGATTTGGGCATCGATGACTTCAGTATGCCTTGATCAGAGCGGAGAAAGGGAGGTTGGTAGCGGTTGTGAGGTAGTACGAAAAGTGATTAAGGAGTCACCGGTCTTGGCTTTATGGCCAGCGCAAGGCAGTGGTGTTATGTCGGAACCCGGAACAACGACTCCTGGATCCTCTGTGTAAATCGCACTAGTCCAGGATCAGCTAGTGCACACATCGTACAACAAAGATAAATATCAACCATAATGACATTTATTAACTGAATATGGGCATGAATGCCAAAGTTTACATCAACGGCACATAAGCCAAAATTAAGTAATAAGCGGCGGAAGAAAAACGGCGGAAGAAGCCCATCGAGCACGCCCACGTGCAAACGGCGATGAAGACGCGCCTATTCGTTCGACCTTCACCGTAGTTGACGTCTTCCTTCTCTGTGTGGAAAAAGCAACGTGAGTACAAACTTGTACTCCGCAAGTCACCCGGGAAAATGCAACAAAATGATAAAGACTTCAAAGGAAGGCTTATAGGGTTAGTTTGCATAAAACAACATTTAAGAAATACAATAAGTAGATTGAAATTGCTGAATTTAATATAGTAAGTAAAAACAATACTTGTAGTAGAAAGTAATACCGTCAGTGTCGGCTCCGACCAAACACCAACCTATCCACGGGCATCCCACCCGGACCATCTTTTCCAAAAGATCACGTATGGATTCCATCCATCCACACGCTTTCACTGCGCAACTCTGATGAATTCCATCCATTCACCAGATTTCCAATCTCTCACGGATTCCATCCATCCGCAAGGTTTTCAAAAACATTTTTGAAAAACAAAGTCTAATCCATGAAAAACTTTTACTCAGCATGCCCATGACCGTGGGCACGGCTATCCAGGATAGATTTTACACTCTGCAGAGGTTGTACAGCTTTACCCACAAGACACGATCATCCTGTTGTACCACTAGATTACACACTTCCTTAGGTGTGCGGTGGGGAGTCGTGACAAGGCCTTTACAATGCAAAGCCTTCAACCTGGTCAAGCCAACTCTAAGGTTTCACCCCAGTAAGGAATCCACCAGACCGGGACCCCCTCTTGAGCCTAGACGAGACTTCTCATGGCTTAACCACGCTCGCCCAAGTGAGACTTCACATGGCACCAACCACGCTCACTTTCAACCTACAACTCGACTCAGATTGAGACTTCGCAAATTATTCAGCCAGGGCTGTCCCATACCAGCCATGTGGTAGTACGATTAGGGCTTTGCAATAGTAGCTCACAGACCGGTCCTTAATTGACTCAGGCCCAACCACATACCCCCGTGCACGACAGTCAACCACTGCGGCTCCAACCAATAGGGCATGCCTGCACCCACCACTCTAACCAATTGCCTAAGTCTAAACCAGTTTTACATTTATTTTCCAAAATAGTTCATAACACTCCTTGACTCACCAAAGTCAAGAGTACATCATTTTATGTAAACAGGGTCATCATTTTATGTGAAAGATATCCCAAAACAAATATTATAACTTCGCAGGGCTAAGCATTTGAATAAACTCTCTAACCAACACTAATGTATTAACTAGAGTTTGAATCTAGGGTGACAAGGTATTGAGGAATTCAAATTCAATGGAGGGATTAACAAGTAGGCATTAACTAAATTTAAAACTGAATTAAAATACATTGAATAAAAATATGCATGCAATGTAATTTAAATCAACATAATTTTATTTTTAAAACTGGGATCGACGTGATCAAGGAGGGTGACTTGCCTTGCTCTTCAAATTGGTTTGAATCTTCGTCGAAGAAATCTCCCGAATCGTCGAAGTCTACACGTGAAAATAACCCACCAAATTCAAATAAATTCAAATTGACTTCAAATATTTGAATTGAGGCTATAAATGAATAGAGGGGAATTTTTGATGAATTTAGAAATTTGAATGGACTCAATCGGAGTTAAGACGAAGGAGAACGGGCTCCGGGAAGTTTGAAAAGAGAGAAAATGGAAAAAGAGGATTTTCTGGAATTATTTTTATAAAGGAAATTGGGAATTATGACGTCAGCAGAGGATTTTAATTTTGGCTGGATTATTTTTCTGAGACAAAACCGAATCCTTGCGCAAGCATTGCGTCAGCCATGAGGGGCACCGGCTGACAGTGGGCCCTGGTCCATGGACCGAGCTCACAGACGGAAGGGGCGGCTGAGGTGGCATGGATGGCGGGGCCGGGCTGGCGTGGCGCTGACCGAGCAAGGGGGAGGCGAGGTGGCAGGGGGCGTGGCGCCCATGTCAGCATGGTCGCTGACGTGGCCAGGCCGGCCGGGAAAGAGTTCGGGCCCGGGGGCTGGTCGGCGGCCGGTGATGGGCGAGGAAGGGAGAGAGGAGTGCGGCGATCACGAGGAGGGGCGTGGGCTTTACCGGGGTGGCCGGGAACACGCCGGCGGCGAGCGTGGCGGCGAGGGCGCTCGGGCACAACGGCGCGGCGGCGCTCCGGTGGTCGGGGAGCTCGGCGAGGAGGTGGAGGGTCTTCGCGGTGAGCCGAGGAAGCCGAGGGGATCGTCGTCGAGGCACGAGGTGCAGTGGCGCGGCGGCGATTGCTCGCCGAAGTTGTCGACGGCGGCGGAGGCGGAGTCGCACGCTGCGGGGGCTCGGGGGCGACGGAGAGGGGAAGCTGAGGGCGTCGGGGAGTGGAGCGAGGTGAGGAGGTGCTCGGGGAGGGGCTTTTATAGCGGGGCGGAGGCGGAGGTGCGCTGAATTGGTCGCCGGAGAGATCGGGGAGTGGCGGCGGTTGCGGAGGGGTGCGGCCGAGTGGGGGCGTGGGGAGTGGGGAAGCGGGCGCGCGTCATGCGGGGGAGGTTAGGGAGCCGGGCAGCGCGCGCTGGAGAGAGGAGGGCGCCGGGTAGGGCGGGAGCGGCGCAACGGCCGATGGCGGCGCGGCCGGGGAAGAAGGAGGCGCGGGAGGGTGACGAAGCTGACGGGTGGGGTCCACGCGCAGCGAGAGGCGCGGCGCGGCCGACGGCGCGGGCCATGCGGCGAGACGGAGTCGGGAGTGATCTGCGGGTGGGGCCGGGAAGGAAGAGAGAGGAGAGCGGGGTGGCGTACCGACAGGTGGGGCCATGCGGCCGGAGAGAGAGAGAGAGGAGGGGGAGGCGCGGGTGGAAGGCGGACGGTGGGGATGGATCGGGGGCGACGTGGCAGCCATCGGGAGGTGGAAGGCGGGATGTGCCGGCGGGGTGACGTGGGCGCAATCCGGTCGTCCACGTGGCGGCCGGAGGAGGGGAGGAGGATTTCAGTTTTTGGAAATTGATTTTCTTTTTCAGAAAACCCGAATAAACTCAATAAAGCTTAGAAAAATACCAAATGACCTCCAAAAATTCCAGAACAATTCCTAGAATCTTCTGGGGACATTTGTAACCTAATAAAAACTATTTCCAACTAATGTTGGTATTTAATTTTCATACTTTCAAATACTTTTTAATTTCAAAAATACATTTTTAAACTCCAGAAAATCCAGGAAACCAAATAAAATCCAAATAACTCCAAATTTTTAATTTGACATAGAATTTTTATATAAAATCAAAATATCATTTCATTTAATAATATTTTTAGGTTTTTCTTAAAATACTTTTCAAATTCAGCCTTTTTCAAAAACAGAAATTCAAGGCAAAACCAAATTTGAACTTAGGCACAAAAAAATACTTATTTTAATTTAAATTTTATTTTATTCCATTTTTATTATTTTTTATTATTATTTTTATTTATTTTAGCAAAAATTTGGGATGTTACATGTTAGTAGTGGCACGAGGCGAGCTCAGCGCATGGACAACGGTGTGGACGGTCATGTGGGTTCAGCGCTGTGATAAAGACGAGGTGGTGGTGCGGAAGTCATCATTCCTTTCTAGAGCAAACGTGCGAGGTGGCGATGAAGAACAGTGATGGACACGTGGATGGTCGTGTGGTCTTTATGGGCGAGCAGGCGATGCTGGAGTGAAAGCGACGATAACAAATCTGTAATGGGCACAGTATGAGGTGGCGGGCGAGGTACCATGGATGTTGGTGCAGCTTGGCACAGGTGAAGGTGATGACAGTTTGAGATGGTGCGAGCACGTGTGAATGGTAGTGTGATGCGAGATGAGCGGCAATAGGGAGGAGTCAGCCAACAAGAGGATGTTTCCCCAAGATGGAAAATGCAAATCCGAAAAAAAGGAAGCAAATTTTGGCTGGAATTTTTGAATTTGGCAAAAACTTCAAATTGAAATGAAATTTCACTCAAACTCAAATTATGAAAATTTTGGGTTGTCATAGATGCTTTAAGATTTTTGCTACCATATGTCATGATTTGAAGAGGGTCCAACTTGATGCGCTAATAGACATGGTCTTATAGGATTATTTTCTAGTTTTTGACAACTTGTGTGGATAATTTGTAAACAGCTAGTGCTAAATGAAGTGATATGGCTTTTGATTAATTTTGTAGAACCTAACATCTTGACCAATGGAAACACTAAGTCTCATTTGGAACATGGAAATTTTTCCAGAATCTTCACTACCATAGAAATGGTCATCACAAACAGTTCTAAACTGTCATCATAGATAGTTTTACGAACCGTTTGAATTTATGTATCTGTGATAACAGGTGGTTATCACAGGCGGTTTATGAGCCATTTGTGATAAGCCACAACATAGATAGTTCGTATAAAGAACCATCTTTGAAGGAGACTATCATAGACGGCACGAATCAGAAACCATTTGTGATACTCGCACATTACAAACGGTTCTAGTTACCAATCATTTGTGATAGACGAGTATCACAGACAGTTGGTATATAGAACTGTTTGTGATACTTTTTCATTATAAACTATTAGTAGATAAAACCGTCTGTGACATGCAAGTATCATAGATGATTTTTGGTTTGAACCGTCTATGATAGTCCTTCACAAACGGTTTATACCACAAAATCGTATGTGATAGTTCATTCTATACCTAAATTTTTTTTCCATTTTTCAGTTAGCCTCAGGAAATGTTAGCTATGCCCTTTGAAAACAACCAAATACAACAGCAAACACAACAAAACATTATGTTTTCATTAAGATTAGAATCTACTATTATAACATCATAAGATAACGAGCAGGTTACCTATCTAACACAGCAAGAACACATCTCCTAATCATACAAACTTAAATCTTAAACATGGCAAGAACATAGAAGAAGCAGAGATCATAGCACACAGTAGAAGCTCAATTACATCGATGAGGTCTCTATGCCTAGGACCTCTCGCTCCTGATGTAGTGCGTGAGCTGGATGTCCTTGACACCCACCGTTGTCGATGCCCACTTGAGCACCATCTTGGTAGCCAATTGCTTCCACGGCACCTTGTCGCCCGTAGACTTGCGTGCCGTCTACTTCATAAAGGCTATCACGGTCGGGGTCGAGGAGGAGGACGGTGAGGAGGCTAGAGAGATTTGAGTGCAGTAGGTAGGGGATGGTTTGGGTGAATATTTATAGGGGAAGGTAGGCGGGAGTGGGAAAATTTTTGGTGGAATAGGCGCAGGGGCGGAGAGGTGGAGCTACGATCCGTGGGGTGGGGATTGGTGGATTTCTATTGGCTGGGATTGGGTTGGGGAGGATAGATTGGCCTAGTAGTCAAGAACATAATTATCATAGATGGTTCTCACGATATAGAGCACAAAGACAATATAATTATACTATATATATCGGTGCAATGTAAACAGGTAGTCTCAAAAGATGAAATAACAAAGTTTTATATGGTTTATATATACACAATTGAAAGGTTTCAATGAGATCTACAACTTTGCAGTTGAGGCAAATACCAAATTCCAAAGGGAAGACTGAAAAAAGGGCAAAAACAGCGACCAAAAACTTGTGACGTGAATTCGGGACTGAAGATGGCTGATTTTGGAGCACCTAGAGGATGACTGGCTTAACCCAGTTAGTTTTTTGGATTGGCCTTATCGTTAGCTTTGAAATGAGTATAAAAATATCAAAAACATATATCATATACAAAAGTTATGCCCATTTTACTGAAGGTGTCTCGGAACAGAATCCTATTCAGACTCGAATCCATCTCGGGTTTAAATTGAAACTGCAATGTCATTCAATCCCGTGGGCCAAACTTGTTGATTTTTTTATGAAAGTTTATGGATATATGTAGAAGGACTCTACCAATTTTCACTGGATTTGGCCTAACTTTAGCACGCTTTTTAATTTTTGGGAAGATAGACACTTTTTGGGAAGTTTTACATGGCAAAATTAGAAAAAAAAACAGCCTAATTGGATTTGGACTTTTAGGAGATCCAATAACTGCAAGCAAGGTAAGAGGGTTTGGATTTTCAAATGATTTTTAATTGCAATGTCACAAATGGTTTTAATCCGATCCGTCTGTGATAATTGTAGATATCACAGATGTTTCTTGTTAAGAACCATCTGTAATAATTATAGATATCACAGATGATTTTTAATCTAAACCATCTGTGATAATTATGTATCACAGACGGCTCTAGCCATCGTTAGTAATATATACAGTCATGTTTGTAAAATTGTCTGTGATAATTATAACGCAGACGGTTCCAAAGAACCGTATGTGATAAGACGTCTAATATAATATTTTGTTTGTAGCAGTGCTTGTTGAAAATCAAACTGTTTCTTGTGAAATGGCCGCAAAATCTTGTGTTCGAATCATGCGCTAAAACTGGGTTGTGTATTGCCGTAGCAACATGCGTCAAAATGTAGCATTTCCAAAATTCTAACATATATCATGACTTGATCATATGGAAAAGCCCGAACGTGGTTTTTCCACATATAAATACGAGTACAATTACTATCATCACTATCAAATATGCCCGAAATTGATACAAACTTTCAAAATCAAACCAGCATCCCATCTTCTAATGATTGAATATTCATTCCACGAATCTTAAGACACTTTTGAGAGTTAAGATAGTGCATATACCTGTATGTATATGTGATTTTACATTTTTAGGAAAAGTCCACGCTTTAGCAAGAGAATAAAATAAGATGCCATTGGAAAATAAATTGATGTTTATTTATCACTATCAGATGATGTTTATCAATACCCAAATAAATTTTACCAAAAGTTTAGCATTGTACACTACCAAGCGCTGGTAACTTCAAAGTACAGACTAAACAAACCCACCACAAAAATAATTACGCACTAAGTTATTACCAAATAAAATATCAAAACTTATGGGGATTAAGACGAAAGAATAGGAAACATTCTCTCGTACAGTTTCCTTCTCTTTTTGCTTACCGCAGAATTCGTTCCAAGCGACGAGACTACGTGGAGACCTAGTGTTCATAGCGGCAGCAGCGTCGACGGCCTTTGCTTTGGGGAGGCCGTGGCTTTTGAGGCGGTCGTGTCGGGATCCGACGGATCGGAGCAGCCGCCGACGGATTAGAGGGGAGGGGTGGCCCACCCGCCATAGGCTCTCGATGTTGATCAGAGACGAAATCGGAATCTCCACATTTGGGCATTTTTGGCCTGTTTAGCACTAGAATACCAAATATACCTCTCACACCATTGTAATTTTATTTGTAACCTCCTCTCCAAGCGTGGGATTTTGACATACTAATCGTGTGATCCGGAAGTTCAGTACAACGAGATCGTGCGATTCGAGACCGCACCACTCATCCACTATAGCATCATACGGTCCCGGACCGCATGATTCCGGTGAGACATGCAGTCCCTAACCGCATGATCAGTTGTCCCATTGCCTAGCTAAAAGCACCAACCAACCTTCGCTTTTTCCATGCGCCGGTGGCATGCGCTGTATGCTGCGTGCATGCTGGTATGGTGCCCCCACCTGTGATCAGTTGGTGTCTCCTACGCCCGCTCAGTCCGATGATAAATTGGTTCGGACGGCATGCGTTTCACAGCAAAGAACAGCCTCGTTTGCGGTTGGAGCCAGGACAGAGAGGGAGTGAAGGAAGGAAGAAAGGCGTGTAAACACTGAATTTTGAGTTGTTTTTATTGGAAATCAGAAGTTTTTGCAATTGCGAAAGTTGTAGATCGCCTCATGAGCTTGAAGAAAAGGTAATTGTCGTCCTCGTGCGACTATACTTTTATCAATGTGATTAGCACATAATTAGCCAAACTATCTTTTATGAATGTTGCTGTATGTCAATCTTTGATAAAATATTTGTTTGTGCGAAATCTTCCATATATCAAGCATGGTGTTTTATAGTGTAGAGAATATGTTGTAGTTTGTTTTTTGTACATTTAGTTATACTATTGCAGTCACTACAAGTTGTGTAGGCGTCCAAAAAATTAAGTATTTATATGAGAGTATTTGTAAGTGATAACAAGAGTAGTTGGATTAGAAACAAGAATGTCACAGTTAGTAGGCTTAGGAAAAAAGTGGACATAATGTGTCGGGTGCTAAAAATAAATTGCAAATAAGCATGAGTAGAATAAAATTAGAACAAAAATAATACAAAGTCATAATGAAATAAAAGAAAATTTGTAATTTAATTTTTGTATGAATTCGAAAGTAAGTTCCATAAATAACATAGTTAAAAATAAAATTAAAAAGATTAGTAATTTGATTTATATAAGGATTCGTAAGTAAAATCCTGAAATAAATATGATTTAGGATTAAAAATGAACAAATAATAGTAATTGGATTTTTACATTAATTCCAACAAAAATAATACAAATTAGGAAGGAAAATAAAAGAAAATTTGTAATTTAATTTTTACGAATTCTAAAGTAAGATCTGTAAATAAGATAATTCAAAATAAAATTAAATATCACCAATGTAACAGTTTCACTGAAGGTTCTGATGGCTGACGCAATGGATACAGTAGGGTATGCCGTTAGCTACAATAAGGTCTAGTAGGTGAAGTGAAAGGTGCTTGAAGGGTTGTACGGTACCTACGAGGAGGCATATGACCTAGTCCTTAAAATGTTGAAGCAAATTGTGGATGCTAATCTGGGAACATGAGTCAATAGGATGGAGAGGCTCCACCCCTCAAACATCCCACATTCGGTTGTTCAGGGCTTCTCTCACTACCTTCCTGTCTTGACTATGGATGGCATATTCCTTTGCGAGAAGTACAAAGGCACCATTCTCACCGCTATTGCCACTGATGGTAATGACCAGTTGCTCCCAGTTGCCTTTGCAATTGTAGAGAATGAGAACACTGACAATTGGTTGTGGTTCCTAGCCAACATAAAGCAACATGTTGTGAGGGAGTGGCCGAATGTGTGCGTCATCACCGACCGTCACACTAGGTTGTTGTCCGTGCCGCACACCATGTGGCATGGTACAAGCTCGCCATTCCAATGGAACGACATGTGTACGTTGGTGCATGCAACATCTAGCGACCAACTTTCACATGCGTTTTTCAAGCTAGGACCTCAAGAAGAAATTCAAGAAGTTATGCCTGCAGAACTAGAAGCACAAGTTTGATGCTATGTAGCAAGAGCTTGAGGTTGAAACTGAGCGTGCAAGTGGAGGTTCTAGGGTAGGCGCATCGCAAAGTAAGTTTACTGAGTGGATGAGCATGCATGCCCTGTACTATGAGAAATGGTCTCTTTTTCACGACACCTATGGTGCTTGATAAGGCATCATGACAACCAACATGTCTAAGGTCTGCAGCAGTGTGTTGAAAGGGGTTCGTGCCCTGCCCATCATCGTCGTTGTCGATGAGACTTGGAATCGAGCGGTTGGTTACTTTGCCAATCGGGCAATGGTGGCCAAGCAACACTTGGACGAAGGGAAGCAGTACTCGGAGGTTACCCTTGCCTACATGGAGAAGAAGACTACCAAGGCCCGATCCCATGTAGCTCGCACAATTTGATGGCATAAGAAGGAAGTGCGAGATCTGCCTATGGGACAAGTATGTTCGTGGTCACATGAGAGGTGACCGAAAGCATGTTTGCACCATAGGCGATATGGTAGCTTGCACCTACAACAAGGCTCAACTCTTGCACAAGCCTTGCTCCCTCGTATATGCTACATGTGCTAAATTTTGCCAATCTTGTAGCATGTACATGTCGGAGTACTACGACATGCGTCATCTGTATGATACTTGGAATATGGAGTTCAACTGCTATAGCATGGAAGGCCACTATAGGGACCTATGGTCAGAAGCAGTGAAGTGGTCACTGAATGAAGCACTACGACATCTAAGCCATGGGACATGTCAGTCAAGGCGCATCCGTAATGACATGGATGCGAGCCAACGTGAAGACTAGCCATGACCAAGGAGGTACAGGCTACACAAGACTCCTAGGCACTTGTTCAAGAACTGCTTGAATAGACCTTCTTCTGGCGCCACTTAGTTGCGTAAGGGTCCTAACCTGTTGTATCTATGAGCTATCCGATATATTGTGCTATGTTGTACTTCGGTGTGTTAGATTTAAAATTTTTGAACTATTGAGTCATGTGTTGTATTTATTGCATGTATAAGCACCTTTGCTAAACTTTTCAGTTGGACCTCTGGAACTTTGCAGGGCTATTTAGTTCCATGTGACCACAGAATCACTACATCTCTATGGGGCTTTTCAAGTCAATATGACCAAACAATCATTGCATATCCATAGAGCTTTTCAGCTCGATGTGACCTCATAAGCACTGCACCTCTACAGAGCTTTTCAGATCGATTTGACCACACAAGCACTACATCTCCTCCCACCAGAAGTGGAAGTGAAACATGCACGTGAAATAATGTACGAACCAAACAATTATGTGCATAAAACAATGTATGTGCATTATTAAGTACTTAACGATAAAAATTAGGTTAAAAAACTACTAAGCACTGTAAGCAAGTGAACGACGATTGGCGAATGCTTCTGAGAATTGGTTGTGAATGAGCATCGACAATCGCGTGCCCATCTGAAATAGGCGAGAAAATGGAGGCGGTGATGATACTCAACGAGATGTGACTCGATGACGACACTATGTAAAGCTGAGAAAAAAGCGACGAACAAACATGCGGCACACACATACGCAAATTCTTCCCCCAAAACCACACGGTGACCATGTGGACGACACTATAGCATCACTGTAGCACATTTTTTGGAAAATCCATTGAAGTATATTTTTGTATGAATTTTTAAATATATCACATGAGCTCCAAAAGTTATAAATTATTTTGTGAAGAATTCCAACACAGTATATTTATTTGTGTAATTTTTCCATAAGCTTGTCCATTCTGAATTTTTCTCAAAAATTCTTTTAACTATACTACTTGTAGGAATTTTATGGAAAAATTCAGAATGCATAAAATTATAATTTTTGGAGCTCATTTGCTATATTAAAAATTCCTACAAAAAGTATACTTAAATGAATTTTTCTAAAAATTTGCTACAGTGCTCCTGTCGCGCCCAGGGCCAAGCGCAGGTCACCTGCTCCCCCTGGTGCCAGGGGCGGGTCGCTGCCAGCCTAGGGCCGGGGTAGGTCACCTGCCGCGCTCGGCGCTAAGGGCAGGCCCCTGCCGCGCCAGGTACCGAGGGCAGGTGCCATGTAGGAGGTTAGATCTGCAAATTATGTGCGATGGGGCTATTTTTGCAAAACATAATTTTCAGGGCCATAAATGCTAAAATCTCCTGCCTTTTGTTGTATTTTTTGCATGGCAAAATTAGTGGTTGGAGGAGAGAGGAGGTGGGACTATGTTGTCATTTGTTTTTGGTATGTGGGGTCCCTAATGCAAAATTTTGAACTGGGTTGCAAATATGGAAAATATTTAAAGAAATATGCAAAATAAAATGAATGCAATTGCACCGAAGTCCCTGTCGCATGATTGCCAGGCTAAGTAACTTACCCATTTGCCCCTAAAACAAGCAGTGTTACACTACCCATGCCATTAGTTAGCTGCACTAGGAGTGTAACAGACGATGTGCACTATTCCGGTGCGAATTAAAGAATTGGATGGTTGCCCCGCGGAATTCATGTTTTGGTAAGTTTTGTCGTTACTGTCATTGGTGGGCCCTTTTCTTTTGCCGTACAAATGGAATGGGAATTTGATTAAAAAATAATATTCGAGACCGACAGGAGCTCGAGAGAATCCCCAACTCCCTAAAAAAACTCGCTAGGTCACCACCATATATTACCGATCCATGTTGCTAGCTAGCTAGCATAGTATACCGGTCCTGCTTTTTGTCTTTTAATTTCTTTAAAAATCAAAATAAATAGAGTGATTTTTTTAAAGTGAATACTTCAAATAGCTTTTTAAGCCTAAAATCATATACGCTGTCCACATCAGCGCCTTAGACGTCTACTATCATCTTAAAAAACGCAGCCAAAAGCCATCGACAACAGCCAAAAGCCATTAGCCATAGCTCAAAAAGAATAAGGCCATGTTTCTTGCTAGCTGCGTATATTATGTGCATTCTAGAGTTTTAAGCTATGTATTTCAGAAGTAAAAAAATATCCTAAGAAGATTACGGCCCCACTCATTTTGGTTTGAGCTTCTGGTTTATTTTGCACCATTCATAAATTTTGTTTTTTCTATACTTTTGACTTTTTTGAGTTTTTTTGCTGGTTCTTTTTCTCGTATTTGTTTGCATTATATGTGATGGGCTAACATATTTTTTCCCATTTTTAAATTTTTTAAATTTAATTATGCTAAATAATCCTCCGTCAGTTACAGTGTTTTTTCAGTCAACCATAGTGTTTTTTAGTCATAAGCCACTAAAAAAAGCTCTTTTGAGCAGACATAGGTTACT
The DNA here is from genome assembly GCA_036346575.1 of Dendrocalamus sinicus. Lineage (NCBI taxonomy): Eukaryota > Viridiplantae > Streptophyta > Magnoliopsida > Poales > Poaceae > Dendrocalamus > Dendrocalamus sinicus. Next base: position 17,525,342 of record CM070664.1, read on the forward strand.
TTTATTTGGCTTTAGTGTATAATTTGAAGGAAACAACTGAAACCTTCCCCAGCATTTCCCGCTAATAATCAAATGAAACTTCTCACTCTACTCTCTGAGATATATGTCAGCGTCAAGCCTTTTTAGGCCCTACTCTGCAAACCTGTCGTCGGAGACAAATTCATCACAATATATCACAATCACCTGATCAATCGAGTGCTTTGTAAGCTAGACAGTTCGCCATTTCGCCACCTGTTGAGAGTAAAAGAAAAAAAAAATAATGGTGAGAGCATCTCCAGCAGGACCCCTATTTGAGCCTCTAAAACTAAATTTGAGGGCTTGAGACAAAAACAGAGGTCCAGCAGGGCCCCTACTAGAGCCCTCAAATTTGAGGGGCCCCTCAAATCCCCTCCACCCTCATTCACGGGGTCCGGAGGAGCCCCTATTTTTCTGCTTTGACGGTTTCACTCGCGGGCATCGACAGTTCACGCCGCCGCCGCCGGTTCCTCTTCCCCTTCGACGGCCTGCCTCCGCCCAGATCTCGCCACCGCCCGGCAGCCCGCCCCTGCCCGGCCCCTTGTCTTCCCGCTCCCCGCTCCTCCGTCGACTCTAGGCCGGCGGTGGAGGAGAAAAGAGGCGGTGGCGAAGGGTGGGGAAAGAAGGGAGGTGTCGCGAGCATGAGCAAGGTGGTAGAAGCTCACCTGAGCTACGGGCGGCCGGAAGGAGGCTGGGTTGAGCCGGCGACGAGCACGGCAACGCGCGCGGAGGCGACGTGGCGGGGAGCTCGCGTGGCGAGGACGTCGGCCGGCGGTGGGGAGGCTGCAGGTGCCGGTGCGGCTCCCATCGAGCGGAATCGGTCCGGGTCGACCGATGGGAGGCGGCGGTGAAACCGCGGCGGCCACCGGGGTGAGGAAGAGTCGGCCGGGGTTGAAGGTGGCGAGGCGTCGTCGAAGAGGGCGAGGAGGTCGGAGGAGTGGGTGGCCGCGGAGGCGCGCGCGAGAGGGAGCGTGGAGAGCGCGGCGGAGAGGGAGGCCCGAGCGGGAGGAGCGCGAGAGCGTGGCGAGAGGAGCGTGGAGAGCGCGGCGGAGAGGGAGGCCCGAGCGGAGGCGAGGGCGGCGAGGCGAGGCGCACGGCTGCGGCGGGCGTGGGGCGGGTGGGCTGAGAGGAGAGGAGGAGGCGGGTGGAGGAGAGAGAGGAGGCGCGGTGGACGAGCGGAGAGCGCACGGGTGGAGGAGAGGAGGGGTAGAGAAATTTGAGAATGACGAGTGGGCTCTACATGTCATTCTCAGTTGGAATGAATTTGAGGGCTCTGATTTGAGGGTTTCTGCTGGAGTTCAACTCAAAAAACAGGGCCCTCAAAAGTAGGGGAGCCCTCAAATCAAAAGTAGGGGCTCTGATTTGAGGGCTCCTGCTGGAGATGCTCTGAAAGTAGTGTGCAATTGCAAAGTATTGCTCAGAGGAATAAGAACTGTGCTGTAATTAATTTTAAATTTATCAAACGGCTGTGGTGTTGCAATTACCACGTAAATTTATCAAACGGCTGTGGTGTTGCAATTACCACGTACAACGAACCAGCTGCCGCTCTAGTTGACCATCGAGAAAAATTGCGGCCCTGATCAAAATGACTTTAGCTTCTAGCTTCCGGCTTATTTTTCACTATTCATAAATTTCGTCTTTTTTTTGAACTTTTGGCTTTTTGTTGAGCTTTTTTGCCGGTTCTTTTTTTTCCCGTATGTGTTTGTATTATACGTAATGGGCTAACATATTTTTTATTTTTTTAAATTTAATTATGCTAAATAAGCCTCTATCAGCTACAGTGTTTTTTCAGCCAGCTACAGTGCTTTTCAGCCATAAGCCACCGAAAAAAGCCCAAATGATCACCACCTAAACTCACGACAATGCGGTATGTGAAATACAGTGTTCACAACTATCATATAGGAGGTATGTCAAACTCTTGTCATTCACAATTAGTTGGAACCTCTGTTTGGAAACAGAAATACATGAATTGTTAGAAATAGACATAGTGAGGTCTATACCGTTAAGGCAAGGTGAAGGAGACCAATTTATAAGGTGGAGCTCTTATTATTTCTTGAATGATGTGACACGTGGATGGGATGGTATGAGGAGGGCTTTGGCTAATCACACACACGCGCACGCGCGCACGCGCGTATTCGCTCATTGTCGCATATAAGGGATGGAAGGGGAGAAAGCCTAATGTTAATTTTCTGCAAACTTGAGGTGTTTGAAAAAAGTCAATATATTATTGCAGAAAAAGAGAAAACTTGTACCAAAAATAGTCTATACTATTTTTCTAGGATATGCTCAAAATAACACGGCCTATAGGTTTTTAGTAGTTAAATCAGAAACTCCTAAGATTATTGCTAACACAATAATGGAGTCTAGATATGCTTCATTTTTTTTAGTATCTTTCCTATGAGAACAGCAGTTAGTAGTTCACGAACTGAGAATATTCAAACTAATAATATTGAAAGTGAGAATAAACAAACTTCTGAACTTCCCACCACTTCTGAATCAATATGTGATATCTCTGAAGAGGATAACAATCTTGTCATACTGAAGAGGATAACAATCTTGTTAAAGCTTCTCGTAGGAGCAAGAGACAAAGGGTTGAGAAAACCTTTGGTGACGACTTTATTGTATACCACGTGGATGATGTGCTAAAAACTCTTTCGGAGGTTTATGCATCTTCTGATGCTGAGTATTGGAAAGAGGCGATTCGTAGCGAGATGGACTCTATCATAGCTAATGGGACTTGGGAGATCACTGATCGTCCTATCGGGTGCAAACATGTAGGATGTAAGTGGGTCTTTAGAAAGAAATTATTGCCTGATGGTACTATTGAGAAGTAAAGGCAAGACTTGTGGTTAAAGGTTACACCCAAAAAAGGGAGAAGATTTCTTTGATACTACTCTCCTGTCATCAGATTAACTAACATCAAAGTGCTCATTGCATTAGCATCTTCCTATGATCTACATGTCTATCAAATAGATGTGAAAACAGCTTTCCTTAATGGAGAGTTGGAGAAAGAAATCTATATAAATTAACCGAATGGTTTTGTGATTTTTGGATAGAAAAATAAGGTATGCATATTATTGAAATCTTTATATGACCTAAAACATGAACCTAAATAATGGCACGAGAAGTTTGACAAAATGTTGACATCCGCTGGCTTTATTGTGAATGAAACTGATAAATGTGTATATTACCGTTATGGTGGGGGTCAAAGAGTGATTTTATGTCTATGTATAGATGACATATTTATATTCAGAACAAACATTGCCGTAATTGATAAGGTCAAATATTTCTTATCTTGGTGTTTTAATATGAAAGACTTAAGAGAGGCAAATGTCATTCTGAATATTAAATTGATCAAAAGCAAGGATGGGATCACTTTGAATCAATCTCGTTATGCTAAAAAAATATTGAGCCGGTTCAGCTTTCAAAATTGTAAAGTTTCTCCAATACCCTATGATGCGAGCATTAAGCTTCAAAAGAATCAGGGGTTAGGAAAAGATCAATTGAGATATTCATAAATTATTGGGTCACTAGTGTATTTTCCTAGTGCCGCAAGACCTGACATGTCATTTGCTGTGAGCAAATTAAGTCGTTTACTTCTAACTTAGGATATGAACACTAGGAGGCACTTGAAAGAGTGTTGCGCTACTTGAGGGGCACAACATCTTTTAGAATTCATTATATTGAATACCCTTCTGTATTAAAAGGATATAATGACTCTAATTGGATCTTTGATGCAGATGAGATCAAAGCTACAAGTGGTTATGTGCTTACTTTAGTTAGTGCTGCAGTTTGTTGGAGGTCTTGCAAACAGACTATAATGACAAGCTCAACTATGGAAGCAAAACTTGTAGCACTTGACACAACCATTGTTGAGGCTAAATGACTTAGAGAGCTTTTGTTGGATTTGCCATTGATTAAGAAATCAATACCAGCAATCTTGATGTACTGTGATAATTAAACAGTATTGGCCAAACTCACAAGTACAAAGGATAATATGAAGTCCTCTAAGTTATCTGTTAGAAAACTAAGAAAATCCTGAGTGATTGCTATGAACTATATTCACACTAAGAAAAATATGGCAGACCCTTTTATAAAGGGGTTAGCACGGAAAACGATTTCCGTTGTATCTATGGACATGCGAATGAGGTCCATTTGAGTTACATCACAATGATAACCTATACCTTCTTGATCCGAGATCTCGTGACTTAACAATGGAAGAAACACGTTGATGTTGTAATAAGTGAGTGCATATTCATTGTACCCATGTCCTAATAAACAGACTACTCTCGACTGTATGGAAGGTTAGCATAATACCTTTATGTATTCTGTTGTCAAATGAGGAAAAGGTATCAGTCTGCAGGATACCTAGATAGAACACAGCTATTGAGCCTAACTGTGTGGTCGCAGTTCAAGAGAACAGGACATTCCCTAGAAAGCTCATGAGTAGATAAAGGAGTATGACCATATAACGCTTCATTTAAGCGTGGTTCATTGGCAGTCTAGTATTAATTGAGATTTCAAGTGAAATCTGATCACAAAAAAGCTGTGAATTCAAGACATAGTCCGTTCATTAGTTGTGAGAAGATAAATCTTGTCATTCTATGTGTAAGTTCAACCCGCACGGGACTTACACTAAAAAACTGGTATATTAACAGTATTACAACATAATATCTTTGATATCATTTTGCTTCTTGCTTTGGAATTAATGCAGGATTGTTAGAAATAGGCCCATATTAGTCAGGCTCATTTCTAATAATTCCAAAGTATGCATAGTTTAGTACCATATTGCTAAGGAAAGGTGGATGAGACCAATTTATAAGGTGGAACCCTTATCATTTCTTAAATCATGTGACACATAGATGGGATAGCATGAGGAGGGTTTTGGCTAATCACACACACGCAAGCACGCACATGTATTCGCGTATTTTTGCGTGAAAATTGTGTGACTTGCGACGCGCAACCGTGCCGTGGCATGGTGCGCCACTTGGCAGACCAAGTCCACCTTATTTTTTGTTAAACCAGGTATCATATCTCTCCTTTTAGCTGGTCATGGGACTGCTTAATTATCATTATTTGGCTTAACTGTTATCAGTTACCAGTGAATAATGAGGTATTTATCAGTGAGTTAACACTGCTTAATCTGTGATTTGATGAGGCAATTACCAGTGAATAATTCTATTTTAATCGCGGCAGTTACTAGTGAATAACTGTAGCGCCCTTGTAAGGGCCTGAAGATGTCCATGAAAAGGAAAGAGCATTCCACCTCCATTCTTTCTATACTTTGTTCTCTGTGAACTTGTGCTATTATGCTGCGTCGTTTGAAGCTCGCCGACCTTTTTCCCAGCGTACACCTAGAATGAGGGAGAGCGGCTATTCCGAACCATCGCCGCAGAGAGTACCTACACGGGGTGGCAATAAGGTTTCTGGGCAGCGTATTTGCGCGACCGCTCCTGCACTATATCGTCTACGTTCTGCACTACATCAACCTGCGCTGTTTTCTGTTCTTCATCAAGGCTAATAGTAAGTCATTCGCGCATTCGTTCGACTTTGATACTATACTTTTCTTGCATATATTTTGAAATATGATAAGCAGTCTGTTGTTAGTTATGACTTTTGCATCACTAATTTATTGTATTTGTCTCCTTCTAAAATTTATAATTAAAATATTGTCCATGTATCCAACATGAATTTCCTAAAGAGACACGTAAATCCTCGATATTTTTTACGGGACTTCCGCATTCCAAACAAAGCCCTAAATATCTCCGGTGTGCTTTGCACTTACATCGTTGGTAATGTTGCAACTTGATTAATTGGGTGTTCACTGTATGCTCCTTTATCGACACATTTATCTCATTCCGAAAGGCTGATTACTCATAAGAAAACACATTTTGCTGATCAATAATTTAGCTATGTACCCTCTTTTGAGTCCAAACCAGTACGACAAGTCACTTATTTTGGGAGTCTTTGGTGCGGTCCTCAACCATTATTTTGCAATTATCCAAAATTAAATCCGGAAAAATATGGCAAGCCTCATCGAAAGGTAGACGTCCATTTCAGCCTCACAATCATGAAGTGCAATAGCAACAGCAATGATGAAGTTGAGCAATTGATTACCGGTGATTTACACTAGATTAGAACAACACTAAAAATGGTACTAGATACACACTAAAGATGCACAACCTTTGACTGAAGCTAAGATTGGTTCACTAAAAATAATATTAGACTACTCACTTTTTTTGGGGTACTCAGAGCAGAGCATATGAAATCAACTTCTCTAATTAGATTCTGGCCTGAATTATTTAAGCTTGTGTCATCTTTCAAAAATATTTACTTTTCAGAAATATGGCTAGCATAGTTTCACTCTAGTTTTCAAGTGAATTGTCAGTACACCGGCTGAGTTTTCACTCGTGTTTCACAATTTATGCTGCCATCCCACTGTACTAAATTTATGTTTGATGACAATATTAAATGTGAAATCACCACCAGGTAAAGGAAGATTTGAGTTTTCAAAGCTAATCAGTGCATTCTCAAGAGTTCATAGTACATAATCAGTACAATAGACACCAAAAGTCAGTTATATCCGCATTTTTTAGTATCAAAGATTCCCCTGCTCATCATTCTAGGAAGAATAAAGGTTGCTCTAATTAGTTAGCAACGAACATACTGCTAACAAAATATAACATCCTAATCATTAGTTAGTGAATAACTAAGATTGATACAGACATATCTTAACTACTTTCAGTGATATGTGCAGTATTTTAGTGAAGCTGTTTAAATGTGAGCCATCCTCTACCATCACCTACTGCAATTCACATCTGTTATCAGAAGATAGAAATGTCATCATCTTTAATAAAAAAAAAGTGAAGAATTTACCTGAGAAGTGCTTCTGTACTCTCCAAAAAAGAACAATTGTGCAAGTTTTAAGGTGGTTAAATGGCAGCCGACAGGCGGATTTGAAATCATTTGAAGCTGCGAATGCTTTAAGATTTGTGTTATTTGGAGGGATATAGAAACACTGCCTTCACTGGCTCACCGGCAATAGTGTCCTTTTGAGCTCACAAATTAGTGAACGGTGATCATGTAGGACTTCATCAGATCTCATTTGATCCAAATAACCAATCAGTAATATCTAGAAGCTAGGTTTTCTGTGATCATCTTAGGACCATCACGCTTTGCCGGTTTGCTTGAACTAGAAGCAAAATGGAAAGCCCAAGAAGCATCGACAAAAGGATTGTCCAAGGAAACACAATTACCACACACTTTTAGTGCACATGGGATGCACACAATCAAAAAAACATTCTTTTGGGTAGTTTATGCTTGAAGTGGTTTTCAGTTTACCTAATCCTCTTAATCTTCTTGTTCTTTTCACAGGTAGTTACTGAAAAAGAATATATAGACATGCAATGTGGTTGATAGCATGGTAGGTGCATTCTATACATTGAAAAAAATGCTTTAACTGATTATACCTTTGCAAACTTTTAATTAACCAAATAAGACAAGTTTCTAATGATTGCAAGTGTATGCTTATTAAGCATACTTGTTGGACGGCTAACAGCATGGTTGTGACTTGTGATTTCTTTTTGTTGTATGATGTATGCGTTGTGTCCATAAGACCATCTCCAATGTTGTGTTTTAGCCTATTCAAATAAAGAGAGAGAAGGCATTGAATCGATTCAATATAATGAATGGGTCAATTTCAACAAAAAACTGTATAGAACCGGACTCTACTTATGAGTCGATTTAGAACATTAAACAATTCATATGAGTATTAAATAACTACATAGGATAGTATGCGGTTGGGAGAGGATATTATTATTTTGTGGTTTTTTAATGTAACGTGAGTCCCAGTTATTAGTAGAAATTGATTCAATACATTGGAGAAAAATAAACTTAATTCCTATAATGCTTATGTGGCATGACTTTGAATCAACATCGGTTTAGTACACTAAAGATGCTCTAATAGGCCAATTTTTATTTAGTTTTATTTAGGAAATTATGTTCTAAAGATACTTGACAACACAAACTTTCCCCTTCTTATATATAATGTTGTGATCACTGCATTTCATATGACTGAGATATAGTTTGTGGAGCTTGGTCATAAGCTGTCCTAAATAGAATTCATACAACTTTTGAAGTAGTCATGAGCCCCTCCGTCAAAGCAGCTTTGAAAATCATGTTCATCTAATGTGTTACACTTTTGCAATGCACTAGATGTATATAACGTTATTAGCCATTGTGCACAAAATTATAACAGTTCTCTCCAAAAAAAAATAAATAACAAAATCATGAAGACATTTTTTTATATCCTAGTTAATTAGAAGGAATATTACCGTGGGATTGTCCAACCAGTGTAGCACTTTGATTTTCTGGCTAACAGCTAGAGTTTGATTCGCACTAACTCTATTTGTTTTCCCGTTGTGATTCACAAGGTTTGATCCCATGAGTTGTGAGCCTTATAATATGACTACACATGCCAATTGTTACCACTCTGAAAAAAACAAGTCTTCAATTTAAATGAGTTTGCGCACGATGCAAAATACTACTCAATAAATTCTTGTACAAATTACGTGTTCTAAATGGGCCTATTTGAAAATACATGTTTATCGCATCAGATATGGCAAATCAAATCTGCAACGCTCCGGGTGTAAACAACTAAAGCAGTTCTAGATTCTTGCACTTCACCCACTTCTATTTTGCAATTCGTAAATCAATAACGCCTGAGAATCCCATTAGCTTCAATCAGCGTGAGAACCCGTCGAAGATTTGATTTGGAGGAGATTTGTTTTTTCAGATCCTCCCTGGTGGTAGATCATCGGGAGACAATATCAAAATCTGCTGAAAAAAGCCGATTGAAGAAAGGCGATCAAGAAACATATGACGTAATAATTTGACACTGCTACTGCAAGTGGCCGTGTCCTCTTAAGGAATTATTCGCTCACATGCACCCTGAGCCATTATCCTCCCCTGTCCTCTCCTTTCTCACATTGAGATCTGCGTTCTTAATTACCATTAAGTGTGAATCTAATTATCACAAAAAGGTCAGAATTAAACAGTCACAAAAAACAAGAAGAGAGTAATAAACATCTTTCGAGGAAGATACGAATGGATTGGAAATGAGTATATCGTGTTTCAAATAGCGTAAGTACAATGTTTAAACCTAATTGGTATCTTCTAAACAATTGCAAAAGGGACATGATATGATTGCGACCTAGAATATCTTCCAGGATCATGGCCTCTGTTTAGTTTGTGGCCACACATTGCCAGCAACCACCACAGCTGAAACACTTTCTTGACATACATTCTTTTTGACATACATTCTTTATGACTAGAGGTGGATATCGAGCTTTTTTTCAAAATTAACATAGTTAGATTTAATATTATTTTATTAATAATTTATAAGTATTATAATCAAGCTAACGAGCTGAACCAAAACAAAATTTAATTTCATCGGAAATCGACTCATTCAATATTTAACCATTAACAAATACAATTGAAGTAATTTTGAACTGAACCAACGAACTCCACTCGCATACTTTTTTTCCACCCCTATTTATAACTACGAACTAAACAAGAAACCAGAGAGGAACAGACCACGCTGCCATCGTGGCAAAATGCAGCAATGATCCAAACATACACTACAACAAATGGTGTCAAACATGCGTATCCAGATGCAAGAAAAAGGTAAATTACGCCATTGCCAATACAAAGGCAGCGGACTGGGGTCTGTTCTTTTTAATTTCTAAAAGCTGTTTTTCGGTTTTTCTACAGTAACTAACTTTTAAACGGAGTATCTTTTCAAAATAAGGTCTACTAATTAATTATAGTATATACTGTACTGACTTCATTTATATTAGCAAAAAACGCACATGAATTTCTATTACTCTTTAATCTCTTGCACAAACAGCACAAAAATCATAAGCTGCAGCCAAAAGCTACAAACCGCAACAAAAAAAAACAGACCCGACACCTAGAGCAAGCATGTCACGTTTTATTTTGAACTGTTGCGACTCGAATTCTGAATACGCTATGCAGTTCGACCAGACAAAAAAAAGACCAAGCAAAACTGTAAATAAAGCAAGTTACAATTACATTTCGCAGCCTTGCAGCAGTCAGCACGTATGACTTCTTTGTTTCAATAAAACATTATTTGGCTCAATTCAAATGGCTACAATAATATTACGGAAAATTTGACTTGTAAAAAAATTCTAACTAATTGATTGATGGGCATTTGTAGTAAAATTCATCCCCGTGGTTGTAGCAAAGGTGAGAATCCATGGAAATTCTCGAGAAAATACAATATCTTACTTAGAAGAAGAGGAAAATTCACATATATCTCAATAATCTCATTTGATTCATCTCAGCTTGCAACCTATGCAGCACGAGCCATAGGTTCCGACCCATCTGCCTCTTGAGGCCTGCTGAGCACAAAAACTGTGGTTAAATAATTGATTATATGAACAAACATTGAAGAACTTGGTAGTAAGAAAGAACAGGTTCATTTTCCATAAAACAATTGATGTCTGAAAAAAAGAAATTATTTTTCTTCCCATATGGATGGATCATCAGTTCATGTAGTGCATATGTTGTTAAGGGCATTGAGGTCAATATGCGCAACAGAAAAAGATTAATCAACCAAAATCACCATCCTACCCACCAACCCCTACAACTCATGCCAACAAAAACTACAAGTTGTTAGAGATGGCATGCGAGAAATATATTGCACCTCTCAGTTCCTTCTCCAACTTCCATTCTTACAAAATTGCCAATTGTTACTTTAGAGCCAACCTCCTTTGACAAATCATTCAGCACGGTCTGAAAAGAATGACATCGAGAAGAAAAGCTATTAGAGATCACAATTCACAGCAGTACATAATCAAAGAACAAAAAGGTAACCAGCTTACCTTAATGTTTGTATTGTCGTTGACAACATATCTTTGCTCCAAAAGCACTACTTCCTCAAAGTACTTCCTCAATCGGCCTTCCACCATTTTTTCCATGGCCATTTGGGATTTCCCTGAACTTTCAGCCTAACATGTTACAGAACAGCATGTCATTTCATTTCTCAAGTAACTTGATGTTATGGTAGCTAAAGTATGAGGGAAGGATAGGGAATGGAGGCTTGTTCAACCTCTATTAGGAGGTTGAGAACAGCCGTTTAGATGGGTTTAACTTTTCTCATTGCCTTTTCAACCAAGTGTTTACAGATATATATAGCCAATCGGCTAACTCTTCCCCCACGCAATATTCCCACTCTTTCCAACTAATCTGCCAGCAAAGCCTTAACAAACTCTCTAACAACCCTATCCACTTGGCAAAGCTCTCTAACAAACCCTCCTAACCAATTTGTTGTGGGCGTCGACTTCTTGTTACGGCGTGTGTAAACTTTGCCGACAAAAGCGTCCACAACACTTCCGCCCTTCTGGAGAAACAGCTCGTCCTCGAGCTGAAATGTCGGGTGCGCTTCTTTGAAGTCCTCCAGCTGTTCCCAGGTGGTCTCAGAATATGGACGGCCCACCCAACGAACCAAGAGTTCCCAAATGCCCCGGTTGAGGTGTGCGCGGACGACTGCTGCTGGAGTGGAAACAGCGCGGCCACGAACCACCAGAGGAAGAGGCGCCAATCCTGCGGGGGGTTCGCCATGGAACGGCTTGAGGAAGACCACGTGGAAAACGTCATGCAGCTTGGCCTTGGGAGGAAGGCGGAGGCGGTAAGCGACAGGGCCGACACGCTCCAGCACCTGATAAGGCCCGTAGTAGCGTGGTGCCAGTTTCCCATCAGCCTTGTCGATGATACCAGCTGCTGAACGGTGGTGCAAGCGTAACCAGACCCAGTCGTTGACGTTGAACTGGACGTCGCGATGGTGTTGATCATAATGCTGCCTCATATGGTCCTGGGCTTGGAGCAAGCGATCCCGAATTTCTGCCAGAAATACGTCACGATCCTCGTGCTGCTTGTCGACAGCCGCCACTCGGGACAAGCCTGGCTGATATGACATCATCGTCGGAGGCGGACGACCGTATACCACCTGAAAAGGAGTTGTCTGCAGTGCTGTCTGGTAGGAGGAGTTGTAGCAGAACTCCGCCCATGGCAGCCAGCGAATCCAGCTGCGCGGCCGGTCGCCGGCGAGGCACCGCAGATATACTCCAAGCACGCGGTTAGTCACCTCGGACTGCCCATCCGTCTGAGGGTGAAACGCGGAGCTGAGGCGCAGGTTTACACCGACGAGCGTAAAAAGCTCTGTCCAGAATTTGCTGGTGAAGACGGGGTCACGGTCGCTCACGATGGAGCAGGGAAAACCATGGAGCCGTATAATCTGGTCGAAGAAGACGCGTGCCACTGATGTCGCCGAGTAAGGATGTCCCAGCGCAATGAAATGTCCATACTTGGAGAAGCGATCCACCACAGTTAGCACCACTAATTTGCCGCTCACTTTGGGAAAGCCTTCCACAAAGTCCATGGCAATGTCGCACTGCATCAAGAGGCACCGAAGTGGTCAGAAAAGTCCACGGATGGAGATGCTCGATCTTGTTACGGTGACAAGCGCGCGACCTTGGACAAACTCCCGAACAAGCCGATTGGCGTGCGGGTTATAAAATGAGGCGCGGATAGGGGTGAAAACGGGTCGGGTTAATCCCGACCGATCCGGCACCGAATCCGATTGGTACCGAATCCGACTAGTACCGAATCCGGAGAAAAATATGGGTTAGGATATGGTAACAAAGAATATCCGTCTCAATCGAATATCCGTCCAATCCGATACGTCTTCAAGTATGATTTCGAGTTAGTGCTACTATTTGATGTTTCATTTTCTTGTGTAATGGTAAAATAAAATCTTCCACATCAGCTATTAAATAGTAACATCAAGTCAGTGTGTCCTACTCCATTTACTGCACTGTATGCATTCCTTACAAACAAGTAGGGGTGCAAACGAATTGGGTTAATCCCGACCGATCCGACACCGAATCCGATTGGTACCGAATCCGATTGATACCGAATCCGGAGAAAAAATATGGGTTAGGATATGGTAACAGCAATATCCGTCCGAATCCGATCCGTTTTCACCCCTAGGCGCAGAGGCGGTGCAGTGTCTTTTGGACGCCTTCATGGCCGGTACCATGAGCGGAGGCGAGAATGGTTGGCCACATTTCGGAAGAATCCGGCACGAAAATCCGACCGCGGTGCAAAGAAGGCCATCCACCATCGCCCGTGCCGCACCAAAGAATGCCTGCTTCCACCTCGTCGCGCTTGGCGACTAGGGCAGGAAGATTTGTCGCCTCACTGCGAAGGTCTTCAAAAAGCTGGAATTCAGGACGGGAGATGGCGCATGCCATGGCGTCCAGGGAGTCCTCATCACGGCGTGAAAGGGCGTCGGCGGCCGCATTCATCCGGCCGGGGCGGAACTCCACCTTGAAGTCATAGCCGAAGAGGCGACTTACCCAGGTGTGCTGCGGAATGGTGGAAAGGCGTTGATCCAGCAGGAATTTCAAGGCATAGTGATCAGTACGCACCGTGAATGGTCTCGCCCATAGGTATGGCCTCCAATGGCGCACTGCCTTGACAAGGCCGATGAGTTCCCGCTCGTAGGCGGCAAGCTTGGCGTGTTGGGGAGCTACCGCGCGGCTGAAGAACGCAATGGGGCCGGCTCCCTGATGCAACACCGCGCCGAAGCCAGAGCCAGATGCGTCGCACTCAACGATGAAGGCGGTGGCGAAATCCGGAAGCTGGAGTACAGGCCCCGTGGTCAGGGCGGCCTTGAGTGCTTTGAAAGTGTCAGTCGCCACCGAAGACCAGCGAAACGCATCCTTCCTGAGCAGAGACGTCAGGGGAGTAGCTATGACGCCGTAGTTGTGGATGAAGCGCCGGTAGTATCCGGTGAGGCCAAGGAAACCCCGAAGTGCGCGAAGTGTGCGCGGCTGAGGCCAATGTTGAACGGCCTCCACTTTGGTGGGATCCATGGCGACGCCGTCCGCCGAGATGATGTGGCCGAGGTACGCCACACTGCGTTCCGCAAAAGTGCACTTAGAACGCCGTAAAGAGGCGTGGCGCAGATCGTGGAAGACGGCGCGGACGTGCTGAAGATGCTCCGACCAGGATGAGCTGTAGATCAGAATGTCATCGAAAAAGACCAGGACTGAGCGACGGAGGAATGGCCGTAGCACCTCGTTCATCATTGCTTGGAATGTCGAAGGTGTGTTGGTCAACCTGAAGGACATCACCACGAACTCAAAGTGGTCGTGATGAGTTCGGAAGGCCGTCTTGGCGATGTCGTCAGGGTGCATAAGGATCTGGTGATAGCCACTCCGGAGGTCCAATTTGGTAAAGAAGGAAGCCCCTTTGAGTTCGTCCAGGAGCTCGTCGACGACGGGGATGGGAAATACGTCGCGAACTGTCTTGGTGTTGAGGGCCCGATAGTAGACACAAAAACGCCAACTAGCATCCTTCTTGCGGACCAGGAGCACCGGCGAGGAAAATGCGGATGTGCTGGGGCGGATGATACCCTGTTGCAGCATCTCCGAGCACTGCCGCTCAATTTCATCCTTGAGCAGCTGCGGATAGCGGTAAGGACGCACCGCAATTGGTAGAGTGTCTGGAAGCAGAGTAATACGGTGGTCCAGATGGCGCTGAGGCGGAAGACCAGAGGGCGCTTCAAACAAATCCGCGAACTGAGCTAGCAGGAGAGATAGCAAGTCCGGCTTATCCATGGCGCGAAGCTGTGGCGGTGAAGGAGCCTCCAGACCGCGCCACTTGACAAGGTGATCATTCCGCCAAAAGGACATGGTGTGCCGCTCGAAGTCCCACAGGATAGGACCGAGCGTCTTCAACCATTGGCAGCCCAGCACCAGCTCATAATCTTCAAGTGGCAGGACGTAGAGATCAATGAGGAACTGCTCCTTGTCAATGGTAACCGGAACCTGCCTGCAGACGCCCGAGGACGGCACACGGTCGCCATTCGCGACTCCCACCGTGAGGCCCGGACGCGGCTCTGGTGTGAGGCCGAGATGAGTGGCCGTGGCGGAGGCCACGAACGAGTGGGTAGAGCCGGAGTCGATGAGGGCACGCAGCTGCGCCGCAACGACGGAGGTAGAGAGATGCATCGTGTCCCCCGCCTTGATGCCGGTAAGAGCATGGAGGGAGATCTGGACATCGTCGTCTGAGACAGCATCCTCATCCTCGGGGCCTTCCACCGGCGCGCTGTCGTCCAATTCCATCAGGTAGAGCCCTTTCATCGTACAGTGCTGGAGGTGCACGCGGGAAAACTTCTCCGGGCAGTTGAAGCAGAGTCCGTCCGCCCGGCGCTGCGCCATCTCTTGTGGCGTCAGTCGTTTGAAGCGGGTACCCGCGGCCGGCAGACCTTTAGCGGGGTCGAAGTCGAATCGCATCCGAGAAACAGGCGGCGTCCGCGGGCGGCGCGCCGCGCCGTACCACCGCGCGGGATGAGGAGAACAAGCGCGGAGGCACGCGGATGATGCATGTGTCCTCATCGTCCTCAAGCGCTAGGCGACGCTCAAAGGCCCGCGCCAGACCCATAGCATCGTCGAGGGTCTCTGGGTTCTACAACTCGACGTCGGTCTAGAGCGGGTTCCTGAGGCCTACCGTGAATATATCGATTTGTTGCCGCCGGTGGCGCCCGCAGCCGGCGGGCGGGAAGGAAGCGCCTCGTACTCGCGATCGCATTCGCGCGGCGAGCTTCATAAGCGCCGAGTATTGCTCGCGCGGCGGCGCCCGAACGGCTCGCACGGCCGACGAATCTGCGGCGGTAGGAACGCCGCGATTCTGCTCTAGGCGGTAGTACCAATCCTGCGCCGCGCCCTCCATGTAGAAGGAAGCCAGCCATACCTTCTTGGCGTCCGGTGTGCGATGGGCGCGGAAGAATTGCTCCGCCTTGTGAAGCCAGACAATGGGATCGGCGGAGCCATCATACTGCGGAAAGTGCAGCTTGTGGGTGGGCTGGTAAGAGGGAGACGGCGGTGGTGGTGGCACCTCAATCGCAGGTTTCGTGTTGCCCTTATCGGAGGTGTAGCCGGACTCGTGCTGGTCCGTCTGCAGCCGGTTGATGGCCACCCAGATGCGGCTCTGGTCGATCTTCTGTGTGGCGAGATCCTCCCGAACCGACTGTATCTCCCCGAAGAGCTTGTCCATGGAGGATTTGAAGTCGGCGGCAGAGAGAGGGGCACCCATGAGTAGGCGCAGGAAGAAGAATCTGATACCAAAGATGTTATGGTAGCTAAAGTATGAGGGAAGGATAGGGAATGGAGGCTTGTTCAACCTCTATTAGGAGGTTGAGAACAGCCGTTTAGATGGGTTTAACTTTTCTCATTGCCTTTTCAACCAAGTGTTTACAGATATATATAGCCAATCGGCTAACTCTTCCCCCACGCAATATTCCCACTCTTTCCAACTAATCTGCCAGCAAAGCCTTAACAAACTCTCTAACAACCCTATCCACTTGGCAAAGCTCTCTAACAAACCCCTCCTAACCAGCTGTTGTGGACGTCAGCTTCTTGTTACGGCGTGTGTAAACTTTGCCGACAAAAGCGTCCACAACACTTGACTTGCACAAGTTCACCCTCACATTAAGGATAGATGTAGTCCATGTCTCTAGAAGATACAAAACTAAAAAAAAAAAAGCTACCCAACTCATGGAAAATAGGCAGTGCAAATGCTATCACAAACTTCCATAACTGAACCAAACAGTTATGCAGATATTACTCTACAGCCAAAAATCACCCTATAAGGATCAGGCTGCCTTCCACTCCATGATGATATGATCTCTCACATCTCTGAAACCTAGCCAGCCAGCCAGGTCTTGCTTACATAAGTAAAATATGATGTATTCTAAATTTTATTTCTCTCCTGTAGCAGATACACATGCTTCCTGTTTCTTTAATCCTAATGACCCAAGACAATGTATGTATTTGCTTCTCATTTATTCTTAGTCATTCTCAACTTTCTTAATCAGTATGCTCCACTCATTCTACGCCAAGCACCCAATCACGGGATCAGAATCACACTCTAGATCGTACCTTTCATGAAAGAAAAGGACAGGCAGCCGCTGCTAAACCAAGATTTCCATCTCTTGACTCCGTCAATCAATCTTACCTTATAGGGCACAAAGCTATAAATCCACACGAGATGTGTGCACCTACTAAAGAGAATAGAAAGATCTTGGGCATAAATACTACACTTTTCACGAAAGACAGACATCTGACAAGATAACAAGAGATCATCTAAACGCTCATGGTCTGACCTGTGATATTCACATTTTGATTTCTCACATCATAGTGACCAAACTACTCAGCCACGTTACGTATATGCTGGCAAACACTTCTAGTGCAAAAGGAAAGTAATATTTATCAGAATAAGGTACCTGAGTTCGGAGTATGTCACGTTCGTTTTCTACAGCTGCAGCAGAAACCAGTTCTTTTGATAAGAACAATGGCTTTGCAGCAACAATATGCATTGCAATAGACGACCCAACTTTCTTGAGTGCTTCAAGCGGAGCATTGCTATCTTCTGCTTCCAATGTGACCAAACCAGCAAGACGACCCAAACCTGAAGCAAACAATGCATTCTCATTTAAGTGAAAGAGCAAACACATCGTTTGTCAAAAACAAAATAAAAAATATCTTCATATTTTTAGGAGAAAATAGAAACCGGAGCTCTGATAGGAATCAAATTAATAACACAAGTTTGGCCAGCTCAGGGAAGAGACAATAAGTAGGACTAATCTAACATGCTAATTTATTGTATTATCAGAAGTACAGAATTTTAGATGATTGCATTTTAGGTGAAATGCCAATGTTTTATCGTAATGTTGTACCGCTAGTGCAAATACTAAAGAGAATAGTTGGTCAAATTGTAATTTTTCAGGAGTATGATTGCACGGTCATACTTCTGCCAACAGTTTTGCAAGAGTAATCTAAGGACTTGAATCCTGCTACCAATTAAAAAATTGCATTCATCAGCGAGTAAACTAAATGAATAGATTAATAATTACAATTGAGGGGAAAGTAGAGTAGAAAATTCTACTACGATGTCCAGTCGTCTACAGAATTTTAGATGAAAATGATGATAAAAATAAGGAGACAAATGTGCTCCCTAGTCAGTAGAAAACCATTATTGATTATGTTTAATCAAACTTAGCCAAAGAAATAAAAAAATAAAATATGAAGAACTAAAAACATATATTCTTGATAAAATTCAAAGAGCTGAGATCTCATTGTTCGTGTACCTGGCTGAGGACAGGTATGCAGATAAGATGAAACAACACCATGTGCAGTTGTGGACAACATGAAACCTCTTCTGAGTTTTACGTTCTCCCCAACCATGGCAGCAACTTCTGTAACAGCACTTTGGACAGTTGTTTCCCCACTGAGTTTAGGATGATCTAGATTGATACTCATGTTCTGTAAGATTGAAAGAAATGTATAGTTTCTTACACATGGGCAAAGCCAAGCGAAAAAAGAGACAAACATATAATATGAAGCTGTATTACATTTTTATAAACAAATTGGTAATTTGTAATACTCAAGACACTTTAGTTTATACAGACATTATTTATCCAAAAAATCAATATGATAAATTTGCTATCTAACTATGTCAAATAGATAGACGCAATTCATGGCACTACAACATGAGAAACGGCCACTAAATCGTTTGACAATTAGTGCAGCAAAAGTAAAAGAAAACCCAACTAAAACCCCCACAAGTCATTTTCCTCCATTTCACATGCTTGATACTTGGTACATGTATAACTGAAGACAATGACTTCAAAATCATAACCATACATTCATCCACCCAATCCTCACCAACTCCACTGAACTAAATCTCTGACGAACTAGTCTTCTCAGCATATATATTCAGAAGGTCAAATAATGAAAGACATAAATATCTTATTTGCATTGCTAAAGATTACATCAGCTTTATTATGCCAATTCTTGCTGGTTTTGCAAACCCTTTTCTTCATACTATGATCAATCTCCACATAATGTCCTCTATTGCATTATTAGATATTTAGATGCCATGTCAAATCTATCATAGCAACTCTTGTCAATTGCTACAAAATTTCAGCGATATGCCATATATAACCAGTTGAACCATTCTACATTTTTTTCTTTTATTTAGCCAATATTAAATTATGATCAAAAGTAGCTTGACATATCTATCAATTCATCAAACTGACTCCATACTTTATGAAAAGCTGATGCCAATAAGGCTTAGACCCTAATAGGTTGCTACAAAACACTGAACACAAATTTGATCACAAAGCCTGTTTATCTAACTTAAATCCAATGGTTCATAATTCATAAAATGACGAGCTCAAATCCATTACTAGTAGAATTAGCACAATTTCTGTTAATTATACTATTTTATTATATTTAAGACCAAGTAAAGGAGTTGCTCTGCAAAGTAAGAAGATAGAAACAAAAGGTGTCCCATAAATTAACCTATGGATAATTGCATACCTCCAAATATTCAGGACCAAAAGGAAAAACCAATTCACCAGGACCCTGAGCCGATAAAGCCATCTTTGCCAAAGATGAAGCCTGCATGGTGAATAAAATTGAAAAAATAAAATAAATCAAAGTTATCAACCTTGTACCTGCGTGCGGGCACAGATGATCAATGGAGGCACAAAATTAAGTATACCATGGTGCTGTGTCCAATATGATGCCAAAAATTATGAACATAGTACAAGATAACATAGCAAGGACACAGAACTTCAAAAATACAATTACAACAGAGTTTAAAGCTGAGTCTCCTCAAATAATGGTAATTTCACATGAAAAATCTACAAATTGATTAACACATGGGTAGAAAATTCCTATTTATGCTTGATATACCACAACAGACATGATAGACCTGCATGCTCAAATACACAATACAAATTGTTCTTGGCATATCTAGCAAAAAGGAAGTCAGGAATGGCATATAGAAGGCCCAAAACTCCCTTAAATAGATCAGGGGAATAACAATCAATATGTTGAAGAACCAGCACATAATCTGATGAGTTAACACAACTAAAAATGAGGCATGGAGAATCTTGTTTGCAACTTGGCCCCGTTCAAAACAGCTTTTGGGGTAGCTTTTGCCTTCGGCTTCTCCAAAAGCCAAAACAAACGGAGTGGCTTCTCCAAGCGGATTCTCAAAGCCGCTTCTCCGAACGGTTTCCTGAGCCCACCGCTGCGTGCGCTGTCCTCATCGGCATCTCCTCCATTCACTGCCGTCTCAAAAAGCGCAACCAAAAGCCATCAGCCGTTTTGAACAGGGCCAAAGTGTGCCAACAAAGGATGGAAACAACATGCTGCACTAGTAGTTGACAACCATTGCAAGAAATATCAACATTTTACTTTTGCATTTGACCACCTTTTTCCAAAAATAAACTGATACTCCTCAAGTCATGAACAAATGATTTATTTATCCTAGATAGCAATAAATTAGTTTTCCAATTTCCATGTACTCATGTTGAGGATATGAATCTAAAAGAACGTTGTGCCTAACTCAGTAACACAGTTTGATGCGCAACTTGTTTTTCCTAAAAAAAGAACCAACAAAAGCAGCTCAGCTGCCTATTATTAAGATAAAATACAAATCATGTTGCTGAGAGTGAAACCAACCAGATACTGGAAAACATCATTTCTTGCCACAAAATCAGTCTCACAGTTAAGCTCAACCACAGCAGCTCCTTTCTCATCTTGTGCAATAGCTAGCAAACCTTCGGCAGCAGTACGTGAAGACTTTTTCGCAGCAAGAACTACCCCTCTCCTCCTTAAGTCCTTCTGTGCGGCCTCTGAAAGAAATCAACAAACTGACATATGAACAGTGGATACAGACATATACACAAATTATGTTACGCAAATGCCAAAAAGAAGAGCTAACCAATATCCCAGTTGCAACTAACTAAGGAAGCCTTGACATCTTTGATTGGAGCACTCGTTCTTTCTCTAAGTTGTTTAATAAGATTCATTTGCTCTGAAGCAGGCACTTCAGAACTGAATCTCCTAAGCAGCATGGCGTTTTGTGGAACATGACTGCTCAACAGATGAGTATGGAACATCGCAGAAGAGTATCCCTGAGCAGCTTGTTGTTGAGCACGAAACAGAAGCCCTATTATGGGCCTTCTAGCGCCTTGACCCCAAGCCATTATCAGATTGTGCTGCACCATGTAGCAGACAGACGCAATACTTTTTAGTAAACTAAACAATCCATGAACATCAAAGCAGCACAATGTCGTTTCAGATAAAAACACAATTCCATTCTATCCGCAACTGGTGTATTCGAATTGAACAGTGGACGCATCTGCCACAAATTGGACAGAGTATCGCAGAAAGGTTTGGATTCGATTGCTCATAGCAAAAACCAGAATGAGCAAACTAGATCAAGGTGACTGACCAAGCAAGCTATGGCCTACGAACAAAATAAATAACACCGGATGGATCTCCCCTCCAAGCCGACCCAGTAGAGGGGAGGTGGAGAGACGAGCTCCTTCGAGGTGGCGTGGTTGGGCGGTAGGAGCCCGTTCGGCGGCGCTGGCGAAGACTTGAGGGCTCGGCTTCGGCCGGCGGCCTGGGATTTGGGGGAAGCCAAGATCGAAAGTGAGAGAAACGAGGAGGCACCGGAGGCAGAAGGCGAAGGCGGGATGCTGCGCTTGGGACGGCGCGGGGCGGAGCGAAACCCTAGCCTAGATCTCTAGAATTAGCAGAGGGGGAATGAAGCTTTGCAGATGGGGAGGATGGAGGAGGAATACGGGCACCTACCTCAACCTGGTTGCTGCCGGGGACGGAGACGGACGAAGCCGCCGCACGCTGGAGTGGACTGGCGTAGAGATGGCAACGGGTAAATACCCGTCGGGTATAGCCAAACCATACCCGTACCCGATACCCGCACCCGCACCCGCTACAATACCCGTACCCGCACACGGGTATAGAAACTTACCCATACCCGTACCCGCGCGGGTATTTATACCCGACGGGTAACCCATACCCGAATTGATAAGGGTATATACGGGGCACAGGTATATACGAGTGCGGGTATTTCCATCGCTTCGTTTCGAATATATATATACGCCACGGTATATGTACTGTTGCTATATCTAATATACACTGCCGGTATATTTTACCCATGGTATGCGGTACGGGTAGTATACACCCGCATACCCGATGGGTAGAGATTTTTGCCCATTAGCATACCCGCGGGTGAAGATATCTTTCCATACTCGCCTCCTTATCGGGTAAAACCCATCGGGTACTCGGGTTTCGGGTACCCATTGCCATCTCTAGACTGGCGGCAGAGGTAGAGGGAGATGCAGGGTTTTTGGCTCTGCGGGGTTTTGCTCCTTTTGCTAGGGTGATGGCAAAACGCTACTGAAATCTGACAACTGCACAAAACTGCAACTTAAAGGTGGTCTTTTGGCCCTCGCTTTTGGCTTAATTTTTTTAATTCTAATTATCCATAGAGAGTATGAAAAAAATATTTGTATATAATTTTAGCCATAAAATAAAGTTAGAACAATATCAACTGTAATTAATTTGTAAACTACGTCTTAAAAAGATACTCTATTTAAAAACTACAAATGTAAATTGCAAGAATATAAATAAGCATAAAGGATAAGCAAGCAATTTAATTCTAGAAATGCAAATTCCAATAATATAAATAAACATAAGGGAGCAATCTATAATGACACATGATCTTTTTAGTATGGTATTTGAAGACTTACCAGTCTCTCTTAATCCACATTGAAACAAGCCCAAATGAATTAGATTAGCTCCACAAATTAAGCCAACACATCGAATCTACTAGGATTGCCCTTCTTCTACCCTGGAGATGGCGAGCACTAAACTACTCACAAGCAACCGGGTATTATCATAAGCTTCTTAAGAAGATTATTGGCACAACTCCTCCACGATATTTAGAAGGCGACAACATCTAAAAGTAACCAGTCGAGATGATCACTTGAACAAATCAAGTGTCAAAGCTCGATGGATACACAATCTACCACTAAGTGCAACACATGCACAAGAATTTACCTCTCTAAGCTCACTAAGTGCAACACATTCACACAATAGATGAGAGTGCCTGCTCTTAATGAAATGAATCAAAGCATCAGCGACCACACCCAACAGCCACTAGGGGGTATTTATTCCTCTTAACCAAAAAGTAGTTGTTCGGCAAAATTCCAATAGAAATCAGCTAAAACTGGTTTGACTGCCAACAACATGGCTAGTCAGACTGACTTGCCCCACAATGACTAGAAAACTAGCCGTTACACAGGCCATCAGTTAGACCACCCACACAGGTGTCGGTTAGACCGCTCGGCCAGTCTAACCAATTACAACAAGTCGGTCAAACTGCTCCGCAAAAACCAAAGAAAGAATAAATCCAACTCTCTAGAAAAAGGCAACCAGCAATAATTGCCATGTTAGACCACTATGCTAGTCAGGCCGCTAACACAGCCGATCAGACCGCTCCAAGAATTTCAAAGAAGCTCAAAATCATTAGTTCTGTAAGAATGTGTGAAATACCAAATTAGGACAATCCTAATTTGGTCTATTAGACCACTCTGTCAATCAAATCGGCAAACACATGGCGGTCTGACCGCTGCTAATTTTCAGTAAGGACAGAGGTGCATATACTTCAACAAATTTGCAAATCACATTCGCAAATCGTAGTACCACTCAAATCAAGATTAAGGCATGATCGTTCAACAAATTTGCAAATCACATTCGCAAATCGTAGTACCACTCAAATCAAGATTAAGGCATGATCCTTAGTATGTCTCAAAACACATTTGCAACCTATAAAATCATGCCTTCGCAAACTCTTGTCACAAGCTGAAGAAATCTAGTTTCTCTATTATGAGTTAATAACAATTTTGGTAATTAATGGCAATCGGTTTGTGGGACTAATATTTTTTATGAGTTGGTGAAATAGATTATGTCTCATGATGATGAAGACTTTGGATGGCTTCATGTGTTGATCATCATCAAGTTAAACAATGGATATCATGTGTTAATGATCAAGTCAAGGTTTAGAATAAAGGATGTCATCATGTGTTGATACTCATCAAGTCAAAGATCCCAATGTGGTGAATAGCATCATGTGTTTGGTTCACAACATGGCAAGGGCCCAGACTTGGAGAGGACATGTTTATCATCAAGCTTCAAGTGAATGCACAAGGCAAAGGTATAACTATCATACGATAAAAATGTGTTCTTAGTCTTTTACTGATCTCCGTGTTTGGTTGGGAGACCGAATTGCTAGTGTAGATTACCATACTATTGAGAAGAGTCTTCTCTACTATATTGAGTCTCATCATATGTTGATCATCAGTGGTGGACCGACCAGTGGGTCAGAGGGTTGGCGCCCACCCTACCTCTGGCCAGAGAGTGGGTACCCCCTAGCCCCTACCTCCAGCTGGGGTGCCACTAGCCACCACCATGCCTGCCTCTCGGTGAGTCACCCTATCGCCAAGTCGGTGAGACCGTGAGGGCCAAAGACCAACAACAGCAATACAGCATTACAACAAAGTGCCAACTTGGGCCAACAACAACATTGCAGCAAAGTGCCAAAGGGCAAAACTCAAAAGGCCAAAGCAGCAAAGCCCACCAAGAAATACCGAACACCAGGCAAACAAAATGACTACCAGATGGTCCAGATCCAATTTGGTCACACCACAGTAACGACAAAGCAATTGATTCGATTTCAATCCGCTTCTCGGCTTCTCCTCACCTCTTGCGGTTGGCGGCGCGGACGGGCGGCGTTGGTGGCGAGTTGGTGTGGCCTGTGGCTGAGTGTGTGATGATCGGGCGGTGGGCATGGGCTGGTCATCGGCAGTCAGTAAGGGCATCCGGGCGTGGCTGCGTGGGGCACCATCACACCGAGCTGCCGAGCAGGAGCGCAGATCTGGAGGCAGGAGGCGTGGGGGTCGTGGGTCACCGTCATGCCAAGCAACAGAGCAGTAGTTGGCCAGCCACCTAGCACCACTGCACTAGATCTGGAGAGATATGAGAGTGCTAGGTGTGATCAGGAGAGGGAGAGGTCAAAGGTGAGGACTGAGGACACAGGCTGGGAGGGGAGGGTTGGTCGCCGGTCAGCTGGAGAAGAGGAGAGGGACCTACCGCTAGGTAGTGAGGCTATGAGGGAGAGGCCGACCACCGAGGCAGGCGTCGACTGGAACTTATCCGATGGTTGGTCTGCTAGTGCCTGGTGTATTGGGGCATTGGGCTGTTGGGGGCTTGAGTCCAAGACTAGTTGACTGGTAAGTTAAGTGACTAAGTGGTAAAGGTAGTAAGTGATAAATGGCTATGACTTGTTCTATGATACTATGACTAAAAGTATGAGGTATCAATTAGAATTGGTTGTTGTGTTTGTGTACTTGTGTCTGCAAAGTGTGACATAGGAAAAATATCGTAAATTAGTAGTCTCTTTGACACTTGATAGTAATACTAAATCCTAGTGTGGAGTCGGTTGCGAGGGCTTGACTGCTGCGGTTTTGCATTAATAGGTATGAAACACAAATGTACTTTTTAATTTGCGCAATGAATATTATCAAGGCAGATTTACACAATAGGGTAACGGATGAGTGATTCAATGACTTGATGATATGCTATACTGAGCGAGAGATTTTTAGAAGCCTTAATGATGATAGAATTATAAAACACTTTCAAAGCATGAAATCTCGTAGAATGCTATTGCCTCGTACTACTACTACTACTCAATCCTAAATAGTGGTATGTTCCATTATTTTTTACAATCTTTATAACTATTCACAATCGTTATTTCTGATTTCATCACTAAGTTTGCTAATTTTAGTATACAGATAGCTTCTTACATATATTTATAGAATTTGGGAGGCACATTACCTATTACCGATGTACAATCTTCGATGTATTTTGTATTTTTACTATGTCCTTGTTTTAATCATATATAATCTTACATTGCAAAAGATAGTTTAATTTATGTTTAGTCTGTTTATCATCATCATGTCCCACTAGCCCCCCCCCCTAAAATTTTGTTCTAGGTCCGCCACTATTGATCACTCAATCCTACTTGCTCTAGCTCTCCGTGGAATAATGCTATTGTTTGCAAATGTGTTTTACAAAATTGTTAAGGCTCATACATATCTAATCCATGTAGCATGTGACTAGCAAATAGTTGAAATCAATGCACCTACTCCTTATGGCATGATGCTATTATTTGCGAATGTGTTTTGTAAATAGTTGAAGCTCATGCATAATTCTTGTAGCATGTGACTTAAGAGTGTGTTTAGTTCTAGGGATAATAGGGAATGGGACGGGGCGATCCCAGATTTAGATATGTTTGGATTGGAGTCAGCAGGGACAGAGTCCATCCACTTTGGGGAATATCCCAAGAATATTCCCCTAAATCGAGGATGCCCCCGTCCCTCAAAAACAAGGGGATGGGCTCGTCTCTCTTCCTCGCCTCTCAAAAACAAGAGGATGAAAAAAGGGCCCCACACGTCGATGACTCATCCCATATTTTGATGTCCCAGAACCAAACAAAAAACGGAGACGGTCCTATCCCTTACAACCAAACAAAGAACGGGGACGGTCCCATCCTTAAAAACAGGGATGGAGTCATCTATCCCTACTGTCTCCAAACCAAACACACGCTAAGTTTACAAATGTATTTTGCAAACGATTTGAGTCCGTGTCCCCAAACCTTGTGTCATTATTCTAAAGTGTGCAAATGTATTTTGTAACTTATTATAAATCATGCTTTGACATTTGGTTGCATGGTACTACGATTTGCGAATGTGTTTTGTAAATTTGTTGAAGTACATGGATCTCTATCTCTGCTACAAATTCAAGGCGGTACAACTGGCTCTATGTGAGCGATCGGACCAGCCGGCGGTATGACCAGCTCTATGAAAGTGGTCTAACCAGCCCCCTTGCAGGGGTCTAACTGACCATGTGTTGGCAGTTTGACTTGTGGACCGGTTCAACTAGGATATGTAGCTAGTACCCTTTTCCAAAGAGCATATTTTTGGTGTGTCTATGAGGTTTTAGCCTATTCGTCTGACCGGCGATGTTTGAGCAATTTGACCAGACCCTATGTGGGCAGTCTAACCGGTTTGGTCTATAACAACTAGTTTCTTGCCATTGTAGTGGGGCTGGTTCAATCGGCCATGTGTTGGTGGTTAGATCGATTCATGCTATTTTTTCTAGAATCTTGTCCCAAGGGCTAGTTTTGTGTATGTGGGTTATAAATACCCACCATAGTTGGGAGCAAGGTTGATGCATCACATTTTATTCTCTTAAGGTAGTGTGAGTTTCTCCTCTTAATTATGTATGTGTTGCACCTTGTGTGCAAAGCGAGAACTCTCTAGTTGAATGTATTGCTTCTAGGGGTGCATTGAGTATCCATTTGTGCATGTGTTAATTTATTACCATATGTTTAGCTAAGTGAAGAGAAGATAATTTATAAAGATAAGTTATTGCCATTCTTTAAACATATGACACATGGAATATGGATGGCATGAGGAGGATTTCGACTAAACACAACATGTGCGTGTATTCACATAAACAAATTGTGTGACTGGCAGACCAAGTCCACCTTATTTTTTGTTGAATCATGTATCTCTCTATTTATATGAGATTCAAATGTTTGAAGTTGAAGATTTATTGGGTGTTGATGGTAGGTAGGGCTGTGTAGTTTCAAACCGAACCAAAAAAACCGTACGGAAAAAACTGAACCGAATCAGTCAACTCAGTTTGACCGATTTTCGGTATTCGGTTCGGTAGCTAGAAAAGTGGCATTTCGCTGATTCGGTTTTTTGGTAAAAACCGAGGAAAAACCGATTTTCCCAAAAAATCGAACAGCCCATCTCAGTCTCACGTCTGCGGCTTAGCTCTGCGTGTGTGCCTCTACGGTCTCGGTCTCGGCCCACCAGCAGTCAGGCACCGATGGACCGACAGGCCCACGCACACGGTAGACCGATCAACCCTAGCCGCATCAGCGATTCAGCGCAGACCGACGGCCCTCGGCAGCCCTCGCCTCGCCTCACCAGTCGCCAGATCCAGATCCGCTCGAGCTCGAGTCTCGTGACCCTAGCGCTTGCCGCCTCGCTGCTTGGCTCGCCAGATCCGCTGCGCTGCCGGTGTTCCCCTAGTCCCAGGCTCCACCTCCTTCGGTGCTCCACTACTCCGCACCTCTGCCTCCTTCGGTGCTCCGCGCCTCCGCCAAACCGCCACCTCCGGTGCTCCGCGGCGCGCCTCCGCTAGACCGCCACCTCCGGTGTTCCGCGCCTCCGCCACCTTCGGCCCGTTTTGTTCACACCTGTAGGACTGTTGTTCCATGGTTTTTATTTGGCTTTCGCCTACTAATCACAATGATACTAATAATATCTTCTGTAAGACTCACTTCAGTTTCTACCTTTCTTTTTAGAAAAATGAAAATTTCTGGCTAAGAGAGCGAGTTGGTTTTTTGGAAGCTGCTCTAACTGATCATCAGTTATGTCACAGAGAGCAGCTAGGGAGAAACCACCAATCAAGTCAGAAGAAGAGCCAGAAGCTGAACTGGGATCGGTGACTAAGGCCATTGACTGCAACTTCGACCTACGAGAGACTATGTCAATCTCGTGAGACTTGAGACGTGAGTACAACGCGTCAAGAGTCAGGGTCGAGAGGTCGGTCGTGTCTTTAATCGTGGTCACCTTCATTTCCCAAAAACGCAAATCAAGAGCAGAAAGCATTTGACGAGCATTGTCCGAGTCGGGGTATGTGAGACCGACCGCTCGGAGGTTGCTCAAGATTTTGTGGAATCGCACAAAACACTCATTGAGGGACTCGCCAGCGAGCATTTCAAACTTGTTGTAATCTCGCTTGAACTGGTCCTGTCGAACCGTCTTAATCTGGGTGGTGCCCTCATGGTATGCATCGAGGGTCTCCCAGATGTCGAAGGCCGACGACAGATGAAAGATGCGATCGAACTCGCTTCTGCTCAACCCCTGGATTATGATGTTCCTTGCCTTCGCATTTGCCTCGACATTAAGCATGTTTCCAGCGTTGATGTTCTCATCGGCAGGAACAACATATCGTACCTTGACCTTACGCCGATGGCGTAGCCCGAGCCCGGATGTAGGTCTTCATCCGGCTCTTCCAGAAGGGTAGTCAATCCCATCGAAGACCGGGGCTTGGTCGAGTACTTATCTGTCGCCATGGCTCTAGAGACCGGTTAAGATCTATGAGGAAGAGCTAACTGGCTCTGATACCAATTGTTGGATCGAAATGGCGACAGAGGGGGGGTGAATGTCGATCTTTTCAATTTGCCCCCAAAAAAATTCTTCTTCGATAGCACCGACACTCCAAAACACCGTAGGAGAAAACGAGGCAATAATCGCAAAAACGGCACCAAGAAAACTCATCGAACAATGAGCACCGCTCGCAAAAAATCACCGCCGGCTCGGCCGGTGTGCTCGGCCGGCCGGATCGCCACATGCCGCCGCCCGACCGGTCCCATAATACCGATCTGACCGCTTGCTTAAATCCGGGCCAACCGCTGAAGGCTGGCCGGTCTGACCGGTTAACCTGACTAACACCTGTGCAGCCCGACTGAAAACCCTGAATTTTCAGATTTTTGCCAAAATCAAGAAAATGAGAGAGGTGCTCCTATCCTTTTCAGCCTAGGACATCAAAGACTTAATCTAAACATCATAGAGGCTCCAATCACCACAGGAAATCAACAAAAACTCATGAATTTTAGAATTTAGTCAAGAACTTGAGAAAGTACAGAGGGCTGCCCAAAAATCAAATTCCTGTCTAATCTTCGAGTCTTTGATCATGAAACTCAGAGAATAGCTAGGGAATAGCCTTGGGATTATGTGGCTCAACTTTGGGTAAACTTTTTCAAGGGAAAAAGGAAATGACATCAAACCCAAGGTAGAAGAACACAGAGGAAGAATAGGGCACAAGCAGCAAAAGAAGTGGATTCTCCCCATTCAATCAATTTGCTCTTGGGAAACACCGATCAAATGATCTTGAGACCTATTCCCATCACAGAGCAACCCATTTTGCACCTTCTTGGCAAGAAACAACTACAAAACGAAAATATGAGAAATCAACCAAAAGAAGAACGAAGCACAGAACCAACAGGGAGCTCAAGAACTCAATCAAACTCAAACAAAGCCATCTCAGATTGATATTGAGGATGAGAGATACATGATTACAAGGAGTATCAACTCATATCATCCCTACAATCCCATACATGCTTAGGTTGAGAACACAAGCTACATGCTTCCCTCAAGAACACAGGAATAAGAAAAGCTACGGGAGACCAACTCCTGCTCTCTCCTACCAACTAAAGCCTCAAAGCAAAACAACCTCTCCAAAGGCCATTTTGACTAAAGCAAAACCCTAAAAGCCATGCACTCCTTCTCACAAGATATATATGCACTTGAGAATCTCTCTCCAATTTATAGCCTTTGGCTAACGGGTCTCCAACCCGTTATGCCCGCTAAACCCCGAACGGAACCGCTTCCACCTGTGCAGCTTTGCGCTTTTACCGAAACGCCCCTCCTGCACCTTCCGGGAAGTTTCCGCGTTCCTTGTCGTCCAAGCCTCGCAACCACCTCGAGTCTCCGCCGTCTTCGACACATCCGACCGCTTCGACCTCGACACCGCTTTGTGCCTAGTCCGGTCACCTCGTGCCTCGCCACGACTCGCCTCGGCGTCGCACCATCACAGACAAGAAACACATCAAATAGCACCGCTCGACACATGTAAGCATAAATAGCATCAATGAACCATCTTACGCATAAAAGAGCCCAAACCTGTCAAACCAAGAGAATATGCATCCTAATCACTTTGACCTGGTTTGACCAAGTCCGACCGAAACCGATTGCACCACGCAACGACGTGGTCCGAACCACTCAAACCAAACTCGACTTTCCTAAACCGATGTGAATTACTCATCACAAACATGGGGTCATAACCACATGGTCTCTCAATCTCCCCCTTGATGAGTATATTGACAAACCCAGAAAAAGCACAAAGCTGAGTTTGAAAAAGAAAGAGAGTCAAGCATGGTCCAAAAGAAAACAAAGAAGCTCAAGACCATGTCGACAGAAGGAACACTAGAACTACAAAAGAAAGAGCAAATTGTTCTCCAGAGTTCTAGAGAGATTCCAAATGGCTTTTTCTCCGCTATTCTTCCCCTTTTGGCAATAAACACACCAAGGATGCAAAAGAGAGAATAAGGTCATAAAAATGGATGAAATGGCTGAAGTTGGTCTATTCTAAGCCATAATATATCGGAGTGCTATCAAGATCATGACAATGTATGTATGGACAAGCTAAGCCAAATAAGTCATAATCTGAGAATTTAGTCGAATTCCTTAGCATGTCAAGTCAACCATGAGTATAGTCTAGCTAGAGGTATCCAAAGATGATGCAGGCTATGTCAATAAGCTAAGTGGAACCAAGAAGCTAACATTGAGTCAATTTAGAGTGCTACAAGTCCAAAAATAAATCATTTGTTTAAGTACTTGTTCTATGTGGAATTAAGCAAATTGAGCACATTTGACATAAGGTTTTTTTAAAGCTCATGATTGTTTCCAACAAATATTTTTAGTCATGTGCTAGATCTCAAGCCTTATGCGACTACTC
The DNA here is from genome assembly GCA_036346575.1 of Dendrocalamus sinicus. Classification (NCBI taxonomy): domain Eukaryota; kingdom Viridiplantae; phylum Streptophyta; class Magnoliopsida; order Poales; family Poaceae; genus Dendrocalamus; species Dendrocalamus sinicus. The sequence goes on from CM070664.1 coordinate 17,556,985, forward strand.
CAAGCTAGAAGCTTAAGAAGATAGTCTTGGTCATCCAAAACTCCCCCTAAGTTCATGCCTAGTGCAATGGCAAGCCGTCTCATAAGAGAATTGGTGAGATCAGTTTTTCGCACAAAAGAGATCTTTTTACATTTTCATGAACATAAGACTTGTACTAACTCATGCGTCATCAAGAAACTAGCATAGTTTAATCTAAAGCTCAACAAAGATTCAAGACTCAACTTAGCCTATTTGACATGGCATGAATCATAAGAGGATAACTAAAATCAGACTAGTCTCAAGAGCTAACATGACACGAATTAATTCAAATTGAGCATTTTAATCAACCTATCATGGCCAAGACTTGACTACACATATAAAGTCATGATCAATCTAGCAAGTAAGCACAAATCATATCAAGATGTAATGCATTGTAAGCATGTCATATACGGATAATAATCAAGGCTCCATGTAATTATATTACAATGCAGAATGGCATGCAAGAAAATCCAGCTCCCCCTCAACATGTGATGCAGCTTTTAGTTCAAGTTGAGTTATGACAATATTAAGATCTAGAAGCTCCCAAATGAACTCCCCCTGAACCAAAGCAATAAGATCGAGAAGCTGGCAAGAAAAACAGAAAAGGCAGTCCTTAAAGCATAGACAAGATATAGAGTGTATTATGGCTCAGACTGACTCTCATCTACCCCATATGACTCCAGAACTATCAGCTGATCATCTAACACACTAAGGAGCAAACACGTACCCCGTCTACCCGAGGGTGGCCCAACCCTCGCTAGAACCTATAAGAAGTGAGTGAGCTCAACCTAGTTAGAAGAGAAACAGCTAATAAGCCGCATCCTAGAATCACAAGATAAGAGTAAAAGTCTAAACAACTAGACTAGAAAAACACTCTAGTCTATGCTAGAAGGATTATCCCATGCACCCGCATGTAATGCAACAGAAAGGAGTAAGAGCATAATAAACAAGATAAAGTATGAAGCACAAAACTCCCCCTCACAACAGCCCGTAAGGACAAACCACCCCAAGCTCTCCCCGCAGAGCTGAAAACCTAGAACTATCCAAATGCTTGGTAAAGATATCAGCCAACTGGTGATCACTCTCCACAAATTGAAGCACTATGTCACCCTTCTCTACATGGTCTCGAAGGAAGTGATATCTGATATCAATGTGCTTGGTCCGAGAGTGCTGCACTGGGTTTTTGGCAATGTTAATCGCAGAAGTGTTATCACAAAAGAGTGAAACACTGTCGATAACTAACCCAAAGTCCCGTAGGGTCGAGACCATCCAAAGCACCTGGTTGCAGCAACTGGCGGCAACAACGTACTCGGCCTCTGCGGTGGACTGTGCAACACCAGACTGCTTCCTCGAAGACTAAGAAACACGGGAAGTGCCAATGAATTGGCAGGTGCTAGAAGTGCTCTTCCTATCTATCCTACAGCCAACAAAGTCTGCATCCGAGTAGGCTCTGAGGGAAAGACAGGATGAGGAAGAGTACCAGATATCATAGTCTATGGTAGCTCGAAGGTACCGAAGGATGCGCTTCACCGCTTGGCGGTGAGATACGCGAGGAGAAGCCTGAAACCGGGCACAAAGACACACAGCGAAGTGTATGTCCGGTCTCGAGGCAGTGAGGTATAAGAGGGAGCCAATCATGCTGCGATACTCCTTCTGATCAACTGGCTCGCCGTCCTCATCTGGGTCAAGAGAAGCTGTGGACGCCATGGGAGTTGACACGTGCTTACCATCACTCATGTCGAAGTGTCTCAGGAGGTCACGAGTGTACTTGCCCTGATGCAAAAATGTACCCTCCCGAGTTTGCTTGATCTGGAAGCCAAGGAAGAAGGTCAACTCACCCATCATACTCATCTCAAACTCGGTGCTCATGACATCCGAGAACTGTAAGACAAGAGTATGAGAAGAGCCACCAAAGATAATGTTATCCACATAAATCTGGACGAGCAGAAGGTCAGTGCCATGCCTACAAATAAACAAAGTCTTATCCACCTTACCCATCACAAAACCATGACTCAACAGGTAGGACTTAAGCCTCTCATTCCAAGCTCTAGGGGCCTGCTTAAGTCCATACAAGGCTTTGGAAAGCTTGAAGACATGGTTTGGGTATTTGGGGTTTTCGAAACCTGGAGGCTGTCTCACATAGACCTCTTCCTCAATAAAGCCATTGAGAAAGGCACTCTTGACATCCATCTCGTAAAGCTTGAAACTCTTAGAAGTTGCAAAGGCAAGCAGGATTCTAATGGCCTCAAGTCTAGCTACAGGGGCAAAGGTCTCCTCAAAATCTAGACCCTCAACCAGGGAGAAGCCCTGAGCTACCAGTCTAGCCTTGTTCGGAATGACAACCCTATCCTCACTCTGCTTGTTCTTGAACACCCACTTAGTACCAATGACATTGTGACCTCGAGGGGGCTCAACAAGCGACCAAACCTTGTTTCTCTCGAAATTTTCTAACTCCTCATGCATGGCATTGACCCAAGACTCATCAGAAAGAGCATGACAAACGTCCTTGGGCTCGAATGAGGCAACAAAGGCAGAATGGAGACAGAAGTGTGACATGCCAGACTTTGAGCGTGTGATTCGCTCAAAGAGGTCTCCAATCATCTGCTCGGAAGGATGGTCTTTCTGGATATGTCGATGAGGTCCAGGATGAGATAAAGAAGTGGCATCTACCTCATGAGATGACGAGGTAGGAACAGAGCCACCAACTCCAGAGGAAGCAGAAGGCATGGGCTGATCGCCTGGAGGTGCAGTGGAAGAAGGCACCTCAAGGGGAGAATGAGGAACTGGATCGGGTAGACAACCCTCATCTCCATCATCCTCATCATCTACAAAGATGGGCTCGGACTTCTCTAAAGAACCTGAGATATCGGGCCTAGTCCCTAGACTGGTCTCGTCGAAGGTCACCTCACAGGTCTCTACCGACTTATTAGACTCGCAGTTCCAAGCCCTATACGCCCGCGAAGAAGTCGAGCAACCTAGAAAGATACCATCACAAGAACGTGACTCGAACTTGTCTAGGTTCCCGGACTTCAGAATGAAACACTTGCAACCAAATACACGAAAATGCGAGACACTAGGCTTTCGCCCATATCTCAACTCATAAGAAGTGTGATGCAAGTGTGCTCGAAGAAAAACTCTGTTCGAAACATGGCACGCGGTCGCAATAGCCTTAGCCCAAAACTTCCTAAGTGTAGAATACTCATCAAGCATCGTCCTGACCATCTCGACCAAGGTACGGTTCTTCCTCTCCACGACGCCATTCTGCTCTGGGACGTGCGAAGAAGAGAACTGGTGCTCTACACCTGTCTCATCGCTGAACCTCTCAAAATAGGAATTCTTGAACTCTGTGCCATTGTCACTGCGGATCGCTCGTAAAGCACCCGGGAGCTCAACAGAAAGCCTACTGAAAAGACCTCCAAAATGTGTAAACGTCTTATCCTTCGACGCTAAGAAAAACATCCAAGAGAACCTCGAGAAGTCATCGACCACGACAAGAACATACCACTTCCCTCCTGCTGACTGCACTCGAGTTGGTCCAACAGTGTCCATATGGAGCAGCTGTCCTAGTGCATTGGTCATAGTCACTGTGACTGGAAGATGAGAAGCAGCAACCATCTTGCCGTGCCGGCATGGAGCGTAAACTAGATCTTTAACCATCTTGAGTTTCGGTAGACCACGAATGAGATCGTGGCCGCTAACTCTGGTCAAATGGTCAAATCCAATATGACCAAGTCTCCTATGTCAGAAACTAAGATCACGGGACTCAGAAGCAACTAAACATTGGAGAGGATCACCAAAAGACTCAGAAAAATCAGCACGAAAGATCCTCCCATAACGAGAAATCCCGCAAACCAGACTACCCGAAGAATCAAGAATTTTGCAACCATTTTTCTTAAAGCTCACCTCAAAGCCGTCATCGGTAAGCTGAGAAACAGAAAGCAAATTATACTGCAGCTTACTAACCAAGGCAACATCTTTTAGAATAAAAGACTCATTAACGCGCACTGTACCTTTGGCGATGACGCGCTGAGACGAAGCGTCTCCGAAGGTGATCGCCTCATCACCTGGAGCACGGGCTAGGGAAGAGAACCAACGAGAGTCTCTGGTCATGTGTCGAGAACACCCGGAGTCAATGAGCCAAACCTCTCTCTTCCCTGCCCGACGAACCTGAGTCAACGAGAGAATAAAGTTTTAGTACTGGGATAAATCAAGAGTGATTTTGGCACCCAATACTGAGTAACACGTCAAGTAGAAGAAGTAGCCACACACGACTGACTTCTATCTACCCTACGCTCTCTGTTGCTCAAAGAAGCAGAAGGTCCACAAGCAGACCTGGAGTTGTTGCTGGGTCCGACTGCTATGGGAGAGCAAGTCGAAGCACCAGCAACATGCTGATCACACTGTGGGTAGCCATCTCGACAGGGGAAACGAGATCTACCCTCGGAACGGCGGAAGTCACTACCAAAGGGAGCATGAGGACGAAAACCAGAAAACTCGGAAAAACCAAGCCCTCGATGCTGCCCAAACCCATCAGAAACAACTAAAGCAAACCTAGACCTCGTGTTGGTCTTAGGTGCACTCAAAGTCTGGGGCTGACCCTGAATACGCCTAAGAGCTGCAACACGATCTCTACGCGCGATCTTGGTGCGCTTGAAGCATCGCTCGATCAAGTGTCCATCCTTCTGACAGAAGGTGCAATGATACTCCACCTTCAGAGAGGTAGAAGTAGCACGAAGAGGCTTCGCCTTCTGAGAGGCTGAAGCAACAGGTGAACTCACCTTGCTGTCAGAATTCCCTTGGACAAAACCCGCTGACTTGAATTGAACTTTATCAGTTCTGGGCTTGACCTCGATCACACCTGCGGCTATGGGTCTAAGCACGGCAGGTGGATGCTTTCTAACATCCTCAAGAAAATCATATCCTAGACCTTGATTGAACTTGCAAATCTTGGACTAGTCTAGAATAAGATTCAGCTCCTTCTTGCCTCCTATAAATCTCTCGAGAGTGTTCATAAGATACTGACACTCCCGAAAGAGAGGTGCAAAAAGAGCAAGGGGAAGAAGAGACAACAGGAGGTAAGGGAGCAGAAGAAGAACCAATAGCAGAAGAGCGAATGGCTTGTGCATGCACAGCCGACTCAGAAGGGACAGTCCTACTGCTAGCCTGTTGGTTCACGTCGCTAAGCGTCTGTACCTTATCCTTGGGCTTCTCCCCCACATCGGTACACACATTATAAGCAACTGATGGTGGCTTCTCTACAAGGTCCTTAGTTAGCTTCACACATTTCTCATCCAATGCAATCAAGTAAGATGTTAGTTTGTTACAATTAAAGCATGGTGAGCTAACATGGTCCTTAGAAGCATATTGAGCCAATCTGTTGTTATCATCAACTAATTCTTGAAACTGTTTGGAGACAGATTCAAGTTCAGCAGTAAGCTTGGGACAATTCACACATGAAGCAATAGGCTTAAGTAGAAAAGCTTGTAATTCAGCAATTTTATGATCTGCCCATTTTAAGTTTATCTTCAAATTATTACAACTTTCACAAGTCTCGGGCAGATCGAGCAACATGGTATAAAGACCTCTAAACGCATTGTCCTTATCCTCACATGAGGTGCAAGATGTAGTCTCAACAATAGTAGATGCAGGAGTAACAATCCTACTCATATCTAGTTCAGCCAAAAGACTAACATTCTCCACCTTAAGCATGTCAAGCTCAGAAGACAAACTATCATGAGAGGTCCTTAATTTCTCCATGTCACCAAGCAGAGCAGTACATACATCACAATCGTCACGGGAGGGAGCAGATCTAAGTGAAGTAAGCTCCCGTGACAAGCTCTGTACTTCCTTCTCCAACTCGCTAACCCTAACTCTAGATCTAGCATGGAATTTACCTAGTTTAAGAAAAGCATCATTAAGCTGGTTGTAGGAAGGGTATACCTCATCGGAGTCAGAATAGAGCTCGCTGTCGCTGACCTTGCCCTCAAGGGCCATGAAGCACATGCCGGAGAAGTCACCGCCGCCTTGGGATCTTGCTTGTCCGTTCCATCGTTATCGCTCCACCCCTCCACCTCGTTGAGGTCGAGGTTGTCGAAGGCTGTGAGGACGCGGTGGAAGAGCTTCTTGGCTTTGCCTAGGTCACGGAACTTCTTCTTGCCTTGGGCATGAGCTGAGGGCTTCTTGTTGCGGTTCTTGTCGATGTAGCCGTTCTTGCTCACACTGCCGTAGTCTCCCTTGCCCTTCTCCAGTTAGGGGCAATTTGTCTGAATGTGGTTGGGGCCACCACACTCGAAGCAAATGATCGGACCACTCCTCTTCCGATCTCTCACTCTCTTGTATGCATGGGAAAACTTTCTGGCTAAGAGAGCGAGTTGGTTTTCTGAAAGCTGCTCTAACTGGTCATCAGTTATGTCACAGAGAGCAGCTAGGGAGAAACCACCAATCAAGTCAGAAGAAGAGCCAGAAGCTGAACTGGGATCGGTGACTAAGGCCATTGACTGCAACTTCGACCTACGAGAGACTATGTCAATCTCGTGAGACTTGAGACGTGAGTACAACGCGTCAAGAGTCAGGGTCGAGAGGTCGGTCGTGTCTTTAATCGTGGTCACCTTCATTTCCCAAAAACGCAAATCAAGAGCAGAAAGCATTTGACGAGCATTGTCCGAGTCGGGGTATGTGAGACCGACCGCTCGGAGGTTGCTCAAGATTTTGTGGAATCGCACAAAACACTCATTGAGGGACTCGCCAGCGAGCATTTCAAACTTGTTGTAATCTCGCTTGAACTGGTCCTGTCGAACCGTCTTAATCTGGGTGGTGCCCTCATGGTATGCATCGAGGGTCTCCCAGATGTCGAAGGCCGACGACAGATGAAAGATGCGATCGAACTCGCTTCTGCTCAACCCCTGGATTATGATGTTCCTTGCCTTCGCATTTGCCTCGACATTAAGCATGTTTCCAGCGTTGATGTTCTCATCGGCAGGAACAACATATCGTACCTTGACCTTACGCCAGATGGCGTAGCCCTGAGCCTGGATGTAGGTCTTCATCCGGCTCTTCCAGAAGGATAGTCAATCCCATCGAAGACCGGGGCTTGGTCGAGTACTTATCTGTCGCCATGGCTCTAGAGACCGGTTAAGATCTATGAGGAAGAGCTAACTGGCTCTGATACCAATTGTTGGATCGAAATGGCGACAGAGGGGGGGTGAATGTCGATCTTTTCAATTTGCCCCCAAAAAAATTCTTCTTCGATAGCACTGGACACTCCAAAACACCAGAAGGAGAAAACGAGGCAATAACTGCAAAAACGAAGCACCAAGAAAACTCATCGAACAATGAGCACTGTCTGCAAAAATCACCTGGCCGGTCTGACCGGTGTGCTACGGCCGGTCAGACCGCCCACATGCCGCCGGTCTGACCGGTCCCATAATACCGATCTGACCGCTTGCTTAAATCCGGGCCAACCGCTGAAGGTGGCGGTCGACCGCTTAACTCGACTAACACATGCGGCCGTGAAAACCACGAATTTTCAGATTTTGCCAAAATCAAGAAAATGAGAGAGTGCTCCTATCCTTTTCACCCAGACATCAAAGACTTAATCTAAACATCATAGAGGCTCCAATCACCACAGAAATCAACAAAACTCATGAATTTTAGAATTTAGTCAAGAACTTGAGAAAGTCTGAGGGCTGCCCAAAAATCAAATTCTGTCTAATCTTGAGTCTTTGATCATGAAACTCGAGAGAATAGCTAGGAATAGCCTTGGGATTATGTGGCTCAACTTTGGGTAAACTTTTTCAAGGAAAAAGGAAATGACATCAAACCCAAGGTAGAAGAACACAGAGGAAGAATAGGGCACAAGCGAAAAGAAGTGGATTCTCCCCATTCAATCAATTTGCTCTTGGGAAACACCGATCAAATGATCTTGAGACCTATTCCCATCACGAGCAACCCATTTTGCACCTTCTTGGCAAGAAACAACTACAAAACGAAAATATGAGAAATCAACCAAAGAAGAACGAAGCACAGGAACCAACAGGAGCTCAAGAACTCAATCAAACTCAAACAAAGCCATCTCAGTTGATATTGAGGATGAGAGATACATGATTACAAGGAGTATCAACTCATATCATCCCTACAATCCCATACATGCTTAGGTTGAGAACACAAGCTACATGCTTCCCTCAAGAACACAGGAATAAGAAAAGCTACGGGAGACCAACTCCTGCTCTCTCCTACCAACTAAAGCCTCAAAGCAAAACAACCTCTCCAAAGGCCATTTTGACTAAAGCAAAACCCTAAAAGCCATGCACTCCTTCTCACAAGATATATATGCACTTGAGAATCTCTCTCCAATTTATAGCCTTTGGCTAACGGGTCTCAACCCGTTATGCCCGCTAAACCCGAACGGAACCGCTTCCACTGCGACTTTGCGCTTTTACCGAAACGCCCCTCCTGCACCTTCCGGGAAGCTTCCGCGTTCCTTGTCGTCCAAGCCTCGCAACCACCTCGAGTCTCCGCCGTCTTCGACACATCCGACCGTTCTGACCTCGACACCGCCTGTGCCTAGTCCGGTCACCTCGTGCCTCGCCACGACTCCGCCTCGACGTCCTGGAGCCATCACAGATAAGAAACACATCAAATAGCACCGCTCGACACATGTAAGCATAAATAGCATCAATGAACCATCTTACGCATTAAAGAGCCCAAACCTGTCAAACCAAGAGAATATGCATCCTAATCACTTTGACCTGGTTTGACCAAGTATGACCGAAACCGATTGCACCACGCAACGACGTGGTCCGAACCACTCAAACCAAACTCGACTTTCCTAAACCGATGCCAATTACTCATCACAAACATGGGGTTATAACCACATGGTCTCTCAATTCCTACATTCATTTTATTTGGTTGATTTGGTTTTCCTCATGTGTGATTGTGTGCTAATTATTCGTGCTCAAATCTAATATGTTTAACTCTAATATGTGCAAGTATTCTCTGAAATTGATGCTCAAATCTGTCATGTATTCAGATTTATCATGCCTTTATCTTCAGGGCTATATGATTACATTCTTTAATTTTTTTCAGATTTACAATGCACTTTTCTTTAGGACTGACAATAGAGTAGCATGGCTGTAAAGTACATGGATATCTTATAAGGCTTTATATTTGTTGAAGTGTAAAGACCTGAACATCCGATTAAGGCATCCATAGAGTTCATCTTCACAAAGAAGTATCGCAATATGTAGAGTAAAAAGAAAAGCGTGTTACGACGGGAAGAGATCGCCAACCAGCTACCGTCCAATTAAGCGCTATATCACTCTCTATCGCTTGTGTCATTCTTTGTGGACAGTGACTCTGTGATCGTGAGAGACCGAGAGTGTGAGGCGTGTCTTGTTTTGAGTTTTGTTCTGCTTGTAGTCTGTCTATACTATGTAGACTGTAGACCGTAGTCTTTGTGCTAGTGTGCTATAACTCTTGTGTGATCTTGTGAATCGTCCGATCGCCATCGCTGCTCATGCTAATGCTATTCTAAAATCTGAATTTCTGATTGTAGAATAGAGAATTGGAGTCTTAGGGATGAGATTAACATTTAGCAATTCGCGCAAACTTTGGTAAAATTGGTATTAACCGATACCGTACCGAAATAAGATGGTATTTACCGATACCGCACCGTATTATGGAAAATATCGTATTTACCGAAATACTAAAACCGTATTTACCGAACCGCATAAACCCAAAAAACCGAACAAACAGTCCTAATGGTAGGCAATTAACAGTAGATAAATGGCTAGTTAATGTATCAGTTATCAATGAGTAAATGACTAGTTAATCATATCAGTTCACAGTCTGCACCTATATATGCCTGGAGATGTCCAGAGCAGAGAGCCATGAATTACTGTCTCCTTGATTTCTTTTTCTTTCGCTTGTAAACATGTGTTGTTGTGTTGCGTCGTCTAAACTTCATCGACTCTTCCTCCCAGTGTACACCATGGAGAAGGGGAGTGATATCTCCGAGCCGTTGCTACCATGAAGACCTGCACTGGGAGCGGTAATAAGCTTTCTGGGCAGCGCACGCCTGCGCGACCGCTCGCTTCACTGCTATGTCTACGTTTTGCATTGTATTGAGTCTACGCTGCTTCTTGTGCTTTTATCAGACCCTATTGCTAGTCGTTTATGTAACCGATCGACTCTGATATAATTTTATTCTTACATATATTTGAAATACAATGTATTGCCTGTTGTTAGTACTGATTTATGCATCGCTAGTTATTTATGATATTTATCTTTTAGTAAAATCTGGAGTTAAATTATTGACCACATTTCTAATATTTCAAACAATTGACATGGCCCGAGTACTGACTGGGTGTGGAATGGATGATTCCATTTGCAGGTGATCCGGACTCAATCTTATATTAGCCAAAGAAAGAAGACGCGCGGCAGCGTGAGGCGCGGTAAAATATTTGGGGGCATGCTCTCTTCTCCCTGTAAATCAGTGCCGTCCATGTGTGTTTGGTTGCTGGGATAGGGTGGGATGGAATGGGATGGGATGGTTCCTTTGACCAAACCTATCCATGTGTTTGGTTTGAGGGATGGGATGGGATGGAATGGTCCAAAGTGGGATGAGCCTGTGCAAATTTAGATAATATTCTCCTTAGATGCTGGACCATGTGGTTCCACTTTTTTTTTGTGGAACCATCTCATCTCATCCCCATCTCATCCCATTCCACTCCATCCTAGCAACCAAGCAAACGGAGGGCTGAGATCCCGCACGTGACGGCTCAACCCCAGCTCCCGTGCTGGGCCCACGCACGGGTCCCCCGTGTCGCAAACCGGTCCCCACTGTCATCCACGCGTAACAAAACAAGTAAACAAATTGTACACCCTTTGTCGAGTCTTAGAGCATCTCCAGCAGGGCCCCTATTTGAGCCCCTAAAACTAAATTTGAGGGATTGAGGCAAAAACAAAGGTCCAGCAGAGCCCCTACTTGAGCCCTCAAATTTGAAGGGCCCCTCAAATCCCCTCCACCCTCATTCCCAGGGTCCGGAGGAGAGCCCTATTTTTCTGTTTTGACTTTTCACTCGTGGGCATCGACAGCTCAGCGCCGCCGCGCTCGCCGCCGGTTCCCCTTCCTCCGACGGCCTGCCCCTCGCTCGAGATCTCGCCACCGCCGGCAGCCGCCCGCCGGCCGCTCGTCTTCCGCTCCCCTCTCCTCCGTCGACTCTAGGCCGGCGGTGGAGGAGAAAAGAGGCGCGGTGGCGAAGGGTGGGGAAAGAAGGGAGGTGTCGCGAGCACGAGCAAGGTGGTAAAGCTCACCTGAGCTACGGGCGGCCGGCGAGGCCGGGTTGAGTCGGCGATGAGCACGGCAACAGCAGCGCGAGGCGGCCGTGGCGGGAGCTCGCGTGGCGGAGGACGCCGGCGGCGGTGGGGAGGCTGCAGGTGCCGGGTGCGGGTCCCATCGAGCGGAATCGGTCCGGTCGGCCGATGGGGAGGCGGCGGTGGAAACCGCGGCGGCGGCCGAGGTGAGAAGAGTCGGCCGGGGTTGAAGGTGGCGGGCGTCGTCGAAGAGGCGAGGAGGTCGGAGGTGGGTGGCGCGGAGGCGCGCGGCAGGAGGGAGCGGAGAGCGCGAGAGCGTGGCGGAGAGGAGCGTGGAGAGCGCGGCGGAGAGGGAGGCCCGAGCGGAGGCGGAGGCGGGCGAGGCAAGGCGCGCGGCTGCGGCGGGCGTGGGGCGGGTGGGTGAGAGGAGAGGAGGAGGCGCGGGTGGAGAAGAGGAGGAGGCGCGGTGGACGAGCGGAGAGCGCACGAGTGGAGGAGAGGAGGGGTAGAGAAATTTGAGAATGACGAGTGGGCTCTACATGTCATTCTCAGTTGGAATGAATTTGAGGGCTCTGATTTGAGGGCTTCTGCTGGAGTTCAACTCAAAAAACAGGGCCCTCAAAAGTAGGGGGAGCCCTCAAATCAAAAGTAGGGGCTCTGATTTGAGGGCTCCTGCTGGAGATGCTCTTATGCACTGTTGTGTTCGGAGAGGTCAGATGATATGAACGCGTCTATTTTTTTTTGTTTTTTTTATCTTAATCCGGATGTTAACATGAGTGCCTAGTTTTATTAAACGATTTCTTTATTTTACTTACAGTAAAAGTTATGAACATCCTGTATACTCACTTGTATGGTTTTCGTCTCGTGCATCTATCTTATTTATCATTAACTATTATAAAAAAAACAAGTTAATGATCGTACGTCTCTTCTCTTCTAACTGTCTTATTCTCAATTTCTCATCACTCTTCACTTTTAACTGATTATAGTAGTCTTCTTCTATAGTATGATTCTCTATATATCCAATAAATTTTGTTATAACGCACGAGCAGGTGACTAGTTATTATAAAAGAATGAGTTGATAGTTATACGTCTCTTCTCCTCCAACTGTATTTTCTTAACTTCTCATCACTCTTTACTTTTCAATTAATCAGATTAACTCTCTTCTATAGCATGATTCTCTAAATATTTAATAAATTTTATTACAACGTACAAACAGATGACTAATTTTTCTGATGTTTTGTACACATATCACTCTGTTTTTTTATGTTCGCTCACGCTCTTCCTCTGCAAGACATTCCTTTCGGTCTTTAGAGCAACTACAGCATTAGCCCTCAAAACAGGGCCTACTTTTTATTTGAGGGCTCCCCTACTTTTGAGGGCTCTGTTTTTTGGGCTGCACTCCAGCAGGAGCCATCAAAACAGGACCCTCAAATTCATTCTTAGAGGGGATGACACATAGGACCCACTCCTGGGGGGGTTTGGAGGGAGCTCCTACTTTTGAGGGTCGAGGGGCAAAAAAGTAACTCTAGCAGAGCCTTTACTTGAGCCCTTAAAAGTAGAAGGGCTCAAGTAGGGGTTCTGTTGGAGTGAATTTTTTTGCCTCTCAGCCCTCAAAAGTAGGATGAGGGCTCAAGTAGGGGTCCTGCTGGAGTTCTCTTACTACTTATGTTCAGGAAACGCCGTACGTGCAGTCAAGAGCATCAGTCGCTCACACCATGAAACTTCACCCCACGAATTATTTTCGTGTACCCATCCCTGCCGTTACCCGCGCTCATACCCGCCTCGCCGCAGAAGAACGCCGCCGCCACCACAGGAATTCCCGGCCATGGAGGGCGTGGGCGCGCGGCTAGGTCGCTCCTCGGCCCGCTACGGCCCCGCGACGACGTTCACCGGGCCCGTCAGGAAGTGGCGCAAGGAGTGGGTCCCCGTCGCCCCGGCCGCGGCCTCGGCCTCCTCCACCGGGACCGGCTCCGGCTGCGGATCCCGCGGGAGTAACCTGGTCCTGTTCATGTGGACCCCGCAGAACGGCGCCAACGGAGGAGGAGACGGGGAGCAGGCGGCGGCGGCGGAGGAGACGTCCACAAGAAGGCGGCGGTACGTGCCGGTGAGGATTTTTGATTTAGTTCTTGGGTTTGGTTTGGTCGATTTCTTGGGCCACGATGGGCTCGACTTCGTATCCGATTGGATCTCTAGCTTGATTTTGTTGGCCTGTTGGCGTGAAGTTTGGACAATTTTGGATCTTGGTCGAGTTGAGCCCTTGAAATACTAATCGGTCTTTAGATTAAGAGAATTACATGTCCGTGTGAAAAATTAAGGATCATATGGTCGAAACGGATGTGAATATGTGATTCCAAAATACGTTGGATTCTAGAATAGTAGAATTGTTTGTTAGGAGTTGGGTAATTGTATTAGATTGGGGTTTAGAATTTTCCTGCTAATAGACTAGTGTTGTTGTTTCTGCAGGTGTTAAAAACTGTTCCAGTGATTTTATACCTTAAGCTCTTGATTTAATTTAGCTATTCGTAATTTTTAAGTCGGCTAAGCATTATGGTGCGATACTGCTACACAGGATAACTCCTGTTCTAAGCCAATTTAAGCAGATATGTGGTTCACATAGTTAGTTAATATAGGTGTGGTTCACACAGTTAGTTAATATAGGTGTGGTTCACACAGTTAGTTAATATAGGTTTCTTTGACCATTTAAACGTTTTGCAATTCTTTTAGAGCATGTAGAATGCAGACGCTTAGAGAAATGCTTAGCAATGAAAAACTGATTTTTCTTACCACATAGGATAGATAAGGTGCTTATTTTGAAGCATTGATGCTTAAATAAGCATCGGTGCTTAGTAGGTGTTTATGTGTATAACTATATCTATTAATAGATAATATAACATCTAAGCACCAACGAAAAAGATGCTTGCATTGAAGGAAATAACTTTTGTATGAGTGCTTGATGATGTGGCTATATTCTCTCCTTAAGCATTCATATATAAGCATCTTGCATTGTACATACCCTTATAGTTCCTAATAATAGTGTCTGTGTAGAAGCGCCTAGTTCATTGATTATGGATAATTTTGAAAGGCTTATGATTCACGAACAGATTTATATCAAGTTCATGTTTGGATCATTCTGTACAGTTACAGGCTTACAGCTTACAATGCTCTTTTGTTTTTTAAGTGTTTCATTATGTGATGAATTTTTTTTTGTCATTTCTTAATGTTGCCACTGTTACCAAGTTCACTATGTTTCACTATGTTCACTATCTAGGCTCACTGGTGTCCGTCTACTGAAATTTGCTGACAAGTTCACTGTTCGCGACAACATTTACCTTTTTGAACGGGTCGTGTTTTCACTGTTTGTTCAGATATCTTGTCAATGGATATTTACTGAATCTGGTTGCACTACAGGTTTCTGTAGTTGAGGAGCAAAGGCAAGAATCTGCCAAATCTGACGATGAAAATAAGGCTAATGATGGAGATCCGTCATCTACTGAAACTGAGCCATCTAATGGAAAGACTGATATTAATGATATACCTATGGATGAATCTCAGGTAACATGGTCCTTCAGCCGTAGTACCATTAATTTGCAATAGTTGACTTCAGTAATTCAATAATCTGCATTATCTGTTGCTCATTCTAGTCCCAACTAGTGTCATTTGACAGTATTTGACAACTTTGTTCTTCTTTGTGCTTTGATTATCTTGATGCATACAAAATAGCTGCTTTTTCCACATTGACACGTAATTTTGCATGGCCAAGCATCCAGCAGTTTGTCGTTCGAAATGTTTTGCCATCTAGCATCCACTTGTTTGAAACATAAATATTAACCTCAAATGGCAATACCGAGTGCCAATCATGATTGTTCTCAACTGCAATGTTATATGCATGTGTGCAAATGTTTGGTATAATGTTATGCTTCATATATCATATTCCTTGGTAGTATTAGATTACTGAAACATACCTCTTTCCCCTTTAAAAGAAAAATGTATTCTAAATCTCTAATAGAGCATCTGGATGGTACTCTTTCTGCTACTCAATCTACATTAGAACTGGAAAGGAGAGTCCCATCTTTCAGATCCCAGAGATGAAAATTGTTTTCAGTCAAGCAGCAATCTTCTGATCTTGTTTACGGTGCAATTTTTTATTTGTAGATTATGCAATATTTGATACCAGGAAGGCTTCAATGACACTGATTTGAAGCTCCTAGACAATTTCTTACTATTTTGGTCTCTCTCATATCGGTTGTGGTGATCACTTGTGCCTTCGATGAACAGATAAAGTAGTTTAAAAGTTGTAGCTGATACCTCTGTCGTAGGGGTGCCCCAACCCATAAGGCCGTAGGGAATGTATAGTGAGCCCTAGGGAATACATGTATATGTATATATCAATTATATCAAGAAAAATATACCATGCTACCCCTACTCCAAATACATACCTAAGGGGCAAGGTGGGAATTGCCTCCCCATCTCTCTCTCTCTCTCTCTCTCTCTCTCTCTATATATATATATATATATATATATATATATATATATATATATATATATATATATATATATATATATAGACGAGTGTTTCATGCACCATGGTGCCTAGGCACCAATATCAATACCCGTTGATTTGCTTGAGATTATAACGTTTGATGTGGGTATCTTCATATACCCATAAAAAGTATATTTGAGATATCAAACTCAAAAAATTTAAATTCAACTTCACTTAATTAGTTTGAACTATTTTTATGGTATATACTCACTGTAGTTGCATTGAACTCAAAAGTAGTTCAAACTAGTTTGAACTGAGTTCAAAACTAACTTACCATAAATATATCAAGGGTATAAAACATTTTCATACCCAAACTCAAAAAAATTATCAATCATACACGTGTATCGGATGTTGGTGCCTAGGCACCATGGTGCATTACGTAATTTTCCTATATATATATATATATAAAATTAACAAGGCACCATGGTCTAGAATAGGTATTTTTCTCATGTATCATGTGCGAAAAATTTTGAATTTTTTTGGATGTCAAGTTTAACTAGTTTACTAACTAGTTCAAATAAGTTCGAACTGAAATTT
Source organism: Dendrocalamus sinicus (assembly GCA_036346575.1). Classification (NCBI taxonomy): domain Eukaryota; kingdom Viridiplantae; phylum Streptophyta; class Magnoliopsida; order Poales; family Poaceae; genus Dendrocalamus; species Dendrocalamus sinicus. The sequence goes on from CM070664.1 coordinate 17,573,393, forward strand.
GAACTATAGTTGCCTTTTTTATGATAATTTGATTGTAGGTATATCTTGATTATATATATATATATATATATATATATATATATATATATATATATATATATATATATATATATATATATATAAATATAAATCAAAAAAGCATGTGATCTAAATTGTTCAAAACTTTGAATTAAGTATTTTTTTCAAAGGTATATGTTTCATTTGAATTGTTGTAGATAGGTATATACCCTAAAACTAATATTTGTAAAAAAAAATATACCCGAATTTAGGTTGAATTATATATATATATATATATATATATATATATATATATATATCTTTACTATTATAAAAATGTGAGTTGGTGGTCATCGGTCCGTTCTCCCTCCTCTCTTCTCAACCGTCCGATCAAAGATCAGCCGTCTAGATCCGCATGTAGGTGATTCTTCCGTTCCTTATAGAAAAGGTCGGGCCGATGCATGGGCCGCGCTCCTTCTCTTCTCTTCCCCCGTATCCTCTGCCTCCTGCAACCATTCCACCTCATGCAACCGCCGCCTTCTTCTCTCACCCGAACCCTCGTGTCACGCCTCCTCCTCCTCAGTGCCGTCACCAATTCCTTCCCTGTACAGCAACATCTGGTCGCAGTCCCCCAACTTCTCCCACCAGCGTCGCATCCCCTCGTTGCTGTCTCCCCAACGCATTTGCCCGCCGCCTCCTCTTCCCATCTGCCCGCCGCCGCATCCCCATCTCCACCTCCTGCAACTTCCGCCTCCTTCTCCCCGAATCCTCGTGTCGCGCCTCCTCCTCCTCGGTGTTGCCACCAATTCCTTCCCCGCATGGCAGCATTTGGTCACAGTCTCCCAACTTTCCCCAGGGCATCGTCACCAATTCTATCTCCCATCGCCCCCTCCAACCAGCGGCACGACGCTCGGCGATAGTGGCCGGTGCATCGGAGAGAATGACGCTCGGCAACAGCGGCCGGTGGATCAAAGGGAAGGGCACTCGGTGATGGCGGTGGCTTCCTCTTATTACGCTCGCCCACGGGGCTCTCCCCCATCGCCGCCGCCCAGCGGTCGCTCGCCTGGTGACCTCTACCTTCTCCTGCTCTTCGCTCGGAGCCTGCTGCGCTGTCTAGCGATTTTGGTTTCCCAAGCTGGTCATCGAAGTTGGTGCCGTAGTCAAATGGGGCCATGGTCGAGGGGCCATGACCGAAGTTGAGGGGCCGTGACCGAAGTTGAGGGGCCGTGGTCGAAGTCGAAGCTGTGGTTGAAGGGGGTCGTGGCCGAAGTCAAAGATCCGTGGTCGAAGTCGAAGGGCCGTGGTCGAAGGGGGCAGTGGTCGAAGTCGAATGGCTGTGGACGAAGTCGGTCCGCGGTCAAAGTCGAAGGGCTGTGGTTGAAGTCAGGTTGTTGTCAAAGTCGAAGGGTCATGGTTGAAGTCCAAACCGTGGTCGAAGGGACAGTGGTCAAATTCGAAGGGCTATGGATGAAGTTGGTTCACGGTCGAAGTTGAAGGGCCGTAATTGAAGTCGAAAGGTTGTGGTTGAAGTCCAAGCCGTGGTTGAAGTCGGGGCCGAGCAGGCTGGCGTCGACAGTCAGGCGACAGGGCACAAGCGCACCGGAGGCCTGCTAACGTATGACCACCAACAATAGTCGATCGCTCCCAACCTACGATCACACGCGATGGTCGACGACTTATAACTTACGACCATGAGGTGTGATCGACAGCTTCTAATTTATGACCATGAGCACCGATCAATGTGTTTCGACTTACGACCACGAGGTGTGGTCGATGTCTTTCGACTTACGACTACGAACGCTGGTCGATGTGTTCCGACTTACGACCACGAGGTATCCTTGATGGCTTTGGACTTACGACCACGAACGATGGTCGTCGGCTTTCGATGTGCGACCATGAGCCATTGTCGAAGGCTCCCGATTTAGGATCACAACCAATCGTCGACCACTGCCAACTTACGATCACCAGTGATGGTCGACCGCCCCCGACCTACGATCACGCACGATGGTCGACGGCTTCTGACTTACGATGACGAGGTGTGCTCGAGGGCTCCCGACCTACGACCACGAGGTGTGGTCGATGTCTTCTGACTTATGATCATGAGGTGCGATCGATGGCTTTTGACTTACTTGACGGATTAAAAACTTTTAGAACATGTTTGTATGCATATTCTAAAATTTTTTACCACCCGTGAGTTTTAAAAAATGTAGTATGATAAAATCTAAAAATCTGTAGCAACGCACGGGCATTCAGCTAGTATTAGAAAATTACGGGATGAATGTCCGGCGCAAAGCGATAGCTAGGAGTCCTCAACTAAGACAGAATTAGGGCCACTTCCTTTTCATTTTATCACTTTTGGTAAGTAAACCGAATTGGACAACGAAAGAATCCTTATAATGGAAGCAAGTTTATCCATCATCAAATATATATATATATATATATATATATATATATATATATATATATATATATATATATATATATATATATATATATATATATATATATATATATATATATATATATACTGAGGCACCATGGTGCCCAGACTCTATGATTGAGATTTTCCATCAATAATTAGGACTTTTCATCCCGATATATTATATATCATTGCACTTGCACGCATCTAAAGCAATCTAAAGGCGGGGAGGCTTGGTGCCCAGACACCATGGTGCCCCATTTCAGCGTCATAGACACACACACACACACACACACACACACACACACACACACACACACACACACACACACACACACATATATATATATATATATATATATATATATATATATATATATATATATATAGAGAGAGAGAGAGAGAGAGAGAACATATGATATGCACTTATCCTTACAATGTACTCACCATGTACTCAAACTAACAAAGTCACAAAAAATCCGAAAAAAAATTCTACATGTATTTCTAAGCTTACTCTACCTATGTTTAAAATTTTAAGTTCAAATTCATTCTATGTTAAGAGTAACAAAAAGATAAAAATCTGACAAATGTTCAGAGTTCAAATTTGTTAGAATTTTCTCCTTTTTAGTACTTTTAACATAGAATGAATTTAAACTTGAAATTTTATACATAGGTGGAATAAAACATGAAATACAATCAATAATTTTTCAAAAAAATTATGATTTTTTCAGTTTGAGTACACGACAAGTGCACCAAAAGGTCGATGCATAGCATATGCTCCTATGTGTGTGTGTATTAAAAATAACGAGTGCTCCTTGGTGCCCGGACACCATAGTCTAAAATAAGTATGTATCGTGTGTGAAAAATTTAAATTTTCTTGTATGTCAAATTTTACTAGTTTACTAACTAGTTCAAATAAGTTTGAACTAAATTTCGAATTGTAGTTGCCTTTTTAATGATAGTTTGATTGTAGGTATATGCTGATTATATATATAAATCAGCAAAAATATGTGATCCAAATTCGTTCAAACCTTTGAATTTGATTATATTTTTTCAAACTTATATGTTTCATTTGAATTGTTATAGATGAGTATATACCTTAAAACTGATATTTTCAAAAAATATACCCGAATTTAGATGGAATTGATGCATTCGAAATCATGGTGCCTGGGCACCATGGTACCCCATTTCAGCACCACATTGGTTTGACCACGTTGGTTTCGACCATGTTGGTTCGATTACGTTGGTCGACACAGGGGGTGTAGGCGGCCGATGGTAGCTCGGGAAAGAGGGGCAAGGGTGGGCGGTGGCTCGGGGGAGGAGGGGCAGGGGCGGCCAGTGGCGGATCGAGGGAGGATCGTTGGGAGGAGGGGCAGGTGGCGGCGGATCGGGGGAAGGAGGGGCGAAGGTGGCGGATCGGGGGGAGGAGGGGCAATGGCAGGTCTGAAGAGAGGAGGGGCGATTTGCAAATCCAACGCGAGTGGCGGGTGGGTTTTTTGCAAAAAGTGATACACGTTGATATAGGATGTCGGATAGAGATCGGACGGCTGATATGAGCTGAGTGCACCAGGATGGTTGAGTGCACTGGATACGTTGCCATATGTGTGTGTGTGGGGGGGGGGGCCTCGAGGGCACTTGTAAGAGGGGACTCATTCATCCGCAATGAACCATCCCCTCTCCTCTCTCATTTCCGGCTCCTCCATTGCTTGGTCTGCTTGATCCTCTCATCACAAAAGGGTACGAGAATACCTACTGTTTAGCCTTAATGATACAACACTGACAAAATCTGTTCAAGTAGTATGATCACCCAAAAAAATCTGTTTAAGTAGTAACTCACATCCTCCTCTTTGTGAAATATACCAGCTTTTTTTCTTTTCCAAACCTTCATAAATAAGAGCCCATTTCCCTACCCCTGTCGAGTATGCCATGTGTGAAACTTTTCTTCTGTTTGCAATCATAGCCGTTTGCTTTCTCTCTTGCGTAAGTTCCTCTGTTTTTCATTTGGCTGTGTTGTCAACCATTATACAAACACAATTTCACATGGTGGTTTGTCATCTTTGAAGATTCCTTTTAAAAAGAGAGAAATCGATCAAGAATTGAGTGTACACGTCTATTTCAGGCATCAGACGAGGCTCGAGATTCCGGCAAAAATGGTGGTGGCACCGACCTAAATTTAAACTTAGGTTTGAAAGATCCCAATGGTGACAATGAAGGTGATACAGGCGAGCAACACCAGGCGGACAGGAACCGGAAAACAGAAAATAGATTGAAGAGGAAATCTGTTACCCCTGACCTTGGGACGAGAATATAATGTATCCGGCTGCTTAATTTATTCCTAGAATTCTTTACTACTTGCCTTTGGGCCAATTGTGTAACTTCTTGACATATGTCATCGTAGATAACTCGACAAAAACAATTATAGTGTTATGAATATTGTGTATGTATTTGTTAGACTATGTGGATAGGTCGCGAATTTAGTGATGATGAATAATTGATATATATAGGTTGTATTGAAATTTGCGTTTGTAAAAGTTTTGGTTGATGCACTTTTGAAAAACTAGAATTGATGGAATATTCAGGCTAAGCGGTCTGAGCACCTTGTATTGGGCGGTCTGACCGGCTGGCTACGATCGGTAGTCAGTGGTTTGAACGGCCTTATGTTGGGTGGTCCGATTAGTAGACTTCGACTATGGTCGAAAGTCTGAGAATTTACGATCACGACAGATCGACCACGATAGGTCGACCACAGCAGAACGGCCATGGAAGTCGGTAGGCTTCGACCTTGATTAGTGAACCGGTTGTATGCAATAATGACCCGGTCGTAAGCAACAGTGAACTGGTCGTATGCAACAGTAAATCGTTGTGAGCTACAATGAACCAGTCGATAATCGTAGCTTTGTGTTGGGCTATTCGATCGGCAGATTTCGACCACGGTCGGAAGTGTTGACCATGATTGGTGATCGATAGTGAAAGCTACAGTAATCGGTCGGTGATCATAACTACAGTGCTTGGTCGTTGGTCGAAGCTACAACACCTTGTCGGTGGTCGTAGCTGCAATGCTTTGTCAATGGTCGCAGGTACAATAATTAGTCGATACTTGAAGCTACAGCACCTAGTCGGTGATCGGTAGTCGTAGACTTCCCAATCTGTTGTCGTAGACTTGGTGATTGGTAATTGTAAGCTTTGCAATCGATTGTTGTAGGATTCACGGTTGATACTCGTAAATTTTGAGTGCTTCAATTCTAGTAATCTTCGAGTACTCATGTCTGATGGACCAACGGTCTGAGCTTCCTGTGCATGGCGATCAGACTGGTCTTACTGAGTGGTCTGATGTTGATTTTTGGAGAACGTGTAATTGAGGTCACGGATGGTTTGGTTAGTGTTTATTGTTGGTTAAGGGTGTGGTTTGTGTGTGTGGATTGATGTTGTGCCGAGAGAAAGTTCTTTGGTCTTTGCATGTGCAGGTTAGGCGTGGAGACGGTCATGGTCAGTGACGAGGAGGACCGAGACTAGGAGAGGAAAATTTGAGGTCCAGGCGGTTGAGAATGTCACGAGGTGATCGGGCTCACGCTGGAGCATGTGGAGATCAAATATGGATTATGTGTGCAGAAGCTACGGGAGGTGTGGTCCTATAGGTTTCGACACATGATGAGATGGATGATGTGTGGATAAGCTACGGGAGGTGCGGTTCTGGAGGTTTCGACACGTAATGAGTTGGAAGGAGTTATGGAAGGTGTCCATAACTGAAAGGTTTTGGAAAACCTGTGTTCAGAAGGATTTCAGATCCCTTGATTTTTGGAATCGGTTAGGATTTCATGTCTGTGTTGATGAGAACACAGTTTGGGGATCTAGCAATAAAAGTAGGGAGAGGCTAAGTGTTTAGTCGTGGCTTTGGTATGACTATTGGGAGAAAGGTTTTGGAGTTTTTATGCTAGGGTTCAAGGAGTGCCATGAGGGCACTTTGTAGCCACAAAATATAATCACCTAACAAAGGAAATCAAGTCATGATTCAATCCATGAAGGAATCTTGCATCTGTTTTTAGTCTTTTGCTTCGTTTTGTGGAATCGATTGTTTTCGTGATCCATGCAATTTTGATTCGATTCTTTTTTAGGAATAGGTTGCAAATAGGCCTAGGAACAAAGCTGCAAAGTTTCATTGGAATTCTCCTAATCGTTTGGAAGCGTGATTTTTAGGTTTGGCCGAGTTTTTGTTTTCAGTTCTTGCAATTTCGTGTTAGAATAGATTCTAGATATATTTAGCATTGCGTATGTCAAATTTCAGGTCAATCTGAGTTGATTTTTCAAAGTTAGATCGATTCTTATTCGCGTCAGTCGTTCTGTTTTTCGCTCGATGAATAGTGTTAGAGGTCAGACCTCTTTCACTATTACGGTCTGACCGATCAGAAGCTTTTAGTTTTGAATTTTTGTTGCTTTTTACTTAGGGCGTGCTTCTTCGGTTCCACTAGGTATAATCTATTATTTAGATTGTTTCTCTTCTGATTTGAGTTTTGGTTTCAGGTTCTAAAAAACAAAGGCAATTATTCATCCCCCTAATTGCTATATTTGATCCTACATTATTCAAGAGGCCAAATGGGTAATATATATATAGTACAAAGGGGATATAAGACTAAACTATAATACAATAGGAAATACTATTAATACCCTTAATACCTCCCTCAAATACAAGGCGTACTGTAGGAGCCCAGATATTAACATCCGGATTCCTCTGTGATTACTGCACTATTCCCTGGATCAGTAGATAGTGCTCACAGTTACAGTAATGAATATCAAAATACATATCATGCGGAAGCGTAAAATTTAATAGTAGACTTACTCATGGGCCGATTAGGCCGAAATCATTAAATTGCAGCAGAAGAAGAACGAAGCACACAGGTGGGACCTTCAGGACATGCCCACAGGCAGCCAACTGGAGGTTCGCGACCTAGCCCTTGACATCTTCATCTTCTCTGCCAGCTTGTCCAATCTTGTTGCTGCGGCGCCGTGATTTGATTCCTGATTCTAAATTTTGTCGCAAAAGCGAGCGTGAGCACTCCGACCCCGTGCTCCGCGAGCCAATACACAGAATGCAAATAAATAGTATGCATAGCTTAACAAAGGAGAGGCTCGGGCTATTTTATTTTGCGTAGAGTGCTTTTGAATACAATTAATTAGAAAGCCCTATGACTTAGCAATTTTGGAACAAATCATAATGTACAAGGAAATGCATTATTAATATCGATTCAGATTCCATCCACCGTTACATGGCATCTGCACCATATAGCAATTTCTTCAGCGTTATAGCCGCTTAACTTACCACTGGGACGACACCCAGGACAATTCCAAACCAGGGCAGTCCTTCGCCCTTCACTTTTCCATTCCCACCCACAAAACATTTTTAAATAGAACTATATCTGGTTAAGTTCCCATGTCCGCCCTTGACCGTGGGCACGGCTATTCGAATAGTTTTGACTCTGCAGAGTTTGTACACTTTCACCACAAGAGACAATCAACTCGTTGCCCCACACGATTCCTTAGACATGTGGTTGAGCAGACCGTCACGGTGACTTTTCAAAGTATCTAGTCCCTTTATCATCTCACCCTATGGGCCATTCCCACTTGCGGTGGGTCCCATACGTTGCACGGGATGTTCCCCACGGCTACTAGCGTACGGGCTCCACTCCCCTCTGCGCTAGTACGACTGGGAAACGTCACCCTCCACTCGGTGTCCCTTTAGGCCTCCCCTTGCCCTTGCATATCCACTCCTATCCCCTACCGGTGAGATGAGTCCGGGGGTTTCGATAAATTTACTTAGCTAAGCTATACTTTACAGACTTGTGGTTGTACTGTTTTACACGGGTTGATATGACAAGATTCAGTCCTTAGTATTATCTGAGCGGTTCTACCACACTCCACAATTTTGTGCATTCCTTCGCACCACATACCAGCCCCCAATCCATCCGCTCAGATATTAAAGCAAATTGAGAGTTTTTGGGAATATAAAATAACCATATCCAACATACACCAGTCATTATCACCATGACTGCCCAACCAACTTTTCTCATGATTAAAAAGTGATGCTTGGGCGCTCTCGCGCCCATGAGTACCTAAACAATACTACGCATGGCATACAATTACGGACTTATTTTCGAAAGGTTACTATTATAATTTGTGCTAGGGCGACAATGTTCACATGTTCAAATATTTCAAAGGAGGGGTAATATTAACCAAGTACACAATGGGATATAACTAGAATCATAAATTAACATGTATTTGCATATAACATAACAGCATGCAATTTGATAATTTAAACAAAAGTAATTTGCAGAAAACATAGGTTCAACATGATCAAAGTATTGACTCGCCTGGCGCGGTTACCGCGGTCTTGAGCTCACACGATGCTTTTCTCTTGGGCTTCTACTCCTTATCATCACTTCGCTCCAACCATGCTTGATCCGTGGAATCTTCGGGGATCCAGTTTCTAATTACGCGATAAACGACTGAATCCAAATAAAAGCGAATAACTCAAAAAGATCCAAATAAAGCCGAATACACTCAATTTAGTTTTATTACGAGTTAATGGGTGATTTGGGTTATTTGATGTAAGGTCGCTGGTAAACTACGATGGCTTGATCTTTTTATTGACAATTTCTTTTGTTATTTTGATATTTATCAGGGAAGTTCCATGAGTTAGGTTAATCCTATAGATTGATATGTTTTGTCAAGCGTTGATTCTTAGGGCATGTGATATACATATGTAGGTAAGGCCTGCAACTTTTAGCTTATTAAGTTAAGCTTATAGCCTATGTTTTTGACACCGGGTGTTATGATATTTTATGTACCTCCCTGAATTACTAAGCTAAGTTTAATTGGGATTAGGGTTTATCTACACGGGTCCAGCTTGCTATATACGTATATAACCACACTCCATACGTATATGTACTACCAGCTTGTGTTATAATTTAATTGATGGTTCTATTATTATCTTGTTTATACTTTAGCTGTTATTATGCTTAATTTTTATTTCAAATTTTGGTTTAAACTTAGCTATCTGAGCAATGCTTGATATGTATCATTTTATGTGACCATATTCACTCGTGCTATTGGTTACACATTCGACTAGAGTATTTATATGTCCGTGATTTTGTTTTGACTCTTGATGACCGAGGGCGATTATATTAAAATGTGTCTTTAAGGTTTGTTTAATGGTGGCATGACAAATATTGGGCATATATGTTTACATGCTAATTAAGGGCCATCCTTATGGAATATAGACATTTATCCAAGTCACTTCTCCTTCCTAATGCCCTTAACAACTAATCAGATTTACACTTTAAACATCATGGTCACACTAACTATTTACCAGGACAACTAATCCGAATTTAATTCATACATAACCTCTCCAAAGCCTTATCTAAATTCTATTAGCCGCCACATATTATCCCTAATTTTTCCTTAGTTCATCCCTTTATTTATGATTTAAACTTTTAAAAATAAATGCCCTAGACATACTAATCCTACATATATGGTTATAACCAATCCATGAATAGGCATTTATTAAACTCACATACATTCTATTAAAGTTGTACCTTGTATGGATGCATTATTTTTATTAACTTTTTGACCATACACTAAACCACATTTTATTAATGCCTTTAATTGTTAATTAGTCCTCAAGTGATTATTTAAACTATATTAATTACTTATGTAGCAATTATTCAAGCATCAAGCCTTATATTACATTGTCTTTATTTCTTATCTAATGATTGCTCACATAGGATTTAACATACCTTAGCTATTAACATATAATGATTTACTGATCCAAGATTAAATTTTGTCCAGCTCATCTATAACCGAATTAATTCTTAGCATCTTTATGAATCAAATTACTACTTCTGTGTGGTTTCACTGGCCACCGTTTTGCAAAATGGGCCAAAAACTTTTTACTCCTAATACCGCGCGGGGAGGGGAGATCGAACCCAGGCGGCAACACTGACCACACGCTCGGCTAGCCAGCAAAGACCCAAGTGTTACCTGTCGGAAGCGGGGACGGGGTGGCTTTTAACCCGAGCGGCAGCAAGGACCCAAGACAGGGGGAACCCGGTGGCGTTCGGCGGCGGGCTCACCGGAGAAGGAGAGCCGGTGAGTTTCGGGCGGCAGCAAAAATGGGTTCCCCGCACCATGTGGAGTCCACTGGGGTGGTCGGCCGGGGTCGTGGGAGGCCGGGGAGGGGTCGGCGCGCGCGGCGGTGGCTTGAGGAACCGGCGCCGGTGAGGTACGGTTCACGGGGAGCTTGGGGAAGGCCGGAGATGAGCTCACGGTACTCTGGAGATGGCGCGGGAGGAAGGGATTGTACTTTGGTGGCGAGATTTGGCGGGGAGCGCGGTGGTCGGGGTTGGGGAAGGAGGGTGGCGCCGGCGAAGGAGAGGGCACTAGAACCCGATTGTTGGGAGGATAAGGGAGTGTGGAGTGCGGGGAAGACGTTGGCGAGCTCGGCGGCCTTTATTGTTGCGCGGATAGGGCTAGCACCGGGAGGCTCGCCCGTGCAGTCACGTCCGTGAGCGGCGGAAGCGTGGCGGCGCAGCGGCGATGGCGAGGCAACGGTGGCCGGCAACGCGGAGGATCTGAGGAGGATTTGGGGCATGATGGCTGCGAGATAGCGTCGCGCTCTGCGTGGCGATGGAGCGGAGCGAGCAGCGGGCGTAAATGGCGACGGGGCGGGTGGGGCCTCAGAGACGCGCGGGGAGGCGCTGGGACCGCTGGTCCGAGACATGGCGCGGGGAGAGAAGGAAAGAGGGAGACGCGGCGCGAGCTCAGCCATGGAACGGGGAAAAGAAAAAGGAGAGCTAGGCGCAGAGGGAGGGAGAAAGAAAGAGGAAGCTGGCAGGAGCCAACCCAGCGGCGGAGAGAAGGACGTGCGGGTGAGGCGCGGGGCCCGCAGGACCAGAGAGAGAGAGAGGGCGAGATGGAGGGGAGGCGCGCGTGCAGCGCTCGGGCCCGCGAGGCCAGGGAGAGGTGCGGAATGGAGGAGGGGCCCGCTGGCCAGCGGTGTAGGCAGGGGAAAAACGGGGGAGCTGGGCCGTTCGGCCAGCCTTGCTCCAATTCTTTTTTTTAATGTTTAGTTAGTGTATGTATATACATGTTTATGCATACAGGTATATACATATTCATACATTAGTATATATATTCTTATTGACTCCTATATTTGTTTCTGCACATATATATTTATTCTATTTATGTACATATACATACATGTATTTATCCCTTTTTATTTATTTATTTGCACCTTTATTTTATATACATGTATATATATTTTCTTCATGCTTACTATTATTTATTTATTTTGTTTCTTTTATATAATTATATTTTATGTCTTGCTTATCTTTCTAAGCCTTCTGTACACATGTTGGAATATTTTTTCCCCAAGATTTGCATATTCCCTTTTTATGGCATTGTTAATATTAGTTTTATTTTTGAATCTTTTCTAAAATCTTTGAATCCTCCCCCAATTCAGAAAAATGCCATAAAATCCAAATTTCAACAAAACATATTATAAAATAATACAAAAGCTTCATATTTTAAATTTTAAATTTTCCCAGGATGTTACACGTACGCAATAGCATTGTATTTGAAAAGAGTTGACACTAAAATAGAAAAAAAACTAAAGTCTGAATCTTGAAGATGTCGTCATAGTATGCAGTTCTTGGAAAATATGTTGAGTCGAAGAGGAATAGATAGAAACATGGCGGCGCAAATTGAATCCCAAAATGGTAGCGGTGCAGTACACAAGAAGCACAGCGGATTTAGAAGATCGGGGTGGCAGCTCAGTGAAAAGCGACAGCATCATAATGACTTCTACGATCTGCACGTTGGCTCAGAGAGATAAGCGGCAGCTACTATCATGCAAAAAGAAAATTTCTATGTTTCTAGGACTAACAATACATTTTTGGACTTATGTGACTTGAACGAACTAAAAGAAAAATACTACAGACTTGAATAGGCACAATAAAAGACTTAAAAGAAAAGGATGCAAAAACTGCAGATACTAGCAGTAGCAGATACTAACAGCACCAACAACGCCAAGACTATCACTAGCATTTGATGTCCTTTGAAGCCTGGATACTTTGACACCTGGGTTGACCCCATGTGCCACCCCCACCCTCTGGAATGGGGCTTCCCTATCCCCCTCTCCCTATTCCCCTCCCTATTCCCTCAATCTAAACCACTCAAATCTCATCCAATGGCTAGTTTTTTTTATATTTTCACCATTTGCCCATCCATTATAAATAATAAAAAATACATTTTATTTTTTATTATAATTTTTTTACAGAAATTATAATTTTATTTTTTCTGTAAAAAATTATAGTAAAAATAAATTTTATGTTTTCTGTATTTTTTTATTATTTATGATGGATGGGCAAATGGTGAAAATATAAAAAAAACTAGCCATTGGATGAAATGTGAGTGGTTTAGATTGCGAGAATAGGGAGGGGAATAGGGAGAAGGAGATAGGGAAGCCCCATTCCATCCTCTGTGTCTCCATTAAGGGTGTGTTTGGTTTGAGGGATGGGGTGGGATGGAATAGGATGGTTCCTTTGACCAAGCCTATCCATGTGTTTGGTTTGAGGGATGGGGTGGGATGAAATGGTCCAAAGTGGGATGAGCCTGTGCAAATTTAGAGAATATTCTTCTTAGATGCTGGACCATGTGGTTCCACCTTTTTTGTGGAACCATCTTATCCTATTCCATCCCATTCCACTTTCATCACTCCAACCAAACACATCCTAAACAAAGCTCCTGAAAGCCCACTCCACTCACTCCCCTTCGTCTCTCTCCCTCTCTCCAGCGCCAGCTAAGGCCCGACCCGGGAGGAGCGACGCCAACTGAGGTCGGCGGCAGCGGAGCCAGGAGACGAGAGGCGGCGGCCGATGAAGACGCGATGAGACAGCGTCGATGACAAGCCGACGGCAAAGACCAGAGATAGGCGGCACCGCGCGAACCGGAGAGGCGAGCTGCCGGCAAAGTCAGGGCAGGCGGCGGTGACGAGTTGTGGCCAGATCCGGGAGGAGGGTCGGTCATTGGCCGGCCGGCATCGAGAGAGCTGAGCAGCGGCACTGCCCAAGAAGAGGACGGCGGCGGCGGCTCGAGCAGTGGCGACGGAAAGGCGATGATGATGGCTCCAGGTCGGATCCGGGCGGGAGAGCCTCCAGGCGGCGGTGAGCTCGGATCCGGCGTGAAGCGCGTGCAACGAGCTTGAGCCGGCGACGACAACCATGATCGGGCGGCGGCCCAAAGAGTAGCCGGCGACGTGGCTGCGTTGCCAAACATTATCAATTTAATTTTGTTGCATTGTTGAGCATCCAAAAACTAATTTTCAGTTCAGCTGTACAATACTGGCAAGGTGCAAATATTGCACCCTTTTCTCTACCGTGTTACACTGCCAACGGGCCAAATGATACCCCAATGTGATCAGAAATATTAGCTATATCCAAGCATACATTAGAGCAAGTATAATAAGAGGCTATTAGTAGGCTGTATGCTGAGGTGGAGGAGAGAGAAGGAGAGAGAAGAGAGGTGGGCTGTAAGTTTACAGCCAGCTGAAGCATAAGAACCAAGAAACTTTGTGAGAGAAATGGGTGGGTAATACAGCCTTCAGTTGGTTGTAAACTACTATATGAATAGGCTGATAAGTGGGCTGTAAGTGTCCATACAGCTAGCTGAAGGCTGTATTATTAACCTTGCTCTTAGAGCAAGTACAATAGTATAGCCAACTAATGGCTATAACACTTGTCCATTTCATCTATAGCCTTCAAAAAATAGTTCATACAATAAGGTAGCTATTACAATAACTATTTGGCCCCACGTGTAAGAGAGTGAAATGTATATTTTTACGTGCTATAGTTAGCTATAATTTAGTAGCCAGCTTCCTTCTCTCTTTTCCTTTCTCTCTCTGCCATGTAAGATTTGGTTGATATTATATTTGTTATAGTCTGTTGACTAAGCTTTATTGTACTGCTCTTATGAAACACCATCCGGTAAATTTTGCGCACAAGCGTAGCGCAACAAGTTGCAATCAGAATTTTTCAGAATTTATGCCTCCGTGAGAGTTCAACTAATGCCGATTACTTACATCGTAGAATCATTTTGACGGGAGCTATGCATGTAAAATACCAACCTGAAGTACTTCACCGTAGTCTCAGATAATAGGGCGTATCCGGTGCATCTCCTAAGCGTCACACCTTAAAATACATACTACGCATATGGTCAAGAATTCCGACAAAATTTGGACTGATAGGTCCTTAGTGACCAAGAATTTTGCACAAAAAAAGGTCAACTCAAAAGCCCGTGTAAAAACTTTTCCCTTTCTGTTTTTTGTATTTCCTTTATCTATATATTTCGTCCTTTTATTTTTGGACTGTCTTTTCAGCGAAAATTAGATTTGAAATTTTGCAGCATGGTATATTTTCCTTTGTGTCCATACTATAAAAAAAAAATGGAAATCTTCTTGACCATTTTCATAGTATTTTGAGAATCCAAAAGGGGGGACGCACCCGATTTACCCTCTTCAGGTAAAATGCATGTAAGGAGACGTTAGACCATAATTAGCTCAAAATTGACAGTTTCAGGCATGCAAATGTACTACCGTTTTTATTACTCAGTACTGACCAGATAAAAAAAGGGCAAATTTCTGGACTAACTTATCAAACAAAATGGCCCATTAAACATGCTCATCACAACAAAAATGACTTGTATAGCAAATACCCTCAGGAAACCTACTTGTATAGCAAATACCCTCAGGAAACCTATGGGATCTGCTTATCAAACCAAAAAAGGAGAATCGTTGATCAGTCGATGCAACAGTTCACCACTCTGCTTGGCATGCCCTGATAAATTCAAAGCACTGTAATGTTAAAACCACACTCATGTCTGTCCGTGCAAGGCGCGAAGGAAAATCTCATCAAGAAGAGCTGATATCAAATTTAATCCGACTTTCTAGATTTCTCCTCTGGCTCTTCTTCTGTTGGACCACCTTCAGTGACACCAACTTCAGCAGGACGGAGAACACGATCATGTAACATATAGCCCACCTGAAAAATGAGAAGAGTTATCAATATTGTCAGGTAAAATCTGTGGAGCATGGAAAATGATTATCTTGCGTCAAGTAGGTCTCAAATACTCTACTTCATGGTATTCTGCGCTCTGTCCAGGTGTCACTTGGAAATTATTCTGGTTAGGATTGTTACACAAGGGATATTCAGGAATCTTGTTAACCAAAAGTTCATCTTTAAACAGTTGACAATGCCATCTGGTGCCATGTGAGGGTGAAATTCAACTATATAATTGCAATGCACTTCAATGGCCCCTTGGGTTTGCATAGATCCACCTAGTCCTAAACTTAGGAGTTGAAAACAGACACCAACTAGTATCCTTGTACACCAACTTAATCTTAAAAGTTAAAATAGAGAGGATTATTTGAAGTTATTCTTTGGCTGTATCGTAGGGATCGAACAGATTTCTGCAATAGTTTCAAGCCTCTAATGTCAGTACTTTCCTCTTGATTACTATTTTTATCAACGGAAACTATCTGAAGCCATTATTACTATTTTTGTACTTTATCTTATATTTGTACCCTACTTGTTCAATGCAGAAAAGGCAGATGGTCCATTACCGTTTAGGCTACAAAAAGCAAAGTACTAACACCAACTAAGCAATAGATACGCTGAAACTTTGAAGCCCTCCCTCCCAGCAAGCCATTTCAATCTGATAACTGCACCAGGTTGAACTGGTAGACGGTTCTCAAAACTACATTCGGAAGTAATAATGTATACATATAGCTCTATCAAAACCCACTGATTTTCAAGCAGTGACTGCATTCCAACCTACTATAACTTTTGAGAAACAACATATTTTCTTCAAACTCATACACATGCTACCTGTCAAACAAGCTTCATCCAAACATAATATAAAATTACAAGCAAACTTCTAAATATGATATAACTGTCATATATATCCCAGGCAAAGTAAAATTAATAAACAGAGCAAGGTCAACCACTGTGTTTCAATGAGCTATGAGTTCTGGCGAAAGGACAAAAAAAGATGTATATCGAAGTGATTGGAACAGCATACCTTTACAACAGCCGCAACAGTTCCTGACAGTTTTGAAGGATCGGGAATTTGGAATAGCGCATAGTGCCTGTTTGGATCAAATTTCTCATTCTGAGGATCATACTTTTCCACTCCAAACTTCTTGAAGGCCTGTGCACGTTACTTGTTAGTGCTTTATGATTTAGGAAGATTGTCAAATTGTTTGTATGTATGCATGCAATAAGGAGCCGACTAACTAGAATTTGAAGGCGACAAATGTTACCCAAAAAAATTATGATATTTAAAGCAAAGGCAGCATATTATGATTGACACGCGTGGAAAATATATCTGATTCACTGATATTATGATTGATACACAGGGAACTAGAGATAAAATACCTCCCCGAGCTGCTTCTCAGTCATCTCAACACCCTCTAGTAGGGTTTTCAGTAGCTGCACAGCTTCAGCAGAATCATTAGATGTATCTATCTTTGAGAAGCTTTCCTTGACAACAGATGATGCCCTAGACAAATTGTCTGCAACATCTAACAAACTCTTGGAGAAGCCCTGCATATACAAATTATTAAGTGAGAGCTAATTCCCAGGGTTAATGGAAAGAAATATAAATCCATGTAAAACAAAAATCTACAAAATCAAGCAAGGAGATATGAAATACAGACCTGTACTGCATACTTCTTCAAGTTCTCAGATTCGCGCTTTGTTCTGGCGATGATGTTCTCCATCTCTGCATAGCTGCGTAAAACTTTATCCTTCATATCTTTAATTTCTTCATCTTTGGACTTCAACAAATCTTCTTTCTCAAGAACTAGCTTCACCAGGTCCTCCTTTGATAGGTCAAGATCTTCTGTATCTGAATCAGAAAATGCAGTTCGTTTAGTACCTGTCCTCCTCCTGTTAGATCGGGGCATGGATTCTTTTGAACCTGCTTCAGGTGCTTTCTCAGCTCTGGATGTGTTATTGGCTTCATTCGGAGTTTCAGCTTTTGAGCCAGTACTTTTATCACCTCCATCATCTGTGCGTTTGTTTGCCTCATTATCATCTGGTTGAGCAGCAGAAGATGAAAACCCAAACCTTTGAAAGGTTGATGTTGAGTATCGCATCGGCTGATTCAACATAGGCAAGACCTGCTTGTAAAACATCATAGTAAATTTATTCAACAGTAGTAAAGAGGAAAATAAAACGAAACAAGAAAAAATCCACCATAGTAACTCAGCGAAGAATGGTACAACGGCCGGTATTTAGCTTAATTGCCTTAAAACACATTAAGAACCAGTGCACCAACAACTAGCCCCGTTTCCGTGCAAGATGTTAGTAGCATATAAGGCTATTTGATAAAGGCCATTAGAGATTACACTGATACTTCCCAAGGATTGAGCCTTTTTTTTAATGGTAATGTTTCAAATGTCTGCTGTTATTTTCCCCCATTTAAAACATTTCGACATTGCTACAACACGTCAACAACGTACAAAATCCAGCGAATGTTAGGCACACTATGTTTAGCACAAACCCCGCATCGATCTTAACATATTAAGAATCTGCTCTAATAACCTAAATGAACTCTAGAACAACACAGGTAGGCCACAGAAGCACAAAGAACTCACATAGAAAGCCAAAAGCATAAAAAGGAGAACTGTCTCTCAAATCTTCAAGAACTACTCCATACCCTCAACAAGGTAATAAAAAATCGAATCTATAATATTCAAAGCATAAATCCTAGTAAGCAAAGCTTCCCCCAATTTCTGCAAACAGGATACTGGACCCAAAAGACGCATCAGAAACGTCACCTTGATCAGAGCAAACACCTCTCAAACCCTAATCTATCAAGGAGAGCACGAACCCACCCCCGCGGCGCCCCCCAAAGAAGTACGACGAAGAAACCCTCAAAGCCCTCCATCCGTAATCCACTGGACACCCAAGATCAAATATTATACAGGCAACTCGCACCCACGAGCCTTGCGCAGCGACTCGAAACCCTCACCTCGATCGAATAGCACGACGCGGCGCAGGGCTCCGCCGCCAGCGCCGAGGCCCCGAGAAGCGACGCCGCGTCCGGCCGCCGCCTCGCTGCCCCCGCAGCCGCGGAGGCGATGCCCTGCCTCGAGATTCGCGCGAGGAGACGCGCCGCCGCCATCTTACTCGGTCGGAACCGACGCGAGAGACGAAGAGGAGGAACGATTTCGGGGAGAGGAGATTTCACGGAAGCACGAGCGGCGAAGGTTCTGGAAGGGTTTTTGCGGGGTGCGGTATTTGCGCAAAAGACCGTTATACCCTCGACGGAGCGGGGGTGGTGTGCGATGCAAACCGGAATTAATGGTTTTTGTGTCCTTTTCCTTTCCGGTTTATCACTTTATTGGTAGTGTGCTTGTCCTGCAAGAAGAAAGGGAAGACTACGCCGCTTCAACCTTTCTGGAACAAACAAACGCAGCTGCTTTGCTATCTTACCAAAATAATTTAGTATTCAATTCATTCATATAAAAATTTATGTTAAAATTAAAAACTATTAAACGTAGTTATAGAACATCAGCTAAAACCAAAAAAACCCACAACTGCAATCAATCTTACGATCGACATACTTAAGATATGAATCGACCGTATCTCCATCCTTGAGTCGTCTCGTCGAAGGCTTCTATCCTTGAGTTGTGTCGGATCCTGGGTTTGAACCAACCTAGAACCCTCTGTGATAACTCTACACTATTCCCTGGATCTGTAGATAGTGCTAAGAGATACATTGCTGAATCATTTTATACACGGTACAGACCATATTATTACAATACCAGAGTGCACATGTCCCATATAAGGATAAGTGTTACAAAAGGGGCCTTCAGGCCAAATAAGTTCAGTACACAAATACATTAATAGTGGAAGCAAAAGGGAGGGGCTCATCTCTCCACAGGCAAGCGACCGGGATAACCTAGGTGCGATTAATATTATCCAGAAACCCGTCTAACATTAAATGCACCCATCAATTAGCTCGGTCGGCCAGACTGTAGGGAGACGATAGATCCTAGTCTAACTGCTACCATCTTCATTCCCCTCACCAGCTTGGTCCTGGTAGAACTCGTACTGATCTTGATTTGCGAACTCTGGGGAGAGGGGTAGAGAGCGAGGGTGAGCACACACAACCGTGCTCCACGAGCCAACACACACAGGATGCAAATACTTGTATGCTAGGCTCAAACAAGGGTGGCTTAGGTTCTTTTATAAGTACAAATTCTAAGACCTGGTGTCTTAACAAAACATGTTTTAAAGAGTTTAATTTATGCAATATATAATGGTGCTGGCTCCATCCACCAGTTACACGGTTCCATCCACCGATGCTAGATTTTTAGATTGGTTAATCCATACTAACAGTGGAGTTTTTCCCTCCAGGGAATATTCAAAACTTGGAGTACTTCCCTCCAATCGGTTTTACTTCCCACCCGCAAGATTTCTAGAAAAAGAACTAACTCGAGAAAGTTCCCATGTCCGCCCTTGACCGTGGGCACGGCTATTCGAATAGTTTATTCTCTGCAGAGAGTGTACACTTTACCCACAAGAGACAATCAACTCGATGGGCCCGTATGATTCCTTTGACATATAGATTGAGATATCCTCACGAGGCCTTTACATTACCTCACCCTATCACCCCTCACCCTTATGGGCTTACCCCTTACTGAAGGGTCCCACAAGTTGTGCGGGAAGTTCTACCACAACATCTAGCGCAGCTAGACTTCTGTCTCCACAACATCTAGTGCAGCTAGCGAACATCACCGGTAAGCCATGTCCCGTTCAGGCCGGTTTGGTATATCTCCTGCATGATCCCTTCTTTCCCCTACCTGTGAGATGGTTTCAAGGACCTAGTAAATTATTCAGCCAAACCTACAGTTTGCCAGCTTGTGGTTGTACTGTTTTATACAAAGAGATCATCACAAGATTCGGTCCTTAATTTGTCCAAGCGGTTCATACCACAAGCCAAAAATCTCTCGTGCGACATCGGCACCATCCATCCTTACCATCCGCCTGGACGGATTTAGCAGTTTTTGATGTTTAGAGAGACCTAAATTAATTTATTGTAAGTACTCAGCCACTTACATCCCATGGCTGTCCCAAATCCAATGTTCATATTTTTGGAATTTATGATCAGGGCAACGGGTGCCCCAGACTTGACAGAACGTGCAAGGCATTTAATTAAGACGTATAACTATTTAGAGTAATAGTAGTAATTCCTATGGCGACAAGGTACATGGGTTGTCAAATTTCAAGGGAGATTTAGGTACATGAGTTCCTAGATTTGCAAATGGGTGATATCTACCTTATAGTTCACATACCTCGTACATGAAATAACGCATGCAGTTTGAATAATTTTAAACAAAGGTAATTTGCATGAAACATAGGAGCAAAATGATCAAAATGTTGACTCGCCTGGGTCCAAAGTTAGAGGGTCTTGAGGGTCTTGAGGTATATCGTCTTGCGGCTCAGGTGCGACTTCAAACTCTATTCGGACGGAGAAAACCGACATAGCAGAAAACAGACATGGAGACCAAATAAGCATAAAATAATAAGAAAATGGGCTCAAAATTACACCAAACTAAAGCCAACAGAAAGGGCTTAAATTTAGAAAATTTTAGAAACAAGTTTCACTCAAATTGGAGTTACGACAAGGGAGAACGAGCTCTTTGAAGTTTCATTTTCAGGAAAATCCCAAAAAAAAAAGAGGAGAGAGAGAGAGCTCTCTCTGATAGGTGGGTCCTGCCTGGATTTATTTTATTTTCGGAATAATTTTCAAATTTCGGAAATCACAGAGTATGACAGGTGGGGTTCGCAATATTTTTATTTAAGAAAAACATTTCCTTTTTCTGGAAAAAGGACAGAGGCTGACAAGTGGGGTCAAGGTACTGTGCAAACAGTGCATTGGGGCCCACTCGTCAGTGACTTAAGCTTTTAAATCAGTGTTAACCGTTTCTTTAATTGAAGTGGGGGCCACGCATCAGTCTAACAGAGAGTTTAAATTTACTCGGACCCACCAGTCAGTGACACATTAGTGCTAACTAACTACGGCGGTTAACAGTTAACCGGGAGTTAATCGTGTGGGAGCAGAGCTCCGCCGGCTAGGCGGCGATGAGGTCTGCGGTTGTGAAGGGTGCCACGGTCGCGCGGGGAGGTGCCAAAATGGACTGTTCAGCCTCGCGCGCACCCGACGGTAGGTCGAATCGGCTTGAGGCGGACCGGAGAATCGTCAGCAGCGAGCCAGGTGGCGGCGGAGACCGAGAGTGGTCGCGGCGGCGATTCCCACCGTAAGAGGCCGATTAGACAATGGAGAAGCATCTAGAAGTCGCTTGAAGCTCACCTGTGCAGAGAGTAGGGCTTGGGGAGGCTTGAGGAAAACTAGCGTCGGCGAGCTCGATTGGCGGTGGGGGTCGGTCGGCGTCGAGGAAGATGAGTTGGCGAAGCTTCAAATTGCTGGCTCGGATGGCTTCGTGGTGTGGCGAGGATGCTATGGCTACGGGGAATCAGTCGGAGATTCTCGGGATTGGCGGCAGCAAGAGACGGCCGGAGATGGGGAAGAAACGGTCACCGGTGAGCTGCAAGGGGAGAGAGAAAAATTAGATTGGCTGGGAGCTTCCTGGGGACATGAGGAGCTCGGGGAAAGGGGCAATGCCGAGCAGGATTCGCTGGGATGGGCTGGCGACGGTGGCGGCCAAAGGAGGTCCCAGCGGCGGTGATTTTTGTGCGAGCTAGAGTGGGGGAAGGGGGGTGAGGCGAGTCTAGCGCGCCGCTGGTTTTTATAGCGATGGAAAGGGCGAGAAGAGGATGGGCGAGGTATGGGGCGGCGGTACGTCCTCCTGTGGCTGACTGCAGTGAGGCGGACGTGGCGGTGCTGGTGCCGAGCTAGGGCGGACGGACGGGATGGGTGCCGGGATGGCCTCTCTAAGGAGGGATGGCGCGCGAAATGGAGCTAGGCTGTTCGGCGAACGCAGCTCGGGTACGACGGCGAGGACACGGGGCGGCGCTTACGCATGGCGTCAGCGTCGGGGAGGCTGGGAAGGACATGGCTTCACTGCAGCCAATTGAATGCGGTGGGGAGGCCATGCCGGAGTTGGCAGTACAAGGATGCGGAAAGGACAGCAAAACCGGGGGTAGCATCGACGGTTGGCCATGGCGACGAATGGGAGGTCGACGCGCGGGGAGACTACGGCGCGGGGACGGGGAGCCTAGGCCAGGCGGTGGCGCCGAGAAGTGTGGTGGAGCTGCCACGGGGAGGTACGACATTTGCAAGGACAGGGAAACCACGGGCGACGTCGCGGTTTCGGTCGGGGCGGAGAGCGAGTGGAGCGGGCCAAAGAGAGGGGCGACGCGAGGAAGAAGACGAGGGAGGGGGCGCGGTGCTGGGTCGGCTGAAGGCCCAGGAGGACAAAAGAAAAGGGGCCGGGGAGGGAAGAAGAAAAAGAAAAGCAGGCTGGGCCGGGGGAGAAAGAAAAGAAAGGGGGAGAGGGGCTGGCCCACCCGGAAATGAGAGGTAAAAAAAATGAATTCTCCTTGGGCTGAAAAAAGGAAATAAAATTGGCAAGGCCAAAGGGATTTTTGGGCTGAAGATTTAATCTCATAATTTGAATTTTTGCAACAAATTTTAACAAGCCACAACAAAAACGAGAAAAAGAAACAAATTTGCAAAAAGTGGGGTGTTACAAGTTGTCTCGTCGAAGGTTTTATTATTGTTGTTATTGTAGGGATTCACTTAGGTCTCTTGCAAAATACACAAGAATTGTGCTGCCTCTTGCAAAATTCTTATTAGATATAGCTCCCCGTCGCAATGGCTTAAAAACTGAATCACGTTACTTAACAAATATTTAATCCTTTCAATTTCCTTCGTTTTTCTGATGATACTGTTAGTACGAAAAATCAGTATAATATATCTTCTCAAGTTCCAACTTGATAAATCACGTTCCTTCGCAAATACTCGCCGGTAGCTCATGCCCGTACATATCATGTATACAGAAAAATCGGAAACAGCGTTGCTTCTGTGCTTTAGCAAGGTATGTCTTCAGCAGACGTACCGTTGGTACAGACAACCCGATGAGATCATGAGCTATGACTGCCAGTTACTGCATATGCAAAAATATATACATATAGAATAACAAGCACATGAACTGTTTTAGTGAAATAAACAACGTCGATCAGCCTCTTTCATTTCGTTGGTGTACCTTCTACCACTGTGCAACGGCATACATGTAGATACACGTTTCAGTATACGCAGAAGTGCATAATGGTGTTAGAACAACGCCACCAATGGGCAACAGGTAGACATATCAATGAGAAGGATTTTCCCTTCCCAATAAATAGTTAACAAAAGCATCACATTAAATACTGGCCCTACAAACCAAAGATCAGACAAAAATTGGGGAATAAATTGCTTACCCTTTTATCATCTACAGCACAATAGTTGTACAACTATGAAAAGATGAGGAGCCCCGCAACATTAGAAGAAAATCGTTGGCCCCGGAAAAGAAAGTCCATGACTGCATTCCCATCTTTCACTCCGATTTTGTGAAGCAGCAGCAAATCCAGGAGCATGGTTATCTTACTTCCCATCAGATAAGTAAACCTTAGAATTCCCTACCACAGCAAATGAAGCAGACGACCTGAGGGCCAACTGGCTCATGGAGAAACAGTTGCTCAAGCCGTTCATCTCACCAGCTGAACCAGTGATGTATGTGACAGCAAAAGCATTTCATCCTTCTGGCAATGGGGGTCTATGATTATATTGTACAAAATGGGAGGCCTCCTGGCCGATTGGGACCTGAAGGAGAGGATTCCACCGGTCAAAGATGATTCGACCTCCTCGTCCAATCCTGCCTTGGCACCGGAATGGTGGTGCCGTGGCACCATTATCAATAGGTGGATCTGGTGGTGGCCTGATACCAGCTATCTCCAACTTATCGGAATCCACTGGTCTTGTGAATAACATTACTGGCTCTTCAGGGTCCTGCATTTCAGGAACATACTAAATCATAATTCAAATATTACCCTGATGACTAAAGAATATAATCGTGAACTTTTCAAAAGAGTTGTCCTGTGAACTTGAAATCAAAGTTTTATTAAACATTCGACAATTATTCTTATCCATATACTGCAACACAATGGCGAATTATTATACAAGTACGACAAAGGGAAGACTAATGGGCATACAAAAAAGTGTCAATTTATGTTATAGGGAATGACTGAAAAATAGCATACCCTTTTGAACAACCAGCCATTCTGGTGGGCTCTTCTTTTTAGCTCACGCTCGCGTTTTAAACGCACTGATGGGACAGCTGATAGCTTGTTATCAGGGAGTCGATGATGAAAAAAAATTGGTCGTACATATGGTTGCTCAGTAGCTGTATCATCTGAGTCCGCATAATCATCTTCACTTGATCCAAACCTACTGGAAACTTGCTGGAGGCCTGATAAAGCGATCCCATCATCAAGAAGTTGTGCCTCATGCTGAACAAGAAAGAAAATTCTTGTAATTATGGGAGATAATAAAATGAAATTTGTTCATAGTTGAAACTTGAAAGTAAAGCATAAGGGCATACCAAAAAAAAAAATATTTCCCAGTAGTAATTGTTAGACAGGCTGTTAGGCCCATGTGCTCCTAGTCTCTTTCTGTTAGCCTAGTCAGGGTGTCTGTTAGGGTTTCCAGGGTGGTCTCTCCTTTCTGTTAGACCTAACCCTAGATCCCTTGCCTATATATACCTTGTATTGCTGATCCTCTTGGTGATATACAATGCATATTACAGTGCTACACAGTGCTACACTTTCCTACATGGTATCAGCCGTTCGATCCCGACCATCCGGTCGATCTCGGCCATCCGCTTCCGCCTAACCCTATTCCCCTTTTTCCTCTCGCCATGCCTGGCGATCCGCCGCCACCGTCTTCTGCTCCTGCTGCTGCCGCCGCAGCCGATCCTTCCACGGCTGCCGCCGCCAGAGCTGCAGAAGATGCCCGCGCCGCCACGGTGCTCCACGATGCGCGCCTCGCCGCCGCGGCCCGGTCGCGCCGCTCGCGACGGGCCGGCCGCTGAGCGCGAGGCCGCTTATCGCCGCCAAGAACGCGCGCGCCGCCGATCGGAGAGCGCCGCTCGCACGCGCCGCCCGTGAGCGCGCCGCCGCTTCTGGGGAAGACGACTCCGACGCTGAGTCCGTCCGCGAGGCAGCACCTCCTCCCCTTCACGGCGCCCTTCTCCTTCATGAGGCCGCCGCCATCGCCACTCTTCATGCTCAAGTCGTCGGTGTCCAGAACATCCGGTCGCTGGTTCCTCTCGTCCTCGACCTCACCTCCGGCCACTACACACGGTGGCGCGAACTCTTCCTCCTCGCCCTTGGGAAATACTCGCTCGAAGCCCACGTACTCTGCGATGCTCCCAATCCGGGTCTTCCCGATTGGATCCGCATGGATTCCGTTGTCAAGTCGTGGATTCTCGGCACCCTCTCCACCGAGCTCGTCGAGATCGTGGCCGAGCGCCGCCACCGCGCGCATCACCGCTCGCCGTCGAAACTCAATTTCTCAAGAACCGAATCGCGTCCTCTACCTCGACACCGAAGTTCCGCGACGCTCGTCCAAGGCGACCTCTCCATTGCCGACATCGCCGCTTCAAAAGCATGGCCGACGACTCACCGATCTCGGAAGTCATCGCCGACCGGACCCTTGTCCCGCACGCCATTCGCGCCTCAACGAAGTTCACCGCCATCGCCTCCACCTCCAACGCAGAGGCCTTTCCTCCTTCCTTGAGGCTCGTGGCCGACCTTCTTCTGGAAGAACTTCACATGGCCAACCGCAAGCAACTTCCGACCACCGCTCTGCTCTCCTCCGGCTGCTCTCTCCTCCGACACCCACCAACCGCTCCTCCTCTGCTCTCTGCGGACCTGGAGGCAACAACGGAGGCGCGGGCGGAGGCTCCTCCCACGCTCGAGGACGGCGCGGCAAGCGATCCGGCCGCGCTGGCTAGAACGGCGGCAGCGGCGCTGGCGGCTCCGGCGCACCCAAACCCAGTGGCTGGCCCAGCTTCTACAACCCCTGAACAGGTACTATACAGATGTGGCCTGGCCCCCGTCCTCCTCTTGCTCCCTTCCGCCGGGCCGTACCTCCGGGCCGGTCGTGTCTTCCCAGGCTCCGGCGCGCCCTCCACAACCCCACGCTCTGTTGGCCGCCCAGCACCAGTGGGCTCTTCCCGGCCATGCTGGTTTCTACGGAGGTACTCCGCCGGCCATGCCGGACTCGCGAAGTTCTTCCACGGCCAAGAATCGGGAACCACGCCGCTTCTCCCTGGGACCAGCACAGCCTTGCGGGTGCCTTCTCCACCATGACGCTCACACCTCCCCAGCAGAATCCTGAGTGGTTCTTCGACACCGGAGCTACCTCCCACATGACTTCGATCCGGTATCCTCTCATTCCTCGACCTGCGGTCCTACACTCCTTCCATTGTTGTCGTGCGGCTCTTTACTTCCGTTACCTCCACGCACACCCCGATCTTCACGGTCGCCGCCTTCACAATGTCCTTGTTGCTCCCACACTTATTAAAAATCCCATTTCGTTCGTCGCTTTACATCCGATAATAATCGCTCGATTGAATTTGATCCCGCCGGTCGTCTCGTGAAGGATCTTCGGTCTCGGAACGTGATCATCAGGTGCAATAGCTCCGGTCCGCTCTACCCCCTGCATATCCCTCCTGCAGCCGAGTCTCTTCTCGCCACTTCCTCCGCTCCGCTTTGGCATTGTCGTCTTGGTCATCCCGGTCATGAAGTCCTGTCTAAGCTAGCGAGTTCTTCTGTCATTCCCTCATGTAATAAAACCGCGACTCACATTTGCCATGCATGTCAGCTGGGTCGTCATGTTCGTCTCCCTTTTCATGTGTCCGCGTCCCGTGCTTCCAAACAGTTTGATCTAATACACTGTGACCTTTGGACATCACCTGTTGATAGTGTTTCTGGTTACAAGTATTATCTGGTTATCCTGAACGACTACTCACATCACCTGTGGACTTACCCTCTTCGATTCAAGTCTGACACCTTTTCGACACTCGCTAACTTCTTCTCGCTTGTTTCCACTCAGTTCGGTGTCACCATTAAGGCAGTTCAGTGCGACAACGGCCGCGAGTTTGACAACTCCAGCGCCCGCACGTTCTTCCTCACCCTCGGTGTCCACCTCCGCATGTCCTGCCCCTACACCTCCCAGCAGAATGGTAAAGCTGAGCGTATCATTCGTTCCATCAACAATGTCATTCGCTCCCTCTTGTTTCAGGCGTCTATGCCACCATCCTTCTGGGTTGAGGCCTTGACCACTGCCACCTACCTCCTCAATATTCTTCCCACCAAGACGCTGAACTTCTCCACACCTCACCATGCGCTCTTTGGGTCTTCACCCTCGTATGATCATCTCCGCGTCTTTGGATGCACCTGCTACCCCAACCTTGCCTCCACAGCCTCCCACAAACTCGCCCCTCGCTCCGCCTTATGTACTTTCCTTGGCTACTCCGCCCACCATAAAGGGTACCGGTGTCTCGACATGGCCTCCAATCGGGTCTACATCTCCCGTCATGTCACCTTCGATGAAACCTCCTTTCCCTTTGCTGATCTTCCCTCCACCCCGTCCACGGCCGACTTTGAGTTTCTGGATGACTACACTAATCCCGTGCCGACTCCCATTGGACCGTCGTGCACCTCTTTGCCTGCAGGTCTTCCCACAGCAACTTCTCCCCCGCGCCAGGAAGACGCGAGTGCTGACGTCTCCGCGCGCGCGCCGCGCGCCCGGACGATGCCGCCCCCGCCTCTCCGCCGTGCGCGGCTGTCGACGACACCACCCTGCCGCACCCAACAATGGAGGTTGATGCGGTGTGCAGGGCACCACCGGCACTGCCATGTGCGGCAGCCCCTCCACCCGCATTGCCACATGCGGCCCCCGTCGGACGCATCATTCGCCATGTCTACACCCGGCGTACGAAGGAGGATCCTCCTCCGCCGCCGACGCAGCCCCCGCCGCCTCGCCCGGGCCAGAAGCGCCCCGCGCCTTCCTTCCTCCGGTGCGCGGCGGTGCCTCCGTGCTCAATCGGCACTGATGACGACACGCGGCAAGTCCGGCGGCTTCCGCTCTACCACGCCACGCACTGCCACCGCCCCCGGACTTACCGTGCGGCCCTCGCCGATCCCAATTGGCGAACTGCTATGGAAGAAGAATATGCGGCACTCTTACAAAACCGCACCTGGGACTTGGTTCCTCGCCCGAGCCAGGCAAATGTCGTTTCCGGTAAATGGATCTTCAAGCACAAGCTCCAGCCAGATGGATCTCTCGAGCGCTATAAAGCCCGTTGGGTGCTCCGTGGCTTTACTCAGCATCCGGGAGTGGACTTCGCCGAGACCTTTAGTCCCGTTGTGAAACCGCAAATCGCGGCGACAATCTTGCTCTTGCCTCTCCGTGAAGTGGCCAATCCATCAGCTTGATGTGAAGAACGCTTTCCTTCACGGGACCTTGTCTGAGACAGTTTATTGTTCACAACCATCCGGATTCGAGGATTCTACTCATCCGGAGTTTGTCTGCCGCCTGAACAAATCACTATATGGTCTCAAGCAAGCTCCTCGTGCTTGGTACAGCCGGTTTGCTTCATATCTCCTATCTCTTGGATTCATTGAGGCCAAGTCTGACACCTCCCTGTTTGTGTACCACCGCGGCACTGAGATTGTCTACCTGCTTCTTTATGTCGATGACATCGTTCTCACCGCTTCATCTGCCGAGCTCCTCCGTCGCATCATATCTGCATTACAGCGGGAGTTCTCTATGAAGGATCTTGGTGAGCTTCACCACTTCTTGGGGATGCATGTGCGTATGTCGTGATGGTCTTCTTCTCTCACAACGACAATATATGATGGACATCTTGGAGCGTCTTCAAGCATGACAGATTGCAAGCCATGCACCACCCCTGTTGACACTAATCCAAAGGTGTCAGCCTCAACCGGTGCCCCTGTCAGTGATCCCAGCGATTTCCGCAGCTTAGCCGGGGCCTTGCAGTACCTCACATTTACTCGGCCGGACATCTCTTATGCAGTTCAGCAGGTGTGTCTCCATATGCACGACCCTCGCGAGCCCCACCTTGCTGCTCTCAAACGGATTCTTTGGTATGTTCGTGGTACTCTCCATCTCGGCCTCTTTATTCAGCCATCCTCGCAGTCTCATCTCGTGGTTTACTTTGATGCTGACTGGGCCGGTTGCCCGGACACGCGCAAGTCCACCTCGGGCTATGCCGTGTTTCTCGGAGACAACCTTGTTTCCTGGTCCTCCAAGCATCAGAACACGGTATCACGATCCAGCGCAGAGGCTGAGTATCGCGGTGTGGCCAATGCTGTTGCCGAGGCCTCCTGGTTACGCCACCTTTTATTGGAACTGCATACTCCACTTCAGCAGGCTACCTTGGTGTACTGCGACAACATCAGTTCAGTCTACATGTCCTCCAACCCGGTCCAGCATCAGCGCACCAAGCACATTGAGATCGACCTTCACTTTGTTCGTGAGAAGGTAGCTCTTGGAGCTGTTCGCGTACTACATGTCCCCACTACTTCCCAGTACGCCGACATCTTCACCAAGGGTCTTCCTTCCTCGGTCTTCAGTGAGTTTCGGTCCAGTCTGAACGTCCGAGGTGCAGACGCTCCGACTGCGGGGGGGTGTTAGACAGGCTGTTAGGCCCATGTGCTCCTAGTCCCTTTCATTAGCCTAGTCGTGGTGTTCATTGGGGTTTCCAGGGTGGTCTCTCCTTTCTGTTAGACCTAACCCTAGATCCCTTGCCTATGTATACCTTGTATTGCTGATCCTCTTGGTGATATACAATGCATATTACAGTGCTACACAGTGCTACACTTTCCTACAGTAATGAACCTAACATATGCTTATAACAAATCCAATACGTACAAATCAGGATAAAACCTCTTTAAGAGATAGAACATATATACCTAGCATTTTGTTGGTTCAGAAAAGTACATATATACAGTTTACAAACTAATAGCTGCAGAACAAAGCAGGTACCCTTTCTATTCTTTTTTCACAATAAAATCCTGCAGATTTGCAAGCATATTGATAAAAAGAACCAAATCAACATTGTTCAGCCACTAATTTGGGGACTTCATATGGTTTAACAATGCATAGATTGTGTTATACCTTGTATTTCATCTGGATACGTCGAAGGTGGACCTCACACTCCATGGACTCACGTTTTATCTCTTCCCTCTGTGAAGAGAACAATTAGTTGCACTGTGTAGTATTCTCTCACACCAGACTCAACATTGTTTAATGCATGAGCATACCTTAATCAAAGCATCCATTAGTGCCTTGGCCTGCTCTAGATTGCGCCGGACCTGTATTTAGTTTTAAAGCATATAAATGTAAGCAAATTATTATAGGAGCTGGCCAATCATTGCACATACAAAAGGACAAATGAAAGATTGTTCCATATACAATGCAATGTGAAAAATGTATCCCTCCTCAAAAAAACGCACCGAGGGGGGGGGGGTGCAGCGGCAAATCCGGTAAAATACCGGATATTTCAGTGAAATTTCATCCGAAATATTCAAATCAAGTTTTGAAATTAAAATCTTAAGATCAGGATAAAAAACCTCAACCATGACACAATCATACGAGTGCAACTAGCCTAGTCGCAACAGCACACATGAGCGTTTGTGACGTCTTGGGTTCAACTCCCCACCTTGCAGGTTTCCATTTTTCCAACTTTAAAGCCGTGGAACCCACATGTCAGTGGTAGAATTAGTGAAAAAGGACACAGAGCTGGTATTGATCCTTGGACCAACGTCACGAAAACCATGACCTTTGCCGCTGGGCTGTATGTTCTGTTGTGCCTATGTTATCATTACAAGGTAAACACCGCCAGGAGGACAGCCGGACGGTGTCGGCTTGATTGGGATAAGAGGTAGACTTAGATGAGGGAGAAGAACCTTGGGAGAGAGACTAGATTAATTCATCTTTATTGCTTTATTCCAAATGACCATGTGGCTGCCCATCTTATAGGATGAGTTGGCCCCTAACAAAGCTGCCAACAAACTTATCTTATCCTGAACAACATAATCTAGTTCTGCTGATTTAAAGGAAACAAATGACTAACTAATTAACTAATGATGTGGCTGCCATGTGCTGCCGCTAGCCTCCTGATCCCGCGCTTGCCGTTGCTGTGCGCTGCTGGTACTTGGGCCCATACGGCCAGCCGGCCGGTCATGGCCTTGTGCACATAACAACCTACTTTAAGCCTTTCAATGGTTTTTAACCCTTTAAAATTCAAATTAAATCGGCAATTTTTGGCTGGTTTAAAATTTTACTGGGACCAACCGGTAACCACCGGTTTTCAGTAAAATTCCAGCGATAGATTTTTCCCTAGTTACACACATTGGGGGACTGAAACTATGATTATTATGCAGAAATCAGAATGGCCACTACAAATAACAAAAAAAGTGAGGATACCATAACATGTAATGCCACAAGCCTACAACATTCATAGCGACTAAACAGTCAGCTACCTGATGCAAGACATCAAGAGCTATCACCAATTTACACAGAAGTGTATGATAATCATTGCAAAATATTAGGACATGCCATATGTTTCTTCATGTGCTTCCTTGAGTCTAGCAGTTGAAAATTTTTTGCAACCTAAACTAGTGAATGATCAACCGAAGATGAAGAATTTTCTTAAAAGTAAAATTCACATTTATGCAAATTGATTATTAAGATCAAATCCTGTGAACGATACAGAAGGAAAACATCCCCGGAGTGGTTTGTCAAGGTACAGCTAACATAGTTTTGAAAAATATTTGTCTAATAATTACAATGCCCAGGTTGAAGAGAAAATATATTTATTTTGAAATAAAGATTTCTCACAATTATATCTAGAAAGATGCACAAAAAGACAAGAAGCTACAATAAACAAACTAAGAACAATATGCTACAGAACACTTTGTGAAAGATATGAGGTACCTAGGCATTATGCAATTACATTTACGACAAAAAAACTGCATATTTTCATAATAAAATTAACATCTGCTATACAAACTTGATTATTGTTGTTATGCTTACCAGACGTAGTTTGTCAAATGATTGGACATTATTTTCTCGTCTTTGCATCTGAAAAAATACATATATGAATGTAAGGGTATGCAAGAAATACAGAGCAGTAGGCAGATATTGTCTAGAAGCTTCTAAATTTTCTTAACAACTCAGATTTTCCAGAGGGAGGTATTCCAAGATTATCTCTGGTTTCCTATCACTCACCCTTCTTGCGTGAAGACGATAAGCCTTCTCTCTTGGTCTGAACACATTGTATGGATTTGTATCATTCACCGGTGGAGGAGGCTTCATAAAAAATCAATAAACGGTTAATCCAAAAATTGTGTAGACAAAAAGGAAAGGCATAAAGGAAGAGGCTAACAGTTCCTTTCTACTTTATCATAGTTAATCAGATATTCAGATAACAAACAGAATAACAAGTCCAAGAATGCCAGAACATTGAAAAGACAGATTAACCTTTTTCGAACTTGACCATAATTAAAGGAATTATTGGAACTGACACAGCAATTAATGGACAGAGAAGCACCACGGTAATAGTAAACAAGCACCAATGTTCTCCGGTTACTTGCTTTGTTGTAGAACTTTGTCCCCTAGACTACTCATCTAAAAGTGCAAAAATATTAGAATGCAAGGGGCGATGCATAAGGGATTCTACTCAAAAGATTCAGTTGACAGTCTTTTAACAAAACTTTAGTTACAGAAAAAATCTTTGCCAATTTCAGTAAAATATTTCTGCCAAACACATCTACAATTAGAAATATGTGAAACATCATGCTAGACAAGATACCACAAGGAATTATGCTAACCTGCAAACGCCGCAAAATAGGCTTTTGCCACCGCTCTCTCTGACAAAGGAAAAAGTATCGGTAATTACAAGGAATAGCATTAACATATTAAGAAAATAAATTGTTCTCAATGAAAACAAAAGGATAATCTCCAATAAGGCATTTCAAACATAAAACAGATTTCCCAGTAGAAAGACAGAGTTGAAAATGTTATCTAGAATTCCCATAAAAAATGTTCTCCAGAAAAGAGAGATGCAAACCATGAGGAAACAAGATATGGGAACGATGCATATACTCATATGACACATGATAAGAGCCAAAAACGTATACTATGTTCTAGACATGGAACATACCTTTAATTTCCAGTAGTTATATACAGCTTGGAACACGGCATAGCGGACAGATAGGTACTGCAAAGCCTGGATAAAGAAGTACCACTGTAACATCCTGATTTTCAGAGCCTTTTTGAAGCTTTCGAAATAAAATTCACCATTTGAATTTTTCTGGAATTAATTAAAGCTTAAATGAAATTTTTATGAATTAAAAGGATTTAATATGATTAAGTTAAACATTAAAATGTGCCAAAAGTATTTTATTTGAGTTCTCTGAGCCTCAAGAGCTTTTCTGGCATTTTATGTGATTTTTCTGGATTTATTTGCTATTTTCTAGAGCTCAAAAGTATTTGTTTGAATTTCTGGAAAAAGAAAAAGAAAAGAAATCCTAAACCGCCAAATGGCCGAAACCCACCACCGGCCGCCCACCGCCGCCCGCCGGTCCGCTGCCCTGCTTCACGCCACGCTGTCGCCGATCCGCCGCTCCCGCTTGCCCTTCTGGATGCGTGCGCGTGTCACCCATCCACTGCACGCCGCCGCGCGCATCGCAGCCGCCCGCTTTAGCAAGTCGTACTCGTATCGAGTGGGACTCTCGTGTCGATCCCACCCGGACTCGTACTCGAGGCCGACCAGACACCTCTACGACCGGGTATAAAGGGCCGAACCCACGTGTCTCCTCGTCCCAAGTCAAGCCTCGCCTCCGAGTTGAGCCGCAAACCGAAGTCGTCGCCGCCGCCGCCGTGGTCGTGCGCCTCGCCAAAGCCGTGGTCGTGCGCCTCGCCGGCCGTGTCATACGTGTAGCCATTGCCGTGATCGTCTTTGGGCCCGAGGTCGTGTCGCCTCGTCGCCGCTTCGCCGCCGATCCGCCGTCGCCGGTGAGTCCCGCCACCGCCCCTAGTCACCGCCGACGGATCCCGCCGCCATCCGTGGTCGAGATCCGTGTGTCGAGGTTCGTGTGGTCGTGGGTTCTCGACTACGTTGTAGAGCCTTAGTCGTAAGTCGTAAAGCCACCGGTAAGTCCGATCATGTGGTCGTAAACGACTTCATGGTCGTAAGTCCGCTCGGTAGTCGTGGCGGCGTGCGATCGTAGCCGCGTGTGGTCGTAGTCGTGGATTGTTCGTGTGGTCGAAGTAGTAGGTTCGACTACGTGAGTCGTAATCTCGATCGGGTGATCGTAGTCATGTGCTCGATTGCGTGGTCGTAAGCCTGCCTAAGTGGTCGTATTCGGCTTCGTAGTCTTAGATTCGACTCTGTGGTCATAGTCGTAGGTTTCCTAGTGTAGTTGGAGATATAGATTGGTTTGTGGTCGTAGTCGTAAAGTTCTTCGTGGTCGTAAAGTTCTTCGTGGTCGTAATTTCTCTGCGTGGTCGTAGGGTCCTTTGTGGTCGTAACGACAACCCGTCGTCTCTTTTTCTCTGAATTAAAACTTCCTGAGCCCGTTCTCCTCGTCCTAGCTCCGATTGACCCGATTCTTTTCCTAAATTCATCTAAAACGAGCTCTATCTTTTGTTCGAGTTTGAGAATTTTTGGAGTTCATTTGAATTTTATTTGATTTTATTTTGTGTTTCGATTTGCGTCCTCTCTCGTTAGATCACGCGTTCAAGGAGCGGAAGTTGGATTTGAAGATCAAGAGCCGTCAATCGAGCAAGGCCAAGGCAAGTCGTGTCCTTTGATCATGTTGAACCCAGTTTGTAATCTATTATTTAATTAGTTTGTTTTAAATTATCTTGCATCGCTATTTTTATTCAAACCCTTGTATTGGTAGTTATCGTCCCAATTGGTTATTTCCCTCCTTGATATTTTGGAATACCTTGATGCCATTGTCACCTTAGGTTGGGAATTTAATTAGTGATGCTATGTTATTTGTCACATTGGGTTGGTATAATTAGAATGCTTAGCCTTGCTTATTTTGCGAAAGGGTTCATCATCACATGTGGTTAATTAATCTTGACTTAATGATATACTTGAATGTGGTGGTTAACCACGATTATAAAACTTGTTCCCATGGCATGGGTAGTGTCATTGGTGTTGGTTATACAAAATTGGTTTTCACTTGGGCGATTGATCGTGCGGTAAAGGTCTTGAATGCACATGGGATGTGGATGCTTCGCTGGGTAATTCTTAAGGACTTAACTTTGTGCGCCATTGATCTGAGCTAAGTCGTGCAAACCACATGTCTAGTATGGGATAGACCTGGCATAATAATTTGTTAAGTCTCCACTTTGGTTTTGCTACCGATGTTGTTGTGGCGTAAGAGGGGGCAATTATCGACTATGGGGTTACCCTACTCGACGGCGAAACCTTAGCGAGTGGGATCAGGTGGAGATGGATCATTGTAAAAGCCTTGTTGTGATTATCTTTAACGTGAGGATTATCACATCGTGTGGGTACAGTTGTGCAACCTCTGCAGAGTTGTCCTCGGTCATGGACAATGCTCGGTGATCTCACACGAGGGGTAGAGTCTTTATGAAATCTGGTTGGTTTGAGCTGGGAAGTGAATGGGTAGTTCACTTGTGGTTATATTCAATTCCTTTGATTATTTATTTAATGTCTTTTGTTAAAGTTGCTTTTCAATCTATTTATTGTATTTACTTTAAATCGTTGCTTTATGCAAAGTTAACCTTTCGACCATCCATTGTTAAGCCCTCGCATACTATATTGCATTCATTTGTTACAAACGACTTGTCGAGTACCAATGTACTCACGGCTTCATGCCCTGTTGCTCGATTGAGGAGGAAGGACCGATCGCAGGAGTTGCTCGAAGGAGGCTACTATGAGGACTTCACGGATTAAGACTTCGCTCCCAATCGATTGCACATGGGCATGTCGAGTGGCTACTACGTTAAATTTTGGATTTCATTGCTAGTTTCTTAAAAGCCCTTCAAAGCTAATAATTGTAAGCTTGGTCATAAGGTCGTACTCGATGGTTATTAATATAATTTGGATTTCCTTTAGAATATCGTGATGTGGATGATATTTGTCTTTGTTTGCGCTGTGTGCACTAGCGTGATCCTGGACTAGTGCAGAATACACAGGAGAGTCCGGATTTGTATATTCGGGTCTCGACAACCACATAAAGAAAAAAATAAATAACTGTGCATCTCAATTTCAATTAATAGATTGTGGCAGCGAATCTCCACTTTATCCTTCACGAATCTTGAATAGAATTCAAGGAACAGGATGCAGAACACTCCCTTTTCCAAGCATAAACATTTGTATTTATGTAGCTTTGGAGCTATACCTGCTAGATCAGTAGGTTTCAGAAAACTGCCAGCTATTTATGATTTAACATATTCATTCAAGGTTTATAGCCGCCGGAATGGTCCCCTGGACTGACCGAATTGGCATAGGATAAGTTTCCATTTCCTCTATGATAAGTTATTTGCTGGTTAGTTTCTATCTCTAGTACTTTCTATGTTAGATCTATTCATTGTATAATAAATTGTGTTAGGAGGTTTGGACATAAGCACAAACAAAGATAAGTTTCCAAACTCTTGTCTCCTCTTAGGAGGTTTGGATATAAGCACAAACAAAGATAAGTTTCCAAACTCTCATGTCCTCCCTTGTTTGTCTGTTCAACATGTTAACCACCACGGCAGGATCAGAACCTCACGTGGTGACTGGAGCAGAATCCTCAGCTATTGAGCTACCCACAACTGATCTACTTCTCATAATTCTGCCCCTAACATAATGTAACAAACCATTTTGGGCCGAAAGGGGAAAGGATAGTAATACATTATTTCAAAGTTTACCATAGAAAAAATTTCATAAGGCTGCGCTAGTAGAATAATAAAGAAAAAATATTTTCATGGTAACATTAGTAGGATAAAAAGTACTTATCGTGTGTTCCCTTAAAAAAAATCCAAGTCATGCGCCATGCAATAATTTCATTAGGTCTTGCAGACATGCAAGGAAATATAAAAATAGCAGAAGATGGCCTAACAAGAACTAGGATGTTGGGAAAAAATTGGACAAGCAAAAGAAATATTTAAACCTCCATCAAGTGTATGTAGATAGATAATTTTTCACTTCCAAACCCACTTCTTTTCTAAACTTCTAAGGTGCACCCTATTATAGGCGTGGGCCTTGGGTCCAGCCGAGTTATTATTAGGAATTAGAGATTGGTTTCTATTTGAGTTATGGATTGGTTTCCTTGTATTAGAGATATAGTTAGAGATATGATATTAATTAGAGATATGATTGGGATTAGATTCCATCTGTTAGGTGGAGCCGTCTATATAAGAGGGCTACCGCATGCTATTGTAATCAAGGAGAATAATAACAAAGTCTTCCTAGTCTATAGTCTCTCCTCTCTCCCTACGCCAACGCCATCCAGCCATCTTCTTGGTGGTGTTTACCCGTTATGAACTAAGGTTCATAACAACTTGGTATCAGAGCAGTCGATCCCTTTCCACGACTTCT
This sequence comes from Dendrocalamus sinicus, assembly GCA_036346575.1. NCBI lineage: Eukaryota > Viridiplantae > Streptophyta > Magnoliopsida > Poales > Poaceae > Dendrocalamus > Dendrocalamus sinicus. Next base: position 17,611,522 of record CM070664.1, read on the forward strand.
GCTACCATGGTTTCCGGCGAGGAGGCCAATTCCGTGAGAGCAGTGTTTAAAGCAATCCAGAAGCAGATGGCTGAGATCATGCGTGAGAGCCGAGATGAAGTCCCAGATTGCAGATTTGACGCGGCAGAGCATTGCAACCAATGCCGGATTGCAGCTTGAATCGGGGGAGTTTAGCGCGCGGCCACGCCCACCGGCCGATCGATCAAGCGATTCCACCGTCGCGGCGTTTTCTCACCGCCGGGCCATCCCGTCGCTTCCCGTCGGCGTCACCGCGCGGGTCCAGCTCCTCGGCGAGCTCTCTCGCCGCCAGCGTGGTCATCGAGCCACCGTCCGCCGCGATTCGCCACGCCGCGCGCCGCGCGGTCGGCCTTTGCGGCGACGGACTCGCGCCAAGACGATCTTCGCTGCGCGCATCCCCGCTTCCTCCTCCGTCGGCCGGCCGGATCGAAGTCGTCGCCGTCCGCCGCTCCGCCGGCCGTCGATTGTCGCCGCAGCCAGAGCCGCTCTCGCCGTCGCTTTTCCGTTATTCTTCTTTGGCCGTCCCTCCACCGCCACCGCTTCTACTGAAGTCACCGTTCGATTCGGCCGATCCGCTGTCACCGCTGGCCGCCGCTCCGCTCGCCGCCGCTTCGATTTCCGTCGCCGTCGTCGGCTCGGCCGCCAGCGTCGCGCCTCCCGCCGCCACCGCTCCATCCGCTCTCGCTGTGCGCTGCCGCCGCCGCCATCTCGCCTCGGCGCTCCTTCCGCGACGGCCGCCGCTGGCCGCTGCAGCCGCTCCACGGCCGTTGCTCCTCGCCGCCGCTCATGCAGCCGCCGCCCTCCGACCGCCGCTCGTGCGGCTCACGACCTCCGCCGCTCTTCCGTTGCCGCGTTGCCCGAACCGCCGCCGCCTCTTTCGTCGCCGCCGAGACCATGGGTCGCGCGACCCGACCTGATGCGTTCGTGGGTTTCGGTCGGTTAAACCGACCGACGACTTAAGGCAAAAAAAATAAAAAAATAAAAAATCAAAATCAAAAAATCAAAAAAATAATAAAAAATAAAATAAAAAACAATTTATTTTGCAGGCATCATTTAGCCTTGTTCCGCGTGGATCTGGCCGCCCGTCTCCATCTGCTGCAGCACCCTACAACCGTTCGTCCTCTACATCGGCGTCGAAGGTCTTCCATTGGCCGCCGTCTAGCAACTCGAGGACGAGCTGCATGTCCGGGAGGGGTGTAGTGTTATAGGCGTGGGCCTTGGGCCTAACCGAGTTATTATTAGGAATTAGAGATTGGTTTCTATTTGAGTTATGGATTGATTTCCTTGTATTAGAGATATAGTTAGAGATATGATATTAATTAGAGATATGATTGGGATTAGATTCCATCTGTTAGGTGGAGCTGTCTATATAAGAGAGCTACCGCATGCTATTGTAATCAAGCAGAATAATAACAAAGTCTTCCTAGTCTATAGTCTCTCCTCTCTCCCTACGCCGACGCCATCCGGCCATCTTTTTTGTGGTGTTTACCCGTTATGAACTAAGGTTCATAACACCCCAATTATTTCAGGGACCCACATCTTTCAAGAAGGTTTCAATTGAGGCCATTCCATTGGTCACTATTATTCACAAAGATAAATATAGCTGGTGTGGCATGGCTGCATGGGCAAAAAAAAGAGTAAAGCTGACACAGCACTAAAAACGAAAATAAAATGATTTATTTATATGGAACAAATATAGAAACAAAAGTGAAAATATATTCGGAAAATAAAAAACAAAGTTTTATTAAAAAGTGAAAAAAAATAAATGCATACTTATCCAGAAAATTAAAAAAACAGCTTATTTGCTTTGTTACCTTTTACAAATTTGCAAATATAAGGAATTCTCTCGTAATTTTTGTGATAATTTTTGTGCCATCACAGCCTTTTGTGTTCCTTTTTTTCCTTTTATGGGCACCATAGCAATGTATCCTTTTTCTTTTTTCTAGGCCACAGCAGTGTCTCTTTTTATCTTTTTAATGCCACATTGCAATTTTTTATTGGCAGTTGGTGAAGTGTTCAAATGTTTTTGATTGTCATATGACTTAATTCAAAACTAAAAGACAAGGGACTCATTGACTCAGCTTAAAAAATTCCAAAAAATAGGACTGATATGAAATTTTGTCAATGAAATAATTACCTCCATAGCAGAATCAAGCTGCAAAATGACTGGTATTGGTCCTATGAAGGTGGGTGTTATGATGCCTGCTCTTTCTCGAGCTTTGTGGTCCAAAATTTCCAGCTTGAATAGGAGGACCTCCAGCCTGTAATACATAATTTCATTGGAAATGTAGTCATGTAGCAAATGATACCTGCTTTTTAATTATTTTACACAAAAAAATGTAATTATTATCGTACCAAAAATATTTTTTAAAAATGTGTGTGTGTGTGTTGGGGAAGGGGGGGGGGTTCAACTTGAACTGTAAAGTATGATACAGTCATCAAGCGACATGTGTTCACAACCAAAGAAAGAAGTGCACTTTTAACTTCAACAGAACATTAGAAACTTTTTACCACAGTTGGTAAGATGTTCCATAGTTTAAGGAAGATAAGAACTTCTCTACAATGATACCATCATACCAACCTCAGCTTTCAGCTTGTATTCCACATGACGCATGGAGTATAATAGTATGAAACAATAATTTATCTAGATCTGCAGATTTTTCCTTACTTTTCAGTGTTAAGATTTTTCCGCTCATTGTTATAGTCTTCAAGCCAATCTTCGTCTTCATTGTCCAGGTCATACTCAACAAACTCACCAATCTCAGCCCTGGCTGCAAGCAGTAATTGCTCTAAGAATACAACCACTGAGGACAACATACAACTGTTATTTCAAATTCAACCACTCGAGCAACAAGAATTAGTACCTCCTCTTGCACGAATATAAGATGTGGGCTGTGCAAAGGTGCGGGTATAGTCCCTTTCATATGTATAAACGGAATCGTACTGAGGTGTAGGTATTTCTTGGGCATTCTTCTTGCTGGATGCTGGATGTGCCTGCAGAAAGATATGATCATGTCTGCCAAACTGCATAACAGTCCCTTAAGGCTCTGATATCAATTATGAGTCTTATAACTAAAAAGTTTTGTTAAACAGAGAGCTGCATCAAAAGAGAAGGATAAGAGGAAAAATAATAAGAAATGCAAGTGATAGACCATAAAATGACACAGCTTCCATTAGCATCGATAGACAAACCTGTAGGTATCATATAGTGAAACAAAAGCCTAATTTCTGAGGCGCAACTCTAAGCATCCAAGATATGAAGATAATTTACTTAATTTTCTGTAACACCTTGGGGTCCAATGCTCTTCCACTTACATTAACTAGCTTTATGTTCGTCCTCGCTTTGCTCAAAAGGATTAGCCAGGAGTTAATGTGGATTGCTCAAATAGGCATGATATTCATAGCATTTACTTAAAGCTCTCAAGATGGATTAATCCACACAAACGGACCATTTGAGTCACTCTTTGGTCCAGACTCCCTGTCTCGGTATACCCTCACAGGCCAAATGTACCTTGGTCCCATGCCAACTAGGCATGAAGCCTGCAACTCAGAAGTGGTACTCCCCACACCTACCCAACATGAGCATGTGTAGCTGCAAGTTTCAGCTCTGAGATCTGTCACACACTAGTTTCCGCTTACACCTGGCTGGAATAAAATCTTAAACACAGAAACTCACCTAGGTTTTTATCCACTCTTTGCCTAAACAGGGCCAACATGAACTTATGAAGTTAGTGTGGTTTGTTCTGTTATGCAATGTATACATACCCAACTCACCTAAGCTTTCATGTGGGATCAACTCACATGCATGGGCTATCTGGGCCACACTTTTTCAATGTAGTCTCACATATTTGATGTCAGGTCAAGAGGTCAACTACTGAATAATACAATCATATGCAAGAGTAAATGAGCAAACAACTATGAAAGGACAAAAATTGAGAACATGCGATTAATATAGCAAGGACTGTTCACTGTTGTGCGATCTTACTCTCTGATATTTTTCATTACAATGTTTACCATCACTAAATAATTACTAAAGCTGTCAACACCTCACCAAATTGTGGCTTTTCTTACACATAGCAGAAGATACATAAAAAAAACAAATAAGTGTAGGAATAAGTCTTCAAGCATGGTAGCGTGTGGAAATTACATATGTTGTGCTAAATTATCATCACAACCATATGCAATAAGGTGGATGCCTAAGTTAAGTGAGTTAACTAGGTTTTACAGCTTTGCACTTTGCATGTCTCGTAAACAAAAAGGTTTGCACTTTCCATAGCATTGTCAACTGGAATTAGGAAACAACTTCCAAATCCTCTTTATAAACTGTAACCCCAAGAAACCAACTTTTATTAGACAAGACGGTTTAAGCCAAAGCCAGGCGAAACACGTCTTGAATTTTTGACATTTCAGCACATAATAAAGGAGTCCAGAAACAACTAGTTGTGTGAAGGCTCCACTCCACCAAAATTAGAAAGAATCATAACTTTCTGATTATGCATTACCTCGCCATCAGCTGCAGGCTCTGGCGCAGAGTGCCGCAGCAGAGGCGGAGGAGCGCGGAGTGTTAATGTGGGCTCATCGTCCTCAAACTCCCGCGCTGACTTGAGGATGGGGAGCTTCTTGTGGATGTCTAGCGGTCGCGGCCTGAACGAGAGCCGACTCATGGCCGCCACTTCATCTCCCCACCCAGCCCCTACGCATCAACACCTCCGCACCCACCCATACACGCGAGCGCACGCAAACAACACCCAAACCCTAGCTCGGGAGGGTCCGAAATGGCGGGGCTGGGGGCAGGTGCAGACCGTACCAGGCAAGCGTCCGCGCGGAGCACCGGCTCGGGGGTCGCGAAGGCCCGTGCGACGCCGGCGAGGCCTCCGCGGCGGGTAGGGGGCTCTAGGGCACGGCCGCGGGCGGGAGGAGGGGGCGCCCAAGGCAGCGGGGGAACCAAGGGGGCGGATTGGCGTGGTTAGGGTTAGGGTTTTGGGAGGAGGAGGTGCTCTAGGGTTTCAAACGAGGCGAAGGAGGGAAGAAGAGGAAGCAGAGCGAAAGGGTCGAGGGGAAGGAGGTTCCTGCTCGACGGGTTGACGAGCGTATTCTCAGAATCCGTTTGCCCTGCTGTGATTACGGACTTTGGTTGTGTTCGTGTATCTGTCACGAAAGCTGGTACGCGTCTTGCTTGTATTTGTAGACTAGAGGTAGCTTCGAATTTTGTTTCTGACCCTGTGAACTGTGGTACGTTTCTTTTCCAATAGCGGATCTCTTCTTTTCAGTTTTATAAAATCTAATTTTCGACTACTCTATATTAATTAATTTTTAAATAAAATATCATTTTAAAGCGAAATTTAGAGGTTAATTATAGTACACACTATAATAACTTTATTTCTATCAATTAAAACTGCACACAAGTTTCGTTACTTTATACTCTCTCTCATAAACAGCTCAAAAATCATAAACCACAATCATAACTGTAAATCGAATAAAAAAGAACATGCCACATTTTGCCAGTATCATGTACCTATTTTCTATCGATCAAAACCTCTTCACCGGATTGCTTGTGGTTTCTTGAGACCAAGGATTATTTGTGCATTGCTACGTTGTTTGTATCGAAAAGTCATTGATTATCGTTGAAATTATTATTCTTAGACCACCAAAAACTGTTGGTTCTTTTTTTTGCCTTCTAAAAAGGATAGTATCGGGATTTCATCTTCAAGATGATTGCCCTGTTTAAATGCTCTAGCTAGCATCCCTTACTCTCAAAATAGATTTAAAAAGACAAAAAAATACAAGTTGCGGTCATATTTGTGCACAAGTTCGCAATAGTGTTTATGTGCTAATATATCACCCGGGCATGATTTTCCTTTTTAAAATATTCTGTCACTATTATTAAGCTAGTACTTGCTTTTTTTTTCTATTACAAGGATTCAAAAACCAAAATCAGAATCGGCCAGTGTCCGGACCATAAAAACACTGATAAAGATTTGCAAAAGTTATTTCATAGGAAGAATAAAGATTTGATAAGCATATGGATAGTTGCCCACATTGTTAAATTTGTGCACTTGCACTTTTCCAAAAAATCACTAGAAAAATCATGGATGTAGTTTTATATTTTTATGTGCACTTGCAAAATTTGTGATACAAATTCCTCTACAGTGAAGAGAACCGAAAATGACAAGTTGCACATGTGCACAGATGAATTTCACATCGAGATTTTCTAGATGTAATCCGAATTAACAAGACAAGAGTTATTTTCTACTCCATTAACAACACAAAAGTTATTTTTATCCGGATATTCTTCTATAGGAGCAGTTTTCAACTATATTATAGAATTCAGTTACTTTTACGATCAGCAATTTGATATACGTGATGATCACATGTATAAGTTACTCTTCAATATGCATTATTTACCAAGTTATGTGTTCTAGTTAGAGCATGTAAAAAATTTATGAGATGATTTCTTTACTATAGTTATCCAGCACCACAGGAGAAGTATATGGAGAAGACTAATCCAGTCTTACTTATTGATTAGTCCTATAGATTTTTAATTCACAAGGATAATTTATGGTGAATTATGATTTGAGGAGATTTAATTTATTTTGGCTACAGAAGCGAATTCATCTTAAGTTGGAGATTGTTGAGTGTGTAATCCGAATTCGTTTCAATGTGGATATTGTTAAAGTATGATACAAATTTGTGTATGTGTCCAAGCGGACACATACGCTAACCTCATCTCAGATTTGTAATCTCCTAGAACTTTTATTTTCTAGTGTGTGTGTGTGTGTGTATATATATATTCCTATAGTCATATGGTTCAGTACACTGAAATTCTCTGTGCTTGTAATATCTATTCATATAGTGAATTCCATCTTTGCATATCTATTATTTTTTCTGTAAAAATTTTTCATATTAAATTTGTATCTTTTGTTGTACCGATCCTCTATTTTTGCCGTAGATTTTATGCCATTACCCATGGAAACGACACGTTACCAGGAGGGGCAAGGGATGTAAGCGGGCCACCATAGCGGATAGTCTGGATAGTCTAGGGCTGGACGAAAACTCGAAGCTCGTTAGCTCGCTCGGCTCGGCTCAGCTCGTTAGGAAAACGAGCCGAGCCGAACTAAGATTTTAGCTCGTTAACTATAACAAGCCAACTCGAGCCAGCTCGCAAGCCGCTCACGAGCCAAACGAGCTATGCTTCCAGGAATTTAGCCCGCAGGCCGAAGCCACCCCACAGGCCCAAACACGCACTGACGCTAGGCCTGGATATCCAAGTCGCGAGCCCCTCGTGAACGGAAAAGGGGAAACAAAAATTTCGAGACGCCCGCACACAAAATCCAAACCCAAACCCTCAACGAGGTCACCGTGGCGATGGCGGCAGCGCTGGTGCCCGCCGGCGGGGGAGGTGAGCTGGAGAGGAGGGTGATGGCGGTGGTCAAGGCATCGGAGGCGCGCGGCGACCCGCCGCTGCTGCGGGCGGTGGAGGTGGCCCGCGTCGTCGCCGGGGAGGGGACGGGCTCTAGCGCGGCCTTGCCGAGATCCTCGTCTCCAACCTCGCCGCGCCAACTCACCGTCCGCTGTGGAAGCTCGTGGGCCGTGCCATGGCCTCCCGCCTCCTCTGCCGCTCCACGCCCTCGCGCTCTCACCCCTGTGTCGCATTTACGTTGCGTGCGCGAATTGGGTTTGGAACTTTGGATTGATGGATGAATTCATGAATATGTGCTGTATGACTGTGGAGCCTGCTCACTGGAATGGTCAGGCTCACTGGAATATGCAAGGTAGTCTACTCGATATCCATATACTACCTTACATACCTTAAAAATAGACTACCTTGCTGTATGAATTTGTACTCTATTGAATATGTGCATATACTGGAATGTAAGGTAGTCTTCATTTTACATTTTACATTTTAAACTATGTTCTCACTACTGTATCACATCAGAATTGGCCCTGGCTCACGAGCCAAACGAGCTAGCTCGAGCTTGTCGTCGAGCCGAGCCGAGCTAGCTTTTTAGCTCGTTAGTTATAACGAGCCAGCTCGAGCCAGCTCGTTATCCTACCGAGCCAGACCGAGCCGAGCCGAGCCGAGCCAGCTCGATATCCAGGCCTAGTCTAGCGTTTCGGTGTGAAACTTTTACCATTTTGTAAATTTTTTCTCACTCTTAACAGTCATCCATCAGACAAAAGTTCGTTGGAATGTTAGTATTCTAGTGTTGTCCTTTTGGATGCTATGCTACCGACCTATTTCCCCCAATTTCCTATAATTAAAAGGCACAAGTCCGGTTACATTATAAATGCAGACATAGGATATATTCTTAACGGTTTCTAAAAATAACTTTTAACTTTTGCTACAGTATCTAACTTTTAAACAGAATATTTTTTAAGACGGAGTCTACAAATTAATTGTAGTACACGTTAAAAGCCCGACATCTGTATCAACCAAAATCATAAGCGAGTATCTCTCTCCGTAATCTCTGTCGCAAACAGCTAAAATTCAAAAATTTCAAACTGAAGCTATGATTTTGGTGTAAAAATACGCAGGACTCCGTACAAGGAATATTGTGCATAAAAGTTGTTGATTGTGGAGTTATGCTAATGAACTTAACCGATCGAAGGAAACCACCAATGTGTAAGTCTTTTTTTTTTCATAAAATGTTCATGAGATGAATAATATTGTATTGATTGTTCACTACAAATTTAGCTCCATGCTTGGAGCGTGTTCACTTCATAGCCTATCACATAGGCTGATGCTTGTGTCTTTGTGCCCAGGAGTCGTCTCGCGAAGGCTTGGTCTGGTCTCGTCATATTGTGAGGAAAGGTAAAGGGATGCAATTGCTGTCGCGAGTATTGATGATTATTTTAGATGATGGAGATAAAAGTGTTGTATGACAAGGGCTCCTAGGTAATTTTCTAATTTTTGATTCTAAAAGGAAAAGAAAAGGGAAATTTGGTGGGGTCTACATGTCATTGGCTGTAGGGAAAGGATAGAGAGGCTAGTGTCGGCTAGGTTGTTGGCTTCGTTGGTGGAAGTCATGGGATGGATACGATCCCCACGCTTCTCTCTAGTGAATACGACACAGCCGTTCTAGAGCGCTGCCTCGATCCATCTCCTTATATGCCTGGCTTTCTTCCTCCTTGTGTGGTCAAAAACAAAGAAGCTCTCTACTTCCCTTTCCACTTCAGTTCCCTGCTTCCTCTTAATCCGGTTGGGCTGCGTTGTGGCTATAGGCCTAGAGTGTGCAGCGGTAGCAGCGGCGACTTGGCCCTCTCCACTGGTGACCTAGTGGTTGTCCCCTCCACTTCCACGAGAAAGTAGAGAAGCCTAGATATTTGGTGGTGGTTGCGCTAGTTTGTGGTTGGATCGAGTCTTGGTTACTTCAGTTGTTTGGCTGTATTGTAGTACTTCGCCTGTGTGGTGAAGGTGTGTTGTAATTTAGTGGAGTGCTATCGATTTCAGCAACAATTTTGGTGCTATGCTATTGATTTCAGCAACAATTTTGGTGCTATCTTCATCAATTGTTCACTTAGTTGGTGTTCAATTTCATCTTTGGCTTTGTGATGCACCTCCTGGACTTCGGTTCTGCAATTTGGTGTGCTCCAGATTGCAGAGAAGGACATTGTATTTCCGAAAATCTTGTTGATCTTATCGGTGACTTTGAGTGTCATCGGCTTTGTGAGTATTTCTCCTATTCGATTTACCTATTGTGCTAAGTGTACCATACTAGTGATTTCATCTTGTTTATTCTTGATTTAAGTAGCACTAGTATCGGGTGACTTGCACGATAGATTGTGGACTTGTGAAATGCTTGATGAGGATTTCGCTAAGATTAGTGTGACAGTTTAGAGTTATATTCCTCAATTTGAGTTGTTTGTTGTCCTTATATTTCTTATATTACGTGGACAACTATACTTGTTTACCTCTATTAGACACAGTTATTCATGAGTGGATAGTTAGCTTACTGCAAATTAAATAGTTAGTATTTCACTCTGCAACTAGATGTTGTTTTGTTAGTTGTTGATTAATTCATTGTTAATTATCTTGTTCAATAATTGTTTGGTAAGTAGAGTAGCTCAAAACCTATAATATTTCTTGTGAAACTATCGCACTAAATCAGTGATCATAAATAGCTCCTTGTGGTGAGGAGGTTTTGTTCTAATACAAAAGCAGCCTGACATCTAAAAGCAACATAAATTAATCAACTTCAGCTTGTTACTAGTTGAATCTTATTGTTTTAGCATTCAATTAAACATGATATCCTGTTCAATTAAGTTGAGTAGTTTATTTGCTCATTTAAACTATTGTTTAAAGCTCATGTCATTCAATTGCAACTAGTATTTTTTACTATTCATGATTATTTTTGGGATTAAAATGAAATATTTGATGAAATCACAATTTTTACAACAATCTAGAAAACCAAACTACATTAAGATGACTTCATCATCTGATTTTGTTGAACCAAAAGTCTTTGATGGTGTTAAGTTTAAGCGTTGGCAAACTAAGACAAAGGTTTGATTCACTGACCTCAAACTACTTTAGGTCATCTTTGATCCTCCCAAGCTTCCCTTGGAAGATAAGGCTAAGTCTCGTTGGGATGATGCAAACAATTCAGCTTTGGCTCACTTGTTGGTCATCTTGTCAAACCGGTTTTTCGATGTCTTTGTGAATTTCAAAGAGGCTAAATATTTGTGGGACAAATTGGATGAAAAATATTCAGAAGGGGATAATGGGAATGAGTCCTGTATCACTGCAAATTACTTGAATTACAAAATGATAGAGACATGGTTGGTGATGGAGTAGCTCCATGTATGCGATTTAAATTAGTATGACTGTCTCTTGTTAGAAAGGTTTCAAGTAAGTGTCATCTTTACCAAGTTACCTCCCTCATGGTCGGACTTTGTGACTGCTCACAGACACATTAAGGAGCGACTAACAATCAATGAATCGTTAGGCACCACTAATGTGGAGGAGAATGCCAGGGCCAGCAGTGGTGATGGAAAGACTCATGTCCAAGCCTACCAAGTTGAAGTCAAGAACTCCAAAGGCAATGGGAAGAAAGTCAAGAATTATGCTCAAAACAAGCCTAAGACCTAGCCAGTGAAGAAGAAGAAGGAGAAGGAGATCTTTACATACTATGTGTGCAGTAAGGTTGGCCATAAAGCCAACAAATGCCATGATTGTAAGGGCAAGGGACATTCTCTAGATTAGTACAAGGGCAAGGCCGAAGCCAATGTGGTTCTAGCTAGTCCTAATTTAGATGGCATGCACCTCATGCCTATATGACAAATTCATCAATTGATTGGTAGATTCATACATGTGCTACTAGACACATATGTATTGATCGTTTGTACTTCTCTTCATTTCAAGGTGAAGGTGGTGGCTCCACCCTAATGTGCAATGGCGCCACTACTGCAGTGCATGGGATTGGAAAGGTCTGCCTAAAGCTCACTTCAGGCAAGGCACTCATTCTTAGAGATGTACTGCATGTGCTTGTAATGTCTCGCTATCTCCTTAAAGGGTCTATGTTGTGTACGCAATGAATAAAGCTTGTTTTTAGTCGAATAAAGTAGTGTTGACCAAATTTAGTACTTTTGTGAGAAAAGGCTATGATAGCGGAGGCATATTTTGCTTATTTATTCTTGATTTTAATGATTCAAATATTTTTAAACATTATTCATTGCAATAAAGTTCATAATATTTGGCACTCTCGTTTATGTTATGTTAATTTTGAAGTCATGGCGTGGTTAAGTAAAATGAGTTTGATTCCAAATTATAATTATGAAAATGGCTCTAAGTGTGAAGTGTGTGTGTCGGGTGTGTGTGTGCGTGTGCGCGAGCCTCTAAAACCTTTCCACAGCGTTGAGAGGCGAGACACTTCACCACTTGAGTTAATCCATTCTGACTTATGTGAGATGAATGGCATATTAACTAAAGGTGGCAAATGTTATTTATTTACTCTCATTGATGATGTGACTAAGTATTGTTATATTTATTTACTCAAGTAGAAAGATGAAGCATTAGCATATATTAAAATATGCAAAGCCGAGGTGGAAAACCAACTAGAAAAGAGAAGCAAATGGTTAAGATCAGACTGAGGTGATGAATATATTTCTAAGGAATTCTCTCAATTTTGTGAAGAAGGTGGAATATTCACCCTAATCAAATGGAGTTGCCGAACAAAAGAACCAAACTGTTTGTGATTTGGTAAATACCATGTTACAGAGTTCAAGTATGTTAGACTCAAGGTCAGGTGAAGTAGTTCTACAGCTAATTATATCCTAAATAAGGTACCTCCTCACAATCGTGAGGAGATACTATATGAAGGATGGAAGGGGAGAAAATCAAATATGTCCTTTCTTTAGACATAGGGTTATCTTGCAAAAGTGCAACTGCCATTACCGAAGAAAAGAAAACTTGGTCCTAAGACTGTTGATTGTATCTTTCTAGAATACGTGCATCATAGCATAGTGTATATATTTCTAGTGGTCAAATTCAAGGTTAGGGATATCACTACAAATGTCCTTATAGAATCTCGTGATGCGACATACTTTGAAAATGTATTGCCTATGAGAACTAATGAAGTCAGTGCCCCCAATGTTTCTTATGAACACTCTATTCTTCCTAGTCTGGATGACACCGTTTTTGAATTAGAGTTGAGGAGGACTAAAGTCAGAGGAGTAAAAAGTCCTTGGGTGATGACTATATCACCTATCTCGTGGATGATGAGCCGTGTACCTTTTCAAAGACATACACATCCCCAGATGCGGATACTAGAAGAATAATATAGTCCGCAATGAGATTGATTCCATCATTGCTAATGGAACTTGGAAGATTACTGACCTTCCAAGTGGATGCAAGCCAGTGGGCTGCAAATAGATCTTCAAGAGAAAACGAAGATCTAATGGTACCATTGAAAAGTATAAGCCCCGCTTACTCATTAAGGGTTTCATGCAAAAAGTGAGAGAAGACTATGTCGACACACACTATCTTGTGGCTCAATTACCCACAATTTAGGTACTTTTAGCTCTATCTACTGTGTATAAACTCTAAGTACATTAAATGAATGCAGAGACCGCTTTCTTAAATGGAGAGTTAGATGAGAAAATTTATATACAACAGCCTGATGGTTTTGTGTCTGAAGGGTAACAAAAGAAAGAATGTCTCTTCATTAAATCCCTGTATAGTCTAAAAACAAGTTCCTAAGCAATGGCATGAGAAATTTGATAGTACATTGACTTTGGTCGGCTTTTGTGTAAACGAAGCCAATAAATGCATATACTATCGATTTAATGGGAGTGAAGGTGTCATCCTTTGTCTTTACATGGATAATACATTATTGTTTGGGACAAACATGGATGCAATAAATAAAACTAAGTCGTTCCTCTCTCAAAACTTTGATATGGAAGACCTTGATGAGCCTGATGTTATCTTAAATATTAAGCTATTAAAGGGTGAGAACGGGATTACTCTAATCCAGTCCCATTATGTGAATAAGATTTTGAACCACTTTGGCTTCATGGATGCTAAGCCTATATCCACACTCTATGATGCAAATGTTAAGCTACACAAAAAGACATTGGGCATCATAAAGAATAGCTTAAATATCCCCAAACAATTGGTTCTTTAATGTACTTAACTAGTGCAGCGAGGCATGACATCTCATATGTTGTAAGAAAATTATGCCGGTACATGGCCAATTTAGGAAATGATCATGGATAATATTAGAGAGGGTACTTAGGTAGCTAAGGGGGACTAAGAACTTGGGGATATATTATTCTGGCAATCCGACAATTCTTAAAGGATTCAGTGCTTGGATGGTATGAAGGCTACATGTGGATATGTATTCACTCTAATAGGTGGGGCTGTTTCATGGAAATCATTGAAACAGACTATCCTTACACGATTCACCATGAAGGCTGAGCTAGTAGCACTCGACTCAGTGGTAGTAGAGGTGGAATGGCTCAAAGAGTTCCTTTCTGACCTACCTATATTGGAAAAACCAATTTCAACTATTTGACCTATTGTGATAACGAAACCGTTTTGGTTAAGGTGAAGAGTAGGAAGAACAATATGAAGTCCTCAAAATATATAAAGAGACGACGTAAGTTGGTTCAGCATACCAGAGAGATAGGTGTAATCACTATAGAATACATCCAATCTAAAACGAATCTAGCGGATCCTTTCACTAAAGGAATAGCACGAGAGGTAATTCTTGCAGCATCAAAGGAAACGAGACTCATACCCATTTGATGATCTTTAATAGTGATAACCTATCTTAGAAGAACAGAGATCCCGCGAACTAAGCTCTAGGAAAACAAACTCTAAAAAGACAAGGAATACACCTAAGGGTCCCATTACCTATGGTACTCTAATTGTATAGCAGGTTGAGCGATAGCTCTTATTGAATTCGATACCTCATATGACAATCGAGAACTATCCTATAGAGTTCCCTAGATAATTCACCTGTTGAGTACAATTATGAGGTCACGATCAAAGGAAGTTGGGTATACTATCCTAAGTATTCATGAGATAGATACGAGGACCTGACTGTAATATTCCAACCTAAGAGGAAAGGGACATGCCACCCTATATAGAGTGTGACTTGAGTGAAAACTCTCACACCAATGTATTGCATCAAGGCAAAGTCATCTGTCTGTGTAGAGTTGTAGTTCTTGTTGCTAAACTGTGGGTTCAAACCCGAAAGGTACTCATAGTTAAGCAACAATATATTAAACAAGGCTCATTTTGTATCTAGCATCAAAATTGATAAATTGCTAGGGATTGTTGTATGTCAAGGGCTCCTAGGTAATTTCCTAATTTTGATTTCTAAAAGGAAAGAAAAGGGGAATTTGGTAGGGCCTACCTATCATTGAGAAGGGAAGGGCAAGGATGGAGAAGCTAGTGTCGGTTGGGCTGTTGGCTTCGTTGGTGGAAGTTGTGGGGGTCTATTCGATCCACTTCTCTCTGATGAATCCGATGCAGCTGTTCCAGAGTTTCACTTTGATCCATCTCCTTATATGTCTGGCTTTCTTCCTCCTTGTAAGGTGAAAAGTAGAGAAGCTCTCTACTTCTCCTTACACTCAAGTTCCCTACTTCTTCTTAATCCAGTTGAGCTACGCTATGGCTACAAACCTAGAGTGTGCAGTGGCAACAGTGGCGACTTGGCTCACCACCAGTGACCTAGTTGTTGTCCCATCCTCTTCCATGAGAAGGTAGAGAAGCCCAGGTATTTGGTGGTGGTTGCACTGGTCTATGGCCAGATTGAGTCTCGATTGATTCAGTTGTTTGGCTAGACTGTAGTACTTCTCAAGTGTGATGAAGGTGGGCTGCGATTCAGTGAAGTGTTGTTGATTTCAACAATAATGTTTGTGTTGTCTTCATCTACTATTCACTTGGCTGGTGTTCAATCTCATCTGTGGCTTTGTGATGCACCTCTTGGACTTTAGTTCTGCAATTTGGTGTGCTCCAGATTATAGAGAAGGACATTGTATCTCTAAAAAACTCACTGATTACACGACATGTTGGATTCTGGAGCAATGACTCCAAAACCCTCTGTGTAAATCGCACTAATCCAGGAACAGTTAGTGCACACAGTAGAACAAAGATACATATCAAGCACAAATGACCAACTATATTAAATTAAAGAGTACGGCCTTATGGCCAAGTCTTACATCAATGCTCTTTGGCAACAATAATAAGGCAAATAACTGCGGAAGCAAATTGATAAAAAGCGAAGCCCAACCTACCTGCAGGCAAATGACAGTAAGACGCGGCCTACTCGTCCAAGTCGTCACCGTAGTCGAAGTCATCTTCCTTTGTGTGGAGATAGCAAGGTGAGTACAAACTTGTACTACGCAAATCACACAAAAAAATGCATCATAATGATAAAGGCTTCAATGGAAGGCTTATAGGGTTAGTTTGAGCATAAGACATCATTTAAAGAAATACAGTAAATAGATTGAAATTACTGAATTTAATATAGTAAGTAAAAATAGTATTTGTAATTGAAAATAATATCGTCAGTGTAGACTCCGACCAAACATCAACCTATCTACGAGCATCCCATCCGGACCATCTTTCCCAAAAGACCCCGTATGGATTCCATCTATCCATACGTTTTCAACCACTCATGGATTCCATCCATCCACAAGGTTTTCAGTCTCTCATGGATTCCATCCATCCATAAGGTTTTCATAAACCATTTTAAAAAACAAAGTCTAATCCATGAAAAACTTTCACTCAGCATGCCCATGACCGTGTGCACGGCTATCCCGAATAGATTAAACATTCTGTAGAGGTTGTACAACTTTACCCACAAGACATGATCATCTCAGATTGCCACGTGATTACACACTTCCTTTGGTGTACGATGAGGACATCATGACAAGGCCTTTATAATGCAAAACCTTCAACCTAGCCAAGCCAATTCTAAGGTCTCACTCCAGTAAGGAATCCACCAGACCGGGACCCTCTCTTGAGCCGAGTGAGACTTCTCATGGCACACGCCATGCTCACTTTCAACCTACAACATGACTCAGGTTGTGACCCACAAATTAATCAGCTAGGACTGTCCCATACCAGCCTTGTGGTAGTACAATAGGGCTTTACAACAGTAGCCCACAGATCGGTCCTTACTTGACTTAGGCTCAACCACATACCCCTTGTGCCCGACAATCAACACTGTGTCTCTGAACAACAGTGCATGCCTGCACCCACCATCTAACCATTAGCCTAAGTCTAAACCAGATTTTATATTTTATTTCAAAAATTTTATAATCCTTCTTGACTCATCAAAGTCAAGAATACATTTCAAAATCTTATAATTTTATGTGAAAAGGTACCCCAAAACCAAGATTATGTCTAAGCAGGTCTAAGCATTTGATATAAAACTCTCTAGCTAATACAAGTGTACTAACTAGAGTTTGATTCTAGGGTGACAAGGTATAAGAATTTGCAATGTCAAAGGAGGTAATAACAAATAGGTATTAACTAAATTTAAAACTGAATTGAAATACAGTGAATAAAAATATGCATGCAGAATTAATTTAAAATAACATAATTTCATTTTACAATCTGGGATCAACATGATCAAGGTGTGTGACTTGCCCTGCTCCTCAGGTGGGTGTGATTCATCGTCATAGAATTCTTCGGAATTGTCGCAGTCTACATGTAAAAATAACCCACCAAATTCAAATAAAATCCAATAAATTCAAATAAACTCCAAATATTTAAATTGAGGGCAGATATGGATAGAGGGGAATTTTTGATGAATTTAGAAATTTTAATGGGCTCAATCGGAGTTAGGATGAAGAAGAACAGGCTCTTGGAAGTTTAAAATTAAAGAAAAAGAAAAAGGCTGATTTTCTTGAATTATTTTTCTAAAGAAAATATGAATTATGATGTCAACACTGAATTTCCTTTTTCGGCCAAATTATTTTCCTATTGAAAAATCAGGTTTATGATGTCAGCATGACATCAGCCTTAGGGGATTTTTCGGGCAGGTGACTGACATGTGGGCCCAGGTCTATGTGGACCGAGTCCACAGACCACGGGCAAGGCTGAGGTGGCACGGGTGGGGCGTGGCGCTGACGTGGCCGAGGTGGCGCACATGTGCCCAGATTGTGCTGAGGTGGGGCGCCAGGTGGCCGCCACGTTGGCGCTTGCGCCATGACATGGCACGGCGGCCGGCGGGGTGAACAGGAGCCACGGCTCGTCGGCGCTCCGGCGGATGGTGGCAGCTGACGAAGGGTAGAGGAGGGAGAGGAGGCAACGGGGGTTTGGTTTTACCTCGGCTCGGGGCTCGGCAAGCATAAGAGGCAGCCGGCGACGAGGAGACGACGGAGGCGGCTCGGGTGCTCCGGTGCGGCGGCAGTGGAGCGCTCGGGAGGGAGAGAGGAGTGGAGGGGGAGGTGGTGCGGAGAGAGGGGGGCCGAGGGGGCCTTTTATAGGGGTTGGGGAGGGCGGAGCTGGTGGGGATTTCTCGCCGAAGATCTTGGTGGCCAGCGGTGATTGTGACGGGAATGGAGGGGGAGGGCGGGGGTTCGGCGCGAGATTTGGGGAGGAGGTGGGCGCAGGACTTGCGGGAGAGGAAAGAGAAGGCGGAAACGGCTTGGGGGGAGATAAGAGAAAGGGCGGGAGGAGCGGCGGGAATGGCGGGGGTGGCTGAGCGGCGCGGGGAGGAACAAGGTGAGGAGAAAGATGGAGGTGCGGCTCTGACAGGCGGGCCCCACGCGCAGTGAGAGAGAGGGAGGGAGGCGCAGGCGGCGGGGTTGGTGACATGTGGCGGGGTGAAGATCGGGCGGCCAGGGAGTTAAGGAGGGGTGGACGGGGGAGATGGGCCGGGGTGGTGGCGCGGGTGAATCCGGGCCGGCCAAGTGTCAGCCCGAGGAGAGAGGAGGGGCGAGATGAGCAGTGGTGGGGCTGGGTCAGCGCTGGACATGGCTCAATCCGAGCCGTCCACGCGTCGGCCGGAGGAAAAGGAGGGGGATTTTATTTTCTATTTTTGATTTCAGAAACCTGAGGAAATTCGTAAAGGCTTAGAAAATACCAAATAAATTCCAAAAATTCTAGAAAAATTCACAGAAATTTCTGGTAATGTTTTGGACTTATTAAAATTATTTCCAACTAAAGTTGGTATTATATTTTCATACTAAAAATACTTTTTAAATTTCAAAATAGATTTTAAAAATCCAAGAAAACCCAGAAAAACCAAATAAACCCAAATAATTAATTAGAATTAGGATTTTTATAGAAAATCAAAATATCAATTTACTTCATAATATTTTTTATGTTTTACCTAAATTACTTTTCAAATCTAGCATTTTTAAAAGCACAAAAATCAGAGCAAATCAAAAATAAAATTTAAGCAAGCAAAACACTTATTTTTATTTTAAATTATTCTTACTATTATTATTTTTTTATAAAAAACCTGGGCTATTACACGACAGAATAGTGGTGGCGTGTGGTTTTCTGGAATAACATCATTGACGTGCCTTGTTCACTCTTCTCGGTGACTTCGAGTGTCCTTGGCTATGTGAGTATTTCTCGTGTTCAGCTTACCTGTTGTGCAAGTGTGCCATACTAGTGATTTCTTCTTACTTATTCTTGATTTAAGTAGCACTCTTGTTTATTCTTGATTTAAGTAGCACTAGTATTGGGTGACTTGCACAATAGATTGTGGGCTTGTGAATTGCTCAATGAGGATTTTGCTAAGCAAAATCAGTGTGATAGTTTAGAGCAACCTGACATCTAAGAGCAATATAAATTAATCAACTTGAGCTTGTTGCTAGTTGAATTTTAAGATCCAGCTAAACATGATATACTGTTCAAATAACTTGAGTAGCTTATTTGCCCATTTGAACTATTATTTAGAGCTGATGTCATTTAATTGCTGTTAGTATTTTGTTTTACTGTTCATTATTTTTTGGGATTAAAATGAAATATTTGCTGAAACCGCAATTTTTACAACAATCTAGAAAACAAAACTCTTATAAGAAAAAGCTTTGGTTGATTGACAACAAACTGTTTTGGGTCATCTCTGATCCTCCCAAGCTTCCCTTGGAAGACAAGGCTAAATCTCATTGAGAGAATGCAAACCATTCAACTTTGTCTTGCTTGTTGGCCGTCTTGTCAAACCGGTTTTTCAATGTCCATGTGAATTTCAAAGAGGCTAAACAATTGTAGGATGAACTGAATGAAAAATATTCAGAAGAAAATAATGGAAATGAGTCCTTTACCACTGCAAATTACTTGAATTACAAAATAGTAGAGAGACGGTCGGTGATGGAGCAGCTCGATGATAGAGTTACCACACATCTGTTTGACCTAATCTATTACTTATAGTTAGTCTATTACTTAATATAAGACGTAAAATCCTGATCAGCGGGAACTTCCAGCATAATGGAGCAGTGACATCTCTATGACCTAGTCGCTTGTTTCCCTATACCTTCCATTCCGATCTTCTTTTACTTCGTACCTTTCTCTCTTTCTCCTCCATTGCTGGTGAAGAAGCTCCTACTTGCAGGTCTGGTGCACCGAGAGGTGAAGTAAGATGGCTTCGTATTAAACAGAAGCCCGTATACTTCCCCCTATTGTTGTTGGGTGGGTTGGGGGTTGCTGAAAACATGTGTTCTACATTCATTCCTCTAGAATAAAGATTAAACGTTCCTTTGGAGGTCCTCACGCAAACGAGTCAAAAGAATAGCCTAAACTGCAAGTCAAAACTACATTTTCTCGCCGTCCATATTGAAGAATCACAACATGTGTGCAGCAAAATAAAAAACTAATAAAGCATCCTCGCAAAAAAAAAAAAACTAATAAAGCAAACATTATGGTGTGTCAAAATACTCTGTAAACGGGACAATATGTGCAAGTAACCGTTGATTTTTGAGTTGTGCTAACAAACTTAGTAAATTAAACGAAACTCATGAACATGTAAAGTCTTGCTTTCATAGGATGGTCATGATATGAATAATATTGTTCTGATTGTTTGCTACAAAATTAGCTCGATCTATTATTTCTAATCATCTCAATAGTTATGACAAGGGAGTAACAAACATACAAATGAAACAAATATGGTTTAAAATATTTTTATCTCATAGCTAGAAATGCAAGTGTGATAACGAAAAATGTTGTACAAATGGCCATATTATACCTTGTACCCATTGACATGGGCAAAGGCATGCACGTCAATAGACATCCCAAGTGCAAGATGCGTGTTCACTTTTTAGACTAGCACATGTATACGGTGTTGTTTGTGCCCAGTCTTGAGTGTCGCAAAGGCTTGCTTCGTTTATACGGGGAGGAAAAGTTAAAATGATGCAATTCTACTTGTGAAATTACGGAATTTTATGTAACAGATGCAATGATAGTCATTGATGATTGAAGAACTAAATTAGTTCTTTTCAAACAGAAAGTAGTAATAACCTAGGATATACTGAAAAAAGAGAAGGCCTCATCCAATTATAGTTGACTGGCATTTCTATCTACTCTATTATCTTTCACGATACCTTCCATTCCCATAATAGACGTCTTTTCAGGTCTTCGCTCATCTTCATTGCTTCTAGTAGCCAGTTTGCTAGTATATATGTCTAGTGGGACTAGATGCTACCTAATTAATGGTTTGCTTGTATTGTGGTTAGGGGTGGGCAATTTTATACCGAAACCGAAAAACCGAACTAAACCAAAAACTAAAAATTGCGGTTTATTTAGTATTTGATACAGTTATACTTTTTTTTGTACTATTCGGTATTTAGTGTACAATGTGATTTTCCAAGTTCTAGATACCAAATTACCCGAAAAAAGTGAAATATTAGTAAGAGGCTACAAGCCCACCCTAACTCCCTAACACTAACAGGCTACCAAAGGGCAAAGGCCTAAGGCCCATAGCACTCAGCCACTCACACCCAAATACCCAATCGAGTCAACTCACTCTAGCCGACGCCACCTCTCACTTCTTAGTTCTCTCTCTCAACTTTGAATAATTGTGTTTCAATATTACCAGTACTGTGCTGGTACATCATTGAGTTTCAGCTTGGCTTAACCGACATACCGAATTAACCGAACCAAAATATTTTGGTTAAATCGTTTTGGTTTGGTTTTTTACTACGGTTAATTCGGTAAGCACATATAAAAAAACCAAAAAATTTAAACCGAACCGATTTAACCGAACTAAACCAATGCCCACCTCTAATTGTGGTAGTGACTAGTGGTGGAACCATGATTTTGTCATGCATTGGGCTGTGAAGGGCTGAAGGCCACTAATAGTCCATACCTTGCTAGCTAAAAAGGTTGTGCCTTGAGCTTACCAGAGGTTTGCACTAGTAAATATCACACGTCCCGAACTAGAGTATAGGCTACCATAGGCCTAGATCTTTAATGACAAATGGGTGGCCTACTTTTTTCTTGATAGTAGAGTTTTACGAAGCACGAGCAGACGCTTTGACCACTGAAAGCACTTACATATGTGTGTACTTATGGATACTATTCATATAAACAGTATCCCTGAAAAATGGGGCTACCGTGGCTCAAAGCCAAGCGGCTGGGGTGCACAATCGCGCCCTTTGCCAACTGAGCCAAGCTCAGTCCCCAACGGGTGGCCTACTTAGGGAGGTTTCAATGTGCTTAGAACGACCAGAAGAAGAAAAAAAAGAAAAAGAAGGCCTCATACAATTCCAGATGCTTGTCATTTCAGTATATTGCTAATATTTTTCACGATACATTCCATTACCAGTAAAGATGTCTTTTCTGGTCTTTGCTCCCCTCCCTTCGTTGTTGGCTTGTTTCAAGTGGGCTAGTTCGCTACTGTCTGTCCCCCTTCGCTAGTGGAGTAGTTGCTACTTTGCTTCAGCATTCTGCTAGTTCGCTTCTACTTTTGGTGTGAGGGTACAAGCAAATTAAGGTGACGTAGCATTGATAGAAGCTATATAGATTCATTACTGCCAGGTAGTTGAGTTGTTACCCTCTTCTCCCTGTTCCATCAAAAAAAATTTCTACCGTGCACACCAGGACATCATGCTAAGGAGGGATCATAGATCGTTACCACTAGACGCGCAGCGCAGCGGAAGAAGAGTTGGAGAAGCCGATCCAACCACGCGCGTCGAGGTAGTAGTGGAAGTAGCCGATCGTCCCGAACAGATCATCTCCTCCACGCGATCAACCACACCACGAGCAGATCCAATCTGTAGTTTGTTGATGCCGATCAACGCCGCAACGAGCAGCGCCTCCACCGGTATCCACACGTCCCGGGGCTGAACGCCGATCGCGAGTGTACCAAAGACTCGCGAGCGGCTAGGGTTTGGCTCGGGAGGTGGCGGCTAGGGTTTTGCTCGGGAGGAACAGAGCGTACATCCCTTAGCCCCGCCTCCAAATATATAGACCTCCTCACTTGGGCCTCGTGGACCGAGGCCCAATAGGAGTCTATCCGGATCTCTATCCGAATTGAGCCCACATCCGAATCACATTCGAATTAGTGTTCCAACCCGTTAAGTGTGCGACCAGAGGGTTCACGTATACTTGGTCGCGACCGGAAACACCTTTCCGGTCACCTGTTAATAGCGGCCTCTAGCAAGACATATTAACCCCAAAGTATACGTAAAGATCATATCGGCTGAACTCGTAACGTTCTCATGTACGAATCCCTTTGCCTCACGATATAGATTAAGCTCAAGGCGAGACTGTGTCATCCTCTTAATAGCTCAATCACTCTCTCGATTCCGTGATAGATTATAAACTTGTGATTGACTCCTCAATCACATTGGCATGGCCATGCACTTTCATAATCCATTACATCGAGGGCCCGAGATATCTCTCTCATAAGGAGGGGCAAATTCTATCTTGATCATTCACATCCCACTACATGTTTCATAGCAAACCCGAAGACTACTTTTATGACTACCCGATTACGGAGTAGTGGTTAGTAGTCCCAAAATAGGCTACTACGCATATTGGGAACCATGATGATCTCAAGTCTAAGGATTCTACATAAACACTACTTGAGACCAACTAATGACACATGGAATCTCTGCAGTGTCTCATGGCGGGTCTATCCAACATATGTTCACTAACACATGTCCATATTATTGATTTGGTATCTCCATACCATGATCCATGAGACATGATCATCAATCAATACATATGCTGATCTTTGAATCATATTTGTTCCTCATATGATATATGATCAGGGATCATTTAGAAATAGCAACATTTTGGCATTAAGAGTCTCACGAATAAGTCACATACTCATTGATCAATAATGATAATGTCTATTTCAAGGAACAAAGCAATGTATCATAAACATAGTATGTGATATATTCAACATCTCCATGTTGCCTCTAGGGCATATCACCAACACCATCTTCTCTGTCATTTGCTGCCATCTTCTCTTGTCAGAAGATGGTGATATCTAAAGGGTGGACGCTGATTGATACAAATACGGGGATTGGTAGGGACCATTTCATCTATGTTAACGTCTGGACAGTTTTTGCATCATTACTAGATCTTTAATTTGTGTGTCCTGTGCAGCGGATTTGAAGTACTCTGTTTAGCTTGTGTGAGTGGTGTTTTGGTGAACATATATTCATGCACCTAATGATCATTGGAAATGATCCAAGCACGACGGAAGCTATTTTAATATGAATTTATTTTTTATGAAATTGAATTTACAACATATTGGATTAAGACCGTATATCAATAAGCTAATAAGTACATTTTATTTGAACACCATCTCTAGCGTAGGGTCAATGGGAAGGTAAATGTATTGTAAGGGTCTCGTAAGTATATAAGTATCTGGGGAAGATAAAAGAAGGGCTTTTAGCATGTGGTTTATGGCTTTTTTTTTGTGAGGGCTCTTTACTATGTCAAAAATAAGAAAAAAATAAAAAACGCCACTATATCTTTTAGGATAATTCAAAGGAATAAGATAAAAAAAGAAAATCCAAAAAAATCCAAAAAGCCAAAAAAACCCGAAATTTAGAAGCCAAAAAGCTGAAATCATTTAAAGAAAATAATCAATCTGCAGCTACGTAATGATGTTTTAAGAGGATCCAACATGCACCCTAATTCGTGAAAGATTTGAACACCAATGAGCTAACATGATTACATTCCAGAGGTATGTATGCTTTACCACCACACGACAACTCTTAATCTCCGCTTGACTTGTGCATGTTAAGCTCTTCCCTTGAAAATGTTTCATAAGCAATAAATCAATGATCAAGACTAATTAAAAGAAAAAATGCAGAGGTAATCATCCCAAGTACCCTTCGTGCAATCACAGAAGTAAAGTGTAAAACAACGATAAAAGGAAACAATTCATGAGAAACCACAGGTTTTGTAAATACTGCATCAAACTCAAATGTTATATGGGTGTCACACAACTACATGCTCGAGGAGATAAACAAGTTTATACGTCGTGTGGTATCAATGTAATTGCACCTCCTTAGGATACCACAAACTGTACTGCACAATAGACTGGCTATGTAGGCTAAGGTGGTCATATACGGCTCCAGGCAATTAAAAACTAGCTAGTGTCACCAAAATAGCCTATGAGAGACAAGACCAATCCAACAAAGCTAAGACAAGGTCAGCTGCGAGTTCTAGAAAAATCAGAGAGAGAAATCAGCTACCTGCCTGCCTTCACAGAGTAGCACGAGAACATGTGTACAACTCGCAGTTCAGTTGCACCTCTACTCATTTCATCCCTGGTGCTCATTTCATTCCGGATGCATCCTATTCCCATGTGTTCTGTACATCTCTTTGTTTCTTGTCTTCTCATCCTTGTCCTCCACCTGACCATCTCTACATTGTAGTACTTCTGATGTGTAAAAGGAAGTGATATCGAAGTGTGTGTGGGAAGAAGTTTGTGCTTTTATTATGCTATTAAGCGGGTGGAGGTTAGGGGACTTATTTATTACTGGAAAAGTTGGTTATATACCATCTAAAGATGACCACTATGACCAAATACCATCAAACTTTGCCACCGCATTAGCTTATTTGCCATTCTATGTTATGCATTTGTCCATTTTCACCATTTTCTGGACGTGGAAGATTTTTGACATACCGATAATACCCCTGGGAAGATCTCCTTTTTTGTGATTGTCCGCCCAAAGTTATTGAGTTTTTGGTTCTTTTAGCAGTTTTCGGATCTGTATTTGCAAGAATGGTCATCGTTATGTCAAATTTACAAAAATGACCCATCCACTGCGTGGCAGTCCCGAGGGGCGACACGTGTGCTTTGCCGCACGACCACCGTGCGGTGGCCATTTCGTTAGGGTAATTAGTGCTAATGTAATTGTCATTAAGGATTGTGTTTAGGTGCACTAATTGTTTGATTTTTTTATATATAGAAAATGGGCTTCAAAAAATCTGAATTTTTTCATAGAGCCTCCTGACACAGCGTACTTGATTGTGTATTTTTTTGTGATTTTATCCATCTTGAATTTACTCAAGAATTCATTTAGCTAGATTGCATATAGGAATTTTTAATGTAGCAAATGAGTACAAAAAATTATATATTTTTTTAAGTATCCTTGCATAGTGGACTTGATTATGTTACATTTCTAGAGTTTTACATGTTTCAAAATTGTCTAAAAAAATGAAGGGTTTAGGTCTTGGAAAATCGGATATTAGGTTTTCGAAATTAGGGTTTCATAATTTCATGTAACTTGGAATGTGGAAAGTTTAGTCCGATATGAGTACTCTAGGTGAGAGACACTATTTAGAGACTAGGCCACCACATGGCCTCCCTCCTCTGCACTTATGTCACCCTGTCGCTTCGAGAAGCCGTTTGAGTTAGCGTTTCATGGTTAATTTTTTTAATTATGCAAAGAATAGATAGTCCCAAAACTATTACTTTATGTGTTACATAAATATTTCCTATATGAATCTTTCAAGTTTTGTCAACCTCGCTACTATCATGGTACAGAGTGACATAAGCATCTAGGCCATGTATGAACACAAGCTTTTAGGAGATATGAAAAATATGATAGGTAGGACTAGGGGCTACTAAAAATTACCTAATCTACTGCGTAGACTAAGGCCATTTGCTCTTCCTTCTGAGTTCGGCTTTGTAAACCTCATCGTCTCCACCTCACAAGCCTCACGCTCTTTGTACCTACACACCTCCAGATGAGTTTGTGTCTCCTACCGGATACGCTTGCTATACTCTTCATTGCGCCGTTGCTCCTCCCCCTCTCACGGTTCGTCTCGGCATCCCACTCCTCACAGGTAAGATGCCACTAGTCGTGTCGGTGGATCTCTCGGTCAATCTATTTGCAGAACACACATAGCAGATCCAGAGACTACGAGTAAATTGGGGAGGTAGTTAGTACATGCTTTCGAAGAAAATGCAAGGGGAATATATTGTAACAGGTCCTTACTGGCTGGCGGTACTGCCCCATGTCCCAACGCCAGCAACCTCAGTAACGTATACCCAGGTTTAGTCGCTGCTCGACTTGAAGAACTTGCACGTGTCCCCGCACTAGCAAAGGGACGGCGTCTCCCCCTCGAGAGGGTCTGTTGGTGAATGCTTGGTTGTGAATGTCGTGATAGGGGTTGGAGCTACGGGGGTGTCATTGCAGGGAGGTGTCTGAAGGAACGCGCGTAGGCTACGATAGCAGAAAATAAAAAATTTCTACCGCGCACACCAGGACATCATGCTAAGGAGGGATCATAGATCGTTACCACTAGACGCGCAGCGCAGCGGAAGAAGAGTTGGAGAAGCCGATCCAACCACGCCGTCGAGGTAGTAGTGGAAGTAGCCGATCGTCCCAACAGATTGTCTCTCCACGCGATCAACCACACCACGAGCGGATCCAATCAGTAGTTTGTTGATGCCGATCAACGCCGCAACGAGCAGCGCCTCCACCGTATCCACACGCCCGGGTCGGAACGCCGATCGCGAGTGTACCAAAGACTCGCGAGCGGCTAGGGTTTGGCTCGGGAGGTGGCGGCTAGGGTTTTGCTCGGGAGGAACAGAAACGTACATCCTCACCCCGCCTCCAAATATATAGACCTCCTCACTTGGGCCTCGTGGACCGAGGCCCAATAGGAGTCTATCCGGATCTCTATCCGAATTGAGCCCACATCCGAATCACATTCGAATTAGTGTTCCAACCTGCTAAGTGTGCGACCAGAGGTTCACGTATACTTGGTCGTGACCGAAACGCCTTTCCGTTACCACTGTTAATAGCGGCCTCTAGCAAGACATATTAACCCCAAAGTATACGTAAAGATCATATCACTGAACTCGTAATGTTCTCATGTACGAATCCCTTTGCCTCACGATATAGATTAAGCTCAAGGCGAGACTGTGTCATCCTCTTAATAGCTCAATCACTCTCTCGATTCCGTGATAGATTATAAACTTGTGATTGACTCCTCAATCACATTGGCATGGCCATGCACTTTCATAATCCATTACATCGAGGGGCCCAGAGATATCTCTCCCATAAGGAGGGGCAAATTCTATCTTGATCATTCACATCCCACTACATGTTTCATAGCAAACCCGAAGACTACTTTTATGACTACCCGATTCCACGGAGTAGTGGTTAGTAGTCCCAAAATAGGCTACTACGCATATTGGGAACCATGATGATCTCAAGTCTAAGGATTCTACATAAACACTACTTGAGACCAACTAATGACACATGGAATCTCTGCAGTGTCTCATGGCGGGTCTATCCAACATATGTTCACTAACACATGTCCATATTATTGATTCGGTATCTCCATACCATGATCCATGAGACATGATCATCAATCAATACATATGTTGATCTTTGAATCATATTTGTTCCTCATATGATATATGATCGTGATCATTTAGAAATAGCAATATTTTGGCATTAAGAGTCTCATGAATAAGTCACATACTCATTGATCAATAATGATAATGTCTATTTCAAGGAACAAAGCAATGTATCATAAACATAGTATGTGATATATTCAACATCTCCATGTTGCCTCTAGGGCATATCACCAACATCTCCCACTTGCACTAGAGTCAACCATGTAGGTATCTAATACCCATTGCCCTAGTGTGAGCGTCATGCTTTGGTGGGAAGCGGCTTTGTCAACGGATCTGCAATGTTCAAATCCGTTTGTATTTTGCATATCTTCACATCGCCTCTCCACAATCTCGGATGAGATGAAATCGCCGTAGAATGTGCTTGGACTTTTAGTGCGATCTAGGCTCCTTGGCTTGCGCAATGGCCCCACTATTGTCACAAGAGAGGTCCATTGGGCCGAGGCACTAGCCACCACACCAAGCTCGAAACAAATTTCTTGATCCAAACAGCCTCTTTAGCGAGCCTTCCGAAGCTGCTATGTACTCGACTTCTGTTGTAGAATCAAGAACCGCCTCCCGCTTGGAACTCTTCCACCACCGCACCGCCATTCAGCAGAACACAAATCCAGATTGCGATCTAAAATCATCTTTGTCGGTTTAGAAGCTAGCATCGGTGTAACCATTTACAACGAGCTCTTCCTCACCCCCATAGACGAGGAACACATCTTTAGTTCTTCTCAAGTACTTCAAGATGTTCTTTACAAAGAATCCAGTGACTTTCACCGGATCTGATCGTATCTACTTGTAGCACTTAAAGCATACGAGACATCCGGACGTGTACAAAGCATGGCATACATAATGGATCCCATAGCCAAGCATATGGAATCACATTCATTTTATCCCGCTCATCGGTGTACTAGGACACCGACTCTTGCTAAGATTTATACCATGTGACATAGGTAGGAAGCCTTTCTTGGAATCTGCATGTTGAACCTTTTCAACACCTTGTCAATGTACGTATCTTGGCTTAATCCAATTAGCCTTCTTGATCTATCCCTATAGATCTTGATGCCTGAATATATGCCGCCTCTCTAAGTCTTTCATAGCGAAACTATTTTTCAATGAAGACTTAATGATTCGAGCATAGGAATGTCATTTCCGATCGAGAATATGTCATCCACATATAAGACCGTAAACACGAGTGTGCTCCCACTAGCCTTTTGTAAACACAAGGCTCTTCTTCGTTCTTGATGAAACCAAACCCTTTGATTACTTCATCAAAACGAATGTTCCAACTCGAGATGCTGCTTTAATCCATAAATGGATCTTTGCGGCTTGCATATCTTTCGGTGATTGCGGATCGACAAAACCCGTGGGCTGTGTCATGTACACATCCTCACTCGATTTCCATTAAGGAAAGCTGTTTTGACATCCATTTGCCATATTTCATAGTCGAAATATACAGCAATCGCTAGAATGATCCGAATAGACTTTAGCATTGCGACGGCGAAAAGTTTCATCATAATCAACACCTTGAATTTGTTTGAAACCTTTGGCCACCAATCGCGCTTTATAGATGTGAACATTTCCATCTATGTCTATCTTTTCTTGAAAATCCATTTGCACTCAATGGTTTTAACACCATCGGGAGGATCAACCAAGTTCCAAACTTGATTATCGTGCATGGATTCAATTTCGATCTCATGGCTTCAAGCCATTTCTCGTAGTCCGTCCCACCATCGCTTCTTCATAGGTCTTAGGCTCATCGTTGTCTAACAACAATATGTCCCGTTGTTGAGTAGTCAAGAACATGTACCTCTCGTGTGCACGACGTGACCTCTCGACCTACGTGGTGCGGTGTGTCCACAACAGTTCTTCAACAGCTTGTTCATCCTGTTGTGGTTCTCAGAGAGCTGAAACGTTTTCAGTGTTTCTCGAATTTCTTCAAGTTGCACCGTGCTCCCACTATCCCTTCTTGAGAGAAACTCTTTCTCTAAGAAGACACCATGCCAAGCGACAAACACTTTGCCTTCTCCTTGATTATAGAAGTAATATCCTTTTGTTTCCTTAGGATACCCGATAAAGAAGCATTTATCGATTTAGGACTGAGCTTATCGATTGTAAACGTTTTACATAAGCCTCACATCCCCAAATCTTAAGAAAAGACAAGCTAGGACGTTGTCCGTCCACATCTCATATGGTGTCTTTTCTACGATTTTGATGGAACCTGTTTAGTGTGAAAGCAAATTGTTTCAAGCGCGCACCAAAAAGACAACGGAAGATCACTTTGGCTCATCATGGAGCGCACCATATCTAATAAGGTGCGATTTCTCTCGTTCGATACCCCATTCCATTGAGGTGTTCTGGCGGAGTCAATTGTGGAACAATTCCACAATCCTTCAGATGATTGCCAAACTCATGGCTCAAATACTCGCCTCCACGATCGATCGTAGAAACTTGATTGTCTTGCCTAAATGATTTTGCACTTCATTTTGGAATTCTTTGAACTTTTCAAAGGATTCAGACTTATGCTTCATCGGTAGATATACCCATATCTACTAAAGTCATCGATAAAAGTTATGAAGTACGAAAACCCCTCGGCTATTGAGCTCATTGGTCCACATACATCGAATGTACGAGTGCCAATAAGTCACTTGCTCGTTCACCTTGACCGGTGAAAGGTGCCTTTGTCATCTTGCCAAGTAAACAAGATTCGCATGTCTCAAATGATTCAAAATCAAATGAGTGCAGAATACCATCTCTATGGAGCTTCTCCATGCGTTTCTCATTTATGTGACCTAAGCGACAGTGCCAAATAAACGTGGGATTTAAATCATTCGAACGTTGCCTCTTTGCATTAATGTTATAGACCGGTGACTCTTCAAGAGTAAGAACATATAACCCATTCACCAATGGAGTATGACAATAGAACATATCTTTGAAATAAAGAGAACAACCATTGTTCACAGATCTAAAGTCATAACCTTCGCTTGCAAACATGAAGCGTAAATAATGTTCTTGGAAAGAGATGGAACACAATAACAATTATTCAATTCCAAAACTAATCTCAAGGTAAAGACAATGGCATGGTGCCAACAATGACGCAGCAGAACTTTTGCTCCATTGCCAACGCGAAGATCCACTTCGCTCCTCCTCAAACTTCTACTTCTTCTTAGCCCCCGCAACGATTTGCAAAGGTGAGCAACCGATCCGGTATCAAATACCCAAGAATCGGTGGATGAAGTAGCAAGATTGATCTCTATAACATTTATACCGGAGAGGAAGTCGTACTTCCTTCTTCTTCTCAAGATCCTCCAAGTACTTTGGGCGCCTTTTCCAATGACCCGATTGCTTACAGTAGTAACAATCGCATTAGGAGCAGCGCCCTTCTTGACTTGCTTGGCCTTAGAACCGCTCGCGATCTCATCGGAGCTAACTTTCTTTGACCGCGCTTTCTTGACATTGGGCTTGCCCTTGCCTTTCTGCATCATCATCACATGATTGCTGCTTTTCTTAATGCTTTCCTCGGCAGCTTTTAGCATCCCATGCAACTCGCCAAGGTCTTATCCATGTTGTTCATGTGATAGTTCAATATGAATGGCTCAAAGCTCGGGGAGCGATCGAGAATCACATCGTAGCCAACTCTTGGCTAAGGGAAAACCAAGCTTTTCCGGACTCTCAATGTAGCCAATCATCTTAATCACATGAGGGTGACGGATTCCTTCGCAAGTCCGCACGCAAACAAGGACTTTGAAGTGTTGAACCTCTCACCCTTGCTTGGTTCTCAAACATACCACGCAACTCCACAATGATATTGTAGGCATCTGTGTTCTCATATTGCTTCAAGCTCGAGAGGACATTGTGGCAAGCATGAGACACTCACATCAAGGTAATCATTCGTTTGCTTCTCATAAGCTCTTCGTGCAGCCGCAGAGCATTATCGCAAGTCATCGGGATAATGAGACTCAAGGACATACTCCTTGCGCTCTTGCTTGAGAACAATTCTCAAGTTGCGATACCAATCCATAAAGTTCGCTCCATTGAGTTTTTCTTTCTCAAGAATAGATCGCAAATTAAAAGAACTGGATGCGGCATTAGTTGACATGATCTACAACAAAGAATATGCAAAGTTTAGCACTATGTTTATGTTCATCTTTTATTAAACTATTTAACAAAAGACTCCCACTATGTGTTTTGCAACAAAACTCCTCTAAGTCACATAGTGGGTCAAGATCCTCATTTCACAAATTCCTAGTGAGCTTTGGCATCACGGCTAGAAAACTAGTGACATGGGTAAGCAACACCTTGCTAATCACATCTCTATGTGACTCTTGCTTGTTGGGTGACATCAATATGCCCTGCCCCAACCTATGCCCCAAGGTCCAAAACTGTTTTGATAACCTTGTTAAGTAAACCAAATGCTTCCGCATGTAGATGTCCGACATCTACCCCAAATAATGATGATAATCGATGGCACTCTACTTTGGTAGACCTACCATGCGGTGATCATTATCTTTGGTGCAACATATGGAAGGGCATGAACACCTAATTTTATGAGGGATTCTATCCTACCAAAGCAACATATCACAAAAACATTGCATAAGAATAAGATAGATAATATCACGATAAACACATTTAATCGTGAAGTAGTATGGCCCAAAAATGGTGATCTCCATCTCCATGTAGGTGTAGACGATCTCCATCCTCCACATCACTCCTTTAGGCCACCATGCTTGAAAGCTTGTAACCTCAAAACTAGGCTACTACCTATAATAGCTAGAAATTGAAGATTACAAAGATAGATTCAAGCATTAAGGTCGACACGCAGTCGTTAAATACAATATAGACAGCTAACAATAGCTGAAATAATCATGACACGCAGCCGAGAACGAATGTTACATGCATCACATACATCTCATACATTCCAATAAGATATAGGGCCATACCATTCACATCATTCTCTGCAAAAACAAGTTAGACGAGAATCGTATTCTACCTAACGATGTGAACCCATGACGCTATACAAGGCGGTGCGCACGGCGGTCCCGCCGCCGGTCGGGCGCGGGGTCGAGGGGTCGCCCCGGGTTTCGTGGCAGCGCCAACACCCTACTAAATTTACGATCCAATCTATGAAATCGCAACGGAAAAACTATTCGCACAACCACCTTATGCCGATCCGAGACATTCTCTAGGATGCTAGTTTTTCCACCGGCCGAGGCCATCGATCCGTAACCTACTAGTATTCGGCATAACCACCTTATGCCGATCCGAGACAATCTCTAGGGCACAAGTATTCCCACCGCCCGAGGCTATCGATTCGTATCCTACTAGTATTCGACATAACCACCTTATGCCGATCCGAGACAATCTCTAGGGCACTAGTAGTGATACAATCTGTGCCTCATCCAACCCCTATTCACCGATTGATCTCATCAACCCGTGCTACCATCGATTCATCACATGAACCGATCGATCTAGATCGTAATAGATCCGATCTACTACAACCGCATATCATCATATGCGCTGATCCGATCGCAAACTAAGCAAGATGGCTCGATACCACCAAGGAACGCGCGTGAGGCTACGATAGCAAAAATAAAAATTTCTACCGCGCACACCAGACATCATGCTAAGGAGGGATCATAGATCGTTACCACTAGACGCGCAGCAAATGAAGAAGAGTTGAGAAGCCGATCCAACCACGCGCGCGAGGTAGTAGTGGAAGTAGCCGATCGTCCCGAACAGATCGTCTCCTCCACGCGATCAACCACACCACGAGCGATCCAATCGTAGTTTGTTGATGCCGATCAACGCCGCAACGAGCGCCGCCTCCACCGATATCCACACGTCCGGAGCTGGGCGCCGATCGCGAGTGTACCATCACTCGCGAGCGGCTAGGGTTTGGCTCGGGAGGTGGCGGCTAGGGTTTTGCTCGGGAGGAACAGAGCGTACATCCCTTAGCCCCGCCTCCAAATATATAGACCTCCTCACTTGGGCCTCGTGGACCGAGGCCCAATAGGAGTCTATCCGGATCTCTATCCGAATTGAGCCCACATCCGAATCACATTGAATTAGTGTTCCAACCCGTTAAGTGTGCGACCAGAGGTTCACGTATACTTGGTCGCGACCGGAAACACCTTTCCGGTCACCTCGTTAATAGCGGCCTCTAGCAAGACATATTAACCCCAAAGTATACGTAAAGATCATATCACTTGAACTCGTAACGTTCTCATGTACGAATCCCTTTGCCTCACGATATAGATTAAGCTCAAGGCGAGACCTGTGTCATCCTCTTAATAGCTCAATCACTCTCTCGATTCCGTGATAGATTATAAACTTGTGATTGACTCCTCAATCACATTGGCATGGCCATGCACTTTCATAATCCATTACATCGAGGGGCCCAGAGATATCTCTCCCATAAGGAGGGGCAAATTCTATCTTGATCATTCACATCCCACTACATGTTTCACTAACACATGTTCACTAACACATGTCCATATTATTGATTTGGTATCTCCATACCATGATCCATGAGACATGATCATCAATCAATACATATGCTGATCTTTGAATCATATTTGTTCCTCATATGATATATGATCAGGGATCATTTAGAAATAGCAACATTTTGGCATTAAGAGTCTCATGAATAAGTCACATACTCATTGATCAATAATGATAATGTCTATTTCAAGGAACAAAACAATGTATCATAAACATAGTATGTGATATATTCAACATCTCCATGTTGCCTCTAGGGCATATCACCAACAGTGTCCTCCTGACACGGGCGCTTTACACATTGCGGGCTGCAGCAGCTCTTACTAGTCAGCTGATCTCCTTCTATTACTTTTTCATCTAAGTGTAGTTGTGTGTTACTCTTGTTGCATGAAAGGCCACCACGGAAGGGGTAGTACATGCACACCGAGCTAGCACGGTGAATGCAATAGAAGTCCAATTGGGTTGATGCAAATTTGTGTCCATGAGGCAGTGGCCTTGAGGAGGAATCTTGCTGCCTTGGGTCACATCAATCTACAAAGCTACCTTGTTGGGTCATGTCACTGCACAAAGCTGCCTCACTAGGTCACATCAGTCTGCAAAGTTGCCTTGTTGGGTCATGTCGCTGCACAAAATTGGCTCACGTTAGTCAACAAAGCTACCTCATTGGGTCACCTCAGTCTGTAAAGCTACCTCGTTGGGTCACATTTGTCTTCAAAGCTGCCTTGTTGGGTCATGTTAGCATGTAAGGCTTCGTTGTTGGGTCAAGTCAACTGCACAAAGATGCCATATTGGGTCCATCACACACACAAATACTACAGGACAATGCATGAGAAAACATATCTAACATATCTGGGTATTGTGCAAGTCCTTCTTGGGGGCCCATTGCACCATGTCTGGCATGAAATTGTGACACTGAATGATGACCAAATGAGCTCGGTCTATTGGGGCAATCCTTCATTGAGTGCCCAGAGGTCTTGCATATCCTGCACTTGTTTATGCAGCTAATGCTGGTACGTTGGCTAGCATCCATGTCGTTACAGAAGCGCCACGTCTATCGACATCCCTTCCCAGTTGTCTTCAAGTCCTTATTGGGGGCCCATTACACTATGTATGGCCAAAGACCCTTTAGTTCATGTCCAACCATAGGAGTGAAACTCTGCACTCTATGTACGAAAAGGTGAAGCATGTCGCAGTACTTAGAGATGTACAACGTAGACATCTATCTTATTGTGCACACGCCTTGTACATATATGAGCATGGCTTGTGTAGGAGCTTCGGTTTGTTACAGGTGCATATCACCACATTACCTAGGGTGCATGCCTATTTTATTTCACCCTTGGCATGACTGTTGACATATTTCTATCAAATCCTAATCTCATACTTCCTCCTAAGGCCATCGATTACTCAGATGTCCTACATTCGAGCCTTCTCTATTTTCTAGTGCATGTGCCTTTGCATGTTCTCGGACCACTGCTTGCCTACTTCATCTGTCGCTTGGCTGTGGTGGCTCTATTGACGAAATAATTGAATGTGCGAGTCCATGTCTCCTTGATGATCGTAGTGATGGGGAGGCACCACACGCCTTTGAGGGTGCTGTTGTACACCTCAGACATGTTACTTATCATAATCCCATATCTCACACTATCTGTGTCATAGAGAAGGGACCATTC
The DNA here is from genome assembly GCA_036346575.1 of Dendrocalamus sinicus. Lineage (NCBI taxonomy): Eukaryota > Viridiplantae > Streptophyta > Magnoliopsida > Poales > Poaceae > Dendrocalamus > Dendrocalamus sinicus. The sequence continues at coordinate 17,647,991 of CM070664.1, forward strand.
ACTAATTTAGGAGCGTGCTGATGAATCCACTCTGAGAAACCTATGGCACTACTGGGTTGCTCTCCTTCTGTTACCTCCAGGCTGGACTCCCTTGTATGCCTAGTAGTCCTGCTTTCTAGGTCTCTCTAGATGGACTCAAACTTTCGCCTCTGCTTCTACAGACACAATGCCTTGAACGTCTTCACAACTTCCTAACTGTTGAACTGTGTGAATAAGTTTGATGCAAGATACCTCATGTACCATCGAGTTTGTACGTCGTTCCACTAGTGAGGGGATTCCGTCCCATACTGCATGGTGTTGAGCACCACCAACAATCCAGCATTGCAGTCTGTGATGAGGCATACATTGGGCCAGTCTCCAACCACCGCTCGCTTCATGTTTGCTAGGAATCAGAGCCAACTGGACATGTTCTCACTCTCTACAATGGCAAATGCCATCAGGAGAAACTGGTCATTCGTGTTGGCCGCCACCATGGAGAGAATGGTGCTCTTATACCTCCCCGTGAGGAAAGTACCATCCATCTTGAGCACAGGACAATAGAACTTGAAGGCCCTAATAGCCTGGGTGAAAGCCCAGAACAACCGATCTAGTATGAAGCAGTTGGGCCCTCCATCAGCATCGTCATGCTCAAGTTTGTTTATGTACGTGTCGGGGTTTGATTTGGCAATCTATGGAAGCAATCTCAGCACAAGGTTATACACCTGTTCGTATATCTCATACATAGACGCGATGACCTTCTGCTTGCCTCGTCAGACTTTGATGTAGTTAACTAGATCGCCAACTAGATTGGTGACTTTTGACATCAGCATCTTGGGGGAGATGGACACGTCTGCCGCAACTAGGTGCCTGATGAGGCTTGCCACATATACGGAAGTCACATTCCGATGCTATCACAGGGGTTCGCTAAGCTTGCAAGTATGGTCGGTCCGTGCCTTGACCATGAATACTGAGCCAAAAATCTTTGCTCATTGAGCGCTAACCTTCTAGGGCAGCCTTTCGCTACGCACTTCATTGCGTAATGTCCCAGGTTGGACCGTGCACTCGGTACACACAGATGGACAAGACATACTGTATTATAGCTTGTTGCACAATCGAATTGCTAGGGAAGCGCTACCGAACTAAGAGGGTGTCAACCTGAAACTTCCACTGGGACTTTTCTTCTTACGGCAACACAAGGGAACGCACCACAATATCATCGAGTCTGGAGGCCACATAGGGCACCTCCAATAAAATAATTCCCCTAGTTGGACCACCCGTCTGGTGTGCATCATCATCGCTATCATCGGAGCCTAAGTCGGTGTCCTTGTCGGACTCCAACCCGAGCTCGTCTGGTAGATACTTGTGGCAGTCAATGTGGGCCGACCACCATGATTCTACCCCCTCATTTTGCACAAAATTATGCGTGAGTCTTCCCTTTGAGATAGCACATTCCGGGTTACTGTCTTCAAGCTTGCCTTGCTATTGTGTGGTTGTAGAGGGCCTAGGCTCATCAAGGTTTTCCAGCGGCCTGCGTATGAAATTGAGATACACCATCGGCCTCCCGTAAATGGCCACATCGGGCTAGGAGGTAATTTGCATGTACTGGCTCCATGCTATGCTTCTACTCACCTTAACGAGCTCCCACACGCCATTCATGCAAGTGATCCCCACGATCACATGTTTCTTCATTGTTGTCTTCGTGGCGAACTCCCTCCGGATGTAGCTTTGAAGCTCGTGAATATTCATCGTGTTGAGCCCCTCTGCCCAGACCACCTTGTACTGGCATCTCGATAGGTCCAACCCATTGGGTCCTGCCCGTGCGAGACCATAGCCATAAAACACTAACAAGTCCTACATGTTCGACATTACCTAAAGCCACAATAACCTAGTCCACGGTATGCATTAGAACAAATAATGACGACAACCAGCATGCTAGTGATTGATTACATGTATGTAATTGCATGCAAATAATTCATTAATTACCAACAATTTGATTACACCTCTAAAAATTAATTATGAGTAATTCATTACCATTGTCCTTACCACTATTAAACCATAACTTTGTTACCATATAATTACTTACCACTAACTCATTATTTTACCCTAACTAATTGGCACTAAACTAATTACGACTAAATTAATTACAACTGATTAATCCCCACAAAGTACTATGCACTAATAAATTATAAATATCGTACCTACGACTATATTATAAACGGTACAAAACTACGGCTAAATTACTATGACATACTTACTTCATAATACAAGCTACATTAATTACATCTAACTGACTAACACTGGTTAACTACGACTACGAGAATAATGATGAAGGCGTGCGAGAAAAAAATTACTTGCCATTCGGGGGAAGCAATTAGCACTGCTACAATTGTAACGACTGCTTCGATATTAATTTACTCTCTAAAAAATTAATTATGTTATGTTCTCTTAATTCTCAACGACGAGTGCGAGAATGAGAAGCGAAATGTAATTGAGATGAACGATGAGCGACTGCAAGTGCTTGCTATTTATAGTCGAGCGAAAAGAAAACCCGTTGTGTTACCTTCGGGAATCACGGAGTTATTGTCGATGCGCACCACCGCGGGCAAGGAGGATGGCATGGATGGAGTGACATATGTGCGGAGGAGGGAAGAGAAAGGGGGGACGGCTTGGATGAGGCGACATATGTGCGGAGGAGGGAGGGGCAATGGGGGATAGTAGTGAGGGGGCAACATATGTGCGAATGAGAGAGGCCAGGTACTACAAAAAAATGGCAACCGCACGATGGCCATGCAGATTACAAGTTAAAACATGAATTAAATGAGGTAAATTCGGTCGCATGTCGCTAATTACAACTAAATAAGATGAATTAATATGTCAAATTTAGAGTACATAAAATTCTCAAAAATTACACAATTAGGTCGACTATGTTAGGAGGCTCCACAAAAAAATTGTAATTTTTGGAGCTCATTTACTACACTAAAAAATTCCTACAAACAATTTACTTAAATAAAATTTTGAGTAAAATTTAGGATGGATAAAATTACAAAAAATTAGACAATTAAGTACGCTGCATTGGGAGGCTCGACACAAAATTTTGTAAATTTTGAAGCTCATTTGCTATATGTAAAAATCGAATAAGCAGGTACCTAAATAAAATCCCTAATTACAATTATATTAGTACTAATTACCCTAACTAAACAGCTGCCGCACGGTGGCCGTGCGGCAGAGGGCATGTGTCACCCCGTGGCTGTACAGTGGATGCATCATTTTTGTAAATTCTACACGATATCAGCCATTCTTGCAGTACGGGTCCAAAAACCTCCAAAAGAGCCAAAAACTCGTTATCTACCACAGGTTCTATACATACTACATGAAACGCAAAGTTACACGATGGTCACGCTTAACTACATGTAAGTACGTAACACCTCCAGTTTCCATGTTGTGTGAGATCAGTCAAAATCACACCTCTTTAGGATACCACAAACAAAATAATACCACCCAAAGATTTAGTTCACTTAAATACGACCAAAATTTGACACCGTTAGCTTATTTGAGATTCAATTAATGATTGTTATGCATCTGTCAATGTTCACCATTTGCTGGAAATGGAATATTCTTGAAATAACGACAATACCCCTGGACGGATCTCCTTTTTCGCTGTGATTGACCACCGCTGGGCCAATGTACCCTGAATTTTTTGTACGAATAATCTATTTTTATTCAAAATTACAGAAATATATCTATAAATTTTTTTACAAAAATAGGCTCCAATCGCCTAATGGAGGGGTGATCAGAGCCAACGCCCAACGCTGGGGGGGCGGCGATGAGGTCGATCGCCTACCATCGAGCGATCGAACCGCCGCCCCTCATTGGGCGACTTGCAGTGCAGTCGCCCCCCATTGGACGATTACACTCAGCCCTCATGAATTTTTTAAATTTTTGTCAATTTTGTAGTTTTTAACTGGAAAAAAATCTGCTTGAGTTGTAATAAAAGTTTATGTTCATTGTATATTGTAGGTGCGTAAAAACTTTTGGGAAATTTTTTTTAGGAACGATTGACCGTAGAACGATCGGTACGTATGATGGTAAGTGATATTTTGATGTTACTGAGAGTTTGTATATGGAGAAAACCGGTATGTTAATATTGTTAGATGATTTGCTATGTGAATCATTGAATGCGAAAAGACGAGATAATAGGTTTGTTTGGATTTAAAAAAAACTTCATAATACAGTTGGGAGTAATATGACGCGTACTTTTTGATTACATGCATAACATATAGCATCATGTGCGACTAACCCACCCAATTGCTCGTATGACCTACTGCGTAGACCGAGGCCATTTTCTCTTCTTTGCCCGCTCGGTGTTGAACTCCTCAGCGGCCTCTTTTGCCTTCGTCGCTATTTCCCTCTTTCTCTCGCGCTCCCTCTCGCGAGCCTCCCGCTCCCTACGCATGCACGCTTTGAGATGAGCTTTTGTCTCGCGTTGTATACGTAGGGTTTGCTCGTTCTTGCGGCGCTCCTCCTCCCGCATCTCCGATGACCTTGCGACGTTCCACTCCTCGAAGTCGAGGGCCCATTGGTCCTCAGGATAGATCTCAAGATCGATCCATTTGTGATAGGCACATAGGGATTCCAGGGACCGTAAATACAAGGGAAAGATTGTTAATGCATGCTGTGAAGGAGAAAAGGTAGGGCAAAATGGTGCACCTGGTCCTTACCGGCTGCCGATAGGTTGCGGTGTCTAGACGGCGGTCGGGGTAGTCACTAGAGTAGTTTGCGCAACCCCAGCAACGCATACCTAGGCTGATGCAGTGTTAGACTTGAAGAACTTGCAAGTGTCCCCGCACCAACAAAGGGGGTGTCTCCCCCTCGGGTGGGAGTTGTGGCGAATGCTCGGTGGGAACGTTCGAGATGGGGTTGTTGCTATGGGACCTCTTATTGCATGGAGCTGACCTCATAGCACGCTAGGCTTGTTCTGTCCGGGCCGCAATAGCCCTTATTTTCTCATCGTGGGTGGCAGCTAATTGTGCTAGGTCGCGGGTCTCCTCTCATTGCTTCACCATCTTGTCCCATTGCTTCTTCTGCCTTTTGTCCATCCCAGTGCGGTGAAGGAAGTACGGTGTAGTGTGGGGTTTGGTCGTGTATTGTTCCCTACGAAATGAAACGCACCCCAATTTCTAGGGTCCGTTTTTCCTCTACTCGTACGTGTAAAGTTGGTGTGCGTGGTCCTGGCACTGAGTAAAGCTAGTGCGCGTGGTCATGTCACTACGCAAAGCTGCCCCCTTTTGTTATGTCACTGCGCAAAGCTGCCCCCTTTTGTCATGTCACTGCACAAAGCTGCCCCCTTTTGTCATGTCCTTGTGCAAAGCTACCCTCTTATGTTATGTTTCTGTGCAAAGCTGACCTCTTTTTTCATGTTATTGCGCAAAGCTGACCTCTTTTGTCATGTCACTGTGGAAAGCTGTCCCCTTTTGTCATGTCACTGCGCAACGCTGGCCTCTTATGTCATGTCTCTGCGTAAAGCTAGCCTCTTTTGTCATATCTCTAGACAAAGCTACCCTCTTTTGTCATATCTTTGGACAAAGCTACCCAATTTTGTCATGTGGTCATTGCACTAAGTTCTCTCATTTTATATAAAAAGCACAATTGGGGTCCCATAAAAGTAGGAGTAGAGAACCCTATAAATCGAATGAAAAAGGTCATTTTCCGTTGTGCAGATACATACCATGGCGGACGCCGAGGGGCCAGTCGTAGCGGGGGTCACCAAAGGAAGACCCTCCCGTGGAAAGGAGGGAGGACTTCCGTCCTAACTACCGCCTTATACCCAGCAGGCGTGCTCAACCAGTGTGGCCAAAATGCAGACACAATGAGGACGTAGTTGTGCAGGTCGTCGAAGTCCATTTTGATGGCGGACGATGTTTCTTATGATGCCCACACTCCGGGGTACAAATTGCTAATAGTACATTTTTCGTTACTGCTTATAGAGCCTCTATATTTATCGTCCTTTCCCGCAGATGGCAAAATATGACTTCGCCCACTGGGTCGACCCTCGTCATGAACCGTATATTGTCAGGTACATGGATACATTATGTGATCGAATCTTTGAGTTGTAGGAGCGACTCGACACTCTCAATGAGGAGAACAACGACATCCGCCAATAGATGCAACGCGAGAGGGGCAACGAGGAGGTTGTCAACATATGAAGCTCCTACGATCCGACATGTTGCTGTGCAAACCCTAGCTGTATATGTGCGTGCCACTACAACGACGGTCAGCCCCGTCTGAGGCGGCCCTCTCAGCAATACTCCATGTGGGTGCCACGAGGCTCGTTTGACATATAGGCAACGAGGTGTATGGTTGTACCGTAGTATGTAGGAGTGTTGTTCGAAATAATGTGCAATGTTGTTAAGCATATAATGGATTGGTTGTTATCTTCGTGCGGTTGCCATCATTGAAGTTTACTATTCGTTTGGAGCGCGCATCGAGTCAAGTAAGCACGGCATAGTACTAAAAAGTTCACATCGTAAATAACAAATGTAAACAGTACATGAACAAATGTTGTACAGTCAGCACTACCCTCAGTCGCCACCCTGGTCTTCCCCGTCTTCGCCCCCGCGTCCTCCCGTACGGCCCCGCTTGGCCATCCTCCGCTGCAACGGGTGACGACGCCCTGACAATGTAAGACGATCAAGAGACCGTTGCAGATGCCCCTGAGCTGCTAGAGTCGGCTGCACCACTGCCTGTGTGCCCTTCGGTGCACTGGTGAGGCACTCCCGGAGAGGACCTCTGGTGGTGTGCCATGAGGTGTAGACCCAGACGCCTGCCCAGCCCACTCGGAGAAGTACTGGTCCAGATCGTTCGGGCTCGTGGAGGGGCTGAACCCCTGCTCGGGCGAGAAAAGACCTGCGAAAGTAATATCGTTAGTTTCTGATGTAAAGCATTGCGATAAAACCAGTATCGTGCGATACGTACCCTCAGTTGGCACCATCGCGCCTGGAGGAGGGGCGTACGACGTCAAGTACACCCCCTATGTGGGGAAGCCAGGGATGTACAGAGGATGCGAGAACATCTAACCTGGCGGTGTGCAAGGTCGTCCCAGGCAGATCCTCTAGCCTCGTCTGAGTGAGGTGCTGTAGGACATGCCAACAAATAACCTCCGGAGTAGTGCCACGTCGGTCGGGGCGGCACCAGTGGCCGAACCGTCCGTGTGCTGGGCGTGGCCGTGGAGGCCGCTGGTAGCCTTGTGCAGGACAGCAGGGTGACGACATGTCTATCCCAGTCCGTGATACGACACCACACGCTGAAGATGTCCTCGTGGCTCACCTCGTCACCTGCGGTGAGCCTATTCAGCATACTCTGGCCCTCCATGAAGATCGAAACACCGACGTTAGCCTGAAGGAAAAGACATAAAATGGTGAATAATCGAAGCAAGCATTGCCATTAGCGAATGTTTGAAAATACGTGTAACGTACCGTGATGTGCACGTCCTACACGAGGTGCGCGGGATACGTGTCTGTCAGAGCAGCGAGGTGTGCGGGGGCGGGTCAACGACATGTACGAGCCCCGTATGTGTTCGGCCCTGGTACCAGCGCTGGTACTCCGTGTACTCCATTCTATTGTAGGGGTGGTCCTCCTCAACCTGGTCGTCAAGCGTGCCACCCCATTGCGCACTCCACTCCTGTATCTTCGTCATCCAGTCCGTGCCGCGTTTCACTCCCTTTCTAGAGTGCCTGCTTGTAGGACCACTTTGTTAGTAATTGCCAACGGAATAGTAAGTATGTACAAATTTATGAGACGCGGGCACTCACGTGTGCACAGCCTGCAGCACTGGTGGTCCAACTAGTACCGGAACAGCCTGACGTAGACCAAACTGCCGCATCACTCGCTGCGGCGAGTAGTCCTCTACAAAGATTTCGTTGACAAGCTTCCGGCGCATCAGCCAGAAAGCCCGGTCGCGCCAGCACAGTGTCGACAAACCATCAGGAGCACGGTCCAGCAGTGCCGCATGTAAGTACGTCTCCCAGTGCACGTCGTTGGTCGTGAGGTGGTCGATCTGCTCAACAAAGGGCAGATACGCCCGTGTGACCTGCATATGTGCGAACTACACATGCAAGGATGAATAGGTGTTACATACGACCATCGTTAGTACAAAGAAAATAACTAATTGACATATTACTTACCCGTCGACGACACTAGAGAGAACCCATAGGATTTTTACACCAGCACAATATTCTAATTAAGGATGTACTCTGCTTCTAATGAATAAAATGTAAGATTATTTCATAATAAAATGTATCACATGTATTTAAATAGATTGCTTCTAATAGAAATGGTATGGCTGCTAGACTTAACGAATTAGATTTATGTGGTTTAATTTCCTTCTCCACTCACTTTAAAATATAACCAAGAATATAAAATTGTTAGATCATATGGTGGTCGAGAATCTAATGATGATGAATAATTGATATTTTGTTTCATTGGAATTTGAGTTTGTAAATGTTAGAAATTGGTCCATATGAGCAAGGCCTATTTCCTTAATTCCAAAGCATGCATGGTTTAGTACCATATTGCTAAGGCAAGGCGAGGGAGACCAATTTATAAGATGGAGTCCTCACTACTCCTTGAATATGGATAGAAATGGTATGAGGAAGGTTCTGGCTAGTCACACACGCGCGCACTTGGCAGACCAAGTCCATCTTTATTTTTGCTGAACCATGCACCACTCTCTCTCTCTCTCTCTGTGTTTGAATGAGACTTAAATGTTTGAATTGCAGGCTTTATTGGAGTTTTGATGACAGGCAGTTACCAGTGGGTAAATGGCTGGTTGAATGTGTCAGTTACCAGTGGGTAAATGGTTGTTTTAATTATGTTAGTTATCAGTCTATCTATTTATATGTCCAGAGTATGTGCGAGAATCTCATTGCCTCCATTTTCTTCCTCTCTGCAATCTTGTGCTTTTGTATTGTGCTGTCTAAACTTCGCTAACCTTTCTTTCCAGCATGCACCTGGAAGGAGGGAGAGTGGCTATCTCTGAACCATTGCCGCAGAGAGTACCTACATGGGGCGGCAATAAGGTTTTTGGGCAGCGCACATCTGCGCGATCGCTCACTACAGTGCGTCATCTACGTTCTACACTGCATCAAGCCTGCGCTGCTTCCTGTTCTTCATTAAGCTCAAAAGTAAGTTGTTCGTGCGTTCGTTTGACTTTGTTACTATACTTTCCTTGAGTATATTCTAAAGTATGATGATTAGCCTGCTGTTAGTAGTAAGTTTTGCATCACTGGTTTATTATATTTGTCTCCTAGTAAAATTTGGAATTAAAATATTGCCCACATGTTCAATAGTAAAAGATCTGATCAATGTGCTCGTGTTGCTGGAGTTTTCAGGGTAACATTTTGACCACAACAGTCACACAAGGCATTTCGACCACGGCAGTTGCTCAAGGCAGATCGACCATGGTAGTCGCTTAAGGCAGATCGACCATGACAGTCGCTCAATGCATGTTGACCAAGGCTTTTCGACCACGACAGACTTTGACCACGGACGGTAACTCGATCGGCCTTGTGATGGTTGGTTTGATCAGCCTTGTCATGGATGGTTTGATCGGTAGATCCGAATAGCAGACTTTGACCACGATAGATTTCGACCACATCAGACTTTGACCATGTCTGACTTTGACCACGTCCGACTTCGAGTATGTTTGACTTCGACCACGTTCGGCTTCGACCACATTCGAGTTCGACCATGTCCAACTTCAACCATGGCAGAATGACCATACCTAGTCGAAGATGGTAAATTACAGTACTTTTAGATGGTCATAGCTACAATGCTTTTATCGATGGTCATAGCTACAGTAACTTGTCTATGGTCGTAGTTACAGTAACCGAACGATAGTCGTGGACTTTACTGGTCGGTACTCGATAGTCAATGACTTTATGATCGGTACTCATAGACTTTGCGATCTGGTATCATTGTCTTAGACTTTTCGATCGGTTGTAGTAGACCTCACGATTGGTAGTCGAAGGCTTTTGCGATTTGTTGTCGTAGGCTTCACCATCAATACTTATAGACTTCATGGTCGGTACGAGCACTTTAATTCTTGTGATCTTCGAGTACCTTGTGTACTCATGTTGGTCAATGGTTGATTGATCTGGTCGTAGCGGTTTTCAATGATACTTGGTACTCAGTGATCAATGATGCTATGATTGATTGTCGATCGGTAGTCGTAGACTTGACAATTGGATGTCTTAGTCGTAGGGATTGGTTCTCGGTAGTTGATGATGCGGTTACTGGTTAATGGTCATAGTCATAGACTGGGAGTGCTTGATGTCTGTGATTTCTATGTGTTTTGAGCTTAGTGATGATTTTTCCCGAGTACTTGTGTTCGAGTACCCTATGTGCTAGCGATCGGTCTTGCATGGTGGTTGTAACTGGTCATAATGAGTGGTCTAAAGTTGGTCTTTTAGAAAGCAATAGATATTGTGGTCGTGGATGACTTGGTTGGTGTGGAGTGATGGTTAAAGGTGTGGTTTGAGTGTGTGGACTAACGACGGTCAAGTTGGGAATAACTTGTGCCGAAAAAATATTTCTTTGGTCTTTGCATATACCGGTGGGCATGGCGACGATCATGGTCGATGACAAGGAGGACCAGGACTAGAATAGGGAGATCTAAGGTCCAGATGGTTAGGATATCACACGAGATGGTCGGGCTAACGCTGGAACACATGGAGATCAAAGGTGGTGCATGGAGAAGCTACGAGCGGTGTTGTCCTAGAGGCTTCGATACGAAAGTTATGAGGCATTGTGAAGATACGGGAGGTGTGATCCTGGAGGCTTCGTCACGTGTTGTGTTAGGAGTTGTGGATGGAGTCCATAACTAAGAAGATTGAGAGTTTGAATAAAACCCATGTTTCAAAGGGTTTCGAGTCACTTGATTTGAGGAAGAGATAGGATTTCATATTCGTGTTTGAGTCGAATACGATTTTGGGCTCTATCATATAAAGCAGGGAGAGGATAAGGGTTTTAGCTATGGCTTTTCGAGGCTTTTTGTGCTAGAGCTTTTAGGGGTGCCATGAGGGCGCTTTGTAGCCACAGAACATGGTCAAAAATAATAAATCAGATCTATTCCAGGAAAAGTTAGTCTATGTCAGTGACATGTTTTTTTAGCATTGTTTTCTTGTGTCTTTGGCGGGGTTCTAACACATCATGATCTTGTGTGCCACGAGCTTGATGTCTACGATTGTCGGTTCAATCCAACGAAGTAGAGTAAGGTGTTGTCTTCAGCGTGTTCTTGTTCGAGTAGTCGAAGCGTTCGAGTGACTGAAGCTTTCGAGCAGAGGGAGATTTTGACCATGTGCAAAGGCAGTTGTAGCGAGTGGTCGGAGCAATAGAGTTGTCGAAGTAGTCGAGTGGTTGAGGTACGATCGAACGTCGAATGGTCAGAACCTCCATCGAGCACGTGCACACGGTCGAGCGTCTTGCGGTCGAATTCCACATCTGTAAGTTAGATTGCTTTTCTTCTTGTTTGAGATTTGTTGTCAGGTATTAAAAAGTGGTGGCAATCATTCATCCCGCTTTGTTGGTGCCATACGATCCTACAAGTGGTATCAAAGCCAAGTTGCAATAGCATTAAATCGGGATCGATTCTGAGTTAAGCCACTATTTTTCAATGAATTAGACTATCTCTATTAGAAAACATGCATGGAGGTGTTCCTACAAGCGCAAGGTAATGCTATTTGGCAAAAAAGTTGAAAATTTGCATGAAGTGCCTTTTGTCGTTACAATTGAAAATACTGCTAATGTAGAAGCGAATGCTAAGACTAGAAATATTTTATTGCATGGTTTAAGTAGAAATGAGTTTGTCAGAATTGCTCATCTTAGATCTGCAAATAAAATTTGGACTACTCTAATTGATTATCTTGAAGGATCAAAGTCTGCTAAAGGTGTGCATTAGAATAAATTCAAAAAAGGAGTATTCTAAATTTGAAATGAAACCTAAAGAATCAATCGATGCTCTTTTCGATCGCTTCAATAAGATTATTTGTGGTTTGCATTCTGTTGGTGTCACATATACTTATTCTGACAATACTCGACAAATTTTGAATTATCTGGATATGTCTGTTTGGAATGTTTTAGTCACTACCATCAATCATTCTATTAGTATGGAAACACTTACCTTGAATGGTCTTTATTCCAAGATGAAAACATATAGGATTGATGTTTTGGCCAGGGTAAACAAGTCTAATTCTTTGCGTCTAGTGACTAATCAAGCTGACATTTATTCTAGTTCCTATATTGTTTCTTTGTCTGCATTATGCTCAAATTTAGATGAACAATCAGAGGAGATTCCAGAGGAGCAGCTTGTACTTCTCTCCAATAGTGTAACCAAGGCGATTAATAATATCATATCAAGGTGGAGAGGAGGTCTAATAAAATGCTTTGAATATGGTGAGCAAAACAATATCAAGATAAATTGCCCCAAACTGAGGAGCAAGCAGGTCAAGGAGGACAAGGCTCTAACTCGTCACTCTCAAGTCAAGATTGATCCAAACAATGAGTGCAATTATCCTAGGGTGGCCAACAAAATAATATTAGTACTTGATGAGATTGATTTGAGTGATGATGATTCTAGAAGCGACGAGGAGGACAATGACAAGAAGGGGGAGTTTACAGGAATGTGTTTTATGGGAAATAGTGAAGAGCTCGACAATGACGACCTCTGCAATGATCCTAATGAGTACCTTCTTATGTTGATTTATCTTATGATGTGCTTAGATTGACAGAGGAGCTCAAGAAATATAAAAAAGAAAATTAAAAAAAAATCATGATTCTATAGTTGAGAGCTTAAATTCTGAAATTTATAGACTTAGAGCTTCTATTCCTGATGATGAATCTTGTGAGTTTTGTCAAGTTATACATTCTGAGTTGGAGTCTGCTAAAAAATTAATGCACCAAACTTGGTACAATTTGATGATGTAACTGCTAAACTTGATGAATTAAAATTGACACACAACTCTTGTGATGAAAAATTAAAACTTACCAATGATGTAATTGAAAAGTTCGAATCTAGTTCTTCTGCTCAATCTAAAGCTTGTTTAAAGTATGATTTGCTTCAAGTTAGACTTAACTCATCTTAAGAATCAATCCAACTAATGTTTTATCATGAGACTGTTTCTTACTCTAATTGGCCTAAGTTTAACACTGAAATAGAAGCATTGACTAGACAACTTAATGATTTTGCTAAAAAGGAGAAATTAGTTCAATCTAGTGCTTCTAAGGAGATTGCAAATGAATCTGTTAAGTACTCATCATGTCCCACATTGACAAAAGAGAATGAGTACCTTAAGGACACTTTAGAGAGGTTTAGGATTTAATTTTGTTGAGTATGTCAAGAATATGATCCTAAACAAATCAAAAACAAGTGTGAAGAATCGTGATCTAGGATTTAATTTTGTTGAGTATGTCAAGAATAATCCTTCTAAGATTGTTAAGCTTCTTGAATATGGGAAATGTGAAGTAGAATCTGAACCAAAACAAATTATCTTTAAATCTGCTGGTATTGCAAAGGATTTCTTTACCAAAGTGAGTTATGTGAAGTAGAAAGATAATACTCCTCATCAAGTCAAATATTAATGCACTCATTGTAGTAGAGATAGTCATTTGGCTCAATTTTGTTTTTAGAAAGCTAAGAAAGAAAAAGAGATAGGTTAAGAAAGCATTTTAAATGGGATCTATGCAATCTGTTTGTCGTCACTTTGCTCCCTCTAATCAGTCTTCTACAGATTCAGGATATTATTATCTCTTTGCTCTCGCTAACCAATCGTCCGCAAGTTGTCGCTCAGCTCTCTCTAATCATCCTTCTACAGGGTCAGGAGTTTTTACAATAGGAACAATTAGATCAGCTTTTACCCATGGTTGAAATAGCGTGGTCGGATCAACATTACGACCAGTGTTTTGACTAATGTCCTCTACTCGCTCAGACTTGTTGAGGGTTAGACCAGCCATGCAGACGTAGTCAGATCGATATCACGTGATCAGATCAGCGTGTTCTCGTGGTCATACCAGAGTGATCGAACAAGATCTTCGACTAGCTAATTCCCATGGTTGAAATAGAGTGGTCAAACCAGAATTTTGACCAGCATTCTAATGACCAGTGTTTCGACCAGTGAGTTGTACTTGATCAGACTGGTTGTCAATCAGACTAGGTTTATAGAGGCGATCGAACCATAAACGGGCAGCAAATGTTACCCTGTTATGTTATTATTTGCTCCACAACGGGTAAGTATGATAGGTGCGAGTGGAGATGGAGAAACTTAGGACCGATAGCGCAAGTCCAGAAGTGAGGGATTCTCAAGCGCATATAGTAGCACAGGTGGAGTGTTGGGTGAAGGGAGACCGGCCCAACCAATGGTATTGGAAGTCGGTGGATGCTTGATCAGCGTCTCAAAACACCGGTGAAAAATAGATGGGTGGCGAATTAATAACGTAACATAGAAAATGTTCTGTACTTTGATCTTAACACCGCATCAAAGGAAGTGCAGGATACCTAGTTTCATGAGGGCTCAGAGTAGCTATAAGTATAGTGGCACAAACCTGCGTAGTGCATAATACAATCATGAATTCATGTCTGTCTCCTAGACTGGAGGTTACCAAGGTCACTTGGGATCTTTCTTCTCACCGAGTGAAAAGTAGTCTATTCATAAATTAGCACTTGCTACTTAATTTAGTAAATTAGTTTCTAGAATCAAATATGATTTAGAAAATGTGATAACAGATAGAGAAGAGCAATACAGTGCATTTTACTACTAATGCTTGCTAAGTGCACTAGTACTCACCCTTGCTATTATTTTCTTTGTTAGATTCTAGTTCAACCGTGGATTACCCTGAGTGGGGTGAATGACTTGCAGGCACCGATGAGGCCACGGGGGACAAGGGTGATTACTACAAGGACCAGGGTGAGGTGGACACCCTATATGGTATTTGGGATGAGTAGGCGTCCCGTCGAGTAGAGCATGCGAGAGATAGGGTATATGTCTCGTATCTCCTATATTCAAATAAATGTTTTAAAGACATAGCTATGCATGGAAACTATTGTAATAAAGATACAATATCTATATTATTATTCTGCTATGCTATTCTGGTAAAGTTTTATTATTAATTGGAGTGGTGTTCTACCGAGCAAACAAATAATAATCTGTTACTTAAGTGTGATTACCCTCACGCTCATCAAGCATCCATCGACTTCCAATAGCATTGGTTGGGCCGGTCTCCCTTCACCCAACACTCCACCTGTGCTGCTATATGCGCCTGAGAATCCCTCACTTCTGGACTTGTGCTACCGGTCCTAAGTTTAGGAGTGTTCGTTCGGTTTTTTCGGTTTATACGGTTCGGTAAATATGGTTTATTCGGTAAATACGGTTTTAGTAATTCGGGAAATACGGTATTTTATAGAATACGGTGTGGTATCGGGAAATACCATCTCATTTCGGTACGGTATCGGTAAATACCAATTTTACCAAAGTTTACGCGAATTGCTAAGCGTTAATCTCCAATTCTCCCTAACTCCATTCCATTTCATAATCTAGACTAACGGCAAGGGCAGACACTACCCATTCAGCATTTACTAGCACCCATCACACATGGAGAAGACAAACGCAAGTCCATTTCAGATCAAAGCACACACATGCATCATGCATGCATGTATAGCCTGTGTGGTAAAATGACCAAAGTAAATGGAAGTATGGAACCATGCATCCTCATTGTACGCACGTACCACGAGTCGATGCATCCTGCACCGGGAGTTCGGGACTTGGCGTGCGCGCGCGCGTGCATGAGTTCTTGGGCGAGTGGGAGTTGCCGCCGAGTTGGGCTAATGGGCTGAAGTGCTGAACCGCGGCGCTCAAGTCCAACAAACAGCAATAACAAAGAATCGATGAAATCGGTTTATTCGGTTTTTTCGGTTTTAGATCGGTTTATACCGAAAATACCGAATAGATGAAATATCAATTTTTCAGAAACCGAACCGAATACCGAATACCGGTCAAACCGAGTTGACCGGTACGGTTCAGTTTTTTTGGTTCGGTTTTTTCGGTTCGGTGCGAAAATGCACAGCCCTACCTAAGTTCCTCCATCTCCACTCATACCTATCATACTTACCTGTTGTGGAGCAAATAATAACATAACAGGGCAACATTTTCTGCCCGTTTAAAATAGGAAAATGGCTGGCACTTAATTACGACCCCATTTCTGAGTGGGAGTTTTGTTGTTTCTTATGTTCTATCCATATGTAAAGGGGTCCCACATTCCCTCTCTTTCCTATTCAGAGTCCCATTTACCATCCTAATAAATACGCTTGCAGCCCAGTTACTCCTCTCAACTAGACTACTCTCTTGTCTCATATCTCTTCTCTTTTCATCTCTTTCATCCGATTTAGTTTTGAAATGTAGTTTTAATGCAAGTATATAACATATGATACATAATGTAATTTGTATATTTAATATTACTAGATTTATGATCAAGAGACAAGCTTGCCTGTGTAATAGTAGTAAGCCTCAGCGTCAACTACGATTGGGTCCACTACCTCGGCTGAACCGACTCGCCTTCTGCATTTAACAGGCATATGCGCGACTTGAGAAAATACATAATTACAATAATATAAAGTCTAGAAAAGTCACTTCCCCCATTTTGGTGGATGCCTAGCCGACTTTGTCTACCTAAGATATTTAGGGTCATCTTAGGGAGGTCATTATTTCCCTGGGGTCTTTCCTTTCTCCTTCTCTCTAGGTCAGCGTACCATTCACTTAGCGTGCTTGGCCCACTCATGCTACACACTCACTGCGCACGGCCCATGCACGCATGGCCCACACACGCATGACCTTAACACACGCATGGCCCATGCATGCACAGCCTGGCCACACATGGCCTTCACACACCACATGCACTCAACACTCACACGCACTTAGCACTCACACATGGCTTCCCACCATAACTACCTCCTCTTCTTCTCTCTTCCTCCCTAGGTCTCTTTCATCGCCTCTCCGATTTGGTGACTGCCGCTCGCTCCCGATCCCTCTTGCTTGGTTCGGCGCCTTCCCCTATGCCTTTCCTCACCGAATCTACTCAGTGCGCTGCCTTCTCTTGGTTCACCTCTCAGTTTGCCACCTCTTCTCTGCTTGGATCTGGCCAATCCACAGCCTCTCAAGTCACCTCTAGGTTCGCTGCCTCCTCTCTCTTGGATCTGCCCGATCCACCATTTCTCGAGTCACCTTTCGGTTCGCTGCCTCCTCTCGGCTTGGATCTGGCCGATCCGCCTGGATCTAGCCATTATGCCCCACCAATGGCCCTTGGGTGCACCATCACCCATGGCTCATCTCGTTGTCATCTCTTTTCCTTAATGTGCTGCTGCTACAGTAATGGGGTGACTTGAGCGGTGCCATGGGCATGATAGCTCGGCTTCACCACCACTGGACTTTGAGTGGTATGGCTCGGCTCTACTGTAAGTTGGGAAAAGGAGCACCGTGGCTTTCCCCTTGGGTGGCTTCTGCTAGCTCTACCATTGGCTTCCTCGGTGTCTACTGCTTCTTCGTCTCTCCTAGAGGTTTTTGCTGGATCCAACGGCATGGGGGCGTTGGCTTGGCTACGGCCAAATGCTATGGCTTTAGTGGCCCTCACGCTATCTACGGTTCACCAGCTCACTACTATGCGGCTTCCCCCCCCCGGGACAGTTCAACCCATTTCCCCCTTGTTACTTTTACGCATTTTTGCTTTAGTTATTGTTTTTGCTTTGCTTCTATCCCTTACGACACCCAATCTCAGGAGGACATACGGATGCTATTGTGATGGGATTCGATAAGGGGTTTCTACGGGAGCATACTCCCCCTATCCGAGGGCATATGTTGCTTCTATGGGTTTGCTGTCGATGGTGTGGTAGCCATCGGTCGGGGTGAGGTGGCTTCCTCCTTCTGAGCTACCTTGCCTAGCTGGTTGTGTTGAGCTGTGGTGCGTGTCATGTGTTGTGCCTTGTTGTGGGACTGAAAGTGATGGTAAGGAATTTGGGATGGAATGTGAGCCTACTTATTGTCGGGCTAGAAATGGCAAATATGTTGGAGGCAGTCGTAGTGCGGTCCTCCCATGGGTGAAGATGTGGATGGTGTTCCCTTGTCATTGTCAAAGGTGTCATCTTGCGGTCACGGTCAGTCCAACTAGGTTCCCTATGGTCCACACTCCTCCTTCATCTACCTATACTCCCTTTCCTCCTTTCCTCTGGCCCTCCTTTCCTTGCCTCTCTCTCTATGTGGGCTACTCAGTTTGGGGAAATGGTTCTCTGGCCTTGGCCGAGGGGAGCAAGGCTAGAGCTCCTTGGCTTTGCTTGGCTATGCGATTTACTGGTGGGTGTGTTGTTAGCTTTCTTCAGTTGACTTTGGGGGCCTTCCTCTCAGTCGTGAGGAGAATGAAATGGGCAATGTGAAGGAAAAGAGCTGGGGCTTAAGAAGGAGAGGCATTCGACTACCTTCCTCTCTCCTATCCTATTCATGATAGAAATTCCCTCACCTTATCTCCGGTTATGTCTTCGGTTACTGTGGGGGCTTGTGGACCATTGGTCCGAAGTGTGGGCTATGCACTATGCTTTGGATTCTCTACGGCCAAGGTAAATTTGTAAAAATGTGGGCATTGGATTTTTTGGTTACCAGATGATGAGGCCCACTTATGGTGAAAGGCATCGACCAACCCAGGACGGTCTGGGAACCTCGATGAGTGCAGCTTCAATCGACTTTCTATAGTCGAGGATTGATAGTGATTTCATTTGTTCTTTTTTATTATCCATTGGATTGTTCTTTTTCTCTACTCTTCGATCACAAAAGAAAAACTATTGGTTGGTGGTTTTGGTCGGCTTTGGAGGGTTCTATTCATCGAGCATTACACGGGAGGGACAATGCAGGGCAATGATGCAATGCAATTCATTTTGTTTCAATACAATTTCTTTGGCTACGCACTTAGTCATGTTTTCATATTTGCATAGAATTCTTTTAATTGGTCAGGCATTGTAATAATGTCTTTGTTTTATTTAGGAGAGCCCAAAGCCAATTATTGCAATTAATTCTTGTAATTCATTAAGTTGTAATTATCTTAATAATTCTTGGTTTGATGCTAATGGCATTGTTTAGAGTTAATTAAGTTTTAGGGTTCTTTCAAATAGTTTCTATCATACATGTAGATAAGTGGGGCATGTTCAAAAGGATTGTGCAAATTCAGTTATTGTGTGATCTGTGCTAGGGAGTCTCATCTGCTTGCCTTTTGTCCTCTCACAAAACAACCTAAGCTAGTTGCCAAGTTTGTGGGTTGTGCTGCTACGGGGCTAGGTTCTTTTCTTATTCAGAATGTGAAAACTATAAATGCTACAGGTCATGCAAATCCTATGGCCCTAATTACAATTAAAAAATGATCACTTGATGTTAAGTCTCTCGAGAAAGCTTTTACTGAAAATTTTGTGTGGAATTGGGAATGGAGAGCTAAATAATTAGATGTGATAGATTTCTGAAGAGATTCCCTGACAAGAACAAGCTCAAAGAATTGTTACCTTTTAAGGATTTGAAACTCAGGGATGTGAAGCCTATGTGGGAGTAAGTCCATGGAAACCTGATACAATGGCCCAAGGAAAGCTTCACACTATATGGGTTAGAGTTATTGGAGTTCCTGTTGGTATGAAAAATTACCTCACCTTATACGAAGTGGATCTTCTCTAGGGGTTATTGTGGATGTTGATATGGAGTCTCTAAGGGAACAAGACATTGTGAAGATCAAGGTTGGAGTGAAGGATCCAATGAAAATTCCTCCATCTTTAGAAGTAACAACTCCAGACTTGTTATGGTATATTGATTCTTTCCAAATTGAGTCAATTGTGGAGATTGGATGGTTTACTCACATTGCTGCTGAGAAGAAGGTAGTGGAGAGCAAGGAAAAGAGGCATGTCAAAGTGGATTGAGTACCAGTAAGAGAAATAATGTTAGCAAAGATGATGTTGAGCAAGGGGCTATGGGAAAAGATGATAGATCTTGCAAGAAATAGAAAGGTGACACCTCTTGGATGATATAATGACTTGAGCAAAGTAAACACTAAAATTAATTTTCTGAGTGAGACTGGTATGCAAGCTAAAGGTGGAACAAGTGTGGAAAAGGAAAAAGTGGTGATAGATGATTAGAGAAGTGATGAGTTTCAAACTCAGAATAAAATAGCGGCTGAAAGAAAGAAGTACATAAGGTTAACTCCATTGTGCAGAGTGTTGGTGTTGAGGTTGGTGATAAGGATGGTATACAAATTGAAAATCAAAAGGTGCAAGGGTGTCATTGAATGATAGAACAAAAGGATGATCATGAAGAAAATTTGTTGAAAAATACAAAAATGGAGACAGTGTGCCCAAACATTGAAGGACAAAGTCAAGATAGACTTCATTTTACTAACAATGAAGAAAACCTCTCACATGACTGTAACAACTTTGCAAAAATGGTTGGTGTGGTTCTAAATGAAAGTCAGGAAGATGAAGAGCTGATACCTAGTAAAAGAAATACATTTCAACAGGGACCTAGAAGGTGCTCAAGACTCAAAGATGTTGAAGACAAAAGCATCATAGATAGGGTAAAAGAAGGAGCAAAGTTTAAAGATCGTGATCTCAAAGGAGGTATGAAACATTCATTGCCCATAGTACTTAATGCCTCCTTATGCCAAACTACATCTATTTTGGGTGTGAGTTTGGGTTGTTCAGTTGAGGCTATCGATCAAAACACTGAGTTGATTAAAGATATGGAACAAGCTAGAGCTAATTTATATTTTGAAAGTAAGAAAAAACTCTGTACTCAAAATATGGATTGTAACACCGTGCTTCTCAAAAGCCCATAATATCGCCCACAAGAAAAGACACTACCAATTTAAACTATTAACTGCACCTTATCAACTGCTAAGCATCAATGATAATCATCATAATAATCATGATTGTAAAGTTCAACAATACGATAAACAATAAATTGAACTTAAGACACAACAATACTCGCTAGGATGAATCAATTGATAAACTTAACCAAGAAACAATCAAGTAGCAAGAATTTAAACTATAAGGAGCTAAGAAAACTATTAAGCATCTAATTGTTACATGGATAGCCTAAACTTCTTATGACAATAAGTGAATGGTTCACTAGGTAGAGTGAAGAGCTACAAAAGTACAATTATTTCATGTTCAACTTCCACACAATGCATAACGCCTTCAACGTTCATCTAAAAGCAACAATAAAGAAAGGGTGAGTTTATGACTCAGCATGTACAAAGGAAAATAATAACCAAGGTAAGCATCATTTTAACGTTCCCCTCATTCACCACTATCTCAATATCATATATTTATTTTCATCAAGTTCCATACATATGCCTCATTTTTTCGATTATCTTTTCATGAATGCAATACACATGTTTTAATTTCTCTTTTGCATATACCGGTATAGCCCTCGCCCTGTCCTTTTTCATACAGGGTCACCTTATTCTTCTTCTTACAGGGTCTCATCTCCACTCCTATGGAGTGCCTATTGAAATAGGTCTTTTTCCCAGTCCTGTGGGGTGCCTACTGAAGTAGATCATTCTCTACCCATTCTCATGGGTCTCCCACATAAAATAGGCTCTAGAGAGCTGCATGGATCACCTCTTTGCAACATAGATGTTCACATGTGATGCAATGATTATCTTTTTAATTAATTAATTAACAATTTTAATCAATTGATATAATCCTCATTTTAACCATAAAGAAACGAGCAATATAAGAACAAGTATCATCAAATGAATTATCATGGCAAATAATCATTCAACCAAAGCAACAAGCTCAAATACTCAAATACCATTGTACCATGCATTTGCCTTTTCCTTAAATGCGATGACATGGTTGATTAGAAGATGACACCAACCCCGAAGTTACTCGTCCTACAATAAACACCCAAACTCAATACAAGCTACAGCAATACAATACAACACTAAATTGATAACACTCCTACATACTCTCCAAATCCACAACTTCATCTTTACCAGACAGCTACCCCTGCTGTCCCGGTACTAAAATCATCATAACTTTCAGCTCCCACATTGTATTATAGCAAACCATATCAGTTCTGGAATCTATACAAAATTTTCTACAACTTTCTTGTTGATCAAATGTCTAGATAAAATCATTTAAACCCCCCGTTTTTACCCCAGAGTACAAATCTATCATCTTTTGGACATCAAAATTAATAATTTCATATCTTTTAATCTACACATGAAAATATATATTAAACTATGACATTTTTAAAAATTACAAAAAAATTATATACCACTTAGATATACCAAAAATTCAATTCTACCCTTAAGTCAGTCCAATTAATGATTCTCACGACTACGTCCAGCAATAACTTGGTTCTAGACAGCAGTATCCCAAAATTTATAACTTATGTTCTACGCACCTAAAAATTGTATTCTTAGACTTTATGGAATCCTTGAGAAAATAACTACAATTTTCATGTAGACCAAACCTCAAATTAGTTCATTTACTATTTTTAATCTAAATGTTAACACATGCTACCAAAACATGATAAATTTACCAGACAGCAGGATTATAAATTTCATATATCAAAATCTAGTATTCCGATTGATATGAATAAAAATTCTATAGAAAGCTATCAAAATGCTCTACAACTTTCTAGTAGATAAAACTCCTAAATTATGACCATACAATAGTCGACATCACATTACAACAGATTAAATCCATCCACTATTAAATCCCCCGAAGAACACTAGCCATCTCCCTCTCTAATCTCAATTTCTAACCTCTAATTAAAATAAAGAACACAGGAAAAAAACTAGATCGTTACCTACGAGACGAAAGCCCAGAACATGAACCCCTTCTCACTTCCCTTCCTCAATTTTTCTTCTATTCTCCCCCATAATCTTTTTCAGCTGTTGCACCCCTTTTTCCCTTATCTTTTCCCTTACGGTTTCCCTCTGGTCGACGCTGCATCCTTGAGTTGACCACCGACCAACTGTGAAGGCAGCCGAAACGATGAAAGTACCCATGTGTGAATGCATGCAGCCTTGGTGTGAGAGCTGCTGGCGACATGGAGCTTCAATGGCGCGTGTTGATCAACGCAGGACACAACGCTATGCTGGCGGGGTGGATCTTCTTTTTTGGTGAAGCGATGGAGTGTTGCGGCACTGGAGGAAAAAGGTTTTTAGCTACAGATCTAGTCTAGGTTTTGGGCTTAATTCTCCCCCATGTTCCGTATTTATCACAGCTTAAGATCCTAATTTGACTCTAACTCCCTACACATCCTGCTCTAAGAAACCAATCCCTCCTTTAAAAAAATTCCAAACATCCCATTTTCACATATCCCTTTTCCTTAATTTACACACAAGTCCACAAGAGGCTATTTATAGAATATTACATGAACAATAAAGTAAGTCAGGATGTTGATGATATTACTTTATTCACTGATTTTGACTCCGATGATAAAAATTCTGATATGGACTTAGAAGAGGCCTATTTGCAACGTTTTCAATTTGTCTCTTTTGGAAAGAAAAAGATAAAAGAATTGGGTCACCTAGGTAAACATAAAAAAGGTTATAGAGAAAAAAGAAAATAATGAAAAGTCTTACATGGAATGTTAGGGGAATTGGTATCCCTGAAAAAAGGAGATACTTAAAAGAAACTCTCCTAGATCAGAAATTAGATTTCATTGGTCTACATGAGACAAAAAAAGAAGATTTTTTCCAATCAATTCCTTTCTTCTTTGAGTGGAGGCCAAGATTTTACATGATTTTGGCCATTTGCTAAGGGAAGATCTGGGGTATTTTGGTTGGAGTGGTAGATGTTAAATTTGATATAGAAGATAAACAAGGAGGAGATCATTTTGTAAAACTAACT
This sequence comes from Dendrocalamus sinicus, assembly GCA_036346575.1. Taxonomy (NCBI): domain Eukaryota; kingdom Viridiplantae; phylum Streptophyta; class Magnoliopsida; order Poales; family Poaceae; genus Dendrocalamus; species Dendrocalamus sinicus. The sequence goes on from CM070664.1 coordinate 17,671,896, forward strand.
TTCTATAAGAAATAAATGTGATGGCTTCTTATATAATTTTATTGTAGTATATGGAGCAACCTAGGAGGCTGGCAAATCTGCCTTCCTCACTGAATTGGCTAATATTTTACATGGAATTAAAGACCTAATTATGGTGGCTGGGGATTATACAAAATGGAGTTTTTTGTTCAATGCTGTTATGGAACAAAATAATTTGAGAGAATCAGAATTATGTGGTAGATCCTTTAGATGGAGTAATAGTATGAGGATCCTACCTTTGAAATATTAGATAGAGTCCTAGTTAGAACTGAATGGGAAGACAAATATCCTCTGACAAGTGCTACTACTTTGGTGAGAACATTGTCAGATCATGCTCCTATGTTAGTTGATACTAGTGAATTGGTCAATAAGAAAGAAAACCTTTTAAATTTGAATTAAGTTGGTTTTTGAGAGATAATTTCTATGAGATTATTAAAATTTGGAATTCACCTATAGTTGCCTCTTCCAATTTGGATGCTTGGTAGTTAAGAATGAGAATGTTAAGGAAACATTTGAAAGGGTGGAACATAAATATGAAAAGCTAGTACAAAAAGCTTAAGCCTAAGATATTAAAACAAATTGATTTTCTAGATAAGTGATGTGAACAACATGGTCTGAATGAATGCTACGATAGAGAGGAGAAGATAAATTGGAGGAACAACTTTTTAGGATCATAAGACTGGAGGAGTTGACATGGATGTAGAGATCTAAAGAGAAAGATTTAATAGAAGGGGATAATAATACAAAGTACTATCATGCTAAAGCTAACAGGAGAAAGAGAAAGGGTAGGATCACATGTTTACAACTATAAGAGGGTGTAATTGAAGGAGAAATGAATTTAATGAAATATATAACATATTTTTACAAGAACCTATTTTGACATCCAAATAACACTGATAGAGGTGCGCATTTGGTTTATTCGGTTTGGGTTATTCCATAAAAAAATATTTTGATTTTTGAAAGTTGACAATTAAATTAACTAAACTAAAATAGAAAACTGAATCTAATTAACCAAATTATTTTGGTTCAGTTAATTTGGTTTTTCGGTTAACCAAAATATGCACAATGCTTTAACGTATAATAACATTCTTTAGTCTAGTGTTATCATATCGGATTTATTTTTGAGTGAACAATATCTCTAGAAGCTACTAATGTTCTTCCTTTTGAGATGTTGAAAAATACCTACAAAATTGAATGGGAATAGCCTTTGTTTACTACAAATTCACATAAGGGAAAAATAATATTTTGGTATTTCGGTTAGTTTGGTTTTTGTGACTTAAAAACTGCACCAAAAACAGAATAGCATGAAAATATAAATCGCACCAAATACCATACACCAAATAAACAACAATTTTTGGTTTTTTGGGTTCGGTTCAGTATTTCAGTATCGGTATAAAAACGCCCACCCCCTAAACACTAACATTGCTTTGAATCTGGATGACATTAAGAAAATAAATGAACAAGATGCTAGAGATTTCATAAAAGAATTTACCATGGAAGAACTTAAGAAAGCTGCGTTTGATATGGAACATAATAAAACACCAGGTCCTAATAGATTTCCTATGGAGTTTTACCAAGAATGTTGGGACTTAATCAAGTTTGATATTAAGGACCTTTTGGATGATTTTCATAAAGGGTAGTTATACATTGCAAGGCTAAATTATAGGGTGATTACCTTGTTACCCAAGTGTACGAATGCTAAATAGATTCAAAAGTTTAGGCCAATTTGTCTCTCGTATGTTAGTTTTAAGATTTTTACAAAAGTGCTTATGAATAGGATGATCTGTGTGGCTAATCAAATAATTTCTTTGACTCGGACTTCCTTTCTAAATAATGATACATTATAGAAGGGGTGCTGATGCTTCATGAAGTCTTGAACACCCTGCATAAAAAGAAACAATCTGGTATACTTTTCAAAGTGGATTTTGAAAAGCTTATGATAAGATTAAGTGGCCTTTTCTATATCAGGTGATGTGAAAAAAAAGGTTTTGGTAATATTTGTGTGATTGGATAATGAAGGTAGTAAGGGGAGGTATGGTGAGTATAAAAGCAAATGATAAAATTGGCCCTTATTTTAACACTCACAAAGGTCTTAGATAGGGAGTTCCATTGTCTTCAATCCTTTTTAATGTTGCAGCTGATGCCTTAGCTATTATGGTTGGCAAAGCTCAACAAGAAGGTTTGGTACATAGTTTAATTCCTGATTTAACGGAAAATGGTCTTGCCATTCTGCAATATGAAGATGACACAATTTTCTTAATCCAAATGATTTTGAAAGTGCTAAAATTGTAAATTCATTTTATGTCTTTTTGAAATGACGTCAAGCTTAAAGATTAATTTTCATAAGATTGAAATTTTTTGTTTTGGTGAGGCTGAGAATAAGAAAATGGAGTACAGTCAAATCTTTACTTGTGAAATTGGAACCCTACCTATAAAATATCTTGGGATTCCTGTAAATGTCAGGAATTTGAGTAATAAAGCATGGAGGGATATTGAAAATAAAATGGAAGGTAAGTTAGGGTGCTGGCAAGGTTAAATTCTAGCTATAGGTGGTAGGTTAACTTCATTGAACTCAAGCTTGAGTAATGTTCCTTTGTGCATGCTATCCTTTTGCAAATTACCTGTAGGTGTTAGAAATATGATGAACTTATACAAGAAAAGACTACTGTTGCAAGAAGATCAAAGGATAAGGAAAATGCAGCTAGTAGGTTGGCCTATTGTATGCCTTCCAAAAGACCAAGGTGGGCTTGGTGTGCTAGATCTAGATACTATGAACATTGCTTTATTAGGGAAATGTCTTTGGAAGCTTAAAACTGAGAATTTTTATGGCAAGATTTGCTCATAACCAAATATTTGAACTCCAGTACTACCAATCAGTTGGATTGTAAATTTGGAGATTCACATTTCTGGTCTGGTTTGATGAAGATTAAGAATTATTGTTTCTATAATTGTTGTAAGAGGGTGATTGGTAATGGAGAAAAAACACAATTTTGGGAGCACATTTGGTTAGGAAATGTTCCTTTAGCTTATAAATATCATAGACTTTATGATATTATTTTTAGTAAACATATGATTGTTGCTAAGGTAATGAATGGGGGTTGGGATTAGATTGGTTTTTGTAGAACTTTATGGGGGGAACTGATAGATTATGAGAACGATTGTAGCAAGATTGTGCTGGGATTGTTCTTAGAAGTGAAATAGATACAATTCACTGGAAATTTATCTCTAATGATGTTTTTTCGGTCAAATCCTTTTACCAAACCTTGAGAATGCAAGGAGTTGGTTTTACTCATAGATTTTTATGGAAAGTCAAACTTCCTGTTAAAATCAAGGCATTTATGTGGTTAATTCCATTGTCCTATGGCACGGTTACACAAAATCATATAAATGCCAATTTTGTGGTTTAAATGAAACAATGGATCACCTCTTTTTGCATTGTCCTATGGCAGGGTTTGTGTGGAATGTCGTGAAGTGTGTTTTTGGCTTTAGTTATATGCCTCAGACAATGGATCAATTAATTTGCTCTTGGTTGATTAGTTTCCCTAGACACATGAAAAGATTTGTTATTGTGGGGGTGGCAGCTATTTTGTGGGTCATATGGAAGACTCGCAATACAGCTTGCTTTTGGAATAAAACATCATCCGATCCATTATCTTTTATACAACTAACTTTTTACTGGATGAGTCACTGGGCTTTATTGCAGATAAAGGAGGATGAGGGAGAAATAATTCACTGGGGGGCAAGGCTGCTGGAACAGGTGACTACGGAGATCTTTAATGCTAGTATGGAATGTAGACCTGGAGTTACGAGGATTACAAAAGGATGAAGATGTCATGAAATTCTAAATGAGATGGAGTTGGATCGCTTCTTGTGGATTTGTTGTCTGGTTTTGCTCACTAGAGTAAGCCTCCGGTTGCTTATATCTTGTTTGCTGAAAATGTTTGGTTATAACCTTGAAATTTTGGGATGTCAAAAAATTGTAGGATTTCAAGGTATTAGGTGTTTGGCTATCTAGGTTAGCTGAAATCATTTTAAATACCCTGTTTTCAGCTTCATTTACTCCTTTTGTAGAACTTGTCAATTTCTTATAAGAGACATTGGATGGTTCCCCCTCAGCTTCGGAAAAAAGTTTCGCACAAAACTACAGATGAGATCTGAGTATCTACCATTGATGACAAGGTTTCCTTCTCCTGATCAAGATTTTTATTAGACCTCCCACTGGTTACTCCACCTTTAAGATTACACTTTAATCAGTATCCTCTATTGCTCTAGATACTTTTCATGATTACTTGCCCTTTGTAAGTAAGTCTCATGACTCTACCTCGAATTGATACCTCATAATCTTCGACTTTAAGCGACCTCACAGATATTAGATTTTTATTTAAGCTGGAACATACTGAACTCTTATCAATAAGTGATGTGCTCCATCATATACCTTCAATGTAACTCTTCCCACCTCAGTAATTGCATTTGTAATCCACTAAGTGAACAGTTCCATGCATCGGACGTAGAGATCCTTCATCAAATATCTCCCACACCAAACATATATGGAAACAACCGCATGAATCTAATATCCATCCATGAGATATATCTGATTGACTGACGACTAGTATGTTCAAATCATACTTTGCTACTGCTACTGACCATTACCCTTCATTTGCTTCAAATTCGAACAGTCTTTTATCATGTGACATTCCTCATCACATAGATAGCATACATATGTGTCCTTTGTCTTGCTCTTCTTCTTCTTCTTCTTCTTCTTCTTCTTCTTGTGACCTTTGTTTTTGCCTACAATACCTACTACAGCCAATAGTTGATCACTCAAGGATGAAGAATTTGATGGCTTTTTGAAGAACTTTGTCTCCACTAGATATGCACCTATCTCATTGAAGTTGAGAGTGATTTTTTTCGATGAGAATATTCATCACCAATTGCTCCTATGATGGTGGTAGAGATGATGCTAGTATGACGACCTTGTCATTCTCCTCAATTTTCTTATCCACACTAGTTTCTTATATAATAAGCTTATTGAAGACGTTGAGATGATCAACGAACCATGTACCTTCCTCCATGCGCAACGTGTATAGTTGTCGCTTCAGCACTCACGATTTGTTAATGACTTTGCCATATACAATTCTTCTAAGTCTTTTTATAATTTCTTCGGTAAATTCTCCTTAATTACTGAGTACTTTATCTCATCGGAGAGACATAGACATATTGTACTAATAGCCTTCCGCTCCATCACCTTCTAGTCTTCAGCAGATGTTTTTTGTTTGTCCCCTTCAAGAGTATCGATTAGCTTCTGCTAGACAAGGACATCCTTCACCATGCATTACCACACACTAAAATTTGCTCCACCATCAAATTTCTCAACTTGATTCCATATCATTGATATCGATCTTGATTTTATGCTACCTGATGCTTAAACGACCTTCTCACAAATTAGATTATTCCGGCCTTACCTCTGATACTACTTATTACACTCTAATACCTCTTCTTATGCATAGCAGCCCCTAGAACGTATCAGCATTTGTGAGATACGATATGAGTGTGCACAGTATCAAGAACGAAGAAGATAAATAACGTAGAAAGAACTAAAATAACGATGTTAATGTAACCACGATGAAAGAGAAAAGATTTGATAAAGCCAATCGTTAATTCCTTAAGCACAACCTCAAAAGAGTACAAGGGGTTGTCGCTCGCTTATAACCCTCTCGAATCTTTTAAAACCTTTGGATCCTTGCTCTATACAAGAATCTAAAGCTAAAGACATCCTAGCTTCTAATCATCTCGTGCGCCCTCTGCTTTGGATGAGTTGGCTTGATTGCTTTGGTTGCTTCTCTATGGCCACTCCGCATTGTTTATATAGTCCCTTTTAGTCCTTCTCTAATTTATAGTAGTAGTCTTAATCCAAATAGGAGTAAGAGTCATAATCTTAATAGGATTTATATAGAATTCTTTTTAACACATCTTTTCAAATTCTAAAAGACTAGATATGAGTAACCCTATATCAACAGTGCCTACAGTTGCATGCATAAGTTTACACTTGAGCGCATGGTCAGTTTTAAGTCATTAAGAGTGAACATGCATGCAAATTAAAAGGTTAGCTTGCTCCTCTCATCTTGTGTTCTGCCCTCCGGCACTATACACTACTACAGAAAGCCTAATACTAGACAGCCAATCACAGACGGTTTGACAAAACCGTCCGTGATTGACACTAACACAGACGGTTTTAATTTGGACACCGTCTGTGTTAGTGGCGTCGGATAAAACGAGTATCACAGACGGTTGTTGTTAAGAACCATCTGTGAATGTTCACGAACGGTTTTTAACAAGAACCGTCTGTGATGTCCCTTTGTCTGTCATATTCTGTTCATGATCAGAGGTTAATATATAAATACACATTGCTTCTAATAAATTAACTACAGAACTACTGAGACAAGAGATCACAAATTAAAGGCAAATTTATTAATTTCAATTAGAGGCAAATTTATTACAAAAGTCGCACAGGTAAAGCGTTTCCCAGATTGTAATCTTTTGGGCTTCGTACGCTTCTTCTTTGACTTTGGGACTTGGAGGATCAGCCGCTGACTTCTCGAACGCCGTTAAGATTGTCCTTGTCCTCAGCACTTCCTCCTCCAGCCTGGGCAAATGATCAGTAGCATAGCCCATAATGTCGTAGAGGATAGCATGAAAAGATTCCTCAGAATTTGTCATTTTTGCTTGATCGGCAATGCTATCCATCAGTCTCTCCAATGCGTGTAGAGCTTCTTCCGCTTTGCGCACATTGTGGGGAAGAACTAGGGTGAGGGCTGTTTCCCTTTCTTGAGCGGCAGCGAAACGCCTCCGTCGACGGCGGAGGATCAGGTCGAGCTGACGGATGCAAGAAAGTCGGGGAAGGAGAGCAGGGCGTGTGCGGAGAAGCTGCTCTAGATGCAAATTGCTGACCGCCTGTGTAAGGTTCCGGCCGAACAATTCTTAATGAACAGATGAGAGGAAGGAGATAATCACAAGAATAGTAGAAGCCATATTGTACGTACGTAGAAGAGACCTGGATTAGGCGCGCATATTTAACCTTTGCCACAGACGGTTCGTATACCCAAACATTAATGATATAGACGCTTCGTATAACGATCGAGAGATGTTAATTAGACGATCGAAACATGAAGCGTTCTGACATAAAGCTTATGACAGATGGTTTTTTATTAAAAAAAACCGTTTGTGATAAGATTTATCACAGACGGTTTTTAAACTTAGAACTGTCTGTAATATTGATATCACAAACGGTTCTACATCTAGAACTGTCTGTAATAAGCCTCCCTATAAATACCCTCTAGCTAGGGTTTTCCCCGTATGCTGCAGTTATATTCTACATCTAAATCCCGATCTGTCTCGTCGCCGCGGCCTCCCCGAGCCCTCGTCGGCCGCCTCCCCGAGCCCTCGCCGGCCGCCTCCTCGACCCCTCGCCAGCCGCCTTCCCGAGCCCTCGCCGGCCACCTCCCCGAGCCGTCCGCATTCAAGACCGACGCTCGGCTCGCCTCCACGCCGGCGCCTCCGCTTGCCGTCGCTGCGGTCGCCTCCCGAGCCCTCGTCGGCCGCCTCCCGACCCCTCGCGGCAGCCTCCCGAGCCATCCGCATTCGAAGACCGACGCTCGGCTCGCCTCCACGCTCGACGCCTCGCTCGCCGTCGCTGCGGTCGCCTCCCGAGCCCTCGCCGCCGCCTCCCGACCCCTCGCGGCAGCCTCCCGAGCCGTCCGCATTCGAAGACCGACGCTCGGCTCGCCTCCACGCCCGGCGCCTCCGCTCGCCCGTCGCCTGCGGTCGCCTCCCCGAGCCCTCGCCGGCCGCCTCCCCGACCCCTCGCCGGCCTTTATGTGATGCTATGATTTGCTTTTTTAAAAAAACGATAGTAATTGAGTATAAATATGTTGCATGGTGTGGAGCCTTGATAGAACTTTGTTTAGAGACCTTGTAGTAATAATATATGCCACATAGACCTTCAATGGGCATGAAGCAAGTGACACACTAGTGTATCCTGTTCAATGAACCGGATACACTAGTTTATGTCATTTGCTTCATAGAACTTTGTTTAGAGACCTTGTAGTAATAGTATATGCCACATAGACCCTCAAGGGGCATGAAGCAAGTGACACACTCTAGTGTTCTCGTTCAATGAACCGGATACACTAGTTTGTGTCATTTGCTTCATAGAACTTTGTTTAGAGACCTTGTAGTAATAGTATATGCTACATAGACCTTCAAGAGGCATGAAGCAAGTGACACACTCTAGTGTTCCCGTTCAATGAACCGGATACACTAGTTTGTGTCATTTGCTTCATAGAATTTTGTTTAGAGACCTTGTAGTAATAGTATATGCCACATAGACCTTCAAGGGGCATGAAGCAAGTGACACACTCTAGTGTATCCTGTTCAATGAACCAGATACACTAGTTTGTGTCATTTGCTTTATACAATTTTGTTTAGAGACCTTGTAGTAATAGTATATGCCACATAGACCTTCAAGGGGTATGAAGCAAGTAACACACTCTAGTGTATCCTGTTCAATGAACCGGATACACTAGTTTGTGTCATTTGCTTCATAGTATTAGTAACTAAAGTTTGTCACCCGCGCATTCTTCAACATCATCGCCGGATGCGTCCCCTTAGATATGTAAGATGGAGAGTTCCACTGCGCATAATGATTTTTTATTGCTCTTATCACTCTGTAATTGTGAATTTGTTAATGGATATTTTATTTTATTTCAATTAATTCATTTGCGAAATGGATGCCTTATGTCTGTGAATGAAATGTGATGTGAATTGGATGTTATATGTTTGTCAAATGAATTGAGATGTGAATTGTATGTATACATATACTTGTTTATCTGCTTGTTTCAGAGGGCATGGCTAGAATGCTAGCCAATAAACACAAATAGATTTATGGGTAGAAAAGAACATCACAGACGGTTTTTAGTTACAACCATCTGTGATGGCATACCACAGACGGTTTGTAACTAAAAACCGTCTGTGATATAGTTAAAAACCGTCTGTGATAACTGATTATCACAGACGGTTTTAAGTTAAAAACCGTCTGTGATATTGATATATCACAGACGGTTCGACAACCGTCTGTGATAACCTTCGATTATCACTGACCAATAAATTCAGACGGTTCAGAAAACCGTCTGTGATGACGTTTTAAAACCGTCTGTGATGACCTTTTCTGTAGTAGTGATATATACGCAGCTGGGTGTACAGCGGAAATTGATACGAAAGCTTGTATTCTCTGTCCATGAAAGAAATGTGATCAGAGAAATGATAAGCATTATTTAGAAGTGCATATATAAAGCTAGTAAGGATTTTACACACAAAAAATTTGCGGTCTCTGATCATCGAGAGAACACTAAAGGAAGAAGAAAGGAGAGAAAACGCCTTCTAGAATGTGGCCTACATAGCAAATGAGTACCCTTACATGTGCTTAATGGATGGATGGAGCGTTGTCAAAGAGGTACGCAAATTACAACTCTTTTGGTTGGTTGAATCAAATTGTACTAGAAGATCCTAGGACACGATGGTTTCCCCTTGCATAAAATCTTATGGGTCTTAAAAAAAGATGCACTGCAAGAGAGAACAGCGATATGTATGTGGTAAGCAGGGGTCCCTTCACATTCATCTAAACACGTCCGTATACTAATTTTCAAATGTGGTACTTGGAACAAAGTAATTCTACTAAAGTAATACTACCGCAACATAGTAATTCTACTAGAGTACTCTTACGGTAACAACACTGAGGTTTTGATTCAAACTCATCAACAATACGGATATCATCGACCCAACACTGCTCCTGTTCACTTAATTGCAAAAACTGTCCCAGGATGTGTGAATTCTAGTAGAGACGATGCTGCTACTGCGCTGCTGATCAAGGAAGATCCGCAAGCAATACAAGAAGGGTTGGTAGGATTACAAGTTGTTACTTTTTTAAGATCATAAGTACAACAAAGACGTACTCACGTACGCACACCCTTATACACATATGTAAGTACGTCCAATGTATACAATTGAGACCAAACATAGTTCACATAAACAATACCGGAGGGTGCACTATTCAGATAAACAATGACCCCCAGCCCCCCGCGCGAAAATGCAAACCACAGGCTTGAAGCCATTGAGCAGGCTGTCCACTGGCAAGCCTTGCCAACCGAGCTATCAGTTGGTCCACGGGATTGCGAGCTGTTACTGAGGACAAGAAGCTGTTCATGGCATGGTTCGTGAGACCAATCAACTATATGTGGCCGTATGCTTCGTTTGAATTGGCTTTGTTCGTGGGACCAATCAACTATGTGGGCGTATGGTTCGCTGAATTGGCTTTTTCAACTCTTTTTTCCCGCTCCATGGTCACTTTCTTCTTCTATGGTTCCAATTTTATGTGGTAGAAATTTTTTAAATTGTGCTAGTGTAGTCTATCCATCTCCCTTTAAATTAAGATGTGTTTCACAAAGAGGAGTGCTTGTTTGTTGCTACCTGGTATTTACGAGCAGGAGCAGCTAATTGCTACTGTACTTATTGCTACAACAGCCAACGGTTGGTAGGAGAGTTTTCTCCTCATCAACATCTCAATATTGCGTAGTAACTAAGGAGGATCTAAGCATTTACATGTGCGTGCCAAAAGCCCAAGCTCGCATGTAGCTGTGGCATTTAATTCCCCTATTTCTGTTTCAAAGGAATCAGTTCCTATGTATCCAAGCAATCCAATTAAGTAATGTCAGGCATCGGTACAAGCAAGCAAAAGCTATGGAGATTACAAACCAGACATCTCTAAAACTAACAGAAACTATATAAAAGGGTTTTTCTAGGTGCACTGAACTGTTTTCTTCAAAAAGATAAATCGATAATTAGAGCATTGGACCCAACGCTCTCCTCTCCGCCTCTCCACTACACCTCCCCAACTTAGTGCCTGTGTGCGTGCCAACACCCAGCTGCCTCAACTTGATGGCTCCAACGCCAATTACAAAGAGGCTCGACGAGTCGATGACTATGATGCCAACCAAAAGGCAACTAAAAGAATATCACTAAATCCAGAGAAGAAGACGATGGCTGGTCGATTTTTCTACCGCCTGTAGGAATCTTGGTGCAACTAAATTAGTAGGGCCAACCCCTTCAGTTTAGAATGATGAATCATATTGCTGTTATCTAACAGAGACTGAGATTATAAGAACTGTATGCAACTAAGGACATGCCGCACTATTGATGAAATATTAATGGAGAGTTCTGACAAAGGTGTTGAAATTAAGCTATGTAACATGTTGAGAGATGACTCACATCATAACCTATTAGGACTATATTCATTATTGCTAGGTATACGTGAGCCTTTTTTTTTTGAGATGATAGGTGAGCTGTTGATGGGCAGTATTTGTATGTACATTCATATTGCACCGTTATTGCAAAGTTGCAAGATGCAGACAGGCTAATTAAGGCTAAAACATATGTTGACATGTCAGATGACAATATATGATTCACTCTTGTAGCATTGGTGCAAACAGAACGAGACTTGGGATGGGTGGGCTTTTGCTTTTTGCTACTGTTGGCAGCTTGATTGGGATTGTAATAGTCATAGTGATTTTGTTGCTTCGTATGATTGGGTTTGTGACGTAAAGTTGCTTCTCCGAAATGTAGTGCTAATGCTCGGCTAGTCATGTCCCGAAATGTGATTTGCCTACCCTACCGTTCGTTTGTGAGACTGATGATGGATGAAACGTGTAAATGTATAACTGCCATTTTCTTATTCAGACAACAAGGAATGGTAGTGGCGAGCCCATGTTTTTTGCTCAAAAAAAAAAAGAAAGATAAATGAAACTAAGAAGAGATAAAACATAATATACATCGTCACGCCCAGTGGGACACGAACCGACAATGCCTGATTAGAAGTCAGACGCCTTATCCATTAGGCCATGGGAGCTTCCTGTGGTCAGTGAAGCTCTTAGAAGAAATCTCAGTATTGATATAATCGCAATGCAACTTGCAAGTTTCAAGTGTGCCACTGCAATTCAGACGACTTGGTTCTTCTTGCATGATCATGTTCATGGTGCAACTGCCGCCCAGTGAGGGCGAAGCAAAAGTTCGGAATCGGATTGAAACGGGGGGAGTGGATGACGTGGCATCCCTCTCGGCCTCATGTGTGCGTGGACTTGCCACTATGTGAGATTTTGACCTACCATGCACCACCAAAACAATAGCTCTATTCTTTTGGGCTACGGTTGATTCTGTGTTTTTCGAGACGGCAGCGGACGAAGGATATACTGACGCGGATGGCACATCTGGTTTTGGCACTGCTATAGACAGTCCTATCACAGACGGTTCTTGAACCGTCAGTATTTAGGTGTCAGTGATAATAGGTGGTTATCACAGACGACTCCTAAGCCATCTGTGATAACTCACATTACAGACGGTTTTTTTATAAAAACCTCTGTAGTACTCGACTATCACAGACAGTTAATAAAAAAGACCGTCTATGAAATACACAATATCACAGACGGTTTTTGTTACTAACCGTCTGTGATATGAATAATATCACAGACGGTTCGGAATAAAAACCGTCTGTGATATTGTGTATATCACAGACGGTTAGTTACAAAGGCCGCCTGTGATATCGTTCATATCACAGGCGGTACAGTCTCTGAAACCGTCTGTGATATAATATCACAGACGGTTTTTAACAACGAACCGTCTGTGATAGCAGTTGCATCAGCCATTTTATTTGACTTTTTTGGCTAGCCTCAAGATATGCTAGCTATGCCCTCTGAAAGCAAGCAAGCAAGCAGATTACAGATAAATGATAGATAAGTTAATTGCAACTCAGTAAATTACAACAAAATTCGCTACACAGATGAATATAACAAACGTCCAGCAGATCACATACATATATAGAATGAAAATCGTTACACAGATCTGACAAATGAATTAAATTGAAGGAATTGTTTGATTTGTACAATTGAATCCAATGTTTCAACATCTAATTATCACCATTGCTGGGGTGGAACTCTCCAGCCTTGTTTATAACCTCTGCTACTAAGAATTCGGAGAGGTTTCCATGAATTTCAATGAGTTGGTCAAGATCATATGTACTTTCGTCGAAGTCCACCCGCTATCGCTAGGAGCAATGTTAAGTCATTAATTAGCATGTGTGTGTATATATATATATATACACATATATATAATCAGAAAATAATAATTATTGGAAGGACCTGACAAACCTCTGGATCATTGATCTTAGTATCCATGATTTCCTTCATATGGTGGCAAACGTAGAATCCACATACGTTGTCCTGTAGCTGCTGGTGGCACTGTAAAAATAAAATTACATACATAGGTATTGTCAATTCTAGAGGCATTATAACAACGTGTGATATAGAATTATTGTGTTGTAGCGGGTACCGGAAATCACGTGTTGTGTCGCAGCGTGCCACTGGATTTGTTGTGTCTTCCTCCTAGGGCAACATAAGCAGTAAACGACCTACGTGATTCAAAAAAGTTAGCCTCGGCCGTTGCAAACGAAGGAAATATTACAATAGAGTTATGTATGGAGAAAATGAGTTTACCTGTTAATTACTTCTTGCACACGACTGAAGTCGTGATTGCTCCTAAGTAGGGAATCAAGGTATATTACCTTACTCCACTTTGGTACAATCACAACCAAAATCCAGTGATGCCTAGTCATGTGTGTCATCATAGTGATTAATCCTAAGTTCATGCTGCATGTATGTGACATCCCAATTTTTCTTTTTTATTTTAATTTATTTTTCTGAAATTCTAAAATCCTTCTTTTGATTTTTGCCCTATTTAAAAGATATTAAGATTGGGAGAAGTAGTGATCAAAATGAGTTTAAATAATTTTATTTGAGTTCCTTGCATTTTCTAGACTTATAGGATTTTTCTGGGATTTATTTGGAGTTTTCTGATATTTTCTAGGCTTAAATTCCTTTTCTCAGGTTTTCTGAAAATTAGAAATTAAAACCCAATTTACCCCTCTGGCCGCCACATGGACGGCCAGATTGCGCCCACAACGCCTCTATCCAGCCGCACGCTCCACCCGCCTTCCTCCTCCCACCGACCGACGCGTGTTCGGGTGGATTTCTTCCACGTCGCCCCAGCCCATCTCCCTCCGTTCCCTCTCACTTAATCCTCGGGCCGCCCGATCCCGCGTGCCATGATCTCCGCCACCTGTTCCCTTCCCTCTCCCCTCTCACTAACGCCTGGCCCTACTTGTCATCCCCGACCTCTGTCTTCTTCGTGCAGGCGCCGCCGCCACGGCCGTTGCGTCGTCCCGCCCTTCCCGGCAACCTCCTCCTCCTTCATGCGCCGCAAACCGTGCGCCCACCTCCCCCGTTTTCTGCGCACGATGCCCACCTTTCCCACGACGCCAAACCCTATCTGCAGCTAACCGCCGCCCACCACCCGAATTCTCCGGCGAGCGATTCCGCCTTCCCTCCCCCTCCTCGGCCCTATAAATACCCTCCCCTAGCACCGCCGTGTCCCACTCCACCCCGCTCTACCTCGCGATTCCACTCTCCGGTATCTGAAGGCTCTCCCGCCGTGCGCCTTCACCTCGAGCGCCGCCCGCTACTCCGGTGAGCAATCGCCGGTGAAGGGGAGCTTCCCGAGCTTCGCGAGGATGCCCCGAGCATCCTCTCCGCCGTGCGCATCTTCTCCGCTGCTCCACCGGGTGCGAGCACCACCGTGGCACCAATCCCGCCATCACCCGAGCATCGCCGCCGCTTTCTCCTCGCCGTCGGCCATCTCTAGGCTCCCCGGAACCCTGCGCCAAGGTGAAACGAGTTGCCCTCACCCTCCTCTTGCCTCTGGTGCCCTCGCTGTCCTCCTCCGTGGCTTCTACCGCCGGCGACCCTAGGGGCCCGTGCGCTCCCGCCGGTGACCGCGCCACTTCAGCCAGCCTGGGCCTGCGTGGCAGCCACGTCGGCGCCATCCGCTTCCCCCTGCCACCTCGGCCACCACCCCCTCCTGTGGACTTGGTCCGTGGACCAAGGCCCACTTGTCAGCCAGCCCAACACTAGGATGATGCCAGCATGGCGTCATTAACCCGAATTTCCTATATAAAATTAATTTGGCCGAAATTAAATTTAGTGCTGATGTCATAATTTCCAATTTCCTTTAGAAAAATAATTCCAAAAATTCCTTTTATTCTTTTTCCCTGAATTTAAACTTCCCGAAGCTCGTTCTTCTTCGTTCTAACTCCGATTTAGCCCATTCAAATCTCTAAATTCATCAAAAATTCCCCTCTATCCATCCCTGGCCTTAATTCAAATTTTGAAGTTGATTTGAATCTATTTTGAATTTATTTTAGGTTTGGTGTGTTATTTTCACGTATAGACTACGACGATTCTGAAGATTTCCCCGACGACAGATCTCACCAATTCGAGGAGCAAGGCAAGTCACACTGCTTGACCATGTTGTACCCAGTTTGCAAATAAAATTATTTTATTTTAAATTACATTGCTTGCTTAATTTTGTTCCATGTACTTTAAATTCAGTTTTAATTCTAGTTATTGCCTACTTTAGATTTATCCTGTAGATGTTGAATTCTTTGGTACCTTGTAACCCTGGAACAAAACTCTAGTTAGTTCACTAGAATGACTAGAGGAATTTTATTAGCAAATGCTTAGCCTTGCATAGATATAACTTAGGTTTAGGGTTACCTTTTTCACATAAAATGACAAGTTTCTGAAAAGTATTCTTGACTTCGGTGAGTCAAGAAGGATTACAAAACTATTTCAAAATAAAATATAAAATCTGGTTTAGACTTAGGTTAATGGTTAGATGGTGGGTGCAGGCATGCTATGTTGGTTGTAGCCGCAGAAGTTGACTGTCGTGCACAGGGGTACATGGTTGAGCCTAAGTCAATTAAGGACCGGTCTTTGAGCTACTGTTGCTAAGCCCTAACGTACTACCACATGGCTGGTATGGGATAGCCCTGGCTGAATAATTTGCAGAGTCCCAATCTGAGTCAAGTCGTAGGTTGAAAGTGGGCGTGGTTGGTGCCATGAGAAGTCCCACTTGGGTGAGCGTGGTTGTAGTCATGAGAAGTCTCACCTAGGCTCAAGAGGGGGTCCCGGTCTGGTGAATTCCTTACTGGGGCGAAACCTTAGAGTTAGCTTGGCCAGGTTGACGGCTTCGCATTGTAAAGGCCTTGTTATGATTACTCAGTCGCACGCCTAAGGAAGCGTGTATTGGCCGACATCATGAGGACATCATATCTTGTGGGTAAAGTTGTACAACCTCTGCAGAGTGTATAATCTATCCTGGATAGCCGTGCCCACGGTCACGGGCATGCTAGGCAAGAGTTTTTCATGGATTAGCTATAAGCCTTCCTTTGTAGCCTTTTTCATTATATTGCATTTTCCATGTGTCTTGCGGAGTACAAGTTTGTACTCACCTTGCTATATCATCACAAAGGAGGATGTCTACGACTACGGTGAGGACCAGGACGAGTAGGACGTGTCTTGCAGTCGTCTGCCTATGAGCAGGCCGTTGGGCTTCGCCAGTTATCATTTTATTTCCGCTGTTAATTTCCCTTTTATTTGATTTATCAATGTAAGACTTGGCCATAAGGCCGTACTCATTTGCTTAATATATCTGGTCATTTGCGTTCGATATGTATCTTTGTTTTGCTGTGTGCACTAGCTGTTCCTGGACTAGTGCGATTTACACAGAGGGTTTCGAAGTCGTTACTCCGGGATCCGACAATGTAAAGTACAAATGAAACATGTGTGGCAACTAGTGAAGTACTTACCCTTGGTTGAAGGGTACCATGACGTACTCCTTATCGCTGTGAGCAATCAATCCCCTCGTTATGTAACCTTGCACGTAAGATGCATTTTCGTTGATAGATTGCTCGGAGACCAAGTGAGGGTCGAGAAAACCTACCGGTTGTCGCGATCGCCGGACTTGTTGGATCATGTATCTATACATAAGGAAAGAGTAATGACATTTATCGGTATAACGTGAATGTAAAACTTCATTGTATAGTACACTTACAGTGTCCAGCATCGTAAAAGTGAGGTATCGAGTTCATCGAGATTGAATAGTAAGAATAAGTCTTCGAATGTCACGACAATGTGGCCCGAGTCGTGGAGGAAATGTGTCTCCATATATTTCAGAGTGAATGCACTCTGCCGGTTTGACTTCAGGTTGGACTTCTCCATGTACCAGGCATGCAATGTATTGCAAACCAAATCAAGCCAGGGTAATTGTGACTCGGGGACCAATGACACTCCTAGAATGAACTTCCATGCCCCGGAACGTGGCTTAATTTTCTTCGCATGAGCCTTGGAGCCTCGCTTATGATACGTTTTCGGTGGCGTCTCGACGGGAGTTGATGCAACAGGCTTCACTAGATTTGGAGGTGGAGGTGGAGCCACCAGAGCCGATGTGACAGGTCCAGGGCGATGTCCCTCTTGGGCCACTAGATGTGGAGATCGTGGCACGGACAAGTCGAGGGCGATGTCCCTCTTGGGCCACTGAATGAATGTGTGGACGACATCCCCTAATGTCTTAATCTCTTCGTTTGGGGGCTTCTCAAGAGGGATGGCCTTAAAAATATGATTAATCATGTCCACCTGGACATTTATAAAACCGGTGTCCACTTGTACACTGTGCACCAACGTCCCTGGCAGCAATGGATACGCCATCCCGCGCCCAGCATCAACGGGAATAGAGCCAACAAGCCTGACTTTGAGGATGCAAGGCATGAGCTCCTACATAATGATACAAGATGAGTTAAGGCGTCCACCAGAGAGATCTATGTACCATTCTAAAGAGGTACATTACCTGAATGTCATCGATAGGTAAGTAGGTGTCGCTATGTTCAGTAATTGGTGTGGACGCACAGCTACTGCGATGTTGAGGCGGACTGGGTACCGCAGTAGTAGGGGTGGGTTGCGATTGGTTGCGGACTTGTCTCAGTTCTTTCCTCAATGAATCTATCTCTCTTCGAAGTGAGGCAGTCTGCTCTTGAAGTGAGGCAGATAGTTGTTCCTCAAGTTGAGTATGAAGCTCCTATTTTATTTGTTCGTTTTGGTACGCCTTGGATCTCTTCCTACTCCTATATGTCTCGGAGTAATCTGGAAATTCGTGCCTCCAAGATACGTAAACCCCCAAGCCTCGTGTGCGACCTGGGTGCTCCTTGTTTTCCAAGGTCTGTGATAGTAAATCTCTCTCCTTGTATTCTTCAAAGGAGCCACGAGAAGATTCGGTAGTCAATGATTGCTGCAAGAGGCAATTAATAATGTTATTTTTGAACCCATGAAGTTCAAGAGGTGTTAACAACTATGTAGTTTAACATATTTTACCAGGCGTTGGGACACTTCCTCATCTGCGGGGTTTTTGAAAGAGACATCCGAAGATGTGGTTGATAACCTCGCTCTTAACCAGTTCGAGCGCGCTCGTTTGCGTTCCCGGCAAATGGCGGGGAGGCCTCCAATTGGATTGCGACCTCGTCCTGCATCCTCCACTACGGGATTTTACCCGCGTACCCAGCGGTGCTAAGTCTGTGAGGGTGAGTGTTTTGTTATTGGAGAGCCTTGTGTGCCACACTTTGTTGTTGAAATTCGGTCGTTGTCTTCATCTGCACAAAGGCCTCTCATGTTTCCGGCGACACGAAAGGATACTTCGTGAAGGGTGTGAGATCCTTGGCCACGTAATGCATCACAAGATTGCTCTTAAAATTCTTTCATGCTTTTCCCATTGCGAGGAGCGCCTGCCGTTGCACGAGTCCCTGTACTTCTATTGGGATCTCGAACAAATTTGTAATTTCCCCCCATTTGTGATCCTTTGTCAAATCTTTCCAGCTTCCTATGGTAATGGGGACCCATTGCCTTCCAATTATCCCACAAGTAGTCCGAAATGATGACGCTGCTTTCGTCGGTTGCAGAGGGACCCCATCCGGAGAGACCACCGTGATGGTCATTCGGCCCTTTGGCCTTTTCGATACTCCTCGGCCACGCTTAGTTTTCCCAATCTTGGGAGCATGAGACTCAGATGACGACGACGAAGACTATGTGGACGCCATCTCTCTTCTAAGAAAAAACTAACTGCTGTGAGTTGTGGGCCTTTCAAATAGACTTTGTAGCTAATAAGTGCAGTATATATCATGAAGTTCTAAAGGTCATAAAACAAAGTTCTATGAAGTAAATGTCACAAACCAGTGTATTCAGTTCATTGAACTGGATACATTGGAGTGTAACACTTACTTCATGCCCTTTGAAGGTCTATGTGGCATATATTATTACTACAAGGTCCTTAAACAAAGTTCTATGAAGCAAATGACACAAACCAGTGTATCAAGTTCACTGAACCGGATACACTGAAGTGTGTCAATTGCTTCATGCCCTTTGAAGGTCTATGTGGCATATATTAAAAATTTTTGGACGACTGTGTGGACGTCGTGAGGTATGGGCCTAAACAAAATTATATGAAGCAAATGACACAAACCAGTGTATCAAGTTCATTAAACCGGATACACTGGAGTGTGTCACTTGCTTCATGCCCTTTGACAAAGTTCTAAAGATTGACTAACTGTAGTGAGCTATGGGCCTTCCAAATAGACCTTGTAGCTAACAAGTGTAGCATATATTATTGCTACAAGTCCCATGGGCTTGGAAAAATGTTTGGAGAATTCGCTTCAAGAAGTCACCCTATTTGTTTCAACTTTTAGAGAAATCAAAAGCTCAAAAGAACAGGGCGACCCATTTGAGCAACCATCAAGTTCTATGACTTAGTTGCACCTACCTCACAAACTGTTGTACCTAGTGCTACTCTTTGTTTTTGTAAGTGCGTAATCTAGCAGATAACATGTGAAGTAACAAGAGTACACAGAAGAATTTGACAAGAATTATAAAGGTATGATGAGACTATGTGAAGGTCACCGTATGGTGTATGATAAGTATTTGACTTTCATGTGGTTATTTCCAAGGTTTGAGTTTGGTGTTTAGTGGAAGTTGCAACTTTCTGGTTGTTGTCACTGTAACCGGTATGCGGGACCGATCAAAATGCTGGTCTTATACAGTTCAACCACTGTGATTTTTATATGAGCCATTTTTGCGCACTTTGGGAGGCGGTGGTTAGACTGGCTTGCGAGTCACGGTTTGACCAGTCGTTGGTAGGCAGTTGGACCATAGTTGTTGGTTTAGGTGCGAGCAGTCGGACTGGCACATAGGGTGCGGTCAGACCGGCAGTTGCGGTGTGACTAGGTTGTGGTAGCTAGTTGCTTTTTAGCAAAGAGCGTGTTTTGGAGTTGGGCATGTGCGGTCAGATCGATCATTGGTTGTCAGTCGGACAGGAGTTGAGCTGGATGGGGTGACCGGCATTGAAGATATGATCACACCGGTGTCCTATTACTAGGTAAGGTTTTAAGTCTGCTTGGGTCGGTCAGATTGACCACTGATTGGCAAACCGGTGGGTGGTTTGACTGCCATAAGGAGAGTGGTCACACTAGGTGCTGCAGCCAAAGAACAATAAGAGGTGTTCTTGAGTGGTTTGAGTGTGTGTATGGCTTGAGAGCGATTGGTTGGTTGTGTTGTGTTGCATGATGCATTGTTTTGACTTGTGTGAGTCAAGTGCATAGAACTTATGCTTGATATGGTTGCCTCGTCTTCAGATGTGCAAGTGATTGGAGAACATTAGCGGTTGACGGCAAGTGACCAAGACTACACGAGAGAGCTAAGGTCTATGTGATCCAGTAAATCAAAGTGAGGCTACGTGGCTCAAGCAGGACGCACATGAAAGACAAGGATCGTGAATATGCAAGCTGATGCATGTGGTGTGCCATGTGATTTGGGCCGATGCAAGTACAGACTCATTAGGCTTTATGAGCTACATGTCAAAGCATGTGTAAATGCTTTGATGTGAAGATGAAGACAGGATCAAGGGAAGATGCCCAGAAGCTTCGTCGGAGATATTTTGAGAGTTTATGAAAATACATGGTTGAGTCTTGGACAAAACCACAATGCGGAGAGGCACTAAAGAGAAGTGGTTTATATCAAGGTGAGCTGAGATAGCTATGTGGATCAATTGCTAATGGGTTAGCAGGTTGAGTCTTGTAAGTACTTTAAGAATCGTGCGTGTGTTGTGAAAAACTTGTTACGTGTTGGGTTATTGGGTTTACCTATGTGTTGGTGAATGGAATGCACTTTATATCTAGGTTTTAGGGTTTCTTGAGAGTGGTTGGCTTGGCCACCACTGTATAAGAAGAGATAGAGGTGGCTTAGGGATTAAGATTGGGGGGAAGCCAAGTAGAGAAAAGCTAGGGTTCTTAGAAAGAACATTTGAGAAATAAAGTGTGACTCTTGTGTTTGAGCTTCTTGTCATTCTTAGATATTGTAATTGGCTAGGGAATAGCTATAAATATTCGTCTCTAAGTATCAATAAATATCCAAAATTCGTCCAATTTTTTCCTCCTCTTTGCTCACGTGTTGAAATCTTGATTTAACTTAGGTTTTAGTGTTTTCTTCTCCTCTTTTGATCCTGTTTGTGCCAATGTCGTGTAAGTAATAGAGATATCTCTTGAAAACCGGATTCCATTCATCTAGGCACTTTCCTAGGAGCCATTCTCGATCCTACATATATAACTTACCAAAAACCCGTAGTACACACTGCCGAAGAGTAGACAGCCTGTAGTGGAAGCGGCAAGCTCTTTTTAGCTAGCGAGGGAGATCATGCTCATGGTCAACATGTTTTTAAATCGAGCCTACATTATGCCATATTTGCAACGCATGTATTTGCTTAGTGTCTTAATTGGGGGCGGTAGAGTTGTGTGACTCTAACCACCAGGGTTTAAATAATCCTACCTACCTTTACACATAGGAGCGTGGTTTAGGATGTGTTTGGTTAGGTGGATAAAGACGAATAAGATAGGATGATCCAAGATTTAGTGGGATGAGATAGGTTAGGATGATTCAAGAGACTATTTAGTTGGGTAGATGTGATGGTTCAAGTTATTGTTTAGTTAGTGGGATAAAGACAGAATGAATGAGTCAATTTTGTATTTAATTGGGTGGACAACGGTAGATGAGATAGGTTAGGATAACCCCTGGTAAGACTACAGAAGTACTGCACGTCTGAGGTCATCTAATTCAAAACTCGCTTAGGATCATAAACATTCGTCCTCCTCTGCGAGAGCAGTTGGCATTTACAGAAAACGCATCAAGACATGACTGACGGGTAGTTCTATCAAAATTCAGAAACAAAACACTGACAGCGCAAAGTGAATCCACATCTACACCAATGAGCAGCCACAATGCTGCGTGTCATTCGCTTCCTATTTCCAGACCAACATTAAAAAGGCAAGTTCAGCACACATACCAGTAACATCGATACACAAGAATGATTTGTGTTGCAACACAACTTTCAGAATTTCTGTTAACATGTGGCCAAAACACTTAACATAGCGCCAAAAAAACCAGCAGTACACTCGGATAATATCAACTAATAACAGGAGAGCTGAACAACCATTTGATGTGTAAGGTGAACATGATGATGGAAACTAAGGTGAACGTGATCATGGAAACATCTCATATGAGTCTCATAGCATCATGCCTTCATCAATGTCTTCTAGCAACCAGACTAAGTCTCAGTTCGTATTCACCCGCCATTGTGATGTATCTAACCCTAGGAAGCGCCTGATATCCACACTTTTCAATGATCTTTAGATAACGAACCTGCAAAGATACAAAAAGGAATGCTTTTAACCTAAGATACCAGATAAAGTACAATAGAAGCATAGCTTACAAATTTGCAACATAGAGAAATCTGATTACCTGAATACACGAGACAGTGAAATATGATATCTCAAATTTCACTCGTATCGGAGCCTTCTTTTCAGGGGCTGCTTCTTCCGCAGTTATACTTGGAAGACTAAATTCTGCTCTGCACATGTATTCCTAAGAGAGTAGCTCCAGCATATCAGCACAACTCTAAGTAGCAACAAATTGAAGCCAAAGGATTCATTTGGAATCAGTTCTGTACTTACCTTGCCACCAGGAAATGATTTTACTTTCCAGACCATGGCATCTCTCTCAGGTAGAATAGCAACCAAAATAAACATGAAGAGCCTTCTAGAATAGGACTTTCTGCAAGCTTCCAAGAGAGAAATTTGAAACAATATGTCGCATGATGACGTTGCAGAATAATTGAATTCCAATAAAATCCAACAGACAAGAAACCCATGACAGATGTGAAATAGAAATACATGTTAACTACAGGAGAGCTATGAACGAAAAAGATTGAACATGTGACGTCGGCGATGTCGTAGACCACCGGCGAGTGCGCCTCCGCATCGTCCTATTCATTCACAGCAAAAACTTAGCGCCAAGGCCGGCCGCGGACTGTGCAAATCCTAGGAGCAGAGGAGGGGACAGGCAGGCGCGAGGGTTGGGCAATGTTCTAAATAGCGGGCTAAGCCCCTTAGCGGCTGCCTCTCCCAAAGGCTAAGAAAGGCTATAGCGGGCTATAGCGGACAGCTTCCAATCGGTGGGTATCGCGATGATTTGGGCCTGCGCGTGATTTGGGCCGAGGAAAATGAAAGCCCACGCAGAAACTTGCCCTAGCGGCGCTAAATGAACCTCCATTTAGCGGTAATAGCGCGCTATTAGCCGCTAATAGCGGAAAAATTCGTTTAACGCCAAATATGGCATAGCTTAGCGTCTGACCTCCCCAATCGCTATAGCCCGCTAAAGCTGCCGCTAAATCCCGCTATTTAGAACATTGGGGTTGGGTCGGCTACCTCCTTGTCGAGAGGAGCTTGGTGAAGAAGCCCTCGCCCTGGAGGGCGGAGACGTCGCCGCTGTTAGCTAATCTAGTTATTCTGTATGTCAGTTACTACTTTAGTCTGCATGTCTGCCATCCATAATGCATCTAGTGCAGGTCGGTTTTCTTGGCAATTAGTAGTTCAGTTTCTCAGGTAATCAGTGGGTCAGTTTCTCTTGTTTAATTGCTATATAAAGAGAGGAAGTAAACCTGAAAAGCTGCAACGTTCAGCAGCGCCAAAACTGAATTTGCGTTCCTGCGTTTACCGGTATACACTGTAGTTCGTCAGGCAAAAGAGCAATATTGGTGCTAGCGGGCATTCCGTCGACAGTTGGCATCAGAGCCATGTTTCGCTCTAGAGAGCGGTGATATCGGACTCCCCTCAGTGCCGTGGGAGTGAGCCGCCTAGCCACCGACGTTGTTCACAGTCGCCACTGTCACGACGTGGGTGCAGGCATGGCGGCGGCCATGGGCGAGCGCGGTATGAGCGACCGATCGTCGTCCACCTCACCGTCAAGGAGTCATCGACGTCTGTACAGTACCCGATGCTGACGAAAACCAACTACCCGGAGTGGGTGGTGATGATGCGCATCAACTTGCAGGCACAAAGCCTGTGGGGCGCAATTGAACCCGGCTGTGTTGAGTATGGCAAGGATCAGCTGGCACTAGCAGCGATCGCTCGCTTAGTCCTGACGAAGATGCTGAGCTTGATCGGCAGCAAGGAGACAGTGCATGAGGCGTGGGAGGCGGTCAAGATCATGCGGATGGGCGTCGAGCGGGTGCGCGTGGCAAACGCACAGAAGCTCCGGCGCGACTTCAACAACATCGCCTTCAAGGAAGGCGAGAACATGGATGACTTCTCAATGCGAATTGCGGGCCTCTTCAACAACCTACATCTCCTCGGCAATGAGATCGACGAAACCGAGGTCGTTCGCAATTTGCTCTAGGTGGTCCCTGATCGGTTCATGCAGGTCGCGATCTCAATCGAGACGCTGCTGAATGTCGAGGTGTTGTCCATCAAGGAGGTTACTGGCTGTCTCCACTCCGTGGAGCAGCGGCTCGACGCGCGGGCGGCGGCTCGACACGCGGGCGGTGGCTGCAGAGTTGGGCTCCCTGCTGCTTCTCTCGTCAAAGGAGGAGGATCTCATCCATCGCCTAAGCAAGCGCGACAAGGAGGGTGCACACGTCAGCAGCACTGGCGCTAGCAGATTGGTACGAGCGGCGGCTCGGTCCTGCCACGGCGTGGCGTGCAGCCACCCAAGCGTGGCACCGACGATGCACGCAAGGGCGGTGCTGCAAGGTCATCGACAAGGATGCGTGCAAGTACTGCGAGAAAACTGGGATTGGGCCCAGGAGTGCTGGAAGAAGAAGAGAGACGAGGCACAGCTGCTGGCGGAGGAGGGCGGCAATGAGGAGCCATCCCTGTTGATAGCCCAAGAGGCCTCTCTCTCACTGGTGCCCACGCGTCTCCCAGAGCGCGCCACACCTGTGCACGTCGGTGGACGGGTCTTCCTCAATGAAGAATGCACGACGGCGCGGTTGGGTGACACCGACAACCACACAGGCGGCCAGGACGATGGCATGTGGTACCTCGACACGAGCGCGTCGAACCATATGATGGGAAACGGCGTGGCCTTCTCCGAGCTGAACCGTGACATCATGGGCATGGTGAAGTTCGGCGATGGATCAATGGTGGACATCCTCGGGCGTGGCACGATCATGTTCGCTGCATAGGGTGGACGCCATCGTGTGCTGTCGGACGTGTACTTCATCCCATGTTTGCGCAGCAACATCATCAGCTTGGGTCAACTCGATGAGGTCGGGTGCCAAGTGTTGATCGAGGATGGCGTACTACGGGTGCGCGATCCGAGGAGGGAGCTTCTTGCCAAGGTACGGTGATCAGTGAATCGACTGTACAAGATCACCCTCACGCTCGCTCGACCGATCTCGCTCCTGGTGCACGCGAACGATGATGCGTGGCGCTGGCATGAGTTGTTTGGCCACCTGAGCTTCGAGGGGTTGAAGAAACTTGGGTGTGGCGGCCTGGTGCGTGGGCTTCCACTGCTGGATCATGTCGACCAACTATGTGACGCGTGCCTTGTCGGCAAGCAACAGCACTCACCGTTCCCTCTGGAGGCCAAGTACTGTATAAAGGGCCAGCTTGATCTCGTCCACGATGATCGTTGCGGGCCAGTCACTCCGGCGACCCACGGCAGCAGGCGGTACTTTCTCCTACTCGTTGATGACGCTAGCCGCTATATGTGGCTGGTGCTGCTGTTGGGGAAGGACGAGGCAGCGAGCGGGATCAAGAAGTTCCAAGCTGGCGTTGAGGTGGGAACCGGCAGCAAACTCCATGCGCTATGCACGGACCAAGGAGGTGAGTTCACGGTGGTGACCTTCGGCGAGTATTGCGCGGAGAAGGGTGTTCACTGGCAGCTCACAGCGCCGTACTCGCCGCAACAAAACGGGGTCATGGAGCGCCAGAATCAAACAGTAATGACCATGGCGCGCTGTCTCCTCAAGGCAAAGTAGATGCCGAGCACCTTCTAGGGGGAGGCAGTGAGCACTGCCGTGTTCATCTTGAACCGTTCGCCGACGAAGAGCGTCACCAGGATGATGCCTTATGAAGCTTGGCATGGTAAGAAACTGGCTGTGCATTTCATGCGCACGTTCGGCTACCTCACTCACATCAAGGTTACACGCCCGCCCGGCGCGAAGCTCGACGACCGGAGCGTGAAGATGGTTTTCGTTGGGTACGAGCCGGGCTCTAAAGGCTACCGAGTGTATGATCCGGTGGGCGGCCGACTCCATGTGACCCACGACGTGGTGTTCGACGAGACCAAAGGGTGGAATTGGGAGGAGAATAGTGACGCCAGCCCCGAGACATTCATCATGGAGTACACAATCAGCGGCGTCTTGGGCAGCGACGAGCCGAACGTTCCTGAATCCCCTGCGGTCCCGTCCTTGGAGGAAAAAGAGGAAGCTGTGGCATCACCCCGAACGCCCATGACCGCCACCCACGACATCGGTGGTGCTCAAGTTGAGCACTGCACTCCACCGTCGCATATCCCGTTGGGGCTAAACCATAGTGACAACAATGCGTCGTGGCATTTCTGCACGGTGGAAAATTGCATCGATACTGTCGAGCCATGCGTTCTGGACCCCAACGAATGGCTCCTCGTTACAACTGAGGAGCCCACGTCCTTTGATGAGGCAGCCACCAATCTGGCGTGGCACGCCGTGATGGAAGAGGAGATGGCAGCCACTGAGGTCAATGTCACGTGGGAGGCGGTGGACCTCTCGGTCGGTCACCGCCCGATTGGCCTCAAATGGGTGTTCAAGCTCAAGAAGGATACGCAGGGGGCGGTGGTTCAGCTGGATGGAGATCTCCCAAATTCGGTTGGCTCCCTCGCAGACCCCGTTGTAGGGCTTCGGGGGACAACCGCTGAGCGCATTGGGCCAGATACGCCTTCAAGTCTCCTTTGGCCAAGGCGACAACGTGAGGAGCGAAGGCATCACCTTTGACGTCGTCGACGTCCCGCACCCATACAATGCCATACTAGGGCGTCCAGCCTTCAACTCCTTCGGGGCGGGGCGGTGTCGCACCACGACTTCTTGTGCATGAAGCTCCCAGGCCCACAAGGTGTCATCACCATCTTCGGTAACCAGAACCTCGCCAGGCGTATAGAGTCTAGGGCTGGGGGATCGCACCGCAAGGTGCACGCCCTTGCTGGCAAGTCAAAGGCGGACACACCGTCCACTCCAGGATGGACGCCCAAGCCACGGCTGGAGGGCGGGGCAAGGAGGGTGCCTCTCCAAGCCGAAGACCAATTCGTATCCATCGGTGAAGGCCTTCCCCCGGAGGTGGAGTAAGACTTGCTCCGGGTTCTCCAGGACAACGCGAATGTCTTCGCGTGGTCCCCGGAGGACATTAAGGGTGTGAACCGCGCCCTCATCAAGCACAACCTAGCGCCCGCCCCGATGCCAAACCGGTCAAGCATAGGCTTCGGCGCATGTCCATCGACCGGCAGCAAGCGGCTAAGGTAGAGGTAGCGAAGCTTCTTCAGGCCGGGGTTATACATGAGGTTCAGCATCCGGATTGGCTTGCTAACCCGGTGCTGGTGAAAAAGGCTGGTGGCGCTTGGCGTATGTGCATCGACTTCACTGTCCTCAACAAGGCATACCCAAAGGATGACTACCCCTTGCCACACATAGACCAACTGGTGGACGCCACAGTGGGGTGCGAGCTCATGAGCTT
Source organism: Dendrocalamus sinicus (assembly GCA_036346575.1). NCBI lineage: Eukaryota > Viridiplantae > Streptophyta > Magnoliopsida > Poales > Poaceae > Dendrocalamus > Dendrocalamus sinicus. Next base: position 17,699,986 of record CM070664.1, read on the forward strand.
CTTGGATGCATACTTCGCCTACCACCAGATTTACATGGCCAAGGACGAGAATAAGAGCAGCTTCATCACACCGATTGGGACATACTGTTTCGTTAGGATGCCCTTCAGTCTGAAAATACAGGGGCAACATTCACCCGCCTCGTTGCGCTGGCACTAGCTTCCCAGCTAGGGAGGAACGTGGAGGCTTACATCGACGATGTGGTCGTCAAAACCAGGTAGTTCATCTCCCACGGCCAGGATCTCCAAGATACCTTCGACAACCTCAGGCGAGCGGGCATCAAGCTCAACCCGGACAAGTGCGTCTTTGGCATGCAAGTAGGCAAGCTCTTGGGCTTCCTCGTGTCCGGACGGGGCATCCAGGCGAACCCTGAAAAAGTCAACGTGATCCTCGCCACGGAGCCACCCAAGACGACAAGGGAGGTCCAGAGAGGCTAGCTGGCCGCATGGCCGTGCTGAGCCACTTCCTGTTTAGGGCAGCGAACGGGGCCTGCCATTCTTCAAGACCCTTAGCGGCTGCAATGGGTTCCACTAGGACGATGACTACTTGAAGGTTTTCGACAACCTCAAGAAGCACCTCGCAAGCCTCCCCACACTGGTCGCCCCAACGCCAGAGGCTCCCCACCTACTTCACTTCATCTCCGAAGTCCTTCAGGGCGCCAAAACACGGTATACAGAGCTGGAGAAGCTAGCGTACGCGCTGGTCATGGCCTCGAGGAAGCTCTGACATTATTTCCTGGCTCATTCAATCACGGTGCCATCTTCATTCCCTCTGGCGGAGATGCTCCACAATAAGGAGTCCATTGGGCGCATTGGCAAGTAGACGACTGAGCTCGCGCCATTCTCCTTGACATACGCATCGCGAACGGCAATCAAATCCCAAGTCCTTGCGGACTTCCTCACGGAATGGACCCCGTCGGCCCAACACGTCCAACAGCTAGAGGACCCAATGTGGATGCTCAAAACTGATGGAGCGTACGACGCTTCGAGTGCTGGAGTGGGCGCAGTTGTCATTACTCCGGAGGGGCACCGCCTACTGTACTCGGCGCACCTCGGATTTCTGGCCACCAATAACACGGCTGAGTACGAGGCGCTGCTCTTTGGACTTGTGAAGCTTAGGGCTCTTGGCGCACGGCGGGTCCTTATTCGCACCGACTCACCGCTGGTGGCGGGCCACGTCGACAAATCCTACCAAGGCAAGGACCCTGAGCTGGCCAAGTACCTGGCAGCCGTAAGAGTGAAGGAGCGACACTTCCTGGGTGTCACGGTTAAGGCCATCCCTCGCGCGGATAACGAACAAGCCGACGTCCTCGCAAAGGCCGCCAGCCAACAGCTACCCCTCCCCGAGGGAGCATTCTACGAGGTCCTGCTCACAGTAGCCATCGCTCAAGACAACCATGATGCGGCTCTCGTCCACCAAATTGCTCGGTAGGGCGACTGGCGGGAACCCATCTATGGTTTCTTGCAGGGCATCGTGGAGCCAAACGATCCACTAGAGCTCCGATGCTTGCAGCATCGCGCTAGATCCTTCCAAGTGCTTGACGGTGTACTCTATAAAAAGGGTGTCTGTGCCCCGCTCCTACGATGCCTTTCGGGGGAAGAACCTTTTCGCGGAGATCCATGCGGGGCTGTGTGGCTCACACCTTGCGCTGAGGTCGCTGGTCGGCAAGGCATTCAGGCAAGGCTTCTATTGGCCAACCGCCGTTGCCGACGCCCAAGACCTCGTGCGCCGGTGCCAAGGCTATTAATGGATGGGGCGGGTCATCCGAAGACCCCCGACGAGCTTGCAGGCCATCCCCCCAGTATGGCCGCTGGCACGGTGGGGCATCGACATCGTCGGGCCACTCTCCCGGGCCCCCGGAGACCTCCGGTTCGTTGTAGTCGCTCTGGAGTACTTCTCTAGGTGGCCTGAAGCCGTCGCTGTGGGTAGAATAACCTCCGCGGCCATGCAATGCTTTCTATGGCAGAACAACATATGCCGCTTCGGAGTGCCTAGGGAGCTCACCGTAGACAATGGTCTGCAATTCAACTCCACCCCATTCAAGGAGTTTTGTGACAGTATGGGCATCACACTCAGATTTGCCTCGGTCGAGCACCCACAGTCCAATGGAGCGGGTGAATGGCACCATCTCCTCCGGAGTCAAGAAGCGCCTCGTCGGATTGCCAAAGGGCAGGTAGCCAGGCGAGCTCCACAGCGTACTCTGGTCCCTTCACACGACGGTAACACGTCCGACGGGATTCACACCATTCAAACTCCTCTTCGGCGATAAGGCAGTGACGCCCAAAGAAATCAAGGTCAGTTCGAGGAGAGTCCTCGTCCAGGCGTCGCCGGAGGAGCGCCCATTGTCCCTGAATCTTCTCGATGGAGATCGAGTGAGCGCCACCCAGCACGTCGCAAAGTACACGCGTCAAATGTCGTGCGCACGGGACCGCACCATATACACACGAGAGTTCCAGCCGGGAGACCTCGTCCTCAAGATGGCGCTCCATGCAGAGACTGTCGGCAAGTTTGAGTCCAAGTGGGAGGGCCCATATATCATCGCTGCAGCTTTGCAGCGGGGAGCCTATCGCCTCGCAATACTGGAAGGACAGACACTCCACCACACATGGAATGCAGACAGGCTGCGGCGATACTATGTGTAGGGCTGGAGCGAAGCATGTAGCAAGGCCGACACCCTGTTTTTGTAAGACGCTCGCCTGCGCAAATGAGAGATTAATAAAACCAACCGTTTGCAAAACCTTTCTTGTTCTGCACAAAGACGCGCGGGGGCACACCCCCGCGTGTACTCTCCGGAGTATAAAAAAAGACGCAGATGTTGTTCCTGCAGGCACTCTCTGGAGTATAAAAAAGACGCGGATGTGGTCCCTGCACGCACTCTCTGGAGTATAAAAAAAAGACGCGGATGTTGTTCCCGTGCACGCGTGGATATTGTCCCGACGCGTACTCTCCGGAGTATAAAGAAAGACACGGATGTGTAGGATCAAGGATACCGACTAGAGGGGGTGAATAGGAGGTTTTTAAAATTTTCTTGTTCACTTGATTAATTCTCTACAATTTAAATGGCAAGAATGTAAAGCAATTAATCCTATACAATTCTAGTCAACAATATAGCAATCCTAGCTCTAAGCAAGCAAATGATCACAATGATGTAAATAAATAAGAGCTAAGAAAGAAATGAACACAACCGATGTTTTTACCGTGGTGTTCGAAAACTTGCCGATTTCCCCTAATCCACGTTGAGGTTAGCCCGGACGAATCGGACCGGCTCCACAAATTGAGCAAAAGCACCTCGATCACTAGAGGTAGCTCTTCCCCGCTCCGGGTAGGTGAGCTCCAACCTTCACAAATCACCGGGTCTTCTCACAAGCTTCTTGAAAAGATCACCGATCCAATATTCGCCCAATCGTCCAAGTGCCAGCAAGCACTAAGAGTAATAAATCCCAGGCTTCACTTGAATGCAATTCTAGTGCCAAGTGGATCAACTAATGAAATTCTTGCACTAATTGCAAAACCACCTCAATTTAATGCTCAATGTGTGAAAGAGGGTGGAATGAATGCTCTAGGGCTCAAGAAATATGCAATGAGTCTCTAACCTTAGCCCTTGTGTAGTGGTGGGGGTATTTATAGCCTCCACCAACCAAAACTAGCCGTTTGACACAATTTCCTGAAAAAATTCAAGTCGAGCGGTACTACTGCCCCTTGGGGCCGGTACTACCGCTACCAAATCTTCGCGGCAGAACGGCTATGTCAGAGCTTTGCAGTGACCATTGGATTTGGCGACGCGGTACTCCGGCGTTGTAATTTGCGGTACTACCGCTCTCCGGTAGTTCCGCAAAGTCGGCGCAGTACTACCGCTCTGGCCGAAATTCGAAAGGTCCCAAATTGGGCGCTCTCTGGAAAAAAGCATCCGCTCTGAAATCAGATCTTTTGGACTCCAGAAGTACCACTTTAAATGCGAAACTACCGCTGGCTGCGGTAGTTCCGACGTTCAAATCAATGGTACTTCCACTCCAGGAAAATCCAGACTACATCCAGAGGAGCCCTCTGGAAAAAAGGTTCCGCTCATCCTTCGGATCTTCCGGGCTCCGAAAGTACCACTCCATAATGCGGTACTACCGCTCACTGCGGTAGTTCTGGCGTTCAAATTGCCAGTACTTCCGTTCCTGCAAGAATTTAGATGAATCCGAGGGTGCTCTCTAGAAAAAAGGATCGCTCGAAGACCGGATATTCCGCTCGCCGGTACTACCGCTTCTGGGCATCGAATTACCGCTCTCCGGTAGTTTCGACGTTCAAAACTGCGGTACTACTGCTCGTCTAGACAGAGCACAAACTTTGTTTTAAATCAGATTTTTGATGAATGCAAGATTCCAATGTTGATCCAAATGGCACAAGAAATTGTATTCAAGCTACTTGCCAAGATCCCTCTTTATGGTACGATTATCTACCCTATAATCCGGTCTTTCACCTTCCTCCTAAGACCGGTAAAATAGAAAAAGGAATCCTATACTAAGTATACCTTTGTCTTGAGCCAACTTGAGTCTTCATATATATCCTTTGGCTTGCATCTTGTCTCTCACATGTGGACTAACCCTTCACATGCTCATAAAATATATTAGTCCCATATTCTCATGAGTTCATTAATTACCGAAACCATTTTTAGGGGCCAAGATGCTTTCAATCTCCCCCTTTTTGGTAATTGATGACAACCCAAATTTTTGAGAGATAAAAGGTTTTGAATATATCAAATTGTTTGGCAACAAGTTGTATATTCTATGTTGACTTTTAAATGAGAGTAGTTCTTTGCAATAAAATTTGTATTGGCATAAGAAGAACTATTTTCATTTTAAAGTTCAAGAGAGGAGATAACTCCCCCTAAACATGTGCATGGATATGAAATGTAACATTTTACACAAGATGCACAAGACAAACAGATGTCATAATATGAGAGTAAATTGGCATTTAAGCAAAAGATAATGACATAAGCATCCATGACCATAAATGTGCATTACATCCACAAGTTCAAAAGATAAAACGAGTTCATTACATCCATCCAAAAGCAATAAAAGTAGATTTAAGTAGATATAAGCCCAATAGCCCAACTACCCCGCTAACTAACTTCTCCCCCTTTGGCATCAAATACCAAAAAGAGATCACTCCTGAGAAGGAGGAGGACCACTACAAAGACGACGTCGAGTGTAGCGATGGGGCGATGGAGGCCAAGTCTGGGACTGCTCCAAAGCGGCTACACGACCATCTAGTGAGCTCAGTCGGCTGTCAATAGAATCAAGTCTCCCATCCATTGTGTCCATCCTAGAGTTGAGGGTGGAGAACCCCTCAAGCATGGATGAGTAAATCTGGGACAGAGAGGGCTGGCCGGGCTCCTGTGGTGCGGCTGCTCCTGCACCTGCTGCTCCTGCTGAGGCTGCTGCTGCTGAGGATGATCCTGCTCCTGGATCTGACTATCGAGCTCTAACACCTCTGGGGATAGGAGGCTCAGGTCTGGGCTTGCATGGCTTGTGCACTCCACCACGTCCTCTGCGAAAGCGAAACTTGGTATCAATCAATGCCATAATGTAGGGTGCATAATTGATGCGCTTGTTAAGATCATTCTTGGAAGAGACTATCTCCCGAATGATAACATCAACTACATCAAACTTCTCCCCCTTCATAATGTAATCTATGATGTTCCAGGCGTGACCTCGAATGGCATCATAGTTACCGCCCTTTGGGAGAATAGTGTGGTTGATTATGCGATTGACCAAGCTAGGAATGGCATGCAGTCCAATATTCTTGCCAAGAACAAATTTTTCAGCAATGTTGTAGTAGGTGTACATGGCATGAATATCAAGAGCGGGCTTGTCATATACCTTCTCAAAAGCGCATAGCTCTGCTCTCAATGCCAACTCAAACTCATGCTTAGTGGCCTTCAGTTTTGTGCATACTGTCATCCATGTCAAGTGCTGAAAGTCTGGAGTAACGTGCACAGTAGCATAAAACTGACGAATCATTTCTTCATTGTAACTACAAGGCAGGGCCACAAGCTGATGAATACCGGCCCTCTGGAAGAGCCTGTATGTCCCATCATATTTCTCGATAGAGTCAATGTGATCCCAGTCAGCAAACTTATGATCTGCAAACTGACGGTCTGACACATACATCTCATCAAAAATCTTCTCCTGGAACTTGGTGTGAAACTTTGAATTAATGGAGTTGGAGGGGAGCTCATACTGATTCTTGTGACGAAGTCTGGCATACTCGTCAGCAGTAATTTTCTTGAGATCAATCTCAAGGCTCTCTCTTTCAGCTAAGTCTTCCTCTGATTCTCCATGGGAGAACTCTCACGACGCTCAGATTCTGTCTCCGATCCTGAGTCAGACTCAGGCTCAGGCGCTGGTGCTTTCCCCTTATCTTGATCTGCCTTTTGTGCTGCCTCAGGAGATGGAAGAGAAGGAGTGCCTGAAGATTCCCCAGAAATGGAAGAGTATGCCTTTCTCCCAGCTGCTCTTGTTCTAGGCATCTTGAGATAAGAAGAATAGCTCATGAGGATCAAAGGAGAATAGACCAAGTTAGATTGAAAAAGAATGGAGTGAATTTGCTGCACTGTTAGGAAAATCGGTAGTACCGCCGTTCTGGGCCGGTAGTACCGCTCAGCGGTAGTACCGCACCAGTCGGGCGGTAGTTCCGCTTCCTGACAGATTCTAGGTTTTTGGCAATGTTTATAGATTTTTGGTGTTTTCTTGGATTGAATCCATGGAATAGGTGTATAAATACCCTTAAACACCAAATCTACTCATTTTTCCTAGAATCAAATAGCAAAATCATCTACATTTCATTTCAAAACTAAAGCATGACCTAGGGTTCAAATAAAGATTGAAAAGAAGGATTTTGATCCGAGATACCTTGAGGATCAGAGGAGTTGAACCCTTGGGAGTTTATTTTACTTGGAGAATCGAAGAAATCACCGCTAGATTCAAGGATCTAGGGTGCGGTTTTGGTAGTTTTTGGTGGGAGAGAGAGAGGAGAGGAGTACGGGCACGGGCGGTTGCTGGAGCGAAAGGTCCGGAGAGAGAGGGAAGAAGTGGGGCCGAACGAAGAAAACCCTTGAGAGTGGGCGGTTTCCCCTCTTTAATGCATTTCCGGTAGTACCGTTTCCTGGAAGTACCGCAGGAGACAGCGGTAGTTCCGATTTTTCTGGAACTTAACAGGATTGGAATTGGAAGAGAATAGATGCAAATGATCCCTAGTTTTTGCATTCAACTAAAATCTTTAAGGATCATTATGCATTAAATATCCCAAAATATTATCTTTAAATAGTTTTTGCCTTTCCTTTTAAATCAAAACTTTTAGCATAAAGGGTTTTTGCAAACAATCTTTCAAGCTTCTACAATTGAGCATACATTTATTAGCCATAAATTTATGTAACATTTGAATAATCTAGGACATTTAATTCACTTCTTCACTTGCAAAAGCGGTTTTCATCTAATGGTTTGGTGAAGATATCCGCTAATTGGTCTTCGGTCTAGATGTGACTAATACAAATATCTCCCTTGCTAACATGGTCCATCAAGAAATAGTGGCGTATGTCTATATGCTTGGTTATTGAGTGTTGGACAGGATTATTGGAGATTTTGACGGCACTATCATTATCACACAATAGAGGCACTTTATCAAAATTTATTCCATAATCCAACAAGGTTTGCTTCATCCACAATAATTGAGCACAACAACTTCCGGCGGAAACATATTCGGCTTCGGCGGTTGAAAGTGCTTCAGAATTTTGTTTCTTTGAGGACAAAGACACTAAAGATCTACCTAAAAATTGACAACTTCCCGAGGTGCTTTTTCTATCCACTTTGCAACCCGCATAATCGGAATCCGAATATCCAATTAATTCAAATTTAGCACCTTTAGGATACCAAAGCCCTATATTTTGGGAGTGTTTCAAATATCTCAAGATTCTTTTTACGGCATTTAAATGACACTCTTTTGGTGAAGCTTGAAAGCGAGCACACATACATACACTAAATATGATATCGGGCCTAGATGCGGTAAGATAGAGCAAGCTACCAATCATGGATCTATAAAGCTTTAGATCTACCGACTTACCTCCTTCGTCGAGGTCTAGATGCCCGTTGGTTGCCATTGGTGTCTTGATGGGTCTTGAGGTCTAGAGGTCTTTAACGTACTTTGTTTGGCTTATAAAGGTCCCATCCTTGAGTTGCTTGATTTGAAGTCCAAGAAAGTAGCTCAATTCTCCTATCATGGACATCTCAAATTCCCTAGACATCATATTTCCAAATTCCTCGCAAAAATCTTGGTTAGTAGAACCAAATATAATGTCATCAACATAAATTTGGCATACAAAGAAATCATCAGCAATGATTTTTGTGAACAATGTTGTATCTACTTTACCAATTTTAAATCCTTTTGAAACAAGGAAATTTCTAAGGCGTTCATACCAAGCCCTAGGAGCTTGTTTTAAACCATATATTGCCTTTGAAAGTTTATAGACATGATTTGGGTATTTAGGATCTTCGAACCCCGGTGGTTGTTCAACAAATACAAGTTCAGAGATGGTTCTATTTAAGAATGCACTTTTAACATCCATTTGAAATAATTTAATATCAAAGCTAGATGCAAATGCAAGCAAGATTCTAATAGACTCAAGTCTAGCAATGGGTGTAAAAGTTTCATCATAATCCAACCCTTCAACTTGAGTATAGCCTTGAGCTACTAACCTTGCTTTGTTTCTTACCACAACTCCGTTCTCATCTTGTTTATTTCGGAAGACCCATTTGGTGTCAATCATATTGTGCTCTTTGGGTCTTTCCACTAAGGTCCATACTTTATTTTGTGCAAAATTGTTTAACTCTTCGTGCATGGCATTAACCCAATCCGGGTCATCTAGAGCTTCATCTACAAATTTAGGCTCAAGAGAAGACACAATGGAATAATGTTCATAAAATGAAGCTACTCTAGAGCGAGTTTGAACACCCTTACTCACGTCACCCAATATTTGATCTATTAGATGATCTTTGGCGATTGCATTGTGGATCTTGAAGTTGTTTTGTTGTTGATCCTTTTGTTCATCTTCAACAACTTGAACATTGCTAGTTGTAGATGAGGTGGGTGGCTCCACTTGTCTTGATGAGCTTGGTGATAATGGATCTTCCTTTAGTTTGATATATCCAATTTGCATATTTTCCATAGCTTTGCGCAATCCTTCATCCCCTACATCATCAAGATTTTCTTACTCTTCTTAAGAGCCATTAGTCTCATCAAATTGTACATCACAAGATTCTTCAACTAATCCTGAATTTTTATTATAAACTCTATAGGCTTTACTATTTGAAGAATAACCTAATAAAAATCCTTCATCACATCGACTTTGAAATTTTGAGAGCCGAACACCCTTTCTTAAGATGTAGCATTTGCAACCAAATACTCTAAAGTAGGAAATGTTCGGTTTTCTTCCAATGAGAAGCTCATAGGAAGTCTTTTTCAAAAGACGATGTGAATAAAGGCGATTTATGGCATGACAAGCGGTGTTAATAGCTTCCGCCCAAAATTTGTCTGAAGTATTATATTCATCAAGCATTGTCCTAGCCATTTCAATTAATGTGCGATTTTTCCTTTCTACAACTCCATTTTGCTTCGGAGTGTAGGTAGTGGAAAGTTCATGTTTTATTCCAAGTTCATCACAAAAATCTTCAACTTTTGTATTTTTGAACTCGTGAGAGACCATGTGGAGGTCATCCCGTGAGTGTGATGAGTAATTGACATCGGTTTAGGAAAGTCGAGTTTGGATTGTGTGGTCAGACCATGACGTTGCGCGGTGCAATCGGCTTCGGTCGGACTTGGTCAAACCTGGTCAATGTGGTTAGGATGCATATTATGATAATTTGACAGGTTTGGGCTTCATCATGAGTAAGTATGACTCTTTGATGTTATTTATACTTTCATGTATCGAGCGGTGCTATTTGATATGTTTCTTGTTTGTGATGGCTGCAGGACGTCGAGGCGGAGTCATGGTGAGACACGAGGTGACCGGACTAGACACAGGCGGTGTCGAGTTCAGAACGATCGGATGTGTCGAAGACGGTAGAGATTCGATGTGGTTGCGAGTCGTGGATGACAAGGAACGCGGAAGCTTCCCGGAAGGTGCAGGAGGGGCGACTTGGTAATTTCGCAAGACTGCACAAGCGGGAGACGGTTCCGTTCGGGTCTAGCGGGCGTAACGGGTTGGAGACCCGTTAGCCAAGGCCTATATAAGGAGAGGGTGTCTCCTTGAGGGCTACATGGCTTTGGAAGAGAATTAGGGTTTGCTAGAGTCAAAAGAGGCTTTGAGAATTTGTTTTGGCTTTAGGCTTTAGTTGGTGAGGCTCTTTAGTGGTTGGAGAGTGGTTGAGGGCAGCAGGAAATGCTCCCTTCGTAGCTTTCTCTGTGTGTGTTCATCCCCTCCTCCAAGCATGTAGTGAGTTGTGTTCTTGAGATTGGACAAGGAGAGGATGGTTTGAGGAGCTTGTAATCCTTCTTGTTCTAATGTCCATGCGTATGGGGACTCCTCTGTAATCCTCTTTAGTCTTGGAATGAAAATCGGAAGTTTTCTCCTGTTCGTGCTCTCTGTTCTTCGTTCCTCCTTTTGGATGATTTCTTGACTTTCTTGATTTCTTGTTGGTTGTTGCTGGGGAGTACCAAAATGGGTTGCTCTATGATTGGGTTATGATTCTAGACCATTTGGTTAGCTAAAATCCCAAAGACAAGTGTTTGATTTTAGATTTGGCACTTTGGGGCTCCCCTATTCATCTTTTCCTTCTAGGGTTTTTGTGTATTTCTTGATTCCCTTTATGAGAGAGGACGAAACTTGGCATGCAGAGTTCTGTGGCTATTAAGTAGCTATCCTCAAAGTTTCGTGACCAAAGATTCAAGGATTGAGAGGGAATTTAAGTTTTTGTCTCTGCAGCTCTGTATTTTCTGTTTTTAGCGAAATCCTTGATTTCTTTGTTTTGAGTTGGTCTCTCTTGGTTTTCTAGGTTCTACAGGTTTTTTGGAAGGTTATCTCACAGTTCTGGACTGTAATCTCCAGAGAGAGACCTCCAATTTGGTTGCAGTTTGAAGTTCTAGCTTGTAGTCTGAAATTCCTGCTGCTGTCTGTCCTGAAAACCGTGGAGCGGTCTGACCGGAGGCAAAAAGGCGGTCTGACCGGCCTTGGGGACACGGTCTGACCGGTCTTACCTAGGCGGTTTGACCGGCCTTGGGGTTGCAGTCAGACCGGCCCTCTGGTGGCTGTGCAGCATATTGGCTGTTTTTGCTATTTGTTTTGCCTCATCTTTTCAGTCTGTTCTTTTCTCGACTGCTCTTTTCGTTTCTCTGGTAAGTCTTGTATGTTGAGCATGTCTTCTTCATAGTTCTCATGACTATTGGAGAAGTGATCTTTGATGCTTTGAGTCGCTACGTCTAGGGGGCAAGTTTTTTAAGTGATCGACATTCACCCCCCCTCTGTCGCCATTTCGGTCCAACAATTGGTATCAGAGCCGGTTAGCTCTTTTCAATAGATCTTAACCAGTCTCAAGAGCCATGGCGACGGATAAGTACTCCACCAAGCCTCCGATCTTTGATGGCATCGATTATCCGTTCTGGAAAAGCCGGATGGAGACATACATCCAGGCTCAAGGATATGCCATCTGGCGGAAGGTCAAGCTGCGATATGTTGTTCCTGCCGATGAGAACATCAATGTCGGGAATATGGCTGATGTTGAGGCGAATGCAAAGGTAAGGAACATCATTATCCAGGGGTTGAGTCGTAGCGAGTTTGACCGCATATCTCATCTTTCATCCGCCTTCGATATTTGGGAGACCCTCGATGCTTACCATGAGGGCACCTCCCAAATAAAGACGGTGCGACAGGACCAGTTCAAGCGAGATTACAATAAGTTTGAAATGCTCACTAGCGAGTCCCTTGATGAGTGCTTTGTGCGTTTTCACAAGATTCTGAGCAACCTCCGAGCGGTCGGTCTCACATACCCCAACTCGGATAACGCTCGACAGATACTCGCTGCACTTGACTTGCGGATTTGGGAGATGAAGGTGACTACCATCAAGGACACTACGGATCTCTCGACTTTGACTCTTGATGCGCTGTACTCGCGCCTCAAGACTCACGAGATTGACATTGTCTCTCGCAAGTCGAATTCACAGTCGATGACCCTAGTCACTGATCCCGTTAAACCGGTCTCTCTTCTGATTCGCTGTGTGGATTCTCCCTTGCTGCTCTCTGTGACATAACTGATGATCAGTTAGAGCAGCTTGCGGATAAGCAGTTAGCCCTCCTAGCTCAGAAATTCTCCCATGCTTATAAGAGGAGGAGGGACGGAAAGAGAGGAGGACCCGTGATTTGCTTCGAGTGCGGCGGCCCCAACCACATTCGGGCAAACTACCCCAAGCTGGAGAAGGGCAAGAACGACTACGACGGTTCGGGCAAGAACGACTACACCGACAAGAACCGCAACAAGAAGCCTCCAATCCATGCCCAAGGAAAGAAGAAGTTTCGCGACCTTGGCAAAGCCAAGAAGCTATTCCACTGCGTCCTCACCACCTTCGACGACCTCGACCTCGGCGAGGTGGAGGGATGGAGCGACGACGACAGGACGGGTGACCAAGACCCCAAGGGTGGCGACAACTTCTCCGACATGTGTTTCATGGCCCTCGAGGATGAAGTGAGTGACCGCGAGCTGTACTCCGACTCGGACGAGGTATACCCTTCATACGACCAGCTTAATCATGCTTTTCTTAAGCTAGGTGGATTTCATGCTAAGTCTAGGGCTAGGTGTACCGAGTTAGAGAAGGAAGTAGATAGACTATCACAGGAGCTTACTTCACTTACATCTACTCCCTCCCGTGATGATTGTTATACATGCTGTGCTTTGTTGGGTGATATGGAGAAATTAAGGACCTCGCATGATAGTTTGTCCTACGAGCTTGATATTGTTAAGGTGGAGAACCTTAGTCTCTTAGCTGAATTAGAGATGAATAGGATTGCTTCTATTTCATATACTACTGTTGAGACTGTGGCTTACACGTCATGTGAGGATAAGGACAATGCTTTTAGAGGTCTTTACACCATGCTTTTAGATCTGCCCGAGTCTTGTGAAAATTGCAATAAATTGAAAATGAACCTAAAATGGGCAGATCACAAGATTGCTGAGTTGAGTGCTTCATTACTTGAGCCTATTGAATCATGTTTGAATTGTCCTAAGTTAACTGCTGAACTTGAATCTATCTCAAAACAGTTTCAAGAAATGATTGACACTAATAAGAAAATGGCTCAGTTTGCGACTAAGGACCATGTTAGCTCACCATGCATTAGTTGTGATAAACTAAAACTTGAACTCGTTGCTTTGAATGAAAAACATGTGAAGCTAACTAAGGATCTTCTAATGAAGCCACCAACTCATTGTGATGTGATTGCTGAGGTGGGGGAGAAGCCCAAGGGTAAGGTGGAGACGCTTAGCGACGTGAACCAACCAGCTAGTAGTAGGACTGTCCCTTCAGAGTCGGCTGTGCGTGCACAAGCCATTCTTTCCTCTACTAATAGTTCTTCTTCTGCTCCCTTACCTTCTGCTATTCCCTCTTCTCCCTGCTCTTCTTGCACCTCTCTCTTTCGGGAGTGTCAGTACCTTATGAACACTCTCGAGAGATTTGTAGACGGCAAGAAGAAGCTCAATCTTATTCTAGACCAATCTAAGATCTGCAGATTTAATCAGGGTCTAGGATATGATTTCTATGAGGACATGAGGAAGTATCCACCTGCCGTGTTTAGACCCATAGCACCAGGTGTGATCGAGACTGAGCCCAAGACCGAGAAATTCCAATTTAAGTCAGTAGACTTTGTCCAAGGGATTTCTGGTAGTAAGGTGAGTACATCTGCTGCTTCGGCCTCTCAGAAGGCGAAGCCTCACCGTGTTACTTCTACCTCTCAGAAGGTGAAGTACCACTGCACCTTCTGTCAGAAGGATGGACACTCAGTCGAGAGATGCTTCAGGCACGCCAAGATCACGCATAGGGACCGTGTTGAGTCTCTTAGGCGTATTCAGGGTCAGCCCCAGACCTTGAGTGCACCTAAGATCAACAAGAGGTCTAGGTTTGTTTCTGATGTGTTTGAGCAGCATGGAGGACTTGGTTTTTCTGAGTCTTCTGGTTTTGGTCCTCGTGCCGCTCCTGGTTGTGGCTTCCGCTGTCCTGAGGGTAGATCTCATTTTCCCCGTCGAGATAGCTACCCGCGGCGTGATCAGCATGTTGCCGATGTTCCTACTCGCTCTCCCGTAGCAGTCGGACTCAGCAACAGCTTCAGGTCTACACATAGACCGTCTACCTTGTTGAGTCACAGAGAGCGTAGGGTAGATAGAGGTCAGTCGTGTTTGACTACTTCATCTGCTCGACGTGTTACTCAGTATTGGGTGCCAAAATCACTCTTGATTTATCCCAGTACTGAGCCTTTACTCTCTTGTTGACTCAGGTTCGCCGGGATGGGAAGGGAGAGGTTTGGCTAGTAAACTCCGGTTGTTCTTGTCATATGACCGGAGACTCCCGTTGGTTTTCTTCCCTAGCCCGTGCTCCAAGTGATGAGACGATCACCTTCGGAGATGCTTCGTCTGGGCGCGTCATCGCCAAAGGTACTGTGCGCGTTAATGATTCCTTTCTTTTGAGAGATGTTGCCTTGGTTAGTAAGCTGCAATATAATTTGCTTTCAGTCTCTCAGCTTACGATGACGGTTACGAGGTGAGCTTCAAGAAAAACAATTGCAAAATTCTTGACTCTTCGGGTAGTTTGGTTTGCGGGATTTCTCGTTTTGGGAGGATCTTTCGTGCTGATTTTTTTGAGTCTTCTGGTGATCCTCTCCATTGTTTGGTTGCTTCTGAGTCCCGCGACCTTACTTTCTAGCATATTAGACTTGGTCATATTAGATTTGACCATTTGACCCGAGGCCACGATCTCATTCGTGGTCTGCTGAAACTCAAGATGGTCAGAGATCTTATTTGCGCTCCATGCCGGCACGGCAAGATGGTTGCTGCTTCTCACCCTCCGGTCACAGTGACTATGACCGATGCACCGAGACAGCTGGACCAGCTCGAGTGCAGTCAGCAGGAGGGAAGTGGTATGTCCTTGTCGTGGTCGATGGCTATTCGAGGTATTCTTGGGTGTTTTTCTTAGCCTCGAAGGATGAGACGTTTACCCATTTTCCAGGTTTGTTTAGTAGGCTTTCTGTTGAGCTTCCAGGTGCCTTACGAGCGATCCGCAGTGACAATGGCACGGAGTTCAAGAATTTCTACTTTGAGAGGTTTTGTGATGACATAGGTGTAGAGCACAGTTCTCTTCTCCGCACGTCCCACAACAGAATGGCATCGTGGAGAAGAAGAACCGTACCTTGGTCGAGATGGCCAGGACGATGTTTGATGAGTACTCTACACCGAGGAAGTTTTGGGCTGACGCTATAGCTACCGCTTGCCATGTTTCTAATCGAGTTTTTCTTCGGGCACACTTGCATCGCACCTCTTATGAGTTGAGATATGGTCGAAAGTCTAGTGTCTCCCATTTTCGAGTGTTTAGATGCAAGTGCTTTATTTTGAAGTCTGGGAACCTAGATAAGTTCGAGTCACATTCTTGTGATGGGATCTTTCTAGGCTACTCGACTTCTTCGCGGGCTTATCGGGTTTGGAACTGCGAGTCTAGTAAAATGATAGAGACCTGTGAGGTGACCTTCGACGAGGCCAGTCCGGGGACTAGGCCCGATATCTCAGGTTCGTTAGAGCAGTCCGAGCCCATCTTTGTGGATGATGAGTACGATGGAGATGAGGGTTGTCTACCCGATCCAGTCCCTTATCCACTCATCGAGGTGCCGTCTTCCACCGCACCTCCAGGTGATCAGCCCATGCCTTCGGCTTCCTCTGGAGCTAGTGGCTCTGTTCCTACCTCGTCTGCTCATGAGGTAGAGGCCACTTCTTCATCTCATCCTTGTAACATCCTGAAATTTCAAATGCCCAAAAATATGGAGTTGTTAAAATTTTTCTTGCATTTTGCTGGCATTCGAATTTCTTCTAAACATTTATATGAAATATTTCGAGTTTGGTGGCATGCAAATTAATAGTCAGGGATAATCCCAAGTGCAAATACTGAACATGTGAACATTACAGATCATGAATTAAAAGTAACAAAATCCTGAATTCAAATTTCAAAGTCAATAAAATAAAACCAAAGGTTGGATATTCAGAAGCTGCGCAAATCAGCTACAACATTAATTTAAAAATATTGAGTCAAATATATGAAAAACTAAAATCATAATGATAAAATAGGGAGTTCTAGATTTACATCCAGGAAATGTAAAATCTCGCCTTGAAAATAATAGCATAAATAGTAATATAGGGAATAAAAGTGTGAAAGTAAATGGGCAGGCACTAATGAACAAAATATGAAAGAGTATATACAATACAAATACAAAAAAAAGAGGAACCATCGGCCGGCCAGAGAGGCCCAACACATTTCTCCTCCCCCTCCCGTTCTCTTTCACTGCCCGTGGGGCCCCTTCCCCGTCTCTCTGCCAGCGGGCCCCGCGCCTCTCCTTCCTCCTCTTTCTTCTTTCCCCTCGTGCGCCCGCACGTGCTCTGCTGCTCTCTGCCTTCTGCACCCGAGTTGTCCCATCCGTCACAGCGCTGCTCTGCCCTCTGCGCGGCACCGCTCACCCGACTCCTCTGCGCCGCGCTGACCCGTCGCCATCGTTCTGCACCCCCGCGCGCCGAGCCCCGCGCCGGGCAAAGCCCCTCGGTTCTTCCTTCGCACCCGGTCCTCCCGCCCACACCCCGACTCTACTCCCTCCTCGCGCGCGCTATCACCTATAAGAAGCCCGAGCAGCCTCCTTCCGTTTCCCTTGCCCCCTTCTCCTCCCTCTACCTGAGTCCACCGAGCACGTCTGCCTGCTCCTCCAAGCCGTCCCGGCCCTCCGGCGACACCCTGGCCAATCCGGCCGCATCACTTCGTGCCTCTACCTCCCTATTACCCCCTCCCCGGACCAATTGAACTTTCGTCCCTCCGAGCACCCGAGCCGACCAGCTCCCCCGTCACCGCCATTCCCACCGCCACCATCTCCTCGGTTGATTTCACTCCGATTACTCGCGGTGGGAGAGGCTCCTTAGCGCCCTGAACCTCCTCCCATAGCCGGCCAACGTCCTCTGCCACCCGTGCTCCTCCTCCATGGCGACCTCCTCGCGCCGCCCATGGCCATCTCCGGCACCTCCCTGACTCCAAGGACTGCTCGGTAAGCCTCCCTCCACCCTCTCCTACTCATGCGCACGCCGCCCCATTCCCTCTCCTCCCCGATCACCGGCGCCTCTTTCCCACCTCGCCGCCGTCTGCCCTCCACCGCCGCTAGCCCGCCGCCACGCAACCCGATCAGAGCCACCACCCCCAGAGGCATCCCTGTCTCGGGGGGATTCCATTTTGCCTGGTATCACCACCTCCCTAGCCACCGTTTGCCGCCGGTGAGCTCAACAACGAAGGCCACCGGGGTCCTCTGTTTTGGCCTCCCTGTGCCTAACCTTTTCTGCATTGGCTCGCTTAAGTAAGACGAGAAAGTTAGCGTGCTCGACTGGTGAGTTGGCCGTGCGCTCAGCTCCGCCACCTGAGATCGATCCCCCCATCCTGCCATATTTAGAGTAGGTTTTTACTCTTTTGCTGAGCGGCCGAGTGAAAAGGAAAACAAGGAAAAAATGATAATAAATAAATTAATACAGAAAAGATGATAGAAATTAATTAAGAGATAAGTGAGCTTCTTAAATGCTTAATCATGGATTAATCTTCATGTGTTAGTAAATAAAATGCCTAGAAATATTTATTTTAAATCCTTAGTAACTAAAGTCTAGTAGGAATATTGTGTAGGATTATACTCTCATGAAATGATGGTTTAGTAAATGATGTGGAATTAACCCATGCAAATTTAGAACCTAATCTACTATCTTTATGCCCTAGCAATGAAGAGAATTCTTCGTCGATTATACACTCAAATTAAAATTAGAGAATGGCTTTGGAGATCTAACAAAAATTAACCAGAATGTAAATGAAACTATTTACTATTTATAACTGGACTAGCTTATGTATACATAACTAATATGGTTTGAGCAATCATCTAGAAGGCTAATTATTAATTAAAAACAATGGTAAGGAAATACGACTATGGTTAAATATCTAAACCTAATAAGGATTACCCCTAATTCTAATGAAAACGTATATACTCCAATATTTTTTAGGCCACCATTAAACAACTCTCAGTGATATATCTTATTAAATAGCACTAATGAAATATTACCTTAATCTCTGCCTAGATAAATAAATCTAAATTAAATAAGGCTAAGCCTAATAGTAACTAAAGCATAGATAAAATTTTAATGGTACCATTAATTAAATCTTCATACTAGATTTAATAAATAAATAATGATGAGCATGAAATAACAAGATATGGCACATGCAACTGAATCCTAATTCAAGTTGAAATAGGCTTAGTAAAAACTGAAGCAACATAAAATGTCACCTCATAAAATGTTGTACACCTAGACTCTAAAATTAATTCGGTAAACCAAAATGCCCTGAATAATAGTGCCCGACAAAGTAATACCCAGCTAAAACTTGTACATTAAATCATAGGCCTAACCTAACCCATGAAACTTCCTTGATAAATACCAAAATGATAAAAAGGGATTATTAGCAAAAAGGTCGAGTCATCGTACCCTACCACGGCCCTTGCCTCAAATCATCTGAATCACCCAATAACCTATAATAAATATAAATTAAGTTTATTCGGATTTATTTGGATCTCTTGAGTTATTTGCTTTTATTTGGATTCAGTCGTTTGTCGCGTAATTAGAAACTGAAGTCCTGAAGATTCCACGGATTGAGCGAGGTTAGAGAAAAGGGAAGATAAAGAATAGAAGCTCAAGAGAAAGCATCGTGTGGGCTCAAGTCCGCGATAAACCACGCTAGGCGAGTCAATACTTTGATCATGTTGAACCTACATTTTTCTGCAAATTACTTTTGTTTAAAATATCAAATTGCATGCTGTTATTTTATATGCAAATACATGTTTAATTTAGAATTCTAGTTAAATGCCTATTATCCAACTTGATTAATATTACACCTTCTTTGGAATATTTAAATTTGTGAACCTTGTCGCCCTAGCAAAAATTATAATAGTAACCTTTCGAAAGTAAGTCCGTAACTATATGCCATGCTTAGTATTGTTTAGATACTCATGGGCGCGAGAGCGCCCAAGCACCACTTTTAATCCTGAGAAAAATTGGTTGGGCAGTCATGGTGGTAATGACTGGTGTATGTTGGATATGGTTATTTTATATTCCCAAAAACCTCGAATTGCTTATCTATCTGGGCGGATGGTTCGGGGGTATGGTGCAGGTGTGCACGAGAGTGTGGTTTGTGGTAGAACCGCCCAGATAACCCTAAGGACCGAATCTTGTCATGACCTCCTGTGTAAAACAAGTACAACCACAAGTCTGTAAAGTACAACTTGGCCTAGTAAATTTACCGGACCCTGAAAATCACCGTCATCGGTGGAGGAGGTGAGGTAGTGTAAGTGGCGGTCTGGGTGATGGCTTGAATGGGGCACCCGCAGAGGGTGAAGTTCTTCTGCGGCGGGCTAGTAGTGTGGGTAGCCAGCTACTAGACGCATAGGAGGGGAACCCCCGCACAACCTATGAGACCTGCCGCAAGTGGGACAAGCTCATAGGGGTGAGATGATGGAAGGGGCGAGGTACTTTGAACGGTTACTGTGATAGTTTGCTCAACTGCACGGCTAAGGAATCGTGTGGGGCAACAAGTAAACTGTCTCTTGTGGGTAAAGTGTGCAAACTCTGCAGAGTCAAAACTATTCGAATAGCCGTGCCCACAGTTAAGGGCGGACATGGGAACTTAACCAGATATAGTTCTATTTCAAAAACTTTGTGGGTGGGAATGGAAAAGTGGAAGGGCAGTGGCAAGCCCTGATTTGAATTATCCTAGGTGTCATCCCAGTGGTAATGTAAGCGGTTATAACGCTGAAATGTTAGCATATGGTGCGGATGCCATGTAACGGTGGATGGAATCTGGATCGCTATTATTAATGCATTCCTTTACACATTATGTTTTTGTGCAAATCTGCTAGGTCTTAGAAAATTTTATGTATTGTATTTCGAATAATGACACATCTATTCTTGTAAAATAAAATATGGTAGGAATAAATAGAGTCGTAAGTAAAGGAAATGGATGTTTGCAGTAAACACATAAAGATGTTGGTGGATTTATGTCAACCATAGTGGTGAGAATGATAGTGTGGATTCTGGGAGAAATAAATTGGTGGAACCTAAATGAATATATATAGGCTAGATAGATGATCTAAATGATTTTTGGAGAATTAAGAAGTGCAAAGGTAATTGCTGGATTACTACATTGATGATTAATATAAACTGGGAAAATATTGGCGATAATGGGAATTAATAGGATTGGATTAAACACTAGATGGATGAATTAAATTTCTGAGAATATTGGAGGAATGATAACAATTATTGGATTATAAACTTGATAAAGTGTATTCTCGGTGGATGCATACTAGTGAGTCGTAGATTTGATCATTGATGTATTTGGTGGAGGTACACTAGTGAATTAGTTAGAGATAGATAATGGAAAATGGGATTGATTATTGGAAGAGCAAATTGTGGTTGAGAATCAATAACAAAAGGATTGAATATGAATGATTTCGGTGGATTTAAAATCAATGGCGTTAGTTAATCATTGGAATTTAGAGATGAAGAGTCGATGAATAGAAATTACAAGACTTGATTGTTAGGAATTTAGAACACAAAAGATATTGGTGGATTCAAAATGATTAATGATACTAGCTGTTTGGAGTTTTAGACAGCAAACAATATATAGAGATTATGATTGGTGGAATAGATAAATGATGACACTCGCTGTTTGGAGTCTTAGGCAGCAATGAGTGTAGGATCGGTGGATTAATAAAATGATGTCACTCGCTGTTTGGAGTTTAGACAGCAAACAATATAGAAAAGGTATTTAGGTGGATTAAGTAAATTATGGCAATCATTATGTGGAGTTTAGGTAGCAACTATAATACTATGATTAAATAATAACAATGCTACCAAAAGCGATTTTTGGCAAATAAAATAACCCGAGCCTCTCCTTTGATAAGCCATGCATACTATGTAATTGCATCCTGTGTGTTGGCTCGCGAGCATGGTGGTTTGTGCTCATATTCGCTTTCCCCACAAATCCAGAATCAGGAATCAAATCACTACGCTTCAGCAATACTTTTGGATCATGATGGCGAAGAAGATGAAGATGTCAAGAACTAGGTCGCGAACCTCCAGTTGGCTGCCTGTGGGCATGTCCTGAAGGTCCCACTTGCGTGCCTTGCTCTTCCGCTGCTGCATTTTATTGATTTCGGCCTAACCGGCCCATGTGTAAGTTTTCTATTATATTTACGCTTCCGCATGATATGTACTTTGATATTCAGAACTGTAAACTGTGAGCACTATCTACTGATCCAGGGAATAGTGCAGTAGAATCACAGAGGAATCTGGATTGTAAAATCTGGGTGCCTGACAATCCTGGACCTCCTCGGCATATCCAAAAAGACCATCCTTCCAAGCAGATTATTGGAGACCTCTTTGAGCATGTCACTCGCTCGAAGTCTGGCATGTCACATTTCTGTCTCCATTCTGCCTTTGTTGCCACCTTTGAGCCCAAGGATGTTAGTCATGCCCTATCTGACGAGTCTTGGGTCAATGCCATGCATGAGGAGTTGGAAAATTTTGAGAGAAACAAGGTCTGGTCGCTTGTTGAGCCCCCTCGAGGTCACAATGTCATTGGGACTAAGTGGGTGTTCAAGAACAAGCAAAGCGAGGATGGGATAGTCATTCGAAACAAGGCTACATTGGTAGCTCAGGGCTTCTCCCAGGTTGAGGTCTAGATTTCGAGGAGATCTTTGCCCCTGTAGCTAGACTTGAGGCCATTAGAATCCTGCTTGCCTTTGCAGCTTCTAAGGGTTTCAAGCTATACCAGATGGACGTCAAGAGTGCCTTTCTTAATGGGTTATGTGAGATAGCCTCCTGATTTCGAGAACCCCAAATACCCAAACCATGTCTTCAAGCTTTCCAAAGCGTTGTATGGATTTAAGCAGGCCCCCAGAGCTTGGTATGATAGGCTTAAGTCCTACTTGTTGAGTCATGATTTTGAGATGGGTAAGGTGGATAAGACTTTGTTCATTCGTCAGCATGGCACTGATCTTCTGCTCATCCAGATTTATGTGGAAGACATCATCTTTGGCGGCTCTTCACATGCTCTCGTTTCACAGTTCTCAAATGTCACGAGCACCGAGTTTGAGATGAGCATGATGGGCGAGTTGACTTTCTTTCTCGGCTTCCAGATCAAGCAGACTCGGGAAGGTACTCTCTTGCATCAGGGCAAGTACACACGTGACCTCCTAAGACGCTTTGACATGAGTGATGGTAAGCCGGTGTCGACTCCCATGGCATCTTCCGCCACACTTGGCCCAGACGAGGATGGCGAACCAGTTGATCAGAAGGAGTATAGGAGTATGATCGTTCCCTCTTGTACCTCACTGCCTCGAGACCGGACATACACTTCTCTGCGTGTCTGTGTGCTCGCTTTCAGGCTTCTCCTCGTGTTTCTCACCGCCAAGCGGTGAAGCGCATCCTTCGGTACCTTCGAGCTACCATTGACTATGGTATCTGGTACTCTTCCTCGTCCTGTCTTTCCTTGAGAGTCTACTCGGACGCAGACTTTGCCGGCTGTAGGATAGATAGGAAGAGCAATTCGGGCACCTGCCAATTCATTGGCACTTCTCTAGTTTCCTGGTCTTCTAGGAAGCAGTCCGGTGTTGCACAGTCCATCGCGGAGGCCGAGTATGTTGCTGCGGCCGATTCTTCGTAGCAGTGCTTTGGATGGTCTCGACCCTGCGGGACTTTGGGTTAGTTATCGACAGTGTTCCACTCTTTTGTGACAACACTTCTGCGATTAACATTGCTAAGAACCCAGTGCAGCATTCCCGGACCAAGCATATTGATATTCGCTATCACTTCCTTAGAGACCATGTAGAGAAGGGTGACATTGTGCTCCAGTTTGTGGAGAGTGACCACCAGTTGGTTGATATATTTACCAAGCCTTTGGATAGCTCTAGGTTTTCAGCTCTGCGAGGAGAGCTTGGGGTGGTTTGTCCTTATGAGCTGTTATGAGGGGGAGCTTTGTGCTTTTACTGCTTTATTATATTAATTATGCTCTTGCTCCTTATTTGTTGCATTGCATTTGGGGTGCATTGGGTTAGTCCTTCTAGCATAGGTTAGAGTGTTTCTCTAGTCTAGTTGCTTAGACGTCTTCCTCTCATCTTGTGATCTAGGGTGCTGCTCTATTAGCCGCTTCTCTCTTTTCACTAGGTTGAGCCCACTCACTACTTTTAGGTTCTAGCAAGGGTCGGGCCACCCTTGGGTAGACAGGGTACGTGTTTACTCCTTAGTGTGCTAGATTACCGGCTAATAGTCCTAGATTCATATGGGGTAGATGAGAGTCAGTCTGAGCCATAGTATCCTCTATATCTTATCTATGCTCTAAGGACTGCCCTTTCTGTTTTTGCCAGCTTCTCGGTTTATTGCTTTGGTTCAGGGGGAGTTCTTTTGGGAGCTTCTGGAGCTTAACATTGACATAACTCAACTTGAACTAAAAATTGCATCACGTGTTGAGGGGGAGCTGAATTTTCTGCATTTTCAGTATTCTGCATTGTAATATAACTACATGGAGCCTTGATTATTATCCATTTATGACATGTTTACAATGCATTACTCTTGCCATGACTTGTGCTTATCTGCTAGATTTATCATGACTTCATATGTGTAGACTAGCTCTTGCCATGATAAGTTAATTAAAATTGCTCAACTTGATTTAAAACTTGTCATGCTAGTTCTCGAGATTAGTCTTTCTTCAGTTATCCTTTTATGATTCATGCCATGTCAAATAGGCTGAGTTGAGTCTTGAATCTGTATTTGAGCTTTACATTAAGCTATGCTAGTTCTTGATGATGCATAAGTTAGTACAACCTTTTATGAATGCAAAAAGATCTCTTGTGTGCGAAAGAACTGATCTCACCAATTTTCTCCTATGAGACTGCTTGCCATTGCACTTGGCATGAACTCAGGAGGAGTTTTGGATGACCAAGATCATCTCCTTAAGCTTCTTGCTTGGAATGGTCGCATAAGGCTTGAGATCTAGCACATGATTTAAAATTTTGGTTGGAAACGACCATAAGCTTCAAAAGAAAATATGTCATTTGTACTCCATTTGCTTAAGCTACAAAAAGAACAAAGTACTTAAACAAATGTCTCATACTTGAACCTTTAACACTCTAAATTTGCTCAATTCTAGCTTCTTGGTTCCGCTTAGACTATTGACATGGTTTGCATCATCCTTGGATACCTCTAGCTAGACTTTGATCATGGATGTTTTGACATGTTCACAAATTGCACATTATTTCAAATGGTCATCCGTTTGTCTAGCTGACTTATATATATCTTGTCATGATCTAGATAGCATTCTATTAAGTTATGGCTTGATGTAGTACTTAATGGTCATTTTGGATAATATTCATGGCTCTAAATGCTTAGAATAAGTAACTTCAGCCATTTCATCCAATATCATGTCATATTCTCTCTTTTGCATCCTTGATGTGTTTATTGCCAAAAGGGGGAGAATAGAGGAGAAAAAGTCATTGGGGAACATTTTAGAGCTTTGGAGAACAATTTGCTGTTTCTGTTGTTGCTCTAGTGTTCTTTTTGGCGACATGGTCATTAGCTTCATTCTTTTCTTTTGGACCATATTAGGCTTTTTCAAATCAAACTCAACTTCTTGCTTTTTCTGGGTTTGTCAATATACTCATCAAGGAGGAGATTGAGAGAACATGTGGAGGTCATCCCGTGAGTGTGATGAGTAATTGACATCGGTTTAGGAAAGTCGAGTTTGGTTTGTGTGGTCTGACCATGACGTTGCACGGTGCAATCGGCTTCGGTCGGACTTGGTCAAACCTGGTCAATGTGGTTAGGATGCATATTATGATAATTTGATAGGTTTGTGCTTCATCATGAGTACGTATGACTCTTTGATGTTATTTATACTTTCATGTATCGAGCGGTGCTATTTGATTTGTTTCTTGTTTGTGATAGCTGCAGGACGTTAAGGCGGAGTCGTGGTGAGACACAAGGTGACCGGACTAGACACAGGCGGTGTCGAAGTCAGAACGGTCAGATGTGTAGAAGACGGCGGAGATTCGATGTGGTTGCGAGTCGTGGATGACAAGGAATGCGGAAGCTTCCCGGAAGGTGCAGGAGGGGCGACTTGGTAATTTCGCAAGACTGCACAAGCGGGAGACGGTTCCGTTCGGGTCTAGCGGGCGTAACGGGTTGGAGACCCGTTAGCCAAGGCCTATATAAGGAGAGGGTGTCTCCTTGAGGGCTACATGGCTTTGGAAGAGAATTAGGGTTTGCTAGAGTCAAAAGAGGCTTTGAGAATTTGTTTTGGCTTTAGGCTTTAGTTGGTGAGGCTCTTTAGTGGTTGGAGAGTGGTTGAGGGCAGCAGGAAATGCTCCCTTCGTAGCTTTCTCTGTGTGTGTTCATCCCCTCCTCCAAGCATGTAGTGAGTTGTGTTCTTGAGATTGGAGAGGGAGAGGATGGTTTGAGGAGCTTGTAATCCTTCTTGTTCTAATGTCCATGCGTATGGGGGCTCCTCTGTAATCCTCTTTAGTCTTGGAATGAAAATCTGAAGTTTTCTCCTGTTCATGCTCTCTGTTCTTCGTTCCTCCTTTTGGATGATTTCTTGACTTTCTTGATTTCTTGTTGGTTGTTGCTGGGGAGTGCCAAAATGGGTTGCTCTATGATGGGGTTATGATTCTAGACCATTTGGTTAGCTAAAATCCCATAGACAAGTGTTTGATTTCAGATTTGGCACTTTGGGGCTCCCCTATTCATCTTTTCCTTCTAGGGTTTTTGTGTATTTCTTGATCCCCTTCATGAGAGAGGACGAAACTTGGCATGCAGAGCTCTGTGGCTATTAAGTAGCTATCCTCAAAGTTTCGTGACCAAAGATTCAAGGATTGAGAGGGAATTTAAGTTTTTGTCTCTGCAGCTCTGTATTTTCAGTTTTTAGCCAAATCCTTGATTTCTTTGTTTTGAGTTGGTCTCTCTTGGTTTTCTAGGTTCTACAGGTTTTTTGGAAGGTTATCTCACAGTTCTGGACTGTAATGTCCAGAGAGAGACCTCCAATTTGGTTGCAGTTTGAAGTTCTAGCTTGTAGTCTGAAATTCCTACTGTTATTTGTCCTGAAAACCGTGGAGCGGTCTGACCGGAGGCAAAAAGGCGGTCTGACTGGCCGCATCAAGGCGGTTTGACCGGTCTTACCTAGGCGGTCTGACCGGCCTTGGGGTTGCAGTCAGACCGACCCTCTGGTGGCTGTGCAGCATATTGGCTGTTTTTGCTATTTGTTTTGCCTCATCTTTTGAGTCTGTTCTTTTCTTGACTGCTCTTTTCGTTTCTCTGGTAAGTCTTGTATGTTGAGCATGTCTTCTTCATAGTTTTCATAACTATTGGAGAAGTGATCTTTGAGGCTTTGAGTCACTACGTCTAGGGGGCAAGTTTTTTAAGTGATCGGCATTCACCCCCCCCCCCCCTCTGTCGCCATTTCGGTCCAACAACTCGGAACCATTATCACTCCTAATTTTCTTTATTTTAAAATTAAATTCATTTTGGATCCTTTTTGAAAAACTTTTGAAAAACCTGGAGGTTTCACTTTTGTCATTTAGGAAGAAGACCCATGTATATCTAGAGTAATCATCCACCATGACTAAACAATAGCTATTACCCCCAATGCTCTTATAGGTTGTTGGCCCAAACAAATCCATATGTAAGAGCTCTAATGGCCTAGTGGTTGACATGATACTTTTAGAAGGATTAGAACTAGCGACTTGCTTTCCGGCTTGACAAGCACTACAAAGTCGATTTTTCTCAAACTTCACATCCTTCAAGCCAACAACTAAGTCATGTTTGAAAAGCTTTTTAAGTTGCACCATACCCACATGACCTAATATCCTATGCCATAGCCAACCCAAAGAAGTTTTTGCAATTAAACAAGTTTTTAAGCATGAATCATTTGAAGTAAAGTCTACTAAATATAGATTTCCAAATCTAAAACCTTTGAAAATAAGTTCATTATTATTTTCTTTTGAAATGATTACATTTTCTTTAGAGAATGAACATGTTAATCCTAAATCACACAATTGGGCAACGGATAACAAATTGAAATTTAATGTTTCAACTAAGGATACATTAGAAATGGAAAGGTCATTAGATATTGCAATTTTACCCAAACCAAGTACCTTCCCTTTGCTATTGTCTCCAAAGGTGATTCTTTCATTGCTCCCGCTCTCAAAAGTTGTAAACATTTTCCGGTCTCCGGTCATGTGTTGAGTGCATCCACTGTCCAACACCCAATGCCTTCCACCGGTTTTGTAATTTACCTACAAAAGCAAATCAAGTTCTTTTAGGTACCCAAGTTTGTTTGGGTCCTTGGAGGTTAGTGACCAAGGTTTTGGGTACCCAAATGGATTTTTTTTAGCACCCAAAATCGAGGTACCAATAAAATGAGCAATTACATTTCCATTCTTAGATTTCTTAAGCATATAGCAAAAATCACCGGGTCTTCTCACAAGGTTCTTGAGAAGATCACCGATCCAATCTTCGCCCAATCGTCCAAGTGCCGGCAAGCACTAAGAGTAATAAATCCCGGGCTTCACTTGAATGCAATTCTAGTGCCAAGTGGATCAACTAATGAAATTCTTGCACTAATTGCAAAACCACATCAATTTAATGCTCAATGTGTGAAAGAGGGTGGAATGAATGCTCTAGGGCTCAAGAAATATGCAATGAGTCTCTAACCTTAGCCCTTGTGCAGTGGTGTGGGTATTTATAGCCTCCACCAACCAAAACTAGCCGTTTGACACAATTTCCTGAAAAAATTCAGGTCAAGCGGTACTACCGCCCCTTGGGGCCGGTACTACCGCTACCAAATCTTCGCGGCAGAACAGCTATGTCAAAGCTCTGCAATGACCGTTGGATTTGGCGGCGCGGTACTACCGGCGTTGTAATTTGCGGTACTACCGCTCTCCGGTAGTTCCGCAAAGTCAGCGCTGTATTACCGCTCTGGCCGAAATCCGAAAGGTCCCAAATTTGGCGCTCTCTGGAAAAAAGCATCCGCTCTGAAATCGGATCTTCCGGACTCCGAAAGTACCGCTCTGGATGCGGAACTACCGCTGCCTGCGGTAGTTCCGGCGTTCAAATCGCCGGTACTTCTGCTTCAGGAAAATCCAGACTACATCCGCAGGAGCTCTCTGGAAAAAAGGTTCTGCTCATCCTCCGGATCTTCCGGGCTCCGAAAGTATCGCTCCATAATGCAATACTACCGCTCACTAGGGTAGTTCCGGTGTTCAAATTGCCGATACTTCCATTCCCGCAAGAATTCAGATGAATCCGAGGGTGCTCTCTGAAAAAAGGATCCGCTCGAAGACCGGATCTTCCGCTCGCCGGTACTACCGCTTTTGGGTGCGGAACTACCGCTCTCCGGTAGTTCCGACGTTCAAAACTGCGGTACTACCGCTCGTCTAGACAGAGCACAAACTTTGTTTTGAATCGGATTTTTGATGAATGCAAGATTCTAATGTTGATCCAAATGGCACAAGAAATTTGTATTCAAGCTACTTGCCAAGATCCCTTTTTATGGTACGATTATCTACCCTATAATCCGGTCTTTCACCTTTCTCCTAAGACTGGTAAAATAGAAAAAGGAATCCTATACTAAGTATACCTTTGTATTGAGCCAACTTGAGTCTTCATATATATCCTTTGACTTGCATCTTGTCTCTCACATGTGGACTAACCCTTTGCATGCTCATAAAACACATTAGTCTCATATTCTCATGAGTTCATTAATTACCAAAACCATTTTTAGGGGCCTAGATGCTTTTAGGATGTTGTTCCCGCACACGCGTGGATGTTGTCCCTACGCATACTCTCCGGAGTATAAATAAAGACGTAGATGTTGTTCCCGCGCACGCGTGGATGTTGTCTCTACGCGTCCTCTCCGGAGTACAAAAAAGACACGGATGTTGTTCCCGCGCACGCGTGGATGTTGTCCCTACGCGTACTCTCCGGAGTATAAAAAAAGACGTGGATGTTGTTCCCACACACGCGTGGATGTTGTCCCTACGCGTACTCTCCGGAGTATAAAGAAAGACGCGGATGTTGTTCCCGCGTACGCATGGATGTTGTCCCTACGCGTACTCTCCGGAGTATAAAGAAAGACGCGGATGTTGTTCCCGTGCACGCGTGGATGTTGTCCCTACGTGTACTCTCCGGAGTATAAATAAGACGCGCGGGAGACACCTCCGCGCGCACTCTACGGAGTATAAATAAGACGCGGATGTTGTCCCCGCGCACTCTATGGAGTATAAATAAGATCTGGATGTTGTCCCCGCACACTCTACAGAGTATAAATAAGACACGCGGATGTTGTCCTTGCGCGCATTCTACAGAGTACAAACAAGATGGAGGGGAGCGTCTACTTCGACTAGGCGCCAGCTCTGCTGCCACCACTTCGAAGGGTAGGGGACGGAGCACTCAAGCATCTACTTCGACTAAGCGCCGGCTCCGCTACCACTACTTCGAAGGGTAGGGGACGGAGCACTCAAGCGTCTACTTGGACTATGTGCTGGCTCCGCTGCCACCACTTCGAAGGGTAGGGGACGGAGCGCTCGAGCGTCTACTTCGACTAGGTGCCGGCTCCGCTGCCACCGCTTCGAAGGGTAGGCGACGGAGCGCTCGAGCGTTTACTTCGACTAGGCACTGGCTCCACTGCCACCACTTCGAAGGGTAGGAGACGGGGCGCTCGAGCGTCTACTTTGACTAGGCACCGGCTATGCTGCCACCACTTCGAAGGGTAGGGGACGGAGTGTTGGGATGTCCACGGAGTGCTACGTCCTACATACTAATCGGCCTCTATCAAACATCTGCCCAGAACGAAAATAGTACGCATTAGGACACTTTGAGGGCAATGTCATTTCATTCATACAAAGGGGAGGGGGCCATAGGGCGCCAGCTTTACAAGGATGGATACATAGCGATGCACGCCCACACACCAGACCTCGGCATCACACTTGCGGGTCCGCGCCATCTTCGTTGCACCGGGGAACTTCGTCGAGCCACTGGCCGAAGTTCCCCTCCCTATGCAGCGTCCGCTGCAGCGCCACCTTGGCTGCAACCTCCCCAATGTAGCCCTAGATCCGTTCGTAGAAGGCCCGGACGGTGGGCTGGATGGCGCGAACGGCGCGCAATATCGCTCCGGCTCCGACTGGTAGCTCCAGCTGGGGTCGTCTAGCCCATCGAGGTGCTGGCACCCTCGGTTGTGGAGCATGGCGAAGGCAATGCAGGCGCTGACGAAGCCACAATGGTCGCCGAAGGCCTTGGCGCCGCGAAGGGCAAGGCCCGAACCCTCTCTGATTCACTGAAGCGTCTGCGCCAAGTCCTCGGGACCGTGCGTTAGGTCTGGCACATCGACGGAAAGGTCCTTGAGGGCACCCTCCAAAGACTCCATCGCCCCCTACGCCGCCACCGACGCGTCGCCCAGAGTCTGGTTCCTCTCTTCAAGGGACGCGGCGAACTGGGCTTTCTCCTCCTACAGCGCTGCAATCTACTGGAGCAGCCCATCGCACTCCTCCGCCGCTGCACGCTGGGCCTCCGCCGCGACACATTGCGTTTCCGCCGCTGCGTACTGCGCCTCCGCGGCGAGTATCTGTGTGTCGGAGACCGCCGTCGCACTCTCCATCTCCAGCAAGCGGATACGCTCGTCCTTGGCGGAGTAAGCCTCTTCGGAAGCTCAAAGCTAGCCCTCCAGCACTCTCCGCTCGCAGATGCGTGCCTCCTCCAGGCCTTGGCTGAGAGCAAGGGTCTGCAAAACTACTGGTGTAACTAGAACATAGACGGTTTGTAACTAGAACTGTATGTGAAGAAAACTATTATAGACGACTCGAATAAAAAACTGTCTATAATACTCATACATCATATACGGATCTAACTACCATCCGTCTGTGATAGGTGAGTATCACAGACGGTTTGTATATAGAACCATCTGTTATACTTTCCTATCACAGATAGTAGGTAGACAGAATCGTCTGTGATGTCCGAGTATTACAGAAGGATTTTTGTTAGAGTCGTCTATGATAGTCCTTTATAGACGGTTTATACCACAAAACTGTCTGTGATAGTTAATTCTATACCTAATTTTTTTTCTATTTTTTGGCTAGCCTCAAGAAATATTTGCTATGCCCTTTAAAAACAAGCAAATACAATAGCAAATATAATAGCACATTCCATATCCATTAAGATTAGAATATACTATTATAGCATAACAAGATAATGAGTAGATTACCCATCTAACACAGAAAAATATGGCAAGAACACATCTCCTAATCCTACGAACCCAACTATTTAACATGACAAGAATATGTAAGAAGCAGATATCCTAGCAGATAGTAGAAGCTGGATGCAACACATGATGCCTAGGCCCTCTGGCCCCTAATGCAGTGCGCGAGCTAGATGTCCTTGACGCCTGCCATCAAGGAAGAGAGGGGAGGGAATTGGATGGCAACCAGATATCACCGGTAATGAAAGAGAGGTGACAATAGCGTCACCTTTGTGTCACGACGGTAACACTGCACAAGACACTCTTACAACACTTACGACAAGAGTGTCTTGTGTAATGAATGTGATGTCACAACCGGAAGCGGAGGAGCTAGCTCATGGCGGTAGTTGGCATCGTCGAGGGGAGGATGCAGGAAGCTAGGAGTGGATGAACTAGAAGCAGCCGGTGGAACTCACGCATGCCTACTAGTGGAAAGGGAGAGGGGAGTAAATAAGGTGTGAGAGGTGGGAGGAACCAGTGCCTGCCGTTCGATGCAGATAGAATGGGCGAGTGAGATCAAAATCCTGGGAGATATGCCATGGATTGGCGACGTGTCATTATCACAGACGGTTTGTTATACGAACCGTCTATGATAATGCACATATCAGAGACAGTATGTTATATGAATCGTATGTGATAATGCAATATCAGAGATTACTTGGTATACAAACCATCTATGATACGCTTAAATATCCGTGCCATACTCCTACCCTACTCTATTCTAAACTGTCATCTCCCTCATCTTCTTCACCAGATTTCTTAATAATGGCATCTAATATTATTTTGATCTCCTTCCTCTCATCTATCCATCATGAGTTGTTCGGCCGCATCTTACACAGGCGACCAATAACTTACGTCTAGAGCAACTCCTCCGCTCATGCCCTGCTCTCCTTCCTTAACTTGCTTCCATCTATCAACTAGACCTCATCATCTGTCGTCAACAAAGGTGTCCCGTTGCCGCTCAGGAAAGGGAAACCACCCTCAACATCGTTCTTCTCTTCAATGTGCACAAAGCGGAAGAAACTCTTGCGGAAGTGAAGAGACACATGAATAACCTTGCCGATCAAGTAGAAGTAGCTGATTCTAAGGAAGCTTATCATGGTATCCTCTTTGAGATTATAGGCTATGCGAATGATTTGCCCAAGCTAGATGAGGAAGTGGAGAGGGCAAGAACAATCTTCACGGTATTCGAGAACGTGGCCACTGATCCTCCAACTCTAAAAGTAGAAAAGTAAGAATATGAAGCCCACAATACTAGCATCTGGGAATCTCTTTTTTTGGGACTTTTGTAATAGACTTGACTTGAGTTTGTCTTTTGTAAAAGTGACTTATCTATTCCAGCTGATCAATAGCTTTTGTAGTTCATACGACAAAGGACAAAGCACAGACGGTTGTAAATAAAAACTGTACGTGATAGTTTCATGGACGGTTCTAACTAAAAGCCGTCCGTAATAATGTTCAAAACACAGACGATTGTAAATAAAAATTGTCTATGACATTTCATAGATGGTTCTAATTAAAAGCCACCTGTGATAATGGGAGATATCACAAATGGCTTTTAAACCTAACCGTCTGTGATAGTTTCATAAACTGTTTTCACCATGAATCGTCTATGATAATTAAAGTATAGACAGTTTCACATGAACCATCTATGATGAGACGTCTAGTATAGCTTATTTTGTAGTAGTGGTGGGAAGATCCTGCAAGATTCATTGTAGGTCATGTTGGTCACAGCCGATGGGTACCACCTGACTTTTGTGGAGGTTGGTGTAAAGACCTATGGCGTCTGAAGTATGCTCACTAAAGCACAAACATCGTCTTCCTTAGGTGATAGGAAGATGGTGACATCGTCCGCATAGAGAGAGGTTCGAAGGGCCGCCACACACCCTCCCAGGGGCCGCAAAGCTCCAAGATGCGTAGCAATGTTGATGACTTTCTGCAACAGGTCTATCACTAGGATAAAAAGGAAAGGAGATAACGGATCGCCTTGTCGTAGGCCTTTGAGGTGGTGTATTTTTCCCCGGGGATCTTGTTGAGAAGGACCATGGAGATAGCAGAGGAGAGGAGGCAAGCAACCCAATCCCTCCAGCACAGTGGGAAACCCCTGTTCTGTAGTAGATCGAGCATATACTCCCAACGGACCGAGTCAAATGATTTTGCAATGTCAAGCTTAAGAAGGAGAGATGGGGTTCTGTTTCTGTGGTATCTTCTAGGTTGTGCACATAGAGAAAGTTATCTTGGATGCATCTATCTTTGACAAAAGCGTTCTGACTTGAGGGAATTAGATCATTCATGAAGGGCGCTAGCCTTAACACCAAGATTACACTGGCCAACAGTAGTCTGTATGGAAACCGCGCTGCAGATTACAAGATAGGATTCTATCTCTAAATTTCGACCCCCGCGCATCATCATCCTTGCAATATGCCAGAAGCAATGAGGCGCTTGATGTCTGTGAGGTCGCAGCACTGGCATAATATATTAAAGAAATTTCGAACATGTCTCCCCAACAGGTCTGATCAATATTAAATGTTACTCCTCCATTCTTTTTAGATATTGTTTTAGAATGCGTTCAATCAAACTTTTAAAGTTTTAAACATTAATATACACAAAGGTATTTGAAAGTGTCATGTGAAAATGATATTGCTAGATTTATCAACAAAAATACTGTCATGTTATTATGTTCATAGTATTTTTTACTAACTTGTAATTAGAAAACGTAATGGTAAAAAGTTTGTATTAGAGATTATGTCGATGTTTAAAATGACACGTAAAAAGAACAGTACCTGTAATAATCATTAAGCAATATGTCAATAATGTTTTTTTAAGTATTTTTAGTCGTTCCTTCTAAGACTTCAAGTAAAACTAACAATGTAGGTGTTGTTTATTTATGAGATACAGGTGTAGGGGAAAGAAGATGAAAATTAACTTGTAAGGTTGTTTCTCAATGACTACTGGCTTATAGAGATGTGCTTGCAGTTTACTGTGCAGTCAATCAATCAATTAATCAGAGGACCTTAATATTTGTACAACAATTATATATAATGCATACACGACGTATTAGCACCGTCTCTTATGAAATCGTCATTGAAACTGCCAGGAGGATGCTGGCGACCAAGAAAAGGTCTTTGTCAAATAAAAGAGGAATTCATGTTCAGCCAATTTCCTTGCTTGGATGATGTGCATTCACCATTACATCGAGCTGGCAGACAGCGAATTCATCATAGACTAATTGCATTTCAGTGAGAAGCTATGTTTAAACGGCAAGTCTATTTTTGTAGGCAGTTTAAACAATAAGTTGGGTGGTTGGACGGTCATTGGACATTCACAAGCTGACAATTACGACTTTAGTTTCTCCCGCACACATATTAAACGCAGGGCCTCCACACCAGAGTGGAATTCAGGGCCTATTTGGCAAGTCAAAAGTTGATCAGCTTTTGGCTTTTGTTATAGTACCTAATTTTTAAACGAAGTATTTTTTTCAAGACGGGGTCTACAGATTAAACGATCTACACGTTAAAAGCCTAGCATCTGTACTAGCCAAAATCATAAGTGAATATCTATCTTTCCATAATCTGTACTGTAAACAGCCAAAATTCAAAACTTTCAACCAAAAGTCATAAGCCGCAGTCGAAAAGAACAGACCCTCATGCCATCGGTGTGAATTTGAACTTATCGTCAAATAGTAGTAGTCCCTACTGTACTATGTATTCCATGTAATAGCAAGAGGAGTTTTTTGTACAAGAAGAGGAAGGAGAGAGTGTACAAAAAGAAACAAGAATTATGAAATCGAGTCTAGCCAGGAAAACAAAGGTTGTTTAAATTCCTCTTCACCCTATGCACGTGAAGGGTGAGATCTTTCTTAAATAATTTTTTCCATTCAGATTTGCATCGCACTTGGTGTTGAAAAACTTTCCCATAGCGTTTCTTCGGATGCTCCAGGCTGCTGTGCTGAAATACTTTGCACTTTCCAACCGAAGTTTTATTACCAATGGCATTTGCTGTTGGCTGCGAAGATGCATTTAGCCAACAATTTGTTATTGGTAGCTAATGCATGCAGAGGCAAGTGTATATGCAAGTAGGAGTTTAAGTGTGATTATTCTAGTTAAGCCATTCAAGGAGGATACTATCATCTTTTGCACTCATGCTATTATTACTGTGCAAAAAGCTAGAACATACTTCCTCCCGTCACAAAAGAATGCCATTTTAGATATCGATACTATCTCCGAAATACAACTTTAACCACTAATTTATATTACAATAAATTTATAAAATCTAGTAAAGTTACAATATTGCGATAGTGCCTTTTTGAGAAAATTTTTTACATATTATTTTTCATATGTCTAATCAAAATATCTATAGAGGTATCAATAGCCATAATTTTAAAACTTTGATTGCACAAATCTCAAAATGACACTATCTTGTGACGAGGGGAATTTGTATTTTAGTAAAAGTGGGACTAATATATTGTTAATGGGTTGGTTCAATTTGTTGATTTGTGCACCATTACGATCTATATGAATCGGTGGCCTCTTTCCTCCTGATACTTTCTACCATGTTCTATTTTTTAGACAAAAGAAGTCCATGTTTAAAGTGATATATATTATTAAAGAAAGGAGAAGGTAGGAAAGTAGGAATACTACCTTCACGGAATACTACCTTCACGAGAAGCAGACAGAGTTCTCAAGTTTTTCTTTCAGATTGCTTCAAGATGAGGTGACATTTCCCCCATGCCTTGCGCACAGCGCCTCTCCCTTCCGAATACTCTGATCCGGTCGAGTAACATTCCGACGGCAAGCGGCGGGCTGGCGGGGAAGGGCGGAACGGCTGCTGCAGCTGGCTGCGGCAACCCATTGTGACGCCAAGAGTAAGCTCTCTCTCTCTCTCTCTCTCTCTCTCTCTCTCTCGCGTGTGTGTGTTTTGCAGGCACGCATTTATAGGAAATTTTCCATCTCGTGTCAACTCATGCTTTTCCCCTGTGTGTGTTTTCCCTGTGAATCCGTAGGTCCGTAGGAAACGAACAATACTCTCTTGAGTTCAGTTGGTGTTTTCCTGCATTTCAAATGGAAGGACAGTGGCAGCTCCTGTAGAAAATCCATTTCCTCCTTTTTTTTTATCTTTGTATGAAACTCTTTGAAAGGAAATTTTTATGGTTCATTCTATCCGTAGAAATAGAGTGGCAGTAAAAGTTAAATTTAAGTATTGATTTATAAGGATATATTAGAATTTTCTTTTGTAAATCTAATTTTTTGGTGAGAGTGTTATGCACTTTTCATCTGAACTATTCTGTGTAAACGGAACGCCTCGTAGCGCTCTTTCCCTGCCCGCCACCGCCTGTCCAGTCCCAGCGGTGGAGGATTCGTTCACGGACCTGCTGCAGCCGGACGCCACCACCACCGTCTTGCTGGGTCTCGGGTTCTCAGAGTACCTAGCCGGCGGGAAGGTGCGCCCAGAGTAGTTCGAGCGGCGGAAGGGGTTGCTGAAGAAGGCACACGAGATCTTCGTGCTCTGCGATGCCAAGGTCGCCCTCATCTTTTTCCACCAGGGGCAAGCTCTACAAGTACTCCAGACAAGCCAGGTACGCGCGCGCACACGCTTAGCTTACCTCCTTCCCTACCCCTTCGCCTTCCCGCCGCTGCATATGAGCTTATTTTCGGTTTGGGGAACCGGATGTTGGATGCGATCGATTAGACAGAGGTCGGCTACCGGCAACGTGTATGATCAACATAGCGAGTCAGAGAAGGTAAATAACTCTTTAAAAAATTTCTCCTAATGTTTTTAACTCTATGTAGCAAAAACACAAACTTATAAACTCACCAAATCCAAAAACCAAAGAACACAAGTCAACTAAAACTTTACTGCCTCTACAGTACTGCCCCGGTCAGGATGCGATCTTACCGCTCGTGGTTTGATCAATCGGGTCACTGGTTTGACTGCTTTGCCGATTGGACCGCGCTAAGGTCATTGGTCTAACTGGGCTGGGCTGGTCGATCTAGGGGTGGGCAAAATACCCGCTACCCGTTACCTGTACTCGAATTACCCGGACCCGGACCCGAACCCGAAATACCCGAACCCGAGGTACCCGATCCCAAATTCGGATAGCGATTCTGATTACCCGAAATTAGTTTGGGTAGTTCGGGTAATATCCCCGCACCGAACTACCCAATTACCGAACTACCCGAAATACACTTGAACTTATCACTTTATTACCCGTGCGAACCCGAACCCGAAATTGCTGCTGAAATTCTATGCGGTTTGCTGATTTTTGTGAATTCGGGTATATCGATATACCGAACCAATTATCGGGTGCCGAAGTGCGGGTAGTGTTTTTTTGGGGCTAATATCGGGTAGCAGTTTTCATTACCCGAATTTCGAATTACCCGAACTACCCGACCCGAAAAAATCGGGTAACCCGAATGCCCAGGCCTAGGTCGATCTAACCGCTTGCTTCATCGGTTTGACCGGGAAGGGCAGTCATACCGCTCGGGTCCCTACAGTATGACTGTTAGCCGAGGCAGTACATAGAACAATACCGCACACAATTTAAGAAAAGAGCTAACTCTCAAACAACTAATCTAAAACCAATGAAACCTGGCACAAGTCCTCCCTAGGATGTCAAGAACTTGTTCCAATCATGAAAAATGAAGATTAATGTCAAAGTTCTAACGTTTATCTAAAACAAAGAATGTTGCATCAAAATTAGGCAAAAAATGAAAATCTTGATCTGTTTTTACTCATGAATTATTGATGATTTAGATGACCTTGGATAGTTTCTCACATGTCATAAAAAGCTAAATCACAGCCCAAACTCAAACCAAAACACCCACAAGTGTAAACCCCAAAATCACCTCTCTCTTGGGAAAAAAGGGGAAATCACAAGAACTTTCCCTATAATGTGCCTAGATGAATGAGATCTGATCTCTAAGAGATATCTTCACCTCTTACACATCCTTCGCACCATAAAAGATCAAGAAGAGATAAATCTAAACAAGAAAGCCAAGCAAATAAAAACCATAAGGAGGGATCCATAGCACAACTCACTTGGATAAAACTTTGAATGTTCATTTTCACTTGGAGATGAATATTTTACAACCACTCCCTTAGGAGGATAGAGCTCTAACCCTAGAGCATACACATACAAGGTTCCACATAAAGGAAACCCACATCTCTCTCACAAAGAGTTGATAATTTCTCTCTCAACTCACACAAGGGTTTATTTAGTGTAGACTCTCCTCGCACCAGCAACTCTTAGTGGGCACAACTACTTACAAATAGGGAAACCTGGTAACTCACACACAAATGAGTTTTTTCACCCACACATACTTGCACGTTTTTCAAAACATGACTTCATAAGGCTCCAATAACCTGATATGATGCTCCATCCTCCAAGATATGACCTAAACCACTTAGCCCACCACCGTAGTTTTGTAAACCGCTACTCTAACTGGTATTGGACAATTTCCACAATAGCTACCCACTGGACTCCATGACGATATGATGTCCAATGAATTGCCGCCAATATCGTATGCTTGCTCTGAGGACTATCATCATTTGAAACGCCCAAGTCCTATGGCACACCACACCATAACATACCACAGTCCGTGATGCCCAATTAGTTGCCACCAAAATCATGCACCTGCTCCGAGGGTGATCACCACTTTAAATGCCCAAGTTCAATTGGTACACCACATGCAGACATCTGCGTCCCTATGATCCTTATCATTCTCCCATGCTTCTCTGCTTGAGATGATGCTCCATCCAGACTTATATAACACACCATGGCCTTAGGGCCCTTCTGTAGTCTCGATCTTGCCGTTGACCGCAACAATCACCAAGTGCCTTACACATTAAAGATCAAATAACTGTTCCAAGTACAAATGATATACACTTAACTCTCAATAGCAGAACAACACATGCATAGACTCACATCATGACTCACACTTGCATGGATCACATCATGACTCATACTTGTATGGACTCCGTCATGACTAATACACCTGAAATCAACTCAACTCAACCACCTCAGCACAAATTGGTATAAACGCCTACCAACGGCCAGTCATACCACCAAAAAATAGAATTAAACACCCTCTTGATAACAAGGAAC
Organism: Dendrocalamus sinicus; assembly: GCA_036346575.1. Lineage (NCBI taxonomy): Eukaryota > Viridiplantae > Streptophyta > Magnoliopsida > Poales > Poaceae > Dendrocalamus > Dendrocalamus sinicus. The sequence goes on from CM070664.1 coordinate 17,739,711, forward strand.
CCATCAGACCGCAGCTTCCTTGCCAGTCAAACTACCCAACACGCTACGGTCATACCGCCATTACATGTCCGGTCATACCGCACCTCACAACTTAGCACACATCTCTCTAAAAAATAGCTACCATCAACTACAAGCCGATACAACCACACCCGCCTGGTCACACTGTGGCTCCCATGTCGGTCTGACTGCTAGTACACCGCCGATCAGACCGCTCCTAGCTGGTATGACTGCAGCCCGAAGGCCAGTCATACCGCTAGCAACATAATGCAACTGGAACAATTGCAATCACTCAACCATCGATAACAAGACATAAGCAAAGTTAAATACTCATCATAAACATAGGGTGACCTCCATATGGTCTCACGATCTCACCCTTAATGAATAATTTGATAAACACCTCAAAAGACAAGAATTTAATTTGAATTTGGACAATTAAAGCAAAAAAGTTGCAAGAGCCACAAGTGGTCCATTTTTAAGAGAAAAAACATGACCACAGTGGAAAGATGTGAAATGGTTCTAAGACCAAAAGAGCAAGTCTGCACCAAAAGCTCTAATCCGCACCTAAAACACCTCAAATAGCACAATCTTACTCATGGTCTAAATAAAAGAATAATTGTTTATTATAGCAATTTTCATATCAAGATAAAGACAAGGCACCAAAAGAGTAAAAGAGAACAAATGCAATGCAAAATCTCAATTATGACCCAAAATGCAATTTTCTCACACACTAGCTCATATTTCTCTTTTACAACCTTGCTAAGCTCATTTTTACATTTTTAGCTAATTCTCCCCTTAGAAGATTATTCTCAATATTTTCTCCCCTTTTTGACTAAGATCAAATTCTGATTTCATCATTCTCCCTTTTTTGCAAAGTAGTCATCAAAGGTTAAGGGGCTATGCAGGCTCACACTTTTCTAATCCTCCCCTAAAATGATGCATGAAACCAATTATAAACAATAACGGAGCAAAGAAAGAGTATGTATGCATGAATAAAAATGGATAACCTAAAACAGCTTTCAAAATTATCCAAAGTCAAGTGCAAATTAAAAAGATACCACTTGAAACCATAAAATGAATGCAAAGTTATCTAGATCATGATGAGATATATATAACCAATCTAGGTAAGATAACATAATTTCAAGCATCCAATTTAATTTCAAGTTAAGCAAGGCTTTAAAAATGACAAGCTTATCTAAAGGTATTGAAATATGAGCTAAGCCATGTCAAGAAGGCTAAATGGGACTAAGAGGCTCAAATTGAATCAAATGAAGTGCTAGAAATTTAATTTTAACCAATTTTGCTCAAGCACTAGATAAAAGTTAATCTTGGCATTTTAAAGATCATTTTAAGTCTTATCTTAGCAAAGTAAGTTATGGATTAGGAGCAATCCACAACTCCCTCCTAAACTTCAACTATTGATTACAATTTTATGGTTTATCTCAGTAAAGTAAGTCCTAAACTAAGAGCTATCTACAACTGCCTCCTAAACTTCAACTAATTCTGATTAATTTTATTTTCATTGATCTCATGCCATTGTCGATCATCTCAAGCATTACACTTAAAAGAATAGTCTTGATAATACAAAACTCCCTTGAGTTCATGTCAAGTGCAATGACAAGCAACCTTATGAAGAAGAATTGCTGAGATTCAAGATTCAGCCCAAAAGAGATCATTTAATCATGTTAGGCACTAGTTCAATGAGCAATTATATGATTTACTCAAGATTCAAAGGAGCATTTTTGACGTGATATATATTATAAAAGAATCACTACAGAACACACTAGTCAAAAGATCTATCCTTGTAAACTTAAAAGATACCAATTGTAGAAATTGATACCACTTGTGATGTTACATTCAAGTAGACAAGTTAAGCTAGTATAGCAAAGATTTAATTATACATACAAAGGCATGATAAAACTAGCTAAGAAGGCACAACACAGCAATGAGCAACATCAAATTATAATTACATCACAATTAAGTAATAATCAAAGCTTATATCTAAATGTGTATTTTACAATACAATGCTATGTATGCATGATGCAAAAGAAAACACAAAAAGAAAACCCCCCTAAATATAAAAACCACTTGCAAAAGAAAAGCAAGAAAAAACACTTGTAAGAATAAGAAACCTCTACTCTACATGGTCTCTAGCCAAAGAAATGCATTGCTAAGGAGCGAATCAACTACATTAGCTATCCCTACTACTAGATGCTAGTGAAATAAGAATTAAATCAATCTAGATAGGGTATGAGATCCTAGAGAATCTAATAGAGAAGAGAAGTGTCTAAAAAAGACACAAGACAGAAAGTGTGACTCACAACACCCTGAAAAGACCTAAAAACATGACTCTCCCAAATGCTATAAAATACGGAATATAGAAGTAGGGAATGACAAAGCTCAAGCTTTAAACCTACGTCACACTGCTTGGCGGTGAGATAAAGTCCATGTAGTTGTAGCTAGAGCAAGCTGCATCCTGAGAAGTGAAAGCATGTTGCTCTCTAACACCACCAAATAAATCAAAGAACCCATTTATAAAGCGAGGTTTGAAGACAACTCTAGGAACACTAGCTAGATGTGATTGATCCTAAAAGCTCCTCAAGGCTCTAGTGCGATTATGACAAAGTTTCTTAGTCCGCCTAAAGTAGAAATTTACGATGTGACCATCTTTCTCACAAAGGTGTAATGATATTTGACTTTTTAAGGGGTCATACCTAATGAAGTAGAAACACCTACAATATTTGAAGGGAATTGGGCAAATCCTGTAAATTTAAACACTTTCTTGGCTGGCTTAGGAGGAGCACCATCAAACTTACCACCCTCAACTACTTTCACAACCCGTCCGGTCAGACTGTGGTTCCCATACTGGTCTGACCACTGGTATACTGGTCTAGCTGGTATGACCGTGGTCCCAATGCTGGTCAAACTGTGCTTGGATAGTATGACCGCGGCCCCAATGCCGATCATACCACCAGCAACAGAATGCAACTGGAACAATTGCAATCACTCAAAATCAAACTCAAATATCAATAACAAGGTACAAACAAAGCCAACCGCCATGTTTAATCTCCTTTTTCGGTGAGTTTTTGGAATTTTTATTCATGTCAAAACGTGTGCCACCACTTTCTCATCCAATCCTTTATATTAATTGCTTTCCTTTTGCACCAAGTCGCCGAATCAAATGTTTTTCTTCTGTGCTTCCAATCGAAATTAACTATCGTCAATTCATCATTGTCAGTGAAAATCTTTCCAATTTGTTTGCACCTGGGCACCCCTTCCTTCCTCTCTTCATTTTGACGCACTTGTTTTAAGCTACCGTTCACCGTGTTGCCGCCCCTACGAGTGTCCACTAGTGCAACTGCGTCCCACTTGCCGCCGGCGTGTCTCTAGTACTCCACTCCTCAAACCACCACAACCATTGGATTTCCCTTGGCACAAGCAACTAGTTTTGCCCATATCCAATGCCTCTCTGCACCTCCTTCCTCAGCCGATTTCAGCCGATGCCATAGCCTCCTCCTAGTTGTTCCTGTTCAAACCGAGATTAGAAAGTAGAACTCTTATCTTTCACTCTTCCAATGACATATAGGACCCACAATGGAGATGGTGTGTATTAAAGTATGAGTAGAAGGTATGGTGTGTATTATTTTGAGTTACAGCTGATGGCTTCTGGCTGTGGCTAATAATTTATGGCTGTGGCTAACGAATAGTATCTACTAAAGTAGAAGCCATAATGTTCTTTTGGGCTAGCGCTTTTGGTTTTTTGCTGATTATGTTGATTTAAGGATCATGGAGATGGTGTGTATTAAAGTATGAGTAGAAGGTATGGACCTATTATTTTGAGTTACGGCTGATGGTTTCTGGCTGTGGCTAATAACTTATGGCTGTGGCTAACGAATAGTATCTGCTAAAGTAGAAGCCATGATGTTCTTTTGGGCTAGCGCTTTTGGCTTTTTTACTGATTATGTTGATTTAAGGATCATGTTGAGTTGCATTTTGCCAATTTGCACTTGGCAACATACTGCCTGAATTGAAATACACAACTGAATAATCTAGAGTGTGTTGCATACAAATTAACATATGTACATGTGTTCATTGCACTCCCACCAATGGTGGTTTACGCCTCCTCAGCTCGCACCAACAGCGGTTGCGCCTCTCCTGAGCTCGAGGTGACGAGATCCGACGGCTGTGCGTCTTCCTAGAGCTCGAGCGGATTGGATCTGGCACTAAGCTTGAGGCAGCTAGATACGATGGCCAAGTGTCCTCCCCGAGCTCCCTGCTGGCCAGATTCAATGGTGACATCCCATTAATCCTCTTGATCAGATCCGTTTCCATCGCTCTCAAGTGTGGTGACAAAAGCAACGATCAATACTCATAGGAGAGAGAGTAGAGAGATGCAATTTTTTATTGCTTTATTACCTAGCCGTAAGCTTGTGGTCAACCTTAACCTTAAGATTGACCTCAAACTTCCCACTGAAGTCAACCTCAAGCAGGCCATGTAGACCTTAAAGTCTACTTTTTTTATGACATTGCAGATGCTCTAATCATTGCACCGGTTCGGCTGGCTCAACCACAGTGTATGTGCATGGTTTAGGGATTAGTCACTAGTTACTATATGAGAGTGTGATCTTCTATGCAACAACATCACCTCATCACAGACGACACATTATTTTTCTATTATTGACTTTGTTTTTCTTTGTGAACTATGCATATTTTTCAGTAAATAAAAACTCCTACAAAACTTCCCTTTGACCTCTCTCTTTTAAGTTTATGCAATTTTTTCTACAATGAAGCATCTAAGTCACAGTACGCTGTCCATCTCTGTCATTGCAGGTTCGTACATACAGCAATCAAAGCCACCGCGCCATAACCACGACCCGCGTCGGCGATCTGCCACGGTGACAGTAAGGGCGCTATGTCTCTGTCTGTCACCTTGTGTTTCGTTTGGACACAAGCATTCAAGGGAAATTTTCCATCCAGTCTCCGCTCATGCTTTTTCCCTGTGTTTTTCCTGTGAATTCGTAGGAAACGAAGAGTGTTCTCTGTAATTTAGTTGGTGGTTTCCGGTGTTCCAATTGCAAGAACAGCGGCAGCTCCTGTGGAAATCTCAATTTCCTTCATTTTTCCCGTATGGAACTCGTTGAATCCAAGCCATGTACATGCAAAGGGAAGATGGGATCCTGATGTTGTTTTGAGTTACAAGACAAGGGCTTGCTTGCAGTGTTCCTCTCACACATCAATCACTGCTACCCCGCCATAGCTGCAGCCTGCAGCGCACATAGCAACTGAGAGAAAGAAGCGAGCAAGGGAGATGGCAGGAGCGGTAATGGTGAGCGCTTCGACGGGGGTGATGAAATCGCTGCTGGGGAAGCTCGCCACCCTAATGGGGGAGGAGTACGCCAAGATTAAAGGCGTGCGGAAGCAGGTGAGCTTCCTCAGGGATGAGCTCAGCAGCATGAATGCTCTCCTTGAAAAGCTGGCGGATGTGGAAGAACTTGATCCGCAGCACAAGGAGTGGAGGAACCAAGTCAAGGAGATGGCCTACGACATCGAGGACTTTATCGATGACTTCATGCATCACCAAACTGATATATCTGCCAAAGTCGGGTTTCTCGGCAAGGCTGTTCAACTTCTCAAGGCACTCAAGATGCGCCCTCACTTTGCCGATCAAATCCGGGATCTGAAGGATCGTGTTAAAGAAGTGAGTGAACGGCGCATCAGGTATAGGCTTGATGACTACATCTCGACGTGTAGACATGCAGATATTGACCCTCGAATGCCTGCACTTTATGCGGACGTGGCTAGCATTGTTGGTATGGGCAGTCCAAAGGGTGAACTTATCAAACGGCTAATGGAGGGGGAAGGTGAGTCGATGTGGCAGTTGAAGGTAGTCTCTATTTTCGGATTTGGAGGCCTAGGCAAGACCACACTTGCTAATGTGGTGTACCAAGAGATCAAAGCACAATTTGATTGTCAAGCTTTTGTGACAGTATCTCAGAAACCTGATATAGTGAAGCTTCTCAATAACATACTTTCTCAGATTGGGGGACAACAACCTGCTCCAGCTCTTGAGGTGCCAGGCCTCATCAACAACATCAGAGAACATCTAAAAGATAAGAGGTACTTATTATATATGGTATTTACTATCCTAGTTAAAAATCGATATTACTATGTACTCTTTTCAGATTTTTCAACTTTAACCACTAAATTTTCAACCTGAAAAAGATAGTGGAGTTGATTGTAAAAATGCTTTTGTAACTTTTGGTTTGCATTGCCATTCACCTAATAGAAATGTTTTATATGCTATATTTTGGCAGGTACTTCTTCGTAATTGATGATTTATGGCATACACTAGCCTGGGATATTGCCAAGTGTGCTTTTCCAGATAATCACTATGGCAGTAGGATAATAACAACAACACGAATTGAGTCTGTGGCAAAAGCATGTTGCAATTATAACAACGAATGGGTTTATAAGGTGGAGCCTCTTAGTGATCACTACTCAAGAATATTGTTCTTCAACAGAGTATTTGTTTCTGAAAAAGATTGCCCTCAAGAGTTCAAAGAGGCATCAGATGAAATTTTGAAAAAATGTGGTGGTGTGCCATTGGCAATTATTAGTATAGCTAGCCTACTAGCCAGTCAACCAGACAGATCAATAGATCTATGGAATGATGTGCGAAAGTATATAAGCAACTCCTGTTTGAGAAGCAATCCTTCTTTAGAGGGCATGATGCATGTTCTAAGCCTTAGCTATAATCATCTTCCGCGACATCTTAAGACATGCTTGCTATATATGGGCATATATCCAGAGGATGACTATGTCTGGAAGCATGATTTGGTGAGGCAGTGGGTGGCTCATGGTTTTGTTTGTGAAGCACAAGAGAGAGATGCAGAGGAAGTTGCAGCTAGCTATTTTAATGAGCTTATCAATAGAAGCATGATCCAACTTATATATTATCCTTATGCTGAACTAATGAGGTGTCAAGTACATGATATGGTCCTTGATCTAATCAGGCTCAAGTGTGCAGAAGAGAATTTTCTTTTAGTGACAGAGAATCCAGAGGCCATTCCCACCGGATTGCAGTTCAATGTTCGACGACTCTCGATTCATCAAAAAGAAAATTATTTACCACGCCATCGTGACCTTTCTTATACAAAACAGGACGCAGCAGAATTACCAAGTACGAATCTGTCACATATACGATCACTTTCACTCTTTGGAGAATCTTCTCGCATGCTTCCCCTTGCCGAGTTTAAGTTTCTCCGAGTTCTAAAGATTGTTGATTTTAGATTTGCAAATAATCGGAGCATCGACCTTACTGTAGTCTGCAAGATGTTTCAGCTGAGGTATTTGGGTGTGACAATTTTTGATGGTAACGTAAAGCTACCTCCTCGAATCCGAGGCCTAGAACATTTGCAGACCTTGGAAATATTTTATGCAAAGGTTGATTATATTCCATCTGATATCATTTATTTGCGCCGCTTGGTCCACCTGGTGATTACAGAAGGGACGACAGGGAGGCTGCCTGATGGGATTGGCAGCATGAAATCCCTGCGTACTTTAGTATTACCATTCGATTTTGCAGGGAGCTCATTAGACAGCATTAATGGCCTCGGCGAGCTGACCAATTTGGGACAGCTTGAGCTTGGGTGTTGCAACAAAGGCTTCATTCCCAGACAGGGATACATGGATGCATTGCAGTCCAGTCTTGGGAAGCTTGTCAATCACAACCTAAAATCTCTGAACCTACCTTGTTCAGGGAATTATAGCTGTAACGACGGATTGAGTTTGTTGTCTTTTGCGAGCAGCCAACTTAAGCAGCTGCGTGGCGGAGCTTGGTTATTTCCCGGTGTTCCCAAGTGGATGGGTGAACTCAATAATCTCGAATTGTTGGTCCTCCTTGTTGAGAAGCTGGGGAAGGATGATGTTGGTATTCTTGCAGGAATCCCCTCCCTCGGCGAGCTCAGGTTGAGCATCAGTGGAGGCTCGGAGGAAAGGATCGTCCTCGGTGGTGGCACTGCATTCCCGGTTCTGAAGACCTTCAACTTCAAATCAAGAGTGCAGTGCCTGAACTTCGGCGCAGGGGCAGACAATCTGCTGAGCCTCAACACAGCACTATGTGTACCGGCTTCGACAATCTGCTGAGCCTCAACAAGTTATCTGCTACGATAGCCCGTGGTGATGTGGAGGAATCGGATGTGAGGGCGACGGAAGCTGCCTTGCGGGATGCTGCCAGCTTGCACCCTGGACACCCCACCATTGTTATCGACACGACGGATGATATATTATTTGGACACGACTGGTGGTGCGGATTGTGAGGGCGATGATGAATAAATTATTATTTGGACACGACTGCTGCTGCTTCAGGTGAATGCATTTTCCGTCTTTCCTTTCCCAACGCATCTGCCCCCTAATAACTCATTCCTACCAAGAAAGTACTTCCTGTTTACTTAATCTGTTCCTTCGGGAAGTTATTCTCTTTTTGGTTCCATATGCTGATTATGTGAGTCTCCGGACTTTCCAGCCACAAATTCAAACTATAACAAGGTTTAAGGCAAACTTTTGGGATAAGCAGACACCAACTCTACTTTCAAAACAAATCATTCCGTTAGGATAGGCAAGTGCCATTTTCATGCTTCTCTTATGTGCCTTATTTTGTGAGCGTTGCCAGAGTGATGAGTGGGAGAAAGCTAGTTGTTTATATCCTTTCCGGAACTGTTCGTAGTAACACGAAGTATTAGGATTAGTCTAGCTTATTGTTATCTGGCCTCGAAAAGGAAAATTATCCGTGCCAAGGAATCATTTCTCACAATTGCTTGCAATGCTTTCATTTGGTCCCCACGGTTGTTCTACAGCATGATATCCATGTCTCTTTGTAAAGTAGCTTTGTTTGAAATTGATATTTTTTCCTCTCATGATCATGATTCATGATGTTTCTATTTGATTCCTTGTACAGCTGGAGTGGAGAATGTCGATCTTTATCCGGGCACCTGGTGGAAGTCTTCCTTGCAAAGCTCAGGTGAATGAGGATCATCAACTAGAATCCTTGTGGTGTGATGTCTTATGCACTAGCTACTGCTGAACCTATTTGATGTGTGTTATGTACTACTATGTATTGCTAAATCCATTTCATGAACTTATTTGGTGTGTTTTGTGATGTACTACTATGTATTGCTGAACCCATTTCATGGTCATTCGGTGTGTTTAGACTTTGTGTCCTGAACCTATTTGCTGAAAATTCTGGCATGGTATGCACGTATTACTGAATGTCTGAAACTATTTCATTGGCGTGCCTGGTTTCTTTCTTCAGTGTGTCTTATATATGAACCTCTCAGTTTGCAAACACCTAATCCACGCTGTCGGCTTGATGTTTAATTTCTTTGGTATGTCAGCTTCTTTGCGAACACTGGCACTAACAGATTTCTGATGATGTAGCTGCCCTGTTGTTAATTTGTTTGATGCATTCCCAGGTAGCTGAAATTGGTATTTACTGAGAACAGCAACGAAAGGTAGGAATCATGTCATCTGTCACTAGTTTGTCAGGTTGTTTAGGAATACGTAATGTCACTGCATGAGCATGAAGCATGGGTCATCCCAGTTCTACCATCATTAGCGCCAACTCCAAACATCATAGTGTTGCAATATTTGCTTATCATGTTCATCCTTTCCGTTAGAGCAACGACGGCAATTTTTTATCTAAAAATCTGGGCCGCTGGTCTATACCTTGGTTGATCACATAGCCATTTGAGGGAAGATTTTTGAGTACTTGAGGAAAGAAAAAGGCTTTCGCAATCATTTACCCCTTTGATTGTCAACATCATCTGAAGGAACCTTGAGGGATGCTTTGGATTACCCAATGCAGTTGGGTCTGGATTGGACTGGATGGGATTGGGCCATCCAAACAAAACCCAAGCGGTGAGTGGTGACTGCAGCGGCTTGTAATGCATGCATATCTTGTGCACGTTGCTAGGGGTGAAAATGGGTAGGATATTTCCCGCTAGATCCTGTCAGGACCGGATTTAGGAACAAATTTTAGTATCTGTTGAGGAACCGTCGCTGACGACCAGTCCGAGCGATTCCTCTGTTTAGAACAAGAACGAATCAATCACAGAATCACAGAAAATTAGATTGAACACACAGAAAGATAGAGAGAACTCCTGATCTTTCTTTATTACTTTCATTCATATGTACATAATGAGTTGGTATGGCTCTCTATTTATAGATTACAATGAGATGCCCACCATGGGCCGCGGGCTGCTGGCCCAGGCCCAGGTTTCTTAACACTCCCCCTTGGGCACTCATCTGACACGTTCATGTCTCACTAAAACTCCATAAAAACTCAGTGGGAAAAATTTAGAGAAAGAGCACATGATACATGTGATGCTGCGATGCACGAATTGCCTCATTAAAAACCTTAGTCGAGAAACTTCATGAAAAATTCGTCAAGGGAAAAAGAGTACAATTCACCCAATTTCATTGGTCTTCAGGACTTTATTCCTTTGGGTACTTAATCTTCATGATCAAGATTTAATAACGGGCTTGAGAGAATTCTCCCCTGGAATTCTGCACTTCTCTAAGTCTCATCATTCCAATCCCTCACACACACCTTTCAAAGCTAGAAGCGGGGAGTGACTTAGTGAACAAGTCTACATGACTTAGTGTGCAGTACTTTAATCTTGTCCATCTTTTGCAATTCATGAACATAGAGGAACTTGGGGTTGATATGCTTACATAGCCCTTCTGCACTTGTGCAACGCAAGCTGCATTATCTTCATGGATAATTGTGGGGGTTTGCTCAATGTTCATTCCACATGACTGCTGGATGTGGTGAACCGTTCAGCGGAACCAAGCGCACTCTCGTGCGGCTTCATACAGTGCTATAATTTCTGAGTGGTTCGTTGAAGTAGCTACAAGGCTTTGCTCAGACGATTTCTAGAAAATTGCAGTTCTACCACATGGAAATACATAGCCTGTTTGCGACTTAGCGGTATGCGGGTCAGACAGGTACCCAGCATCTGCATAGTCAATCAAGTTCAGATCTTGATTCTTTCTGTAAAACAATCCAAGGTCATTACTTCCTTGGAGGTATCGGAAGATGTCCTTTATGCCCTGCCAATGTCTTTTGGTGGGCTCTGCACTGTACCTTGCTAACAGGTTCACGGCAAATGCAATGTCCGGTCTAGTGCAGTTTGCTAAGTACATGAGCGCTCCCACTGCACTCAAGTATAGGAATTCCGGTCCCAAGATTTCCTCCCCCTCTTCCCTGGGTCAGAAAGGACATTTTTCTTGCTGTAAAGACCTCCCGATCATCGATACTTTCGATGGGAATGCCTTCTCAAAGTCAAACCTTTCAAGCACCTTCTGGGTGTAGATAGACTGATGTACCAAGATTATTCAGGGACATGCTCAAGCTGCAGGCCTAAGCAAAACTTGGTCTTGCCCAAATCTTTCATTTCAAATTCTGACTCCAAGTAGGAGCTTGCTTCTTTTATGTCTTCGGCTGTCCCGATGATATTCAGATCATCTATATACACAGAGATTATACAGAATCCATTCTGGGATCGCCATATAAATACACAAGGACAGTCTTCATTATTCGTGTAGCCTTTCTTGCAGAGAAAGTTGCTTAAATGATTATACCACATTCTTTCATATTGTTTCAGTCCATACAGTGACTTTCTGAGTTTCACACTGTACAGATTTCTATTTGCTCTGTCTTGGTTTGGGAGAGGGATTCCTTCAGGGACTTTCATATAAATCTCCGAATCCAAATTACCATAAAGGTATGCAGTCACAACATCCATCAATTTTATTTCTAAGTTCAAGTTCACTGCCATTGAGATCAAATATTTAAAGGTAATTCCACTCATGACTTGGGAGTAAGTTTCTTCATAATCAACTCCAGGACGTTGAGTGAAACCTTGGGCTACTAGCCTTACTTTGTATCTCACTACTTCATTTCTTTCATTTCTCTTTCGAACAAATATCCACTTGTGCCCTACAGGGTGCACATGGGGAGGTGTGCGGCATACGGGCCCAAACACTTCTCTTTTGTTCAGAGATAGCAATTCAGTTGCTATTGCCTTTTTCCAATCTTCCCAATCTGATCTTTTCTTACATTCAGCAAGCGATGCAGGCTCGGGATCAAGATCGATGATGGTGGCAATTTTCTTTGCGAAGTAGATATCGATATTAGCTGTTGTCCTATTCAGGGACTCTCCCGTGTGCACATAATTTATAGCTATTTCTTCATGAGTTGCTTCTTCTGGAGCAGTTGCTTCTTCAGGAGCTTCACCTTGCGCATCGCTTCTTTCAATTGCGGTGGCAAGTCCCTTTAGTTTTTCGGCTTCGACGTGTGCGCACACATCCATGCCGACGGGGATATTCAGATCCGGTATGCCCTCTTCTGGAGGTGTCATACTTGTGCCAGGTCTCAACTGGCTCCCCTTCTCATTCTAGGGGACTTCAATGATCAGCTATGATAAATCCCTCTTATCCTTCTTCACTAGGCGTCCCCGGTTACTAAGGATTCGAGGAACCGGAGTTCTCATCCTCTTTTTTATTTTTCTGAGGCCTCTGAACGAGATTAGGGATACATTCAATTTTCTTTGGTATTTCAACCCTCTCCGGTGCAGTGCGTGCAGGCACATGCGACTTAGTCACGCTCTTCAAATCACTAAAGTGATCAGGCAGCTGATTTATTAATGCTTGCAAATCAATTGTCTTCTGGACTTCTCTTGTCTTCTGGATTTCTATTTGCTTCACTATTGTGCAGGTCATGAATTCCCGTGGCTTGCCACGTAATTCCCCGACATTCTTCATCAAGGGGTTGATTTCCTCCCCCTTAATGTTGGGAAATCATCGGTGCTGACCCTTGCGCTAGTTGCATAGGTGAATAGATGTTGTAGGCCGAAGGTCTAAGGTTGATGAGATTCGCTGCATGCAGGACTGCGTGTCCCCAACATGTAGCTGACAAATTACAATTATGCAAGAGGGGTCGGGCAATTTTAATTCTTTTAATTAAAGCCTCTGCCAAACCATTCTGGGTATGGACATGCGGTACCGAATGCTCAACTGCAATTCCCATCGCCATGCAATAATCATCAAATGCCTTCGAAGTAAATTCTCCGACGTTGTCCATTCTGATGGACTTAATCTGATGATCAGGGAACACATTTCTGATGCGAATGATCTGCGAGATCAATTTTGCAAATGTGTGGTTTCTTGTGGACAACAAACCCACATATGACCACTTCGAAGAAGCGTCAATGAGCACCATGAAATACTTAAACGGCTCTGAGACGGGCTGAATGGGACCGCAATGTCTCCCTGGATGCGTTCCAGGAATGCAGGGACTTTATCCTTCACTTTCAGAGTGGAGGGTATAGTTATTAGTTTCCCGGTGGCACATGCAGGGCACACAAAATCTTCATAATTCGGGAAATTCTTCACATTAATATTATGCCCATGCGAGTTATTTATTATGTTTCTCATCATCCGAAGACTTGTGTGGCCTAATCTGTCATGCTAGAGACAGAAAAGTTCAGAGCTTTTAAATACTGTCTTCAAAACAGTGTACGCTGCAGGTGCTTTAATGTTGGTATAATATAGCCCAGTTTCAAGTGAAGGAAGTTTTTCTAATACACTTTTCTTTTCATTCTCTTCGCGCTTCATAATGAGCAGGTATTCTTTACCGTACTCTTCTTTAGTCTCAACGTGGAAACCATTTGAGCGAATATTCTTAAAACTTAGGAGAGTTCTAGTCGATTCTGGGTACAATAAGGCTTCTTCAATGACCAAAGTTGTGCCCATGTGACTCTTCCGGAACCAATTATACATGCATCGCTTCCGACGATTGTCGTAAGGCTGCCAGTGCTCTTACGTATCGACTGAAAATGCTTCGTCTCTCTTAAGATGGTATTTATTGTGCCGCTGCTAGCTAAGCACACTTCCTCCATAGGGCGCTACACGTGTTCTAATATAGGGTATTTTATTAACATGTATTCGAAGGCATTCAACACATAAATAAAATACGTTAACATCAAAACATATCATGCCATTGTAAAGTGAATAAATGAATGAATTCTTCAAATATCATCTAACCATCACGAGAAAATAACAATTCTTAAGTACCATCTATGCAAATTCTAACATATTCTTCCACACAAAATAAATGACAATTAAAGTCTAAATACATTCTGTGCACTAGACTTCTTCTGCTATTTCCTCGGGGTGACATTCTCTTCGAGAGAAATCATAGCGGTGGCTGCTTCTAGGTCGAGAGGGGTGCTGCTGTTGTAATGGTCTGAAACACCATTAGCGCGGGTAGCTGCTCAGAACGCTCCCCCTCAACCGATGCAGAGTGGGCTTCATGTTGCCCTTTACCATCCCGTTTTGGCTTGCTAGCCTTATTCTCACGTGGAGCATCTGATTTGCCTTTCTGGGCTGCGGCCTTACGCTTCCTTCCCATTCTTTTCATTAAGAGCTTTTCGCACCTTGTAGCTCCCGGTGTTGGCTTCACGGCCAGCGGAGCTCCCAAGTGGCTGAGTGACGTAGTTCTTACGGAGAACTTTGTCCTGAGCCTCCGCAACTTGCATTATATCAGTCAATCCGGCGTATTCCTCATAGCCATCTTGACGATAGTTGCGTGCGGATTGTGCTACATTGGGGGTGGAAGGGTTTTCTCAATTTTCTGTATTGGGGTACAAATCCTGTGCAAGGCAGAATTGTATTCCCTGACCGTCTTAAGGTTGGCAAACCTCAGTCTGATCCACTCCTACTCTGCTTGAGGAAGAATGGTGTACTTTAGCCTCTCAAACCTGCTTCTTGAGTGCAGTCAGAGTGCTAGCGCGTTCTTCTCCGCCATATACTCATTCTTGAGAGTGAGGCAAAGGTGGTGCCTGAGAAAATGAAGTGCCTGATCATTCTCCTTAGGTTTGGGTTGAGCGTCATTCAGTTCGCCAATCCCAATAGCAGCGCGGAGCTTCCTGGCTCCAAGCACAATCTCGACATCGGATGCCTATGTTAGATAGTTTCTTGGCCATGCTGGGCCGGCTCCTCGAACTCCCAGTTCGTGATGCTAGTCATCTAAATGTGTATAAGTCTAGTACTGGTAGACATGCACGGAATAATTCACTATGGGTAAATAAATGGTACAAAAAGGTTCTCGCAATGTTTCAGAATTTTCTATGCATTTTTTATAATTTTACTGCTAATTTCAGTGATTAAAAGCAATTTTTAGTAATTACAATTAACCAAAACAGCAAATAAATATAGAAAATACATAAAAAAATGATGGCATAAATAAATAAGCTTCAAATGCTAAAAATAATTCAAAATTCAGATTCCCGAGGCCCTTTTATGCTAAAATATGAAATTTCAGCAAATTCTGCAATTCCAGAGGGTTTCTATGCAAATTTTCAGTTCAGAGAAAAATTCGCGCAATTTTCTAATTTATCGAGGGGTTTTCTGCAAAATTCTGGACCCACTCGTAAATTTTAGGGCTTATACGTAGTTTTTGGAACTACGAGGCCTTTTCTGCAAAATTCAGGACCCATATAAAAGACTTAAGGACCAATTGGTAATTTCTCAAAACTTGGGATGTTCAACTGCAAAATTCCAGCGCCCTTGCTCGGCCGATTTCTCCTTCCCGCCCATCTTAATTCGGCCCAATGGGCTGTATTTCTTTCGGCCGAAGAGGCCCATGCGCTGTCACCACACACACGCCCAAAACAAGAGGAGGATCTAGGTTTCCTCCTCACATGCAAATGCGCGGCGGAGGTAAGCGCGCCCGCGCGCGACGGCTCGAGGCGGCGGGCGGCGCGATGGTTGGCCGAGCGCGCCGGCGGCGGCGGCGCCGGCCGGAACGGCAGCGAGCGCGGTAGGGCGACTCGGCGTGGATCCAAGCGCGCCATTCGGGCAGTGGAGACCGCGCGCCGGGCATGGTATCGATTCGGGCGCAACGCCGAGGCACGGCGCGCGCGCGCGGCGCGCCCGCTTGGGCGGCCGAGGTCGGGCAGGCGGCCGCAGCCGGGCGAGCAGAGGCGGCCGAGGCGTCGGCCGGCCGGCCGGCGGCCGAGAGCCAGCGGTGGCGGCATGTGCACGAGGCGAGGGCGACGCCGACCTCGGGCATGGGCCAGACCGGGCGGAGGCCGGCCACTTCGGGAGGCGGCGCGCTTCGGGAACCGAGGCGGGGTTGGCTGCTGTCTGTGCGGCAGGGCCGGCGGTCGAGCGGCAAACCCTGCAGATCGAGTGACTCCGTCTTCGGGCGAGTCCTCTGCGGTTGGCGGGGCCGGCACAATGCAGCGAAGCCCTCTGGCGGCGGCGGCACCCGGTTTGCTTGCTCGGTCGGGCGGCGCAGGAGGAGGCGGCCAGTGCATGCAGCGCCGTGCGGTCGGCAGCCATGCGTAGCTTCACGGTGGTGACTCCGGCCGGCCGTCGGGCCGCAGCGGGCTGCGCGCGTGCGGGCGCGATGCCCGAGCGACGGCAGCCAGATTTCAGGCCGTGGTGAGCAGCGCACATGCGGGCGCGGTGTATGGGCGACGGAGGCCGGATTTGGGGTTCATGGCGGCCGCTGGCCGCCACCAGGCGATGTCATGCAGCAGCCGCGCCGATTCCCTTTTTTCTTTTGTGCAATTGCCGAATAGAGAAAGAAAACAATGCAATTTTTCTTGTTCATGCAAAATTTCCTCTTTTTCCATGCAATGGCTGTGTGGAAACTGAATAGTAAACAATGCATATATTTTTCGTTTCCAATTCTACGATGCAATCAACATCTACCCCATTTCGCAATCTGCCGATCGACATTGTGCCGGTGACTTCAGGTCTGCTCGCAGTAGATTAGGGCGGATTTGCATCGTTTCTAATCTACAGTGCAATCTTCATCTACCCCGTTTCACAATCTACCGATCGACATTGTGTTGGCGACTTCAGGTCAGCTCACGGTAGATTAGGGCGGATTTGCACCATAGAGATTCAATCTAGAACGCGAGAATAAAATACAGATTCAAAAGTGATCTAGAAAATTCAATCTGTGCTTCGATGATTAGCTCGTTCACCGGAGCGAAGTCGTGCTGATAACGTGTTGAGGAACCGTCGCTGGCGACCAGTCTGAGCGATTCCTCTGTTTAGAACAAGAACGAATCAATCACAGAATCACAAAAAAATAGATTGAACACACAGAGAGATAGAGAGAACTCCTGGTCTTTCTTTATTGCTTTCATTCATATGTACATAATTAGTTGGTATGGCTTCCTATTAATAGACTACAATGAGGTGCCCACCATGGGCCGCGGGCTGCTGGCCTAGGCCCAGGTTTCTTAACAGTATCATGTCAGATCCAGATAGTTCGATCTGGATTTAGGATCAGATTCAGAGAGTGTGATGAATATTTAGGATCAGATATGGAGAGTGCGATATTTATCGGATCTAGATTCGGACTCAGATATCGGGCAAAAATATATCCGGATATCCGATAAGCTTGTGTTCTCCTTTCTCTTTGGGTTGGGCTGCCCCAGCATATTTCCTATTGGGCCTCATTACACGTCGGCCAACCTCTTGTGGAGCTAAACCAACCCAAGCAAGCACGGCTGGACAGGGGGTGGGCTATGGGCCCATAACATGAGCTTCACCTTCTGGGCATATTAATGCATATTATGGAAATGATTATTATTTGAAAATAATTAGAAAATATTATTGCCATTCCTTTGCACCTTCAAATTTCACAGTTTTACATTGTTCATCCCATGAAAATTTATTTCATGTATGACTTGTATGATGTACTTGCGTTAAAGCGATGATAATATATGTGTTCCACATATATTCCTTCTATATGCACGTACTATTGATCGTGCAAAACTGCACACCCGCAAGTGTACGGGCTGCCGTTAAGATAGCAGCGAAAGTCGTGTTCTCCACAGGGACTAAATTATTGGTGACACTACCCTTAACCAAAGCTAAGTCACACAAACAGGGAGTTCAAGTCTAACTGCAGAACCTATACAAACTAAAGGCTGGTGATCAGGTCTAGCAAAAGAAGGATAGCATGAGAAAGGAAGAATTGAAAGTGTTGTGATTAAGAATGTCTGGACCGGAGAAGAGAAGAGATAATAGAAACATGAGAATCTAACTCTACTGAGAGAAGACAATAGGAAGACTAGCTAGAAATAATGGAAGTTGTGCTAAGGGGAGAGAAAGAACAGAGAAGAGAGGATGGCTAGGAGACAATATGGCTAGTAGACGAGAAGAATGAAAGAAACTTACAAGAATAAACTCTTGAATCTAAGATAAGAGTAGAAGAGGGGAATAACCACAGAGGAAAGCAAACGAAGAGTTAGAAGGGATGAGAAAAGGGAAGTGGAAAGTCTAGAGAGTTACCTCTACCGAGAGAGATAGAGACTTAGAGTAGACCGAAAGGAAAGAAAGAAGAATAAGAGGTAAGCAGGAGAGCATACTAAAGAAACTGTCAGAAGAACACGAGAGGGGAAGATATTAAGGAAAGAGGAGAAGTAGAAAGAACTGAAGAAGGTAAGAGGACTAATAGCTAGACAGGAAGAGAGAACTACCGGGAGAAGAGAGAAATCCAGAGGAAGAGGGAGATTCTGGAAAGGGACTAGGAAGATAAAGAGAGACGCTTGAGAAACTACCGAGGGGGAGTTACTGCTATAACTACTACTTCACAACAATCAAGAGACAGAACTGAAGAAAGGAAATGAATCTAGCATGCATCGAATAAACAAACTAAACTACTGCCGATAACAAGAAAATACATCCATCACATTAGCAACAGCAAGACGACACATCTAGACTATTTTTTTTTACTTTTCTACTAACAGATCCTATAATACTCAGTAAGAACAAAGTAAACCCTAACAGAGAATTTAAATCTATCCCAACAGAAAGTAATCATAAACATGGCATAACATTAGATCTACTAGCAGGAGCATAATCTGATGAAAAGTTAACAGAGCATAAAACAATAACATAAATCTACACTAGAGAATAGCATCAACATCAACATCTCAGATTTAACAAGAACATGAAAATACTCTTGGCATCCAGATCCACAAACACATCATGCGCACATCACAGAATATACCATACAAGCATCACAGGAAAGCTTTGCAATATTTAAATCGAAGATTGTGAGATGTTACAACCCAGAATAGTAGCAAATCTGTCGTTGAAGATAATCTGAAGAGGTAGCAGGCAGATGAAGCAGAGCTGGTGTAGTCTCCGTAGAGGATGCAGGTAGGGGTAGCAGATCCGTACGAGGAAGGAGTAGTGTCGCGTGGGGAAGAGCAGCAAGCCGGCGCCGTGTAGAGGTTGCAGATCAACCGAAGAAGTAGCAGACGAAGCAGACCCGGCAGTGTAGGAAGCAGATCCGGCCGTGGATGTAGCAGATCCGGTTGCTTCAGTTGAAGAAGTTGCGATCCCATCGTGGATGCAGCAGATCCGGCCGTGGGAAGGAACCATGAGGAAGACGCAGCACCAGCA